>CM051013.1:22380005-22395005 GCA_027704905.1 Muraenolepis orangiensis | reverse complement strand
GTTTTTTTCGGCGAAAATAATGGACGACATTGCACTTATTATAATGTTTTTCAAACGATGGCACAGAATGTAATTAAATGAAAATGATTTGATATTCGGGGCCTCTGAATCAAAGATCCAGATTCACAGGAGCTAGCAATGAGCCGCAGGGACAGTTCACCAACGGCACTTCTCAATATATGCAGCAAAAAAAAATGATCGAATCAAATCCATACATTATCGATCCGAGGCCTCTTCTACACATTCAACAGAGTTATTATCGGCTTGCTTTAGGGTCCGTAAACGACTCTAAACTGTCCTTATCTCAACATAAATAATGTATCTATGAAGGTTAATCATCTACACGCGGGTAATGACACACACTCGGCAGTAATAAAAGTCGACGTCGCCCATCCCCCCGCGCGGGCTCGGGTGTTAATGTCAGTGATGACCATAACAAGTTGTGATAGGCTGCGGTTATCTTCTTGTGAAACACTGCGTTAAAACAAAAAACAAAAAACGATCGTGGGCCACAGCAGTGATCATCGCCACGAGAGGGGGGGGGGGACGACAGACTAGGAGTGAACTCATTCAGTTTGATTGTCTTGGGGGTCCGTTCTCCCTGCGAGGCGATGCATATAGTTAGGTAGTGTTGTGTTGGGCAGTTTTCAGGAGCCTGCCTCCTTCAGCGTGAGCGGACCCTCAGGTACCTTGTGTCAAAAATCTGTCTTGTACTCACAGGCCAAGCCTGAGGCTGAGGTTGAGGAGGGCAGCTCTGCTTCAGCTCACCTGCCTCTCAGCCTCAGCCAAAGCCAAGAGAGGAAACTGCATGAGGTTCGTTAAAGGCTGGTGTAAGGCACCTACAGTTTGGTCAAGTCCTGGTGATCCGAGGACGGTTCCCGCTTCCCTTCGGCCACCGAGTAGCGTGTCAGCGGTCAGTGGAGAGAGAGGTAGTCGTCAGGAGGGTCCAGGTATTGTCTGTCTGGGGGGCGGCGTGCTTCACGCCTGGGACAGAGCACACCAGGCGTTTTGTTGTCCGATGTGGGAGGTGTAGGGGTACTCCTCGTACTTGATGTTGACCAGTCCTGACACCGCGCTGTCCAGCTGAGAGGACCCCGTCTGCAGAGAACAACAAGGGACATGCCACGAGATCATCGACGTGAACCAAATAGAAGATACAGATGCAATATCACAGATACAAGAATCAAGGGATCAGGCATATGTTGCTTTAGACACACAGCTAAAGAACACACGCTCCAGAATTCAAACCAACTGAAATATGCACCACATGTCCACCAGAATAAGCAACAATTCATCCGTTTTAGTCTAAATCAGAATGAAGACAGCTTTGAAGATTAAAGGATCAAAGAATAAAGATTAATGAATATAATAATTATTATATTATTAATAATTAATGAATGCATAGCAATAAATGAAGAATGTTTTTTGCACCATTCGCCAATTCACCCATCAGTCAATTGATTTAAAAATGTTTTAATTATTTTTATTTATTGTTCTTTTTATAGTAGTATAGTATTGTTATAGTATAGTGTCCTTTAGAATATATAGTAGGTAGTAAACCGTTTTGTTTATAGCATAGTATTTTCTAATATAGTATAGCATTGCATAGTTTAGTATAGCATAGTGTAGTATTGTTGTTGAAATTGACATTGCGGGAGGAAATGGGGAGGAAGCATTCCACTGAACATCCTGCATCGTGTGTGATGAGAAGCCAGGTGTGTTCTTCACCTGAGAGACAGAGAAGCCAGGTGTGTTCTTCACCTGAGAGACAGAGAAGCCAGGTGTGTTCTTCACCTGAGAGACAGAGGTGACAGGTGTGTTCTTTACCTGAGAGACAGAGGTGACAGTGTGGCCGGTGTAGGGCGAGGGAGCCAGGCTGGCCTCACTCTTCACGGTGGAGGCGTGTTCCGACACAGACAAGGGGGAGGGGGAGCTGGGGTCAGACGCCGCACAGCCTCCTGATTGGACCAGAGGACAGGTCGTTAATTACCTATATACCTATACTCATTTTAGCACTTAGAGTTTTGCCCAAGCTAATTAAAAGTGCGCTTATAAATATAATTTATTATTATTATTATTATTATATAGGTTTACTTTTGTTTTGAACATATTTATGTTTATTAAAATTTTTTAGTTATATGTACAGTATATATATATATATATATATATATATATATATATATAATATGATGATTAATGATATGCTGATTGATGATCGATCGATGATCAACCAATCAATCCATCTATCAATATTTGTATGTATGTATGTATGTATGTATGTATGTATGTATGTATGTATGTATGTATGTATGTATGTATGTATGTATGTATGTATGTATGTATGTATGTATGTATCTGTCTATCTATCTATCTATCTATCTATCTATCTATCTATCTATCTATCTATCTATCTATCTATCTATCTATCTATCTATCTATCTATCTATCTATCTATCTATCTATCTATCTATCTATCTATCTGTCTATCTATCTATCTATCTATCTATCTATCTATCTATCTATCTATCTATCTATCTATCTATCTATCTATCTATCTATCTATCTATCTATCTATCTATCTATCTATCTATCTATCTATATCTATCTATCTATCTATCTATCTATCTATCTATCTATCTATCTATCCATCCATCCGTCCATCCTACCTGTGGAGGTCTTGTTCTTTGGCGTTTTGGGTTTGCGTTTCCTGGTCTGAATGCTCTCTTTCTTCATGGCTAAAGGCCTGGCCACCTGCAGGGAGTAAGCACGGTCGCCCAGTTAGTTCAGCCAGTAATAATAATAATAATAATAATAATAATAATAATAATGTCACCAGCGACAACAACCCCTGACACAAACCTCCCCGCCCACAGACCTTACTGTGATAACAATACCCACCAGGATGCCCTTGGAGGCTTCCATGCTGTACGTGTGAAACAACAAGCACTCCCACAGTCAGCAAGTTGGCAGGCTGGCTGGAGAGGGCTTGGTTCTTTTAGAAGGTGTATTCTTTATACTTGGCTCAGAGTGTGACGGAAAGATTCACACAGAAAGACCGCAAGTTACAAAACGCAACATCGACTCAGTCAACGTTTGTGTGTCCAGTGTCCAGGCTACTGTATTAGGGGCAGGGCCCAGAGGAACCGGAGAGGGGGGAGGGTTGTTGTGGAGAATGTCGGCCAAAAACTTTGACCACACGATTCCAAATCACAAATACTGCAATCTGATCATCAGTCCCCAAAGTAAGTAGTAGAACAACATTGTGTAGGATTGTGTGGTTATAGAAAAAAAACAATGATTTTCTGGTCGATTCTGTTGGTTGAAGTTCATATCCTATCCACTGCCAGATCTTTCTCAATGACCTTTATATGCATTATCCCAATCAAATGAAACAAGCGTCTCCCTACGTGTTCTAGTAGACCCTGTGAATGGCAGATAGCCTTGATATAGCGCTTTCAACCAATGTGCTTTATTTAAAGTTATGCCTCACATTCACACAATGATGGCTGGCGGTGTCAGCCATGCAAGGAGACAGCCAGCAGGTCAGGAGCAGTTAGGGTTAGTGTGCCTTGCTCAGGGGCTCAGGGGCTCAGGGGCTCTTGGGCTAGGAGGAGCCGGGGGGGGGGGGGGGGGGGGTATCTAACCAGCAACCAGAACAACCCGCTGTACCTCCTGAGCGACCACCTAGTGAGGGGTTCCACCTACCCCGTGCAGCTTCATGTAGAGCCCACAGGCGTTGCAGACGGGCTCCCCCTCCGCGTTGCGTCTCCACAGCGTGGTGGTGCTGGTGTGGCAGTTGGTGCAGCACAGCCCGGCCCGGCGGGACGGGTTCTGCTGCCCCGCCTGGAAGAAGGGAATTCAAAAACACCACAATTACTATGACTACACACTACGCAGAAGAAGAAGAAGACTGACACACACACACACACACACACACACACACACACACACACACACACACACACACACACACACACACACACACACACACACACACACACTGGTTGGTCTACTCCTCCTCCACAACATGCCACCGTATGTTACTGTCTATGTATATACTTGAATCTAAACCTGGAGGATTGAATCCTCTTTATTGGTCTCATACATGTACACACACACACACACACACACACACACACACACACACACACACACACACACACACAGTGAAATGTGTTCCTCTGCATTTAACCCATCCTAGTATTAGGAGCAGTGGGCAGCTATTGTATATACAGCTGCCCGGGGAGCAGTGGAGGGGTCTGGTGCCTTGCTCAAGGGCACCTCGGCAGTGCCCAGGTGCATCATTGGGGTGTGCACATAGCATGGCTTTGCAGGCCTATACACACACACACACACACACACACACACACACACACACACACACACACACACACACACACACACACACACACACACACACACACACACACACACACACACACACACACACACACACACACACACACACACACACAAACACACATACAAGTAGTGCTTGAGAGCCAAAAGCTGTGGTCGGTCACCTTGCTCGGGAAAAAGGGGCCTTGTCTAAAAACAGCCCCAGTCCAAGGGCAAGGTCACTTCAGGACTAATACAAACAGTGAAAAGGAAGGGAAAACAACAACAAGCTCATTGGAGGCGGTGGGGAAGGAGAGAGTGGGCTCACTCAGTCCTCCAGCTGCTCCCTCCAGCTGCAGGCGCCTGGGAAATGACAGCCGTGCGCGGGGCCTTGGAGAGGCCATGACAAACAAGCTCTCCACAATAACAACCAGAGGGCCCTCAGCAGAGCACACGCCACAAAGTCCCCTGGATTCGGATCAATAGGGATAATCAATCAGGCCAAAATCTAATCGGCCCTTAAGGAATGTAACCACATAGTTTTGTCCTATTCCGTCCATAGCTTTTTGAAATATCTTGGGGCGGCAGTAGCTCAGTCTGCTGGGACTGTTAGGCTTGGGAACCGGAAGGTCGCCGGTTCAAGTCCCCGAAACACCTGGGCGCCTGACCTGAGGTGCCCTTGAGCAAGGCACCAGACCCCTACCCTGCTCCCCGGGCAGCTGTACATACAATAGCTGCCCACTGCTCCTAATACTAGGATGGGTTAAATGCAGAGGAACACATTTCACTGTGTGTGTGTACATGTATGAGACCAATTAAGTGGATTCAATCCTGCAGATTTAGATTTTAAAGAGGATTGGATCGTCCAAATTTAGATGATTGATTTTGATTTAAAAGAAGATTCAATCCTCCAGGTTTAGATCAAAGAGACAGACAGACGGACAGACAGTTAGTGAGGAGGTACCCCTGGCGTCCGGCTCTGTCTTACCATGCGTTTCTGAGGCTTGATGAGCGGCCGGTTGATTCCGTTCATCTTGTGGTAGAGGCCACAGGCGTTACACAGGTAGTGGCCCGTGCCGTCCCGGCGCCACAGGGGGGTAGAGATGGAACCGCAGTTCACACACTCACGACCCTCCCCCGGGATCTCCTCCATCAGGTCTATGAGGGGAACAACATAGAGAGAATGGAGATTAGAGATTAGACAATGTGGTGTTTTTACAGTACAATGGAATGCTTTCCCCCCCCCCCATTCACTCCAGGAGGATGACAACAATTTACAACAATAACAGTAGAAGTACAACTTCTACAATTTAAAAAATAATAATAATAATATTTAATTATAATATTAGTAATAAATCAAACTTTCACGACAGCAGCAATCATAACAATAAAGAACAATAAAGAAGTGTCTCCAACGACAATCGCTGACAATCTTAACGCATGACGTCACGCCGTTTCTCCTTAAAGCGAACCCCGTGTGTTTTAGGAGGGAGGTGTTGCGTCATCTCTTCTGTTCAATCAAGCGGCTTGGAGCCAATCGATTGAACACATTCTAATCAGTGACGTGTTATAGTGACGCGTTGTGTGCAGGGCCCAATGCATTCCGGTGGTTCAGATCAGACTGCATTTACCAACGTAAACATAATTACTAACGTTTATGTACTCTTATAATATTGTTTCAGCCAAGTATAGGCTAAATAATGTACGTAATAATGTATAATATGTGTAATAAAATGAAAGAATAAAATAAAATATAATCATTGTGGTGTTGTATTTTGTAGTAGTAGTAGTAGTAGTAGTTCTGTTTCCTTAAAGGTGTTATTCAGATGTTACACGTTTCATTACGGTGGCATCATTTTGAAACGTAATATAATTATATTATTAACATAATAACGAGTATTAGAACAACAATTTGAGGGGAAACCTGATAAACCGTGGATGCTATTTTTTCCGGGGAGCGAAAATCATGGCGTCAGCATTTAGTGTTTAGGAGTGTGTCAACATATAAGACAAACAAACAAACAACAACAAATAAGTTGTAATGGTTGATTAACGAGCGGTCGGAATGTAACGACGCCTCCTCCTCCTCCCTCTAATGATGAGGAGGAGGACCCTGATGGACCCTGCAGGATAGACCCGCACCGAGGAAGAGGAGGAGGAGGAGGAGGAGGAATGGGTTCATGGGGGGGTGGGGGGGGGAGCTCGTGGTGAAGGAGAGGGCACCGCCAGCCAGGGTGGAATGTCAATGGGGCCCTCTTATCTATCAGGGGCCCCCCGAGGATCGTCCAGGGGTCCCCGCTATCCATCACCCCGCTGACACGCGACGGACTCCGGAGAGAGAGAGAGAGAGAGAGAGAGAGAGAGAGAGAGAGAGAGAGGAGAGAGAGAGAGAGAGAGAGAGAGAGAGAGAGAGAGAGAGAGAGAGAGAGAGAGAGCTATACATACAGCCTTATGGGCTCGGAGAAATAATATATACATAATACATATATGAATATATGTATATGTTTATCTGACCGATATAGCGTCCTTATACTTATACAGTACTGTGTACTGTGTATATTATTATACTATGTTTTATTATTATTTAAATTATAACTTTTTAAACAAAATAAATTGGTTGTATTATTATTGTAATTATAATTATATTTATATAATAATAATAATAATAATAATAATAATTATTATTATTATTATTATTATTATTATTATTATTATTATTAATCAGTCAATTAATCGAAAGTTCAGGATGACTCGAAAGCCTCAAAATGATTGTGCAACTCTACTATTTAACTCCACTATTCATGCAGGCTATAATCTACAGGATTATGCGTGTACACTAAACGCGGTTATAATAGTAATAGTAATAGTAATAGTAATAGTAATAGTAATAGTAATAGTAATAGTAATAGTAATAGTAACAGTAATAGTAACAGTAATAGTAACAGTAATAGTAATAGTAATAGTAATAGTAATAGTAATAGTAACAGTAATAGTAACAGTAATAGTAATAGTAATAGTAATAGTATAGGCCTCATCCAGTGTTATAGAGTAGAACAACAGGGAGGATATAAAAATACGAATTGGATTTAGCATATCGAATCAGTCTGTTCCCCGAGGTGTACAACATGTCAGATTATAGAAGACACACATCTAGGAGTCTAATCCACCAGTTAATCTCACGCAACACAACGTCACAGTGTGTGTTAGGGTGTATGTAAAGCCTGGGTATGGAGACGGGTCTGATCAGGGTGAATGTGTGTGTGTCCATGGTGTGTGTATTCAATCTATCATCAAACCGCTGCTCTGTGTAACATTTACATTTTAATGGGGTTGGGGATCCTCTAAAGAATGTGTATTGTCTCTAGTCCTTTAGGATTGTTCTGGAAGCGTGATTGAATCTGTGTCCTTTAGGCCTCTCGCTTTCTGACGGCGTTGAACTTACTGCTTAAATGATCCACTTAATTAAGAGGAACAAAAACCTGAATTAACTTTAAATTAAACGCCCCTCAAATTACAGTGAATTAAGTAAATGGCTGATTTTAATTAAATTAAATAGAAAATCGTTTCTATCCACATAGCATATTATAACAGACCAGTAGTATCAGGTCGAAAAAGGCCTAATAATTTTTTCTTGCATTTTTGGCAATTGCCGATTTGTTTTTGCACTAATAAAAAAATGTAATGCTATTTTTCTAATTTGTTTTACAAGTGTGTGTGTGTGTGTGTGTGTGTGTGTGTGTGTGTGTGTGTGTGTGTGTGTGTGTGTGTGTGTGTGTGTGTGTGTGTGTGTGTGTGTGTGTGTGTGTGTGTGTGTGGTGTGTGTGTGTGTGTGTGTGTGTGTGGTTATAGCGTAACAGGCCTAACGCGAGATCCAACAGCGCGTAAAACCATGAAATGAATGCATATGAATATGAATGAATGAATGAATATGAATGAATGAATATGAATATGAATGAATATGAATGAATATGGACGGAGGACAACGTACCGAGGCTGGTCCTCCTCCCGGACAGCCCGCACTGCCGTCCCTGCAGGCCGAGCACGCCGCCCTCGAAGGGCCCATGGTGAGGGCTCCAGGACGTGGCCATCTCCGGGCTCATGTAGGCGTAGGAGCCGTGGTGATGGAGGTGGTGATGGGAGGAGGAGGAGGAGTAGGAGCCCACCCCCACCGAGCGGACCAGCGCCGCCGCCGTCGCGCCGCCGCCGCCGTACTGCTCGGCCCGGCCGCCGCTGGTGAACACCAGGGGGTTCTGGTGGTACGAGGACGAGTCCCGGCCCGTGCTGCTGCTGACTGCGGGCGGGCTGTGCGAGTACGGGGAGAAGCCGGGCGGAGGGTGAGGGCTGTTGGGGGCGAACGAGGAGCCGTCCGCGCCGGCCTGGGGCCACCCGTGGTGCCCGCCCTGCAGGCCGCTGCCGGCGGCGGCGTGCGGCGGGTCGCAGGCCGGCAGGTAGGGCAGCGTGCAGGGCAGCATGGCCGGGACCCGGGCCGTGGGCACGTACACCGGGGAGCTGGCCGACGCGTGGATGTAGTTCCCGGTGTCGTACTGGTTCGAGGACAACGCGAGGCTTTGGTACATGGTTAAAACGGTTAAAAAAACAACAACGTAGACGTCGTCCCGTCCCGTCCCGTCCTCCAGGGAATCAGAGAAGTGTCCGAATGAGGATGCTCTCCTCCGCTCGGTGTGGGCAACCTGATGGCTCCTTCTGAAAAAAAACACATTCATTAGTCACACACAAAAAACACTTCTACAACCATATATACCTGTAACTATCACTATCCGGGGGGCTATTTAGCGTAAAGGTAAGTGTTAATGATGTTGTCTACTTTCTGAATGATGGCGTTTGTTAATTCGGAGTTAGTATGAACGCCAGAGCTCTGCAGGCCGACTTGACGGCTGCGGCACAACTTTACGCATGAAACAGTTCATCATCACCATCGATCATTGGTGATGTGGATCAATCGTATTTCACCTGCACCGTTCATAATTGCAATTAAAAATGATTAGAAACGACACCACTGTGTATATATATCTATATATCTATCTATATATATATACAGATATATATATATCTATATATATATCAACCCGTCGGACTAGAGCTGTCTCCACCCTAAGCGCACACCCTCAACCGTGATATTCACCATCACCCAAACCCCATCAGCAGATAGAGAGTTATCCATATCTCAAAGCCGCGTGGATTCTTTCTTTTTTTATCAATACCAACGCAAATTGATAATGGCCGCATGCTGCACACTAGAGAAGGAGGAGGAGGAGGAGGAGGAGGACGACTATACAATTTCATTCCATGAAGGGCACTCTTGATATTACATTATCTCACCAGATAAGGACGGGCCGGTCGGGTGATAAAACAGCAGCACACCTTTAGCAGAGAGAGAGATAGAGAGAGAGAGAGAGAGAGAGAGAGAGAACTTATCCCCGACTCTATCCCGATCTAAGGGTAGATGGCAAGACGCGGAAAGTTGTTCAAAGTTGTTAAAACAACTAATGTGTTTCGTCCGTGGCGATCCAAGTCCGAGTCCTCTACTTCTTCTCCTACTCCTTCTCCTTCTTCTCCTCCTTCCTCTCCGGTATCTGTAGATTGCGAACTGTGTGTGTGTGTGTGTGTGTGTGTGTGTGTGTGTGTGTGTGTGTGTGTGTGTGTGTGTGTGTGTGTGTGTGTGTGTGTGTGTGTGTGTGTGTGTGTGTGTGTGTGTGTGTGTGTGTGTGTGTGTGTGTGTGTGTGTGTGTGTGTGTTTGTGTGTGTGTGTGTGTGTGTGTGTGTGTGTGTGTCGCTGATAATCGCTGATATAAACTGCGCTCCCATCGGCTCCCTACTGGTACATTTGTATGGGCTGGACCACGTGACGCGCTCCGTCCGAAGGTCAGTCCGAGAGGAGAGGAGAGGAGAGGAGAGGAGAGGAGAGGAGAGGAGAGGAGAGGAGAGGAGAGGAGAGGAGAGGAGAGGAGAGGAGAGGAGAGGAGAGGAGAGGAGAGGAGAGGAGAGGAGAGAGAGGAGAGCAGGAGAGGAGGAGGAGGGGAGGAGGAGAGGAGATGAGAGAAGAGGAGGGAGAGAGAGGAGAGAGAGGAGAGGAGGAGGAGGAGGAGAGAGAGGAGAGCAGGAGAGGAGGAGGGGAGGAGGAGAGGAGATGAGAGAAGAGGAGGAGAGGAGGAGGAGGAGAGAGGAGAGGAGGAGAGAGGAGGAGAGGAGGAGGGAGGAGGAGGAGGAGAGAGAGGAGAGCAGGAGAGGAGGAGGGGAGGAGGAGAGGAGGAGAGAGAGGAGAGCAGGAGAGGAGGAGGGGAGGAGGAGAGGAGGAGAGGAGGAGAGGAGGAGAGGAGAGAGAGGAGGAGAGGAGGAGAGGAGGAGGGGAGAGGAGGAGAGGAGGAGGAGAGAAGAGGAGGAGAGGAGGAGAGGAGGAGAGGAGGAGGAGAGGAGGAGAGGAGGAGAGGAGGAGAGGAGGAGAGGAGGAGAGGAGGAGGAGGAGGAGAGAGGAGGAGAGGAGGAGAGGAGGAGAGGAGGAGGAGAGAGAGGACATGGGCCTAATATCGCCGACGTGTCTGAGTACCTGAGGACTTTAACGCACCTCTCTAGACGTCTGGTTGCGGGTTAAGAGGTGATTTGTGTGTGAGTAAATCACGTTGAACGAAGAGGTGTCAATTTACTCACTCGGGTTTATTTAGAATTATGTATTTTTCTTTCTCAGATCAACTTTTCCTGTTTGATTTTAAATCAAATAGTCGGTGTCATAACATGGACTTTGAGCAGGTTTATGTCTGAGGACTATACGGTATAGTCCTCAGACATAAACCTGCTCAAAGTATATATATATATATATATATATATATATATATATATATATATATATATATATATATATATATGTAGTGTGTCTGTATCAGTTCCTTTATCTCAAGGCTCGATCTAAGAAAATAGTTGCTTTTTGAGACGTATGGGTCAGTTAATTGGGTTTATAGGCAACTTCTCCATATCTTCGATACACGGCGCTTTGTCTCCACGGTATCATCACACACTACAATAATCACATCGAATTAATTTGTAATAATCGAAATTCAATTTTGAATAAAATAAAAATGTATTTGTATAATTTATTTAAAAATATATTTTAACATATTTGCGGTAGAATTAATCTAATGGGCAACTCATAATTAATTATTGGTGTTCAACATTCGCACCAATACTAAATCCTTGATACATAATGAGGCCTTCATATGAGCGTGTGTTATTTCTATTGTTCGGCATATAGGCTATACTAAATACATCACTTTATGTTCCACATAGTTAAGATTCGATTCGATTCGATTCAAATGTATTGTCATTGCACAGCACAGGGTAAATACATTGGCATCTAACCGGAGTAGTACAGTGCATGGTAATATATCATATATACAGTGGTTAAATGAGATGTAAACACAGTACAGGTATAACTTATAACTACATAACTTATAGATAGGTGATATATGTGCAGAACTTACCTAACCTAACTTACCTGTTAGGTATAACTATCGATATATATATAGTCTAAAACGAGGGCTTCATGTTTATTACCATCTATATGAGCTATGTGTCTATTCTAAAAGTTTCCTCCTGACAGTCTAAGGACCCTTGATCTCCAAGCGGGATAATGAAGCCGCTTCATTATCGTCTGCTCTGCTGCTTCTCACCTGCTCACCACGTGACCTCAGACCACGTCACCACACGACACGTCCCAGTCCCATTCCTATTGTCCCTTATTAGACGTTGTAGTTCAGGCCCTTCAGGTCCTTCGTTGCGTCAGACCGGCTTGTGACGTGTTTCCAACCTGAAACCCAATGAAACCATGACGTAAACAAGCGTTAACGTCATCAAACCACTTCATCGTTCAGATGTGTCACGTATTGCACGGAGTGAAGTCAAATTACAATGATTTAGCCAAATAAAAATATGCCTTCTATACAACTTTGGCGACTTATGCGGTATGGCCGTTAAACATACATGTTTAATACATGATTTAACATGTGTGTTGACGGGGTGAGCCTCTAGTATACTGAAATATGGAAATCATATAAAACCATAAAACATACTCCGTTAGAAGTATAGGCCTAAGACATTTCGTTAAGAGGCTGACGATTGTTTACAATGTCCTATCAGTCCACAGCATGTTCTTAAAGTGATTTCATATTTAATAACATGTCAGCATAACGGCTAAATAGGTCAACAAAAGTGCCTCAAAATAATACATCTAAATCTAACTCCATTAGAACAATAGCTCTAAATAAATGAACAAACTGTAAAACTGTATATATTGCATGAATACCACAATACTTAGTTATATGTTTACATCACACCGCACCTTTGTATGTATATATATTTAATAATTTGCTCTACTTATATATATAGGGCCACTGCGATATGTCAATATATATTCACCAATTTAAACAAATTCAGTTTGAATTATTTATATTTTTAATTCAATTTTGCTGTTATGTGTGTGATTGGTGGAGCGTTGCGACACACCTTCGTTGTACAATAACACTATAGACATTCTGAATCTGGTTCTGATTCTGATTCTTGAAGCTGACGAGGAACCAGATTAGATCCTCTCTCCAACACACACACACACACACACACACACACACACACACACACACACACACACACACACACACACACACACACACACACACACACACACACACACACACACACACACACACACACACACACACACACACACACACACACACACACACACACACACACACACACACACACACACACACACACACACACCACACACACACACACACACACACACACACACACACACACACACACACACACACACACACACACACTCACACACACTCACGTCCCCTTATCGGGAGCCGCTCATTGGCTGCTTTAACAACACACACATGCGTGGTATCAACATATATTTTGATATCATGTTTTATGTAAAATAATAATCATAAACCCCCCGGACAAATACAACTAAACAACCTTTATAGCATTATTAGGCCACGAGAGAACTTTTATTTAGGTTAAATTGGAACACTAGGAGAAAACTACAATAATAATACGATTATGAATCCCCTGCTATTCGGCTGCTAACCGAGCCAGTAGCCGAAGTGAATACTAATACAAATACTAATACAATACAACAATAGTGTTATAACATGTATTGATATTTAAACAATTCTGCTGAATCTCAGATAAACGACAGGCTTACGGTAGCCTCTATATAATATAATATATAATAATAATATATATATAAAGAATAAAAAGAGGCGTTATCAATATAATATGTAATCAATATAATATGTAATCAATATAATGTGTAATCAATATCAAATCAATATCCCACTCAGTAGATCGGGGAGTCTACTGCTCAACAGCTACAAAAAAGGTCACTTTAAGCCTAACTTAAACACAGCAAGTCGGTAGATGTGTAATTGTGTTTTTAGAACATCATCTTTACGAACATTTGATGTCATTTTTCATATTTTCCCTTGTGTGCTCATGGTTGAATACATATAAAGAATAATTAAACACATTGAATGAATCTCGAATTTGATCTAGAATGAATGCGTGTGAAAGGAAAAGTGTTGCTGATTGTGGAAAGTTAAGATCGAAGAGTCTTGGGGTCATTGGTAATAAAATAAACCGATAAGGTAAAACAATGAATTATATATATATATATATATATATATATATATATATATATATATATATATTGATAAAACTGTAGGAACTCGTGGAATACAATGACACAGTTTCTTTGGTTGACAACACAAATCCGTGTGTCATTTATTTGCATATCCTCCTGTCATGTTGAGCTGCACTCCTCAGCTACCACTCCCAACATCAATCCCTTACACCCCGACCTGGCTGTCATCTTTAAGCCCAACCCCAAACACCTGCTTAAAGGGACCGTGCCCCATTACCCCTAACACACCCTTGTGTGTTAGGGGTAAGCAGTGAAGCTCCTCCATACAGCCTCATCCAAACTGTCACATCAATGTGCGTGTGCGTACGTGTGTATGCGTGTGTGTTGGATGATGTCACACAATTTCCATCCATCCCCGGGGCGGTCAGCCTTTTTTTGGTTATGTCAATAAGCAGTGACACAGTGTGTGTAGTGCTGCAGCAGGGCCCTCATATATCTCCTGCACTACACAGTCCATTTTTTATGGTCCTTCTTCTGGTCAGGTCTCTCTCTCTCTCTCTCTCTCGGGCGGTGGTGGTTTCTGATTGGCCATCCAACCGGTGGGATGTGTGTGTGGTCTCCTATATGGATGGAGGAGCCTTTGATCGACCCTCTCTCTCTCTCTCTCTCTATCTCTCTCTCTATCTCTCTCTCTTCTGACTGCATGGCTGTGGTCCTTTACGGCCTCATTCCCCTGACCGGAGGAGAGTGGGAGCTCTTCTATCTTCATTTTACAAACACACACACACACACATGCCTGAGAGATAAGTTAGGAATTCCCCCAAAGGTATTTATTGTCTATGAGGGGGGGAACAGATTAGCATTGTGTGTCTCTCTGTGTATTCCCCAGCATAATATGTATGTGTGAGTCTCTGATCTGGACACACACACGCGTGCACGCACACAAACAAACACACTCACGCATACACACATACACACCCGCACGCACACACACG
>CM051013.1:22352505-22357505 GCA_027704905.1 Muraenolepis orangiensis | reverse complement strand
ACAAACCACAAGCACATTTACTGGAGGCTTAAACATAAGCAAATTGCCCACAGAAGACAAAATGACGATTCAAGGTCACCCCTCAATACCATCCTATATATTACCGGCATTTTCATTGTCTCTCTCTCTATACTCAACTTCTCCTTGAGGTCATCCATTCATCCATCCATCCACTCATCCACCAATCCACCCCCACCCTGGTCCTCAGAAACACACACACACACACACACACACACACACACACACACACACACACACACACACAACCACACACACACAACCACGCAAACACAAAGAAAAGAAAAATAAATAAATCCCTGTCCACTCCATCAATTAATAACACATTCCCATGGGAGTTATAGCTTGTGTGCATAAGCAGTTTATGCCTTCACACACACACACACACACACACACACACACACACACACAAATGCAAATGAGCGCGCACACACACACACACACACACACACACACACACACACACACACACACACACACCACACACACACACACACACACACACACACACACACACACACACACACACACACACACACGTACACACACACACACACACACGCACACACACACACACACACACACACTCAGAGAGTCCCCTCACATAAAATGACTAATTCATTTGCATGGAGAGCAGGATTAACGGAGGCCCAGGCGGGAGCATACTTCCCAGCTCCCCTGGGCCCGTCGGTGCTGACTCGTGTCATATTTACTGTGTAATTGATTTTTAAACACACTCCTCTCTCTCTCTCTCTTTTCTCTCCACACCTGTCTGGCCCTTTATCTCTCTCTCCCTATCATTCTCTCTCGCTCTCCTCCTACCCCCCCCCCCCCGCCCCCCTCTCTCTCTCTCTCTCTACTCTCTCCTCTCTCTCTCTCTCTCTCTCTCTCTCTACTCTCTCTCTCTCGCTCCCTATCATTCTCTCTCTCTCTCACTGCCCCTCTCTCTCTCTCTCTCTCTCATCTCTCTCTCTCTCTCTCGCTCTCTCTCTCTTCTCTCTCTCTCTCTCTCTCTCTCTCTCTCTCTCTCTCTCTCTCTCTCTCTGTCTCTCTCGCTCTCTCACTCTCTCCCTCGCTCTCTCACTCTCTCTCTCTTTCTCTCTCTCTTTATCTCTCTCTTTATCTCTCCCTCCCCATCTCTCTCTCTCTCTCTCTCTCTCTCCTCTCTCTCTCTCTCTCTCTCTCTCTCTCTCTCTCTCTCTTCTCTCTCTCTCTCTCTCTCTCTCTCTCTCTCTCTCTCTCTCTCTCCTCTCTCTCTCTCTCTCTCTCTCTCTCTCTCTCTCTCTCTCTCTCTCTCTCTCTGGTCAGAATGAGGAACCCCTTTCTGCTGTATGTGATAATACTCTCTACTTGTCTTTCAATTATATGATTAGCAGAACTTCTCTCTCTCTCACTGTACACCACACACACACACACACACACACACACACACACACACACACACACACACACACACACACACACCACACACACACACACACACACACACACACACACACACACACACACATACATAGATACATACACATACACATACATACATACATACACATACATACATACATAGAGAGAGAGAGAGAGAGAGAGAGAGAGAGAGAGAGAGAGAGAGAGAGAGAGAGGGCTATAGAGACACAGTGAAGGGGAGTGGTAGTAGAGGAGGAGGCGTAACATGCAGTCAAACAGGATTTAAACAGCCATCGTTTGTGCAATAAGGAAGGACCTATCAAACAAAGTGTGAGGAAGGACATAGGGAAGGAGAAGTGACCTAGGGAGGAAGGAAAGGAAAGGAAATGAGTGGAGAGGAGATGAACAGGAAAGAAGAAGAGGGGAAGACCAGACAAGAAAGGGATATTTAGAATGATAAATTGAAGATTATATATATATATATATATATATATATTTATATGTATATATATATATATATATATATATATATATATACAATATATATAAATCTATATCAAAACAATGACATACATTGAAAGAGAGGAACTAAAAAAAAATAAAAATAAAAATATGAAAGGAAAGTCACGACAAAAAAGGAGAAAAGGAAAGGGAATGAAATGGAAGGAAAGGAAGGACAGGAAACAAAGGACTGAGGATGCAGGAAGCCAGGCCAGCCGGGTCTGTGAGTTAGTGTGTGTGAGCCCCCCTGAACGGGTCTAGCGGAGCAGGAAGGAGACGAGGGAGCAGGGAGCTGAGCGCTTCCTTCCTAGCCGGGGCGGTGCCTGGGCCTCTCCTAATCAATCTACGGGAGCGTAGTAAAAATCAATGCTGTGTATAATTAGGGCGATCCAAGGGTAGAAAAGACCCTGCACTGCACTTTGGCTTCATCTGCAGCCAGCGCCACGACCAACCCTCACACACTTCTCTCCTCACACACTTGTGTCCTTACACACTTGTGTCCTTACACACTTGTGTCCTTACACACTTCTGTCCTCACACACTTGTGTCCTCACACACTTGTGTCCTTACACACTTCTGTCCCTCACACACTTGTGTCCTCACACACTTGTGTCCTCACACACTTGTGTCCTCACACACTTCTGTCCTCACACACTTCTGTCCTCACACACTTGTGTCCTCACACACTTGTGTCCTTACACACTTCTGTCCTCACACACTTGTGTCCTCACACACTTGTGTCCTCACACACTTCTGTCCTCACACACTTGTGTCCTCACACACTTGTGTCCTTACACACTTCTGTCCTCACACACTTCTGTCCTCACACACTTCTGTCCTCACACACTTGTGTCCTTACACACTTCTGTCCTCACACACTTGTGTCCTCACACACTGTGTCCTTACATTACATTTAGGGCTTTGCCAGACGCTTGTATCCAAATCGACTACAAGTGTACTTAGTTGAAGCAGACAATGCATAACACTAGGTACGCAACTAAAATACAGCAGTTCACAAGCATTCATATGACAAGTGAATAACACAATTCGTACTGCTAGTCACCTGCTTAAGAGCTGTGATAAGACGTGTAACAACATTACGACACACTTGCTATATACACATGCTAAAGCTATATGTCAGGACTTACACAAGTTAGGGGTCCTCACAACGGAGAGTCCAGGTGACTCGAACAGGTGGTCTTCACACACTTGTGTCCTACACACTTTGCCTCACACATTATGTCCTCACACACTTCTGTCCTCACACACTTCTGTCCTTACACACACTTCTGTCCTCACACACTTGTGTCCTTACACACTTCTGTCCTTACACACTTCTATCCTCACACACTTCTTTCCTTACACACTTCTATTCTTGCACACTCGTATCCTTACACACTTCTAATGTATAAACTTCTAATGTATACACTTCCATCCTTACACACTTTATCCTTATACACTTTTTTCCTTACACACTTCAATCCTTACACACTTGTATCCTTATACACTTTTATCCTCACACACTTGTATTCTTACACACTTTTGTCCTTACACACTTCTATCCTTACACACTTGTATCCTTACACACTTGTATCCTTACACACTTATTTTCTTACACGCTTCTATCCTTACACGTTTTTATCGTTACACACTTGTATCCTTACATAGTTTATCATTACACACTTGTATCCTTACACACTTCTATCCTTATAAACTTCTATCCTTACACACGTATATCCTTATACACTTATATCCTTACACACTTGTATCCTCACACACTTGTATTCTTATACACTTCTATCCTTACACACTTCTATTCTCACTCACTTGTATCCTTACATACTTATATCCTTACACACTTCTATTGCGTGGTAAAAGTCTCTTTTTGTGCTTGCTTTGTGGGCAGGTATATATATATATATATATATATATATATTATATTATTATACACACTCTCTAATATTTTCCCTGCCTGTTTTTACAACTGCCTCTCGACTTCTCTTTTCATTCTCTTCCTGAAATCTGTACTGAACTATTCATACCCTACTGTACACTGTGGAGGGAAACCACATGGCTGTGTGTGTGTGTGTGTGTGTGTGTGTGTGTGTGTGTGTGTGTGTGTGTGTGGTGTGTGTGTGTGTGTGTGTGTGCGTGTGTGTGTGCGTGTGTGTGCATGTGCGTGTGTGTATCTGTATGTGTGAGTATTGGTATGTGTGTGTGTGTGTGCATGTGCACATGTGTGTGTTTGTGTGTGTGTGCATTAGGGCTGCCCCCTTCAACAAGATCAACAAGGAGACAGTCTGAACATTTAGATCAACATCACACAACTTATGAACTTTATAAAACCAACAATGAGTAAAAAAACTGTCTTTTGTTCAAAAACTAAATTGAAACTATATTTCTCGTTTCTTTTAACAATGTGAAATAAATATAAATGATATAAACAAACAAATAATTAAATATAGGCTTAAGCAAACTTTGTCTACGTTGTCCGGGAGAAGTGAGCTCCGTGTCTTACTCACAATGGAGTGGATGAGGAAGGGATGGAGTGGACGAGGAAGGGATGGAGTGGACGAGGAAGGGATGGAGTGGACGAGGAAGGGATGGAGTGGACGAGGAAGGGATGGAGTGGATGAGGAATGGAGTGGATGGGGATGGAGTGGATGAGGAAGGGATGGAGTGGATGCGTTTGGCTGAGTTATTTCCACCAAGTCAGTGGTCCCTTATCACGTGTCCTCTGTCACGTGTCCTCTGTGTCACGTGTCCTCTGTGTCATGTGTCCTCTGTCACGTGTCCTCTGTGTCACGTGTCCTCTGTCACGTGTCCTCTGTCACGTGTCCTCTGTCACGTGTCCTCTGGTCACGTGTCCTCTGTCACGTGTCCTCTGTCACGTGTCCTCTGTGTCACGTGTCCTCTGTCACGTGTCCTCTGTCACGTGTCCTCTGTGTCACGTGTCCTCTGTCACGTGTCCTCTGTCACGTGTCCTCTGTGTCACGTGTCCTCTGTCACGTGTCCTCTGTGTCACGTGTCCTCTGTCACGTGTCCTCTGTGTCACGTGTCCTCTGTCACTGTCCTCT
>CM051013.1:22342505-22345005 GCA_027704905.1 Muraenolepis orangiensis | reverse complement strand
GAGAGAGAGAGAGAGAGGCAGCCTGATATGTAAAGATGGGACTGGTTTGTGAGGGTTGTCGGGTAAAGGCGGCTAGAGAGTGGGGGTGGGGAGCATGGGAGGAGGAGGATGGGAGGAGGAGGGAGGAGGAGGAGGAGGAGGAGGAGGAGGAGGAGGAGGAGAAGGAGGAGGACTTTGTATTTTTACTTGCCTTACTGACAGAGCTGTCCTAGGAACGACTTAATATGGCGAAGACACAAATATTTATCACATAAATATAAATATCTTCCTACACACACACACACACACACACACACACACACACACACACACACACAAACACACACACAGCCACCCCCCCACCCCCACACACACAGTGGCAAACATCCTGATAAAGCATTGTCACCTATAGGCAATATAGGGTGTTTGCAAACACAGAGGTGATAGTTCAATTCCATGCAGCCTGGGATCGTACAGAGGTCATACAGAGGTCACACAGAGGTCTACTTTTGCAGATAGTTTCACTGTAACAGAACTGGGCCCAAGTTCAACCACATGTTCAGTGCATTGGATTACATGCTGCTGCTCAGTATATATGAAGCTACAGCAAAAGTTCAACCAGGAAGACTACACCCCCATTATCCTCACTTTCTCACGCATCAAAACATTAGGACACTCGACCAATCAGATTCCCCTTGCTTTATGGACGAGTGAAATGGCGTTGACTTTCATATTTTATTAAACCTTTATTTTGCACTCAGTAGAGCGATGGCTATCCCTTCCACTCCCAGCGCCTCCGGACGTTGAAGCTTCCTCATAACGGCGTCTGCCGACCCTCACAACCAGAACCTCCCCTCATCTTTCTCGCTAGCTAATAGCCTATGGAATGATTTCATCCCTACGGGTCCAGCCTTCACAGCTACAAGAATGGGCGTCACTGGTAAAATACCTGACCGATACACACACCAGTTCTAATGGGCTTCACCTCACCACTCTCTGTAAAGGGCTAAACACATCTTTACCAACCAAGCTGATGAATGAGTCCATCAACCTGTACTCTTACCACCTGATCCATTTCACCTGCTGCTGCCTCCCTGCCTGCCCTCTCCTATCCACCTGCCACAGTCTTTAGCCTCTGCTGCCCCCGCTTCACAATCCAGGAGGTCTTTCATTCCCCAATGGCAATATTTTCCACACGGTTAAGATCTAAAATCTCAGGCATCATTCTGCCTTCCCCAGAGAGCGACAGGGTGGTTGTGTCCAACCTTACTTATTACATCTGCAGACCCCACTCGGCCAGAGACCTCACCGATGTTCTGGTCGTCCTCAGAGTTTCCCCTCCATAGGCAGCAAGAGGAAGGTGTGATGTGGATCGCACACGTCTTCCACCGCCGCAGCTGCCCGCTTCTGCAGGGAAGCCAAACCTGAATCTGTCTGGCCCAGCGCCAGAAGCCCAAAGAATGATCCCTCCAGAAGATATTGAATGACCATCCCTCCAACATAACAAACATCAACATAAACCGTATCTGCAGAGTTTGCTTGCAATCCAAATCCTCTTCCTAGTTGACGATCAGATAGATCACATCATTTAGCTCATAAAACCAGCAGGACAAGGTGCCTAGCTGTCAAAAGCTAATAAAATAGTCCCAATCCCGATCCAGTTCGCCACGTTCAGAATTAAATGGGATTCAAAGTTTTCTTTTGAAGTAAGACCTTACAGCATATTAATATGGAGGCACTCTGTTTGGTCTTAACAGGATACCATCTTTCTCACCTGCTCAATGACTTTCTCATCATAGACCCCCCACTTGTAGGGACTAACATCAACTCAGGTTAGTCACTGCCCCCCAAGGGTCACTGTCCCCCAGGTTAGTCACTGTCCCCCAAGAAGGCTTCTGACCGACGAGGCCTCCTGCTGTCCGAGGAGTACACCTCCAGTCCATTCACTGACATTTAGAACTTTGGGCCGTCTGCTTGCCCCCTCGCTTAGGGGCCCCTGAGGGCCGATCTACGCGGTCACGGCTCTTCTCTGTCCTGTGGCCCCAAAGTCACTCACTGCCCATCGTCCTCCACAGGCTAAAAACTTACCTCTTCAGGAAACACTACCCGGATCCTTCCTCCTAGCGCGCCCTCTTATCACTTTTTACTAGCGTTTTAGCATCTTTCTGTTCGTCTGATTGTTTTCGTGTTAGTTAGATATTGTTCTATTGTTTGCCAACTTATTGTACTTTTACGTGAGCACCGGCTCAGTTCATGGAGACTTGTTAGGAATGAATTTCACCTTTGCCTTATGGTGACGAGTTGTTCTCTTACCTTCCTTTGTTGAAACACACTATTGCAAGTCGCTTTAGACAAAAGCGTCTGCTAAATGACTGTAATGTAATGTAATGTGATGAGTCATATCTGCCTCATGACTCCCTCCGACCTGCAATGAAGAAACCAAAACATGAGCCATAACCCTCCTTGGGCACTGGAACTTTGCAGAGTACAATTACCAAGGGATGCTCCTTAATGCTCCTTA
>CM051013.1:22322505-22325005 GCA_027704905.1 Muraenolepis orangiensis | reverse complement strand
GAAATATAAAATAAGTGCATACAAATATGTGAATGCATTTCATCCATACTGCTGATTGCATCCATCTAATCCATCGGCCCATCAGCGGTAAACAAGCGGCTGTCCATCACTGGGGGCGTGGCTTGATCTGCATGTCCGTGTGCGTGTGTGTTTTTGTGTGGAGAGAGAGAGAGAGACGAGAGAGAGAGAGAGAGAGAGAGAGAGAGAGAGTTTGAGTGTGTGTGTTGATGTACAAGCACACATTAAAGCCAGCTCCTCTCCACTGTCTCCTTATTGCTTTGCAGGAGATCCGTCCCAAACGGCAGGAATCCCCGCCTCCTGCTGTGAGCTCCTCATATGCGGGAGAAGAAAACAAACACCTGCAAGACGTCAGAAAATCTCCCTTCTGCTTTAAGAGACGTTACAAGCTGGCCTCTCCTCTGAGCATTATTAACAGAGACGCTGCCGTGGTAACGGAGTCGCACAGCCATGAAGGAAATGACAGCCGCAATCTGCAAAGTTTACCTCCTCACTCAGCACTTTCCTTGTTTTGCCTTCCCCTCAGTGCTGTGTGTGTGGTGTGGGTGTGTGTGTGGTGTGTGTCCTGCACACTCGCGTGTGTGCGCGCTGTTGTGTGCGTGCGTGTGTGTTCCTGCACTCGCGTGTGTGCGCGCTGTTGTGTTTGTGCGTGTGTGTTCCTGCGCGCGTGTGTGTGCGTACTGTTGTGTGCATGTGTGTGTGTGCGTGCTGGTGTGTGTGTGTGTGTGTGTGTGTGTGTGTGTGTGTGTGATGTATGTCAGTGTGTGTATACTGTATTCACTCCTGACGCGTGCAACTCAAATCTCACATTCATACTTTCTGTAGAAGTTGTTTTTGTTTGTGTCTACATGATTGTGTGTGTGTGTGTGTGTGGTGTGTGTGTGTGTGTGTGTGTGTGTGTGTGTGTGTGTGTATGGTGTGTGTAGTGTGTGTGTGGTGTGTGTGTGTGTGTGTGTGTGTGTGTGTGTGTGTGTGTGTGTGGATAGCCAGACAAAAGCATCCCTCATCACTCTTCACTAGACAGTCATGCAGACGTCATCATTAAATCCACACATGGCGTCTGAGCTCAGGAGGAGCGGTGGAAAGTGACACAGCTCAGACGTCTTACTTTAGCTCAATTAAGATTTAAAAGTCTCTAAAATATTCAAGATTCAAGATTTTCAAGTACAATGGAACGCTTCCTCCCCATTCCCTCCCGCAGTGTGCGCTACCTACAGCACTATCCTACACACATACTAATACTCTACACAATCTAAAGAACAATCCAGTGATGGTGATGTGGGCGGCAGTAGAGCTCAGGAGGTAGAGCGGTCGCCTCACACCAACCCCGCTGGTTCGATCCCCGCTCCTCCTCCGAGCTAAACCTGCCGAGGTGTCCTTGAGCAAGACGCACACACAGTCACACGCAAGCGCTTCTGGGGTCTTGAAAAGCGCTATATAAATGCAATGAATGATTATATGTACATGTTTTGAATTGTGCAGAGAGCATTTAAAAAACATTATTAAAGTGCCAGTAGCACGTTGATGACACATGAATACAGTGCAGAACAGCGCAGTCGCTGTAATGAGTCCAGAAAGTCCAGCAAAAGTATGATAGTGTAATGTAATTTGGAACACCATGTTATGATAGTTATGATAGTTGAAGCACTCCTAGCAGTTCAGTAGGTCACTGCCTGTGGATAATAACTGTCCTTGGTACCTGGTCTGGAACAGACGTTAGTGATAGCTCCGTTGTTCCCTGTTCCGTTCTAATCTATGAGTGTAGAAATGAGGAACATGACAGGGTGGTGCGTGGACATCACCGAGCGGCGGTCTGCTTCACCCTCAGCCTCCTGGACTCTATGGACACTGTTCTCCACTACATGCTACACGCTAGCAGCCAGGTAGCAACATTGATGTTCTGGAGAGAATGCCCACATGCACACATGCACGCACACATGCACACATGTCTGCATGTGTGCATGTGTGCATGGGGAGGGGGGGGGGAAGGGGTTGCATTAGCGAGATCTGTGGGCATGTATGTTTGTGTGTGCGCGTGTAAATGTGTGTGTGTGTGTGTGTGTGTGTGTATGTGTGTAAATGTGTGTGCGTGTGTGTGTGTGTGTGTGTGTGTGTGTGTGTGTGTGTGTGTGTGTGTTTGTGTGTAAATGTGTGTGTGTGTGTGTGTGTGTGTGTGTATGTGTGTAAATGTGTGTGTGTGTGAATGTGTTTGTATGTGGGTGGGTGTGTGTGTGTGTGAGAGTGTAAATGTGAGTGTGTATGTGTGTGTGTGTGTGTGTGTGTGTGTGTGTGTGTGTGTGTGTGTGTGTGTGTGTGTGCGTGTGTGTGTGTCTGTAAATGTGTGTGTAAATGTGTGTGTGTGTGTGTGTGTGTGTGTGTGTAGATGGAAGAAAGGTTTTGTATGAGTCAAACTGTCTTCTTCATGCCTGAGCAATTGGTCTCGGAGAGGTTAAAAGAGAAAGGAATATAATGGAGAAGGAGA
>CM051013.1:22315005-22317505 GCA_027704905.1 Muraenolepis orangiensis | reverse complement strand
TCTCCAAGCCAAGAGGCTGTGGGGTTGCGAAGCAGAGGTCGCTGTGTGTGTGTGTGTGTGTGTGTGTGTGTGTGTGTGTGTGTGTGCGTGCCAGCGTGTGTGTGTGTGTGTGTGTGTGCGTGCCAGTGTGTGTGTGTGTGTGTGTGTGTGTGTGTGTGTGTGTGTGTGTGTGTGTGCGTTGTGTAGTGTGTGTTGTGCGTGTGTGTGTGCGTGCATGTGTGTGTGTGACTGTGTGTGTGTGCGTGCGTGTGTGTGTGTGTGTCTGTGTGCGTGTGTGTGTGTGTGTCGTGTGTGTTGTGCGTGCGTGTGTGTGAGCGTGCGTGTGGGCGTGTGTGTGTGATGTGTGTGTGTGCGTGCGTGCGTGCGTGTCTGTGTGTGTGGGCGTGTGTGTGTGTATGTGTGTGTGAGCGCGCGTGTGGGCGTGTGTGTGAGAGAGAGAGAGAGAGAGAGAGAGAGAGAGAGAGAGAGAGAGAGAGAGAGAGAGAGAGAGAGAGAGAGAGAGAGAGAGAGAGAGGGGGAGAGGGGGAGAGAGAAAGGGGGAGAAAGAGATTTGGGTCTTTTGACACAAGTCACACTGCCGGAGCGAGCTGATAGGTTAGGGCTCTTTATGAACCCGGTCAGTAGACCAGTGTCTTCCAGAGACTTGCAAAAACGCTTGCTGTGTGGACTACAGTCGTTTAACAGTTGTGTCGTCTCGTTAGATAAAGAGTTACAGCACGTTGGCTATCTGACCTTCTTAATGAGGCTATAGGATTAGCATCTGTGTTTAATGGCCGATATAATAAGTTTTTTGTTTTGTTGTAAAATGTTAGTAGTCATTATGTAACCTAAACTGCAATGGCACCTAGGCTGTCGTCTCTATTGCTTTATCAACTGACCCGCCTCCTCGCACAATGGCAGCCTCTGATTGGTCCGTCCATCGGCCGGGGCCGGTCTGAGAGACACCAGCGAGGACGAATCCCGGACGCCTACAAGAATATAATAATCTCGTACATATGGCAACGTCTGGCACTCGCTGGTCTAATTAAAAGGGGATTTTAACGCTTTTGTTTTGTCTCTGCAACACACCAGCGGTTTAATAATCTGTACTGCCTTTTGTTTTGTGAATGAATAAACAATGTTTATTAATAACTCTGTCGCCTAAGAAAGGAATGTGGGAATGAGTAAAGACTGCACATAATAATTGTGATAAGTTAAAAACAAAAACTACAGGATAAACTCATGAATACAGCTAATGAGAAAATCCTACAACTACCAGAAGCACTGCACACCAAGCACAAAAGACAATACACATCCCTTGTAGCTTATTAGTGTTGCATACGCAGACCACACACACACACGCGCACACTCGGACCCACACCATGCCATTTCAACTGATACAGATGCCAGTGTGTCAGGCGTGGTGATGGAGTGGGCCTCTCCATCCACACGTGGTTATGGATCCGAGGTGCTAGCCATTATAGCTTTGCGGTAGCAGAGCGTGGGGCTACGTTCCCGGTCAGACAGCTTGTCAATTCTGAGATGATATGTGTTGGACAAATATATAGATTTACGTACATGTAGATACATGAGTAAAGCCAGACATGCTCTCACACACACACACACGTGTGTATTGATGCACACGTACACACACACGCACTGTGGCGTGCACCGTTGGCGGAGGGAGGACAACAGCGGTTGCGGGTGTAACAAAAGGGTTTATTTGTTTAAACAGGTGGGGGTAGGGGAAAAAGGGAATAACTTCAAATCAAACGGTCCTCCCGGTTGGGGTACAGTCTCCCTCTCTCTCGGTCGTTCCGGGTTAGCTGTCCTGGCCTGGGGCTCGGGGTTGTTGGTCCGCCTCCTGATGCTCCCGTTAGGGCAGCAACACCGCCGCCAGGGGTTAAGGCTGGGAATAGAAACAATCGCTGTTAACAATCCTGCTTTCGGCAATAACGCTCACATAGCGCGCCGCGGCTTTCAGTCCGGGTTGGCCTGCGGCCTCTTACCACATACTGTTCGCCCCCTCTTCCTTCCACGCTCTTCCTTTTATTCCTGTCTCCGGCTTCTTGAGTGGCTCCCCTCCAGGTGTACGGCGTCAGGCCTGATGAGCCGCTCCAGGTGTTCCCCATTCGGCCTGACGAGTGGGCGGTTACCGTCTGAGCTCTCCGTGGTGTTAATCCTGCCAGGAGCTCAGAGGTGTAGTACCGGTGTTCTACCACCTGCCCCAAGGGTTGCCCAGCATGCTTCCCAGTGGAGCCCGGGGCGCCACAGTGCACACATACACACACACACACACACACACACACACACACACACACACACACACACACACACACACACACACACCTGCACACACACACACACACACACACACACACACACACACACACACACACACACACACACACACACACACACACACGTGCACACACAAATGTGCACACACACACACGCACACACACACACACACACACACACACACACACCTGCACACACACACACACACACACACACACGT
>CM051013.1:22282505-22310005 GCA_027704905.1 Muraenolepis orangiensis | reverse complement strand
GTGATATAGGCCTATTAAACCGTCTTGAAGGAATAAAATAACTGAAATGCTCGCAAAACTGATCATCTTCTGATGCTTAATGCAAACCCTTGATAACCCTTGATAAAATAATCCAAAGTCAATTATGGATTTCTGTTGTCCATCACTTTGAATAATTGATCCTATAAATGTCAAAAGTAACTAACAAACAAAGACACTAATATGTTAACTAACCAAGTCATTGTTGTTGTTGATCTCCACCATCGACTAGCTGGTTAGTTAGTCAGTAAGTTATTGTGTTGTTCAGTAGGGAGGAGAACCTCATATAACACACACAGGGAAAGTATCTCCCTAACCTTCACTTTAACTCTCAGTAATATCCCTTATGTTCCCTCTTTCTCTCCCCCCCTCCCCCCCTCTCTCTCTCCCTCTCTCTCTCCCTCTCTCCCCCCCTCTCTCTCTCCCTCTCTCTCTCTCCCCCCTCCCCCCCTCTCTCTCTCCCTCTCTCTCTCCCTCTCTCCCCCCCTCTCTCTCTCCCTCTCTCTCTCCCCCTCCCCCCCTCTCTCTCTCCCTCTCTCTCTCTCTCTCTCTCCCCTCCCCCTCCCCCCCTCCCCCCCTCTCTCTCTCCCTCTCTCTCTCTCTCTCTCTCCTCTCTCTCTCCCCCTCCCCCTCCCCCCCTCCCCCCCTCCCCCCCTCTCTCTCTCTCTCCCTCTCTCTCTCCCTCTCTCCCCCCCTCTCTCTCTCCCTCTCTCTCCCCCTCCCCCTCCCCCCCTCTCTCTCTCCCCCCTCTCTCTCTCCCTCTCTCTCTCCCCTCCCCCTCCCCCCCTCTCTCTCTCCCCCCCTCTCTCTCTCCCTCTCTCTCTCCCCCTCCCCCTCCCCCCCTCTCTCTGATTCTCACTCATCCAAGTATTATACAAAAAGGATCCTTTATAAAAAAAATCTGGTTTGGGAACACTGATCAGAATATTCATTCATACTATTGATTGATTCCACTCAGAGAATCAGGTCCCTCTCTCTCTCTCTCTCCTTTCCTCTTCTCCAACTAATTATATGAAAAATAAAAATGTACATATCATGAATTTCGCCCACCATTGACCGCGCCTGTCAACCAAGTTCAACCAGAACCAGCTGCTGGGAACACAACGGAAGTGGATCATAACTAACTAGACTAAAGACCAGACTAAAGACCGTACCGGGGAATGTGTTAAGAGCCAACGAGACCGGCGAGCCAAATGTGCCAGAGATCCCAGAAGAAGAGACACAGGACAACCAAAACAACGGAAAAATGTCTTTACTGAAACATCTCCACAATCAAAAACACAAGGTAGGGTAGGATAGGTTACGTGGGGTGGTCGACGCGGGGAGATGGTCCAGAGGGTGGAACGCGGAGAGGGTCCTTGGAGCGGAGGGGGTTGGAGCCGTAAGATTCTCAGTAAGGTGCGCAATGGTCTAGCACCGACGTCGGTCTTCGACAGCCTAAGTAGGGAAGATCCCAGGTGTTCAGTTAGAGCGCGGGGGCACAACAGTATCCCCCCCTGAGGGGAGGCACCGGACGACCGCCCGAGAGCCCCGGGTTCTCAGGATATCGCCCCCGACGTCGGTCTTCGGCAGAGAGGGGTCCGCGAGACAGGAAGGGGTCCACCTCGGGGAGCAGGTGGGGGTCATCCTCGGGGGCAGGTGTAGCCACGGAGCAGATGTGGAACCAGCCCGGGAAACAATGGGCTCGGAACCACGAGGTGCTGGCGTAGCCACGGAGCTAGCCTGGGAGCTAGCGACACGAGGAGTTTGCCTGGAAGCGGGGAGCTAGAGACATGGGGAGCTAGCCTGGAAACTAGGAGCTAGAGACACGGGGAGCTAGCCTGGAAGCTAGGAGCTGGGGACACACGGGCCTAGCCTGGAAACTAGGAGCTAGAGACACGGGGAGCTAGCCTGGAAGCTAGGAGCTGGGGACACACAGAGCTAGCCTGGAAGCTAGGAGCTGGGGACACAGGGAGCTAGCCTGGGAGCTAGGAACTGGAGACACAGGGCGCTAGCTTGGGAGCTAGGAACTGGAGACACGGGGAGCTAGCCTGGAAGCTAGGAGCTAGAGACACGGGGAGCTAGCCTGGAAGCTAGGAGCTGGGGACACACGGGCCTAGCCTGGAAACTAGGAGCTAGAGACACTAGGAGCTAGCCTGGAAGCTAGGAGCTGGGGACACACAGAGCTAGCCTGGAAGCTAGGAGCTGGGGACACAGGGAGCTAGCCTGGGAGCTAGGAACTGGAGACACAGGGCGCTAGCTTGGGAGCTAGGAACTGGAGACACAGGGAGCTAGCCTGGAAGCTAGGAGCTGGGGACACACAGAGCTAGCCTGGAAGCTAGGAGCTGGGGACACACAGAGCTAGCCTGGAAGCTAGGTGCTGGGGACACAGGGAGCTAGCCTGGGAGCTAGGAACTGGAGACACAGGGAGCTAGCTTGGGAGCTAGGAACTGGAGACACAGGGAGCTAGCCTGGGAGCTAGGAACAGGAGACACAGGTAGCTAGCCTGGGAGCTAGGAACAGGAGACACAGGGAGCTAGCCTGGAAGCTAGGAACTGGAGACAAAGGGTGCTAGCCTGGGAGCTAAGAAACTGGAGACGAAGGGAGCTAGCCTGGGAGCTAGGAACTGGAGACAAAGGGAGCTAGCCTGGGAGCTAGGAACTGGAGACAAAGGGAGCTAGCCTGGGAGCTAGGAAACTGGAGACAAAGGGAGCTAGCCTGGCTAGGAAACTAGAGACAAAGGGAGCTAGCCTGGAAGCTAGGAACTGGAGACACAGGGAGCTAGCCTGGAAGCTAGGAACTGGAGACAAAGGGTGCTAGCCTGGGAGCTAGGAAACTGGAGACAGAGCAAGCCACCAAAGCAAGCCTAGTTCTAGCTCTCGGGTGGCGCTAGAGCCGGTTCGCAGTTGGTTCAATTGGCGAGCCGTCTAAGAACCGGTTTGCGTTTCCACCGACTTTTTCGACGAGAGAGCCACGTCATGACGTCACTGTTAACGTCTCTGCTTTCCCAGCAACGCTAGCGCCAACTTCCACAACAGTGGATTACATGATGGATGGAAAAGTGTTGCTCCTGGCTTTCAGGCTACAAACAGCTGCTCGTCTTTAGGGCTATGGACACGATTACGTTGAAGCCCCTAACTGTGATAAAGGACTATACTAATAAAATGGACTTGACGTTAGAGCTGCATTAATACATATAGTACTTAAACAGAAGGGACCATTTGCCCTTTCTTCGGACATTGTATGAAAATGTTTTATTAAAAAACAACAACATTAAATACACAATATACAGTAATCACAAAATGTAAAAGTATAGAGTGCAGTGTAATAAGTCAATGTTAATAAAGCTCTGAGGGGCTGAGGGGCTCCTGAGAGCTGCAGCCCAGTGGGGGCGGTAGCTCCGCATCAACATCGTCCAGGGAAGACGACTCCATAAACAACTAAAACAAATGAAAAGTGCATTCAAACATAACTCCATTACACTTTACTGTTTTTAGAAAGTAGCATCCTGACGTTATCAAGGTTAATATTGGCTAACAGAAGCCTAGCAATCATAGCTCATAATTTCTGATGATAGGAACATAACATTGATGTGATAATGAGCAGCTCGCTCAACAGATTATAAATACAAAGCTGGTTGGCAACACGGGACATATTTATAAAGTAAAACTTACCAGGACCAAAGTGACAGCAGCGGATCATCAGTTTGTTATCGATTAGCTCCTCGTATCGTCCAGTTTGTTATCGATTAGCTCCTCGGTCCTGTCCCCCGCTGAAGACATCTCGCGCTGTAGTTTTTCTAATAGCGGTTTGTTCTAGAAGCTCCTCTAGTTTATTCTGACCTTCTGCCGAGGACAACAACGCAAACAAACACAGTTTGTATCGTCCACGGACCACTGTCACCTTCACGTCCACGGCGAATTTTACTGATTTAAAAAATGGCGGAAAAAAACTTTGAGTTTGTTTTGAGTTTGTCCGATAAGCCCCGCCCCCAGCCCCTGACGTAGTGGAGCCTGCTGGCTAACCCAGCTTCGAAGTGGAGCCGCAAACTAACCACTTAACCGGGCCAGAAAGTGGCTCCATCGCGGTGGAAACGCAAAGAACTGGTTCGAGATGACGCGCAAGCTCCGAACCAGCCCTCAAAACAGCTTGGTGGAAACGAGGCAAAAGAGAGCTAGGCTGGAAGCTAGGAACTGGAGACAAAGGGAGCTAGTCTGGGAGCTAGGAACTGGAGACAAAGGGAGCTAGCCTGGGAGCTAGGAACTGGAGACAAAGGGAGCTAGCCTGGGAGCTATGGACTGGAGACACAGGGAGCTAGCGTAACTCGGGTGGTGTCCCGCTCCCTGCTTCTGGGTTCCCGGCTTGGCTCAATTTAGGCTTGACCATTCTGTTAAGACCCAACGAGACCGGCCAGCCAAATGTGCCAGAGAACCCAGAAGAAGAGACACAGGACAACCAAAACAACGAAAAAATGTCTTTACTGAAACATCTCCAACATCAAAAACACAAATTAGGTAGGGCTGGACTGGTTACATGGCGCAACGTGGTCGGAGCTGGAAAACGCAGTCTCTCGTGATTGTGGTTCTTAATAACCAAGCGCCCGACGTCGGTCCTCGGCAGCCTAAAGAAGGGTAGATTCCCATTAGAGCGTGGGGGGGGGGCACAACAGAATGACTAAGAACTAATGGACTGCATTTCCCAGCATGCCCCAGGATGCTTTAAATGCTATAGTAAAGAGGGTGGGAAGCGTGGTTGTCAGTGTGTGCAGTTGGTTGGTAGTAGTTTATGTGTAGTGTTCAGTTCCCTAATAAAACTGTTTTGGATTTGAGTCTCAGAGTCATTCTGTCTCTCACCCCTCCACTCGTGACCCTGCTGTCAGGATCCAGATAGTGGGATCCAGAAAATGCCTTCTGTAAGTGAGGTGGAAGACTTTCTGGCACCCTACCAGATGGGGGGGGAGTCCAGTGGCGGTTCTGACAGTGCATCGAGGACCGTGTGACGAGAGTGTGTGCGTGTGTGTGTGTGTGTGTGTGTGTGAGTGTGTGTGTGTGCATGTGTGTGTGTGCGTGTGAGTGTATGTGCGTGTGTGTCAACACCATCGTTCCCTCCAAGTTGGTCCTGAAACTGAGGGACCTAGGTCTGGGTGCCCCCATCTGTAACTGGATTATGGACTTCCTGATGAGCAGGCCTCAAGTGGTGAAGATTGGGAACAACATCTCATCCACTCTGGTCCTCAACAGCACCCATAACACGTCCACCGGCCAATATGTGGTGATGCCGTTTGGTCTTACCAACGCCCCGGCAGTGTTCCAGGCGTTTGCTAACGACGTGTTCAGGGACATGCTAAACAAGCATGTGTTTGTGTACCTGGATGACACCCTTATTTTCTCGAAGAACAGGAGGCAGCATGTACACCACGTCCAGGCAGTCCACCAGCGCCTCCTCAAGAACTCCCTTTTTGTGAAGACGGAGAAGTTCGAGTTCCATTCCCCCTCCGTCTCGTTCCTGGGGTATATTGTGGGACAGGGGAGCACTGAGTCCCGCAAGCAGCTGCAACGTTTCCTTGGGTTCTCGAACTTCTATCGGAGGTACATCCGCGGCTACAGCACAGTAGCTGCTCCGCTTTCAGCCCTCACATCCACCAAGGTTTCGTTCCAGTGGTCCTCCTCGGCTGAGAAGGCCTTCCAAGGACTGAAGCCTCGGTTTACCTCCGCTCCCATCCTCCAAGTCCCGGACCCTGAGAGACAGTTTGTGGTGGAAGTGGACTCCTCCGACGTGGGGGTAGGAGCCATTCTGTCTCAGCGGTCTGCCGACGACCAGAAGCTCCACCCTTGTGCGTTTTTCTCTTGGCAACTAACACTGGCGGAGAGGAATTACGACATTGGGAATCGGGAGCAACTAGCGGTGAAGTTGGCTTTGGAAGAGTGGCACCACTGGCTTGAAGGGACCAAGTTGCCCTTCTTGGTTTGGACTGACCACAAGAATCTGGAGTACATCCAGTCCGCCAGAAGGCTGAACTCCCGACAGGCCAGGTGGTCCCTTTTCTTCACAAGGTTCAACTTCTCCCTCTCCTCCGAGCACCTGCCCTCCTAATCGTCTGTTTGTTCCCCAGCCGTTGAGGTCTGATGTCCTCATTTGGGCCCACAACTCCTGGCTCTCCTGCCACCCTGGGATTCAACGCACCAAGGGGGTCCTGCAGCAGAGGTTCTGGTGGACCACCATGGAGGAGGACACTCGGGAGTTTGTCAACGCCTGTCCGGTTTGCAACCAGCACAAGCCCTCTCATCGGGCTCCTGCGGGTCTCCTGCAACCTTTTCCTGTGCCCCATCGTCCCTGGTCCCACATATCCCTGGATTTTGTTACCGGTCTGCCACTGTCCAACGGACACACCACTATCCTGACGGTGGTGGATCGGTTCAGCAAGATGGCCCACTTCATTCCTCTGCCCAAACTCCCCTCGTCTCTGCTCGCTGATCGGGGCCACCGTCAGCCTGTCGTCCTGGTTCCACCCCCAATCCAATGGGCAGACACAGCGGAAGAACCAGGAGATGGAGACAGCGCTGCGGTGCACCGTGGCCAAGCACCCCTCCTCCTGTGGGTGGAGTATGCCCACAACACTCTGGTCAGTTCGGCCACTGGACTATCCCCTTTCCAGTGTGCCTACGGATTCCAGCCTCCGCTATTCCCGGCCCTGGAGAAGGAGGTCTCCTGCCCGTCTGTCCAGGCCTTCATCCGTCGCTGCCGTCGGACCTGGACCCAAGCCAGAGCTTCACTCCTCTGCTCGGCCAACCGGTACGCCTCAACTGCCAACCACCGTCGTTCCAAGGGCCCCACCTACCAGGTGGGCCAGAAGGTATGGCTGTCCACTCGGGACATACCCTTGCGGTTGGAGTCCAACAACTTGGCGCTAGATTTATTGGCCCTTTCGAGGTCCTGAAGGTCGTCAACCCAGTGGCAGTTAGGATTAAGCTGCCCCGGTCTATGCGGATTCACCCGACCTTCCATGTGTCCAGGATCAAGCCAGCTTGGGTGAGTCCACTTGTCCCGGCTGCTCCACCTCCACCGCCCCCCAGAGTCATCGATGGCGGCCCGGTTTACTTCGTCCACCGCTTACTGCGTTCCCGTCGTCGTGGGAGGGGCCTCCAGTACCTGGTCGATTGGAGGGGGTACGGCCCGGAGTAGAGATTGTGGGTTCTGGCCCGGCATATTTTGGACAAGGACCTCATCAGGCGTTTCCATCAACGCCACTCCGACCAGCCATCCAGGTCAACCGCTTCGGCAGCCAGCACCACCACGGAGATTCCTTTCCTCGGGGTGTCAGACTCCTCCGAGGATGACGGGGAGGGGCCTTCCTCGGATGAGAGTGAGAACCATCAGGAAGCAGAGGAGGAGGAGGAGGTGGACATGGACGTCTCTGACGAGTAATATCACAATCTGTCCATGGTGTCCGTGTGCTGCATTGGGGTCCAACCCTAATCCGTGACATAATCGGTTTATCGAGTTTGCAGACGACACCACAGTCAACGGCCTGATAAGCGAGGGTGACAAAACGGAGTACAGAGATGAGGTGGTCCAGCTGACGCGATGGTGTGAGGACAACAGCCTCTCACTGAATGTCAGCAAGACCAAGGAGCTCATTGTGGACTTCAGGAGCCACCGGGGCACCCACTCCACTATTGGCCCTGTATGTTCCCATGTGGGAACATACAACATGGTGGAGGGGCCAATCCTGTCCACCACCATAAGGTCTTTGAATTTAAACATATTACTTTGGGGGCATTTCCCAGCAAATATTGATATACTCATATTGATATACTGATCAAGTCAAGTCAAGTCAAGTTTATTGTCACTTCACAGTTTACACAAGTATAAAGCAGTGAGTGAAAATCTTATGTGCAATACCCGACGACAGACAGCAGTTATAAAAATAAGTAGTAAATAGAATAAAACAGAATAGAATAAAATAAGTAAAAAAATTAAAATAAAAATGCAATTTATAAAATGCAATATATCGGCACAGAAAAAGAGCAATATGTATATATAAATCAATGTAATAAAATATACATCGTTCTATGCTATACGCCCTTGTTCAGCAGCCTGATGGCCTGACTGTGGAAGCTATCTCTAAGTCTATTTGTACGCCACTTGATACTGCGGTATCGCCTGCCTGACGGTAAAAGTGAGTACAGTTCGTGGCTGGGGTGGGCATTGTCTTTTATGATGCGTTTGGCCTTGGCCACGCACCGCTGGTTGTATATATCCAGGAGGGAGGGGAGCTCACCTCCAACCATATACTGGGCCGTCCGCACCACCCTTTGAAGCGCTCTGCGCTCAGGTGCAGTTCCCGTACCAGGCGGTGATACACCCTGTAAGAACACTCTCCATGGTGCCGTTGTAGAATGTTCTCAGGATGCGGGGGCCCATGCGGAATTTCCTCAGACGCCTGAGGAAATACAGGCGTTGTTGGGCCCTTTTCCCCACGTGTGTGGTGTGCGTGGACCATGTGAGGTCCTCGGAGATGTGCACGCCGAGGAACTTGAAGCCGCTGACCCTCTCTACTGCAACACCGTCGATGGAGATAGGGCCGTGCTCTCCTCTCTGCTTCCTGAAGTCCACGATCAGCTCCTTGGTCTTCTTGACGTTGAGGCTGTTCTCCTGGCACCACTGCTCCAGCGATCCGACCTCCTCCCTGTAGGCGGTCTCGTCGTCGCCGCCGATCAGGCCCATGATATATTGATCTATCGCAATGAATTACCACATACCATGTTATTAACCTCGATTATAATTTGTAAGGGGGCGGCAGTAGCTCAGGAGATCGAGCGGTCCTCTGACAACCGGAAGGTTGCTGGTTCGATCCCCTGGCTCCTCTTTAGCAAACATGTTGAAGTGTCCCTGACGCCCCAACCCTAACTGCTCCTGACTCCTGGCTGTCTCCTTGCGTGGCTGACTCCACCGTGGGTGGATGAATGTGTGTATGAATGGGTGAGTGTGAGGCAGGACTTGTAAAGCGCTTTAGATAAAAGCGCAATATAAATACAGTCCATTTACCATTTACTAATTTGGCAACACAAATTGAAACTTGGAAGGAGAGCAGTTAAATGAGTCTTCATGGTAACACACACTTGCGAGCACACAAGCACACACACACACAGTGCAAACATCCAAACGTGGATTTCAGAACATAATGTTTTTTGTCGACAAACCAACGTGATCAGGTTGAGGATCACCGTCATCTAAAGGATTGAATCCTCTTTATTGGTCGCATACATGTACACACACACACACACACTCACTCACACACACTCACTCACACACTCACACACACTCACAGTGAAATGACTTTCTCTGCATTTAACCCATCCTAGTATTAGGAGCAGTGGGCAGCTATTGTATATACAGCGGGTCTGGTGCCTTGCTCAAGGGCACAGGAGTATTAGGGGACTTGAACCAGTGCCCTTGCCGTTCCCAAGCCAAGTCCTAACAGACTGAGCTGTCCTGCCGGCCCCTAGAACCCTAAGAAATAATAATGAACAGACCTGATGATGAATGCTGGATCCATCATGCAGCGAGAGCGCTCCACTCTATTCCGTTCAGAAAGGCATCGGTTCATTGAAGAACTGTCAAAAAAGTCCTTTGAAAAGGTAGCATGTTGCATACAAGTGCTAAATACTGGCCCATAATAATAATATAATAATAATAATAATAATAATAATAATAATAATAATAATGCATTTTCATTTTATTTGTATTGCACTTTTCATTCGCACAAATCTCAGAGTGCTACAAAGTTAAAAACATAGCAAAAAAAACACAAAAGAAAATGACTCACGATAATGAACACTTATATTAACATAAAAAGGCCTTCCTAAATAAAAAAGGTTTTTATTCATAAAAGAGTCCAGGGTCTGTGGTGTCCTTAGATGATGAGGAAGGCCATCCCACAGCCCGGTCCCCCAGGGGGCGGAGCTTAGCACTGGGAGCCCTGAGGAGCTGTTGGCAGATCTGAGGGTGCAGGTGGCGGTTTGTATCATGTATATATAATGACTTCTTGTAGATAGGGAGTATGTTGTATGACCAAAATCCTATTTATACATGGTACAAACAGTGTACAAACTGTTTACTTAAAGTACCTGAATGGCATACCATTTTCGGCAAAATTCTTAGTTTCCAAACCGCGGACACTATAGTCTCTCAGATAACCCACAATGGCATTCAGTATATATGGACACATATATCTATATATATCTATATATCTATATAGATATATAGATATATAGGCTGGTGACTTCAGGAATCAGGCTGGAAAGGAGGGATATTTCTTTCTTTCTGGTTAGAAAGAGGACCAAGACTAGCATTTTTTCAAAGTGCTTGACCGGGGGATTTTTGTTCTGTTACATTATAGATACTTTTATACTTCTGTCTATTTTCACGATGGAACGATATAAAAAGATGCTTTGGTTGTAGGCAATATTTCAAACCCTCGTATATATTTTCCCCTATTCGGTCCATCTGGGAACTATGTAAACCGTCCCTCTGGTCAGACACTCTCTACACCTACTGGCCATGGCTGCATTGGTGATTTATGAATATGAATTGAGGTGTGACACCATTACAGTGTGCTCTGCCTTTTCTCCAACATCCATGATTTAGGTAAAAAACGAAAGGAAATTTGCACTTAGTGATTCTTATGAGCGAAGAAGGACCGTATGAAGAGGGGTATTGAATTTTAAATATATATTAAGTAAGCCAATCACACAGACCAAAGCTATGGCAATTATGACGGGCCTCGCTGTCTGTTACAAACTTTGATAATGGGATGATCAAGTTCGCAGACGACACCATCGGCTTGATCAGGACCACGAAACGAGGTCCAGCTGACGCCATGGTGTGAGGACAACAGCCTCGGACACCGGTGGAAGTCGTCAGCTGCTTCCGTTTTCCTAGGACTACAGATCTCCGACGACCTGGCGTGGACCCACAAGTACAACAAACTAATCGGGGGGATTGAATCCTCTTTATTGGTCACGTACATGTAAACATACAGTGAAATGTGTTCTCTGCATTTAATCCATCCTAGTATTAGGAGCAGTGGGCAGCTATTCATACAACGGGGAACAGTCAAGGACACCTCTACAGTTTTTGCTAGGAGGAGCCGGGGATCGAACAAGCAACCTTCCGGTTGTGAGGCGACCGCTCTACCTCCTGAGCTATACTGGCGCCCGAAGGTTGTGCAAGAGGTCATGCTGAAGAAGGCTCACCAGCGCCTCTATGCCCTGCGGTGCCTCAGGAGAAGCGGCGTAGGCAAACGGCTGGTGAATTTGGCACCGTGGTACCATAGAGAGCGTCCTGACGGGTGGCGTCACCGTGTGGTACGGCAACACCACTGCACAGGACAAGAAAGACATCCAGAGGGTCGTGAGGACGGCAGACAAGATCATCGGTTGTGCACTTCCATGCATTGAGGAGATCTTTAGGACCAGATGTCGGAAGAAGGCCATGTCCATCATAAAGGACTGCAACCACCCTGGGCTCCATCTCTTCTCCCCCCTACCGTCTGGTCGCCGGTTCCGCAGCATCCGTACAACAAGGACCAGCAGGTTTAAGGACAGTTTTTATCCACAGGCAGTGACCTACTGAACTGCTAGGAGTGCTGCCACTATCATAACATTGTCATCCATATTACATTACACTTTCATACTTTTTCTGGACTTTCTGGACTCATTCAAAGTGATTGCACTATGCTGCACTGTATTCATGATGCTGCTGCACTACTGGCACTTTAAAATGCTTTTTTAATGTTTGTTGCAGCATTCAACTCATGTATAGATCATCCATCCGCTGTGCAAACGGCAAATAAAAACATCTTGAATCTTGAAGTGAAGCCCGATTCACGGTTCACTTTATTATTATTATTATTGCTGCTGTTGTAAATGTTTGATTTATTACTATTTGTATCTGTATTACTACTTTCTTCCATTTTACTTATTGTGTAGTTGTTCTACCTACTGTTATTGTCATGAATAATTCATAATATCCAGGAATGAATGGGGAGTAACCATTCCATTGTACTTGTTACACAAGATGAAATAAATAAAGAATCGATCTATCTATCACACCAACACCAAGCCATGCTCAAAGAAGACATTTCCCAGATGCCTTTGCATGTTGTTTCCCTCTTGAGTCATACAGCATGAAATGCATCCCCCCCCCTGCCGTGTGCTAACTCTGTCCTGATGGGAACGTATCCGTTATCTCAGAGCATCCTCCTCAAGGGCCTTCTCTGCACCTCCTTCCTCTTGTTCTGCTGTCCATCACCTCCAACACAATATGATAATGCCGTGGATATGCTTGTTCCCTGTAAATCTACATCTGGATGACTGAATCATCTTTATTGGACACACACACACGACGAGGAGCAGTGGGGCAGCTATATTTATATACAGCCGTCCCCGGGGTCTGGTGCCTTGCTCACGGGCACCTCAGCAGTGTGCACCCGGGTGTTTTGGGGGACTTGAACCGGCGACCTTTCGGTTCCCAAGCCAAGCCCCAACAGTCTGAGCTATCCTGCCGCCCCCGATAGGGTAGGATGTATGATCTGTACCGGGGGGAAGGCTGTGTTCCTCAGGGAGGGACCCCTCATTCACTCCCCTCATTCACTCCCCTTCCCGCCCCCTAACTGACTGCCAGTAGACTCGGTTGGTGTGCTTTGCGTGTGTTTGTGCTGCATGTGGGAGACAGTGAGCGATGGCCCGTGTGAGAGCACAGAGCTCAGGCCGGCCGCAGTTTAGTTTTTTTATTAACGCAATATTGTTAGCCCACAGTAATCAGCCCCGAAACGCTAAGGGCCCACCGGGGGGTTCTCCTCCAGCCTCACGATTACCACTCGCGCTGCACTGAGTTAGGACTACAAATCTTGTTTAAACCTCTGTGTGTATACAACCAGGTCCTGGGCAATAATGTTAAGGTGGTGTTTTCCAAGCATATAACACACTGCTGGAACATCACGTCCGTTCACACACGCTGGAGTCCAACGCCCAGAAGATGAACCACAACAACACTTTACACTTTAGTCCTGAAACAGGACTAATAGAAAAGAACAGAGAGAGAGAGAGAGACACTGAACAAGAGAGAGAGAGAGAGAGCAAGAGAGAGAGAGAGAGAGAGAGAGAGAGAGAGAGAGAGAGAGAGAGAGAGAGAGAGAGAGAGACTGAACGAGAGAGAGAGAGAGAGAGAGAGAGAGAGAGAGAGAGAGAGAGAGAGAGAGAGAGAGAGAGAGAGACTGAACGAGAGAGAGAGAGAGAGAGAGAGAGAGAGAGAGAGAGAGAGAGAGAGAGAGAGAGAGAGAGAGAGAGAGAGAGAGAGAGAGAGAGACACACTGAACGAGAGAGAGAGAGAGAGAGAGAGAGAGAGAGAGAGAGAGAGAGAGAGAGAGAGAGAGAGAGAGAGAGAGAGACTGAACGAGAGAGAGAGAGAGAGAGAGAGAGAGAGAGAGAGAGAGAGAGAGAGAGAGAGACTGAACGAGAGAGAGAGAGAGAGAGAGAGAGAGAGAGAGAGAGAGAGAGAGAGAGAGAGAGAGAGAGAGAGAGAGAGAGAGGGAGGGAGAATCAAGCCAATTGAAGAAACCAAGGGTCTGTATTCCTGGCTGTAACACCCCTTTGCTGACCTTTCGGAAATGGACTTTAATGCATAAAATGGAATAAAGCAGAATTAATCATGTTCAGGGAACAGGTCATGGACAACGGACTAGAGTGTCAGGATCACACACACACACACACACACACACACACACACACACACACACACAGGTGCTTGCACACACACACACACACACACACACACACACACACACACACACACACACACACAGGTGCTTGCACACACACACGCGCACATACACACACACACAAACACACACACATAGACACTTGCATGCGTGTGTGTGTTTGTGTGTGTGTGTATGTGCGTGTGTGTGTGCAAGCACCTGTGTGTGTGTGTGTGTGTGTGCATGCGTGTACACCTGTGTTTGTGTGTGAGTGCGTGCATGCGTGCATGCGTGTGTGCGTGTGTGCGTGTGTGTGTGTGTGTGTGTGTGTGTGTGTGAGTGTGTGTGTGTGTGTGTGCACCTGTGTTTGTGTGTGAGTGTGTACGTGTGTGAGTGTGTGCGTGTGTCTGTATGTGTGTGCATGCGTGCATTCGTGTGTGAGTGTGTGTGTGTGCGTGTGTGTGTGTGTGTGTGTGTGTGTGTGTGTGTGTGTGTGTGTGTGTGTGTGTGTGTGTGTGTGTGTGTGTGTGTGTGTTCAGCGGGTGGTGACGCTGTTACACTGTGGATAGAGAGTGTGTCAGGTGGGTTATGTGATCTACATGCGTGTGAGAGACTTAAGGCAGATATATACTCACATATGAATGTAGAGAGAGATGGAAGAATGACCGCGCAAGAAGCAGAGAACCCGTTTTTAACCAGGTTTTAACCATGTGGGTGGTGTAAAGTATAAGAGAAGTATGAGAGGAGTATTAGACAAGTATTAGAGGAGTATTAGAGGAGAATTAGGGGAGTATGAGAGGAGAATTAGAGGAGTATGAGAGGAGTATTAGAGGAGTATTAGAGGAGTATTACAGGAGTGTGAGAGGAGTATTAGAGGAGTATTAGAGGAATATTAGGGGAGTATTAGAGGAGTATTAGAGGAGTATTAGATGAGTATGAGAGGAGCATTACAGTAGTATTAGAGGATTATTAGAGGAGTATTAGGGGAGTATGATATGAGTATTAGAGGAGTATTAGAGAAGTGTGAGAGGAGTAATAGAGGAGTATGAGAGGAGTATTAGGGGAGTATGAGAGGAGTATTAGAGGAGTATGAGAGGAGTATTAGGGGAGTATTAGATGAGTATTAGAGGAGTATTAGAGAAGTGTGAGAGGAGTAATAGAGGAGTAATAGAGGAGTATTAGGGGAGTATTAGAGGAGTATTAGGGGAGTATTAGAGGAGTATTAGAGGAGTATTAGAGGAGTATGAGGGGAGTATTAGAGGAGTATGAGAGGAGTATTAGAGGAGTATTAGAGGAGTATTAGAGAAGTGTGAGAGGAGTATTAGAGGAGTATGAGAGGAGTATTAGAGGAGTATTAGAGGAGTATTAGAGGAGTATTAGAGGAGTATTGGAGAAGTGTGAGAGGAGTAATAGAGGAGTAATAGAGGAGTATTAGGGGAGTATTAGAGGAGTATTAGGGGAGTATTAGAGGAGTATTAGAGGAGTATGAGAGGAGTATTAGAGGAGTATGAGAGGAGTATTAGAGGAGTATTAGAGGAGTATGAGAGGAGTATTAGGGGAGTATTAGAGGAGTATTAGAGGAGTATGAGAGGAGTATTAGGGGAGTATTAGAGGAGTATGAGAGGAGTATTAGGGAGTATTAGAGGAGTATTAGAGGAGTATTAGAGAAGTGTGAGAGGAGTATTAGAGGAGTATGAGAGGAGTATTAGAGGAGTATTAAAGGAGTATTAGAGGAGTATTAGAGGAGTATTAGAGGAGTATTAGGGAGTATTAGGGAGTATTAGAGGAGTATGAGAGGAGGATGAGAGGAGGATGAGAGGAGTATTAGGGGAGTATTGCACTGCACACCACACTACACTCCGCACTGCACACTGCACTGCGCACTGCACTCCGCACTGCACACCGCACTGCACTCCGCACTGCCGCACTGCACACCGCACTGTGACACTGCACTGGACGCGTGCATGTGTGCATGTGTGCGTGTGTGTGTGTGCACGCATGTGCGTGTGCGTGTGTTCGTGTGTGTGCGCGCGTGTGTGTGTGTGTTAAGTAATTTAATGGAGGGTGAAAGGATGATCATTGCCACCAGCGTGAGAGAAGAGGGGGGAGGGAAGAAGGGAGAGACAGAGTTAGGTTAGGAGTAGAGAGAGGAAGGGAGAGAGACAATGAGGAAGAGAGGAAGGAAGGAGGAGAGAGAGAGAGAGATGAGAGGGGGGGGGGGGGGATCAGCGTGGTCCAGGCTATGAGATGTGACAGGCACAACCGTTGGAGGCCACGCTAAAATAGCCACCATACGGCTGTTAGATACCCGGGGTGACCGAGCTCCGCTTACAGTGTGTGACTGCATCCCATTTCAGAGAGAGAGAGAGAGAGAGAGAGAGAGAGAGAGAGAGAGAGAGAGAGAGAGAGAGAGAGAGAGAGAGAGAGAGAGAGAGAGAGAGAGAGAGACTAAGGCAGTGAAGTAGACACAATACGCTCACAACATCACTGCCAGTTACAAGCAGCTGGAGGTCAAATGAATCAATTTTATCACACCAGCGTGTCCTGTTGTGTGTGTGTGTATAAACTTGTGCTAAATCTCTTTGCTGAAAGTTTTCTACGTTTCTGTGACCACATCGTAAAGCATCCCGTTGACAAATACTTCTCGCCATGTCTTTTATTGTTAATAAGTCTGCATCTGCATCTTGCAGTCTGCCGGTCCCCTCAGTCCCCTCTTCAGACTCTCTCTCTCTCTCTCTCTCTCTCTCTCTCTCTCTCTCTCTCTCTCTCTCTCTCTCTCTCTCCTCTCTCTCTCTCTCTCTCTCTCTCTCTCTCTCTCCTCTCTCACTCCTCTCTCTCTCTCTCTCGCTCTCTCTCTCTCTCTCTCTCTCTCTCTCTCTCGCGATCTCTCTCACTCTCTCCTGAACCCTCCACTTCCCTGGAGCAGCCTGCCTCAAGGCTTCACCTCCTGGACGTCCTGCGTGACAGACAGCCGTACATTAAAAGGGTACAACCTGTATATATATATATATATATATATATATACTGTATATATATATATATACTGTATATATATATATATATATATATATACTGTATATATATTGACCTGTATATATATAAATTGTCTAGTCTTAAGTTAATGGCGGGTGAGGGTGTAGTTTGGGTGAGGGTGTAGTTTGGGTGAGGTATAGTTTGGGTGTAGTTTGGGTGAGGGTGTAGTTTGGGTGAGGGTGTAGTTTGGGTGAGGGTGTAGTTTGGGGCACTTGGCTAGGAGGAGGGTGTCGTGCTGGACCCCCCCCCGGTCTTTTAGAATGTGTTGTTCCTTTTCTGAAGTTGGCTTGGGCTTTGGCATTCTCCTATATAGATATATAATTAGTGATTATCATTGTGATGGCTGGGTTTGATTCCCATGGGTCCTCATTAGATTAGATGAGATTCTAATGTATTGTCATTTCACAGCACAGTACAGTACAGAGACAATCATTTGGCATCTAACCAGAGTGAAAATGTTGCAGTAAAGTGCCTGGTGACATACAATTTACAGTTTACAGTTGCTAAAAGACAGTCTAGTATGTATAAAAAACAGTTATAAGATTACTTGTAGAGTATGTGTGAGATATGAGCATAATAATAGGTATATATATATATATATATATATATACAGGTAAGTATAAAAGTATTTAACAGGTAGTGATCAGGGGTATGCAATTATGAAAAGCAGGATAAATATATCTAAATGTATCTACAGCAGGTAGTGAGCAGGGATATGCAGTCCTATCAACAGTTGAAGATTCAAATATATACGACAGGTACAGTAAAAATGTACACATTTACACAGGTATCTTATCAATAAATATGTAGACTATAGGTAGAGGTGGGTAGTTGTGATACAGTGCAGTCAAAGACATTGACGGTGATGTATAAATATTATATGATGATGATGTGGCAGCAGGGGGGGGGGGGCAGCAGGGGGGGAGGGGGAGGGGGAGGGGGGGCAGCAGGCGGGGGGGGGGGGGCTGTCTTCGTGGTGCAGAGTTCAGGGAGATGACAGCTGAGGGGAAGAAGCTGTTCCTAAGCCTGCTTGACTTGGAACAGAGGTTTCTATAGCGCCTCCCGGAGGGGAGGAGGGCAAACACTCCATGGTCGGGGTGAGAGGGGTCATCTCATATTATTTGTGCCTTCCTCAGACATCGTTTGTGGTGGGTAGTGTTTATTGCAGGGAGGGGTAGTCCAACGATGCGTTGGGCGGTTTTCACCATCCTCTGCAGCGCTTTCCGGTCAGAAACAGTTCAGTTGCCGTACCGCACTGTGATGCAGTTGGTGAGGATGCTTTCGATAGCACACCGGTAAAAGTTCACCAGAATCTGAGGTGACAGGTGGGCTTTCCTCAGTCTCCTCAGGAAGAAGAGACGCTGGTGAGCCTTCTTTACCAGTGAGGCAGTATTCACTGTATTCACTGTTCACTCCCTCACATTCGGTGGTCAGGGTAGTTGCTGGATTTCATCCCCCAGCAGGTTAGGTCAGCCTGGTCCCCTCCTTATGGCATCAGCCTATTCAGTTCTGTTTACTGCAAGTTGGTTGAATCATCCACTTGCCATTCCCCTACATAAACCCTAGCCTTGCCTACACACACTGCAAGATCGCTGTTCCTGCTCCACATACCTCCTTACCCACATTCCCAAGTTAGCCTTCGATGACCCTTACCTTCCTGAAGCTGATCCCGCCTTCTACGACCCCTCACCTGTCTCTCCTCTGATCCCTCCTTCTACGACCCCTCACCTCTCTCTCCTCTGATCCCGCCTTCTACAACCCCTCACCTGTCTCTCCTCTGATCCCTCCTTCTACAACCCCTCACCTGTCTCTCCTCTGATCCCTCCTTCTACAACCCCTCACCTGTCTCTCCCCTGATCCCTCCTTCTATGACCCCTCACCTGTCTCTCCCCTGATCCCTCCTTCTATGACCCCTCACCTGTCTCTCCCCTGATCCCTCCTTCTATGACCCCTCACCTGTCTCTCCTCTGATCCCTCCTTCTACGACCCCTCACCTGTCTCTCCTCTGATCCCTCTTCTATGACCCCTCTCACCTGTCTCTCCCCTGATCCCTCCTTCTACGTGAAGGCGTGGTTTGTTTCCCGCTGTTCACTCCCTCACAGTGGGGCGTGGCGTTTCCTCTCTCGGCAGGGAGCGTCTGGATGTCCTAACGGCCGGTGTCTGGGTGGCCCATTGAAGGGCCTGGAACAAGCTGTCCAGCTGCAGGTCTCTGCAGAGGCTCTCCAATCACCTGGCGAAAGAACCCAAATACTACGCCGCCGGCTTGGGCAATGTGTATGTCTTTACTGGTCTGTTTGATTTGTTGCAGCGTTCAGGTGTGACTCTATGAGCTGTTATAGAATTGCTGTTTTCTGTGACTTAGAGCCCCGACTGAACCCGTTTCAATTCCACACTTCCACCCTTGTTTATCTCAGAAACTAGCAGCAAGCACTATTATATTTGATTATATTTTTATAGATTTATATATTTGCTTCCCATAGGGATTGTACCCGTAGATTTATGTTCTGCAGGAATACATGTAAATACCCAGAAGGGTCTTAGAGCTAAACGTGCTGTTTTAATAAAAGTGCAGTAAAGTATACCAAAAAGATATGCAGCATGTATCGATGCCTTAGAGTTACTGGGGCATCGGAGTAAATATATAAGAAGGCCTCGCACCAATGTGCTTCCACTGCTCTCCCACCACCACAAAGACACTGCTGTTTGTTATTCATGGTCTTATTCTGCTCCCTCCTACACACATCGCTCCCTACGAGGAGGACTACAGGAGGACTTTGAGTAAAATCATATATTTTGTTCTCTCTTCCCCTCTCTCTCTCTCTCTCTCGCTCTCTCTCTCTCTCTCTCCCTCCCCCCTTTATCTCTCTCTCTCTCCCTCTCGCTCCCTCGTCTCTCTCTCTCTCTATGTCTCACCCTCCCTCCCTCTCTCTCTGTCTATTTCTCTCCCCCCCCCTGTCCCTCTGTGCTTCTCTCTCTTCCTCCCTCTCTCTTTCTCTCTTTCTCCCTCCCTCCCTCCCTCCCTCCCTCCCTCCCTCCCTCCCTCCCTCCTCATCTCACTCTCTCTCTCTCTCTCTCTCTCTCTCTCTCTCTCTCTCTCTCTCTCTCTCTTGATCCCTGCCACTTCTTCGATCTTAGTTTGTCATTCTTTTTTGCTGCTTGGAAGGACACCAAAAACCCAGGGAGGACGACAGGCAGGCCTTGCAAACACACACACACACACACACACACACACACACACACACACACACACACACACACACACACACACACACACACACACACACACACACACACACACACACACACAACACACACACACACACACACACACACACAGTGTCTGGAAGGTCAAAGGTCGTTGATGAATGTGGGTTTTCCCTCTCAAGCTGCTCAAGCCCCAGGAGTATCTGACTGTCACTTGAAGAAAGCCCAAACTCTCTCTCGGGCCCATTGATAAATACAGCACACATCCCCTCTCATCCTGCCAGAGGGCTGCTTGGTGTGTTTGTGTGTGAATGTTTACTTTGTGTGTGTGTGTGTGTGTTGGTGTATGTTTGTTTGTTTGAGTGTGTATGTGTGTATGTTTGTTAGTGGGTGTTTGTTTGAGTGTGTATGTGTGTGTGTGTGTGTGTGTGTGTGTGTGTGTGTGTGTGTGTGTGTGTGTGTGTGTTTGTGTATATTTGTTTGAGTGTGTATGTGTGTATGTGTGTGCGTGGGTGTTTGTTTGAGTGTGTATGTGTGTATGTGTGTTTGGGTGTTTGTGTATGTTTGTTTGAGTGTGTGTGTGTGTGTGTGTGTGTGTGTGTGTGTGTGTGTGTGTGTGTGTGTGGTTGTCGCATGTTCTACACAGTTTGTCTGTGCATCGTGTGTGTAGAACATAATTTACATACTGATCCCTACAATGTTATCAATGTCATTGCAAATCCTTTTGAGGACAAAGAAATGGGAACACACACACACACACACACACACACACACACACACACACACATGCATAAACATTCACAAGCACACATACCCACACGGACACACACGGACACACACATGCACACACACTGCATGCAGAAAGCGCATGGCAGATTGTGTGTATAAATACCCACATCATCAACAGTGGAGGAGGAAACAGAGTCGGGGAGTGTTTGGAGCTCTCTGCTCATAAATCATACTCAACAAGAGGGAGGGCAGAGAGAGAGAGAGAGAGAGAGAGAGAGAGAGAGAGAGAGAGAGAGAGAGAGAGAGAGAGAGAGAGAGAGAGAGAGAGAGAGAGAGAGAGAGAGAGAGAGAGAGAGAGAGATGTGAGGAGGATGAGATAGACCACAATTTGCTACGCTGGGTAGTTTTTCCAATCTTTCACTGCTTGACTCTTTCTTTCTGCATCCCCCCCTCCTCCCATCTTCCACCTGTCCCCTCCTCTTCCTATCTCCTCCTTTTCCTGTCTTCTCCTCTTCCTGTCCCCTCCTCTTCCTGTCTCCTCCTTTTCCTGCCGTCTCCTCTTCTTGTTCCCTCCTCTTCCTGACCCCTCCTCTTCCTGTCCCCTCCTTTCTTGTCCCCTCTTCCTGTCCCCTCTTCTTCCTGTCCCCTCCTCTTCCTGTTCCTGCCTCTTCTATCACTAGATTAAATCATTTGATTTGCCATTTGCAACAAGTACAATGGAACGCTTCCTCCCCATTCCCTCCCGCAGTATGAAATTCTAGATCACAATACTATAAAAATACTATACACAACAATACAGTTATTGATGGATGAAATGTGTTATATTGTGCAAAAAGCATTAAAAAGCATATTTTAAAGTGCCAGTAGTGCAGCAGCATGTCACAACCAAACTATGAACCCGAACCCAAATGCACGACTCGAGACAAAAGTATCAAAATAAAAAGTCTTTACTGATGAAAATGCAAAGTCCAACATAAACATCACTTAGATGAGGGAAACGCTTAAAGCTCAAACACAAAAGACCAAATAGCAAAAAGCTGATGGTGGCTCTCTGGCGTGAGACAAGACAATCACACAGGCGGGAAAACATGAGGGGGAAGTCAATCGTGATGCACTGCAGCTGCGGGTAAGAATTAACAAGGGGGCGTGGCTACCCGGTAGTGTGTAGTGGGAGCGAGGAGACAGGAATGTGGAACGTGATAAGGGGCTGTGGCTACCTGGGCGAGTGCAGTGAACGCAGGGAGGCAGAAATCCAAACCGTGACACAGCATCATGAATACAGTGCAGAACAGTGCAGTAACTGTATAATAAGTCCAGAAAGTCCAGCAAAGTATGATAGTGTAATGTTAATGACAATGTTATGATAGTGGCAGCACTCTAGCAGTGAACTAGCAGTTCAGCAGGCGCACTGCCTGTGGATAAAAACTATCCTTAAACCTGGTAGTCCTTGTGCGGATGCTGCGTAATCGGCGACCGAATGGGCAGTCCTTTGTGATGGAGATGGTGTAGGAAACATGGTGATGGAAAACATGGTGATGTTTCCTACATCTGGTCCTACAGATCTCCTCAATGCATTGAAGTGCACACCCCATAATCTTTTCTGCCGTCCTTATGACCCTCTTGATCGCTTTCTTGTCCTTTGCAGTGGTGTTGCCGTACCACACACAGTAATCACTTATCACATCTCTACAGTGCCACGGTAGAAGTTCACTAGCCACTGTTGGCCTATTCCGCCTGTTCTGAGGCACCGCAGGGCATAGAGGCGCTGGTGTGCCTTCTTCAGCATGACCTCCGTGTTGCAGGTCCAGGCCAGGTCATCGGAAATCTGTAGCCTCAGGAAATGGAAGCAGCTGACGACTTCCTGAGGCTACAGATTTGCAATGACTGGTGTCCCGCCCAGGCGGGTGGAGTCGGTGTCCCGGTGGCTCCTGTGAAGTCCACGATGAGCTCCTTGGTCTTGCTGACATTCAGTGAGAGGCTGTTATCCTTGCACCATCACGTCAGCCGGACAACCTCATCTCTGTACTCGTCGGCAAACTTGATAATCAGATTATTGCTGTTCGTGGCAGTACAGTCATGTGTGTACAGCGAGTACAGCCGGGGACTGAGGCAGCAGCCTTGGGGTGCTCCGGTGTTGAGTGGATGAGATGTTGCTCAGAATGTTCACCACTGGAGTCCATTATCCAGTTACAGATTAGGGAGCCCAGAACTAGGTCCCTCAGTTTCAGGACCAGCTTGGAGGGAACAATGGTGTTGAAGGCCGAGCTGTAGTCAATGAACAGCAGTCTGATGTAGGTGTCCCTCCTGTCTTGGTGCTGCAGGGCAATGGCGTCGTCTACAGACCTGTTTGGTCTGTATGCAAACTGGAGTGGGTCTAGGGACTCAGGGATGGAAAGGTTTATATGCAACATGACAAGTTTTTCCAGGCACTTGATGGCTATGGGGTACCGCTGGCCGGTAATCAGAGAGGCTTATTACCTTGGTCTTTTTGGGTAAGAAAAACACGCTTGGACTGTTGCAGTGATGCGATGTAGATGTCCGTGAACACAAGAGCCAGCTGGTCGGCGCAGGTCTTGAAGACACAGGATGGAACTCCGTGTGGCCTTCCCTGCCTTCATCCTCCTGAAAGTTCTGTGGACCTTGGACTCGGACAGTTGTAGAACGTAGTCCTCTGGGTAAATGTTCAATTTGTTGGTCGGCTTAGAGTTCCCCCTTTCAAAGTGAGCGTAGCACGTGTTCATCTTGTCTGGTAGGTTGGGGTCGTTGTTGAGCTCCCCTTGTAGTTGAAGAGGACCCTCAGACCTTGCCACATGCGTCTGGTGTCAGAGCCCCCAAACTGTAATTTCAATTTGTTATATGTTCCGAGAGTTTGGCATTCATATGTGATTACACACATGGTGACTTGCTATAATCCTATAGAGTAACTTAAATATACAAGAAAAAATGACTACTTCCTGTCCCCTCCTCATCCTGTCTCCAACTCCTATGTTTCGTGTCCCCTCCTCTTCTATCACTACTTCCTGTCCCCTCCTCTTTTGCTTCCTGTCCCTGATCTTTGGTCTCTACTTCCTGTCCCCTCCTCTTTTGCTTCCTGTCCTTTTCTGTCACTACTTCCTGTCTCATCCTCTTCTACTTTCTGTCCCTCCGCTTCCTGTCCCCTCCTCTTCTATCTCTACTTCCTGTCCCCTCCTCTTTCTGCCCCCTCCTCTTATATCTCTACTTCCTGCGCCTCCTCTTCTATCTGTACTTCCTGTCCCCTCCTATGTCCCTGCTTCCTGTCCCCTCCTCTTCCTGTCCCCTGCTTTCTGCCTCTACTTCCTGTCCCTCCTCTTCCTGTCCCCTCCTCTTCTATCCCTACTTCCTGTCCCCTCCTCTTCTGGTCCCTCCTCTTCTATCTCTACTTCCTGTCCCCTCCTCTTCTGGTCCCTCCTCTTCTATCTCTACTTCCTGTCCCCTCCTCTTCTGGTCCCTCCTCTTCTATCTCTACTTCCTGTCCCCTCCTCTTCTGGTCCCTCCTCTTCTATCTCTACTTCCTGTCCCCTCCTCTTCTGGTCCCTCCTCTTATAGCTCTACTTTCTCTACCTCCTCTTCTGTCTCTACTTCCTGTCGTCACCTCAGCCCGATTGGTTTTCTTGTTCCTGTTTCCCTTCATCACCTTTCCGTTCCTCTTTAAACTTCTAGAGTCTCCCCGTGGCTCCAGCTCAGTTGCTCCCTGATGGCTCTGTTGTGTGTTTTAAAGGACCTGTAAACTCCCTGATGTCTGCTCCTCTGTTGTGTGTTTTAAAGGACCTGTAAACTCCCTGATGTCTGCTCCTCTGTTGTGTGTTTTAAAGGACCTGTAAACTCCCTGATGTCTGCTCCTCTGTTGTGTGTTTTAAAGAACCTGTAAACTACCTGATGTCTGCTCCTCTGTTGTGTGTTTTAAAGAACCTGTAAACTACCTGATGTCTGCTCCTCTGTTGTGTGTTTTAAAGGACCTGTAAACTCCCTGATGTCTGCTCCTCTGTTGTGTGTTTTAAAGGACCTGTAAACTCCCTGATGTCTGCTCCTCTGTTGTGTGTTTTAAAGGACCTGTAAACTCCCTGATGTCTGCTCCTCTGTTGTGTGTTTTAAAGGACCTGTTCACTACCTGATGTCTGCTCCTCTTACACCAGAGAACACCTTATATATGTACAGTATATATATATATATATATATATACAGTATATATGTACAGTGTGTACTGTATATGTGCTAGTGTAACACTAGCTTAGTAACTAGACAAGGTATCTATATATGGGTTTGGGCCAGATCAGAAGAAACCAAGTTCGCCTCGGAAGAGAGATGGTCTGCACAAGAATGAAGCACTGACAACAGATCTATGTTTTGAAGGTAAGGAAATGTGTTTCTCTTTCCAGTTCTTCCTTACCTTCTTTGGTTTATTTTCTTTCCACAAGTCAGGATAATACACTGTACAATGAATTAAACAAAATGAATGAATATGTACAAAACACCCTGGGTCTGATGCCCAAACCTTCCCTGGTTCCACTACTTTAGTTACTATTTTAATTATATCTACTCACTGTTTTAATTATTATCTATATACTATTTTAATTATTATCTATTTACTGTTTTAATTATTATCTATATACTATTTTAATATTATAACTTAAACTAACTGGATTAGCTAATTCTAGGAACCAGGACTCTTAATATTTGAAAGAAGACCCTTATATCCAAACCATCTCAAATCAAAAGCTCTGTTAACACAAAAGCAATAAAACAAACAAAATGGTTTCCCTGAGCAGTGTACTTAACAAAGAACCTGAATCCTATTACAACTTAGTTATCTCTATCCATTTACACACAACGACTTCACTCATTCCATGAATGGTGGTCAAACTCTGTCCATGTGTTCAGGGAACTTGGTGTCCGTGGCCCTTTAAATCAGTTCAGTGATACGAATCCATCCTGGGAAACGTGTCGTTGAGTGCGCTTATCCTACCGCTCTGTAGAAGGCGCGGTTTAACTCTGTCCTTGTTCACTTCACAGGTCGTTCTCGTGGGAGGCTCGCCAGCCTGTCCGCCGCCGATGCAGTCCAAAGGAACCAGCAGACGAACAGACGAATCCAGGATCCAAATCAATCCAACACAAAACCCAGCCTTGCAATACAAAACCATACGTGCATATCAACGTCTCATTCAATAAAGTGCATTTACAACCTGTACCTGGGTTCAACTCTTTTCATTATGTCATGCATCACATGGCTGTATAGCGGCCCCTCGTGCTTTTGAGGAACAATGTTGCGACATTCCAACTATCGTTATACCGCACATTACACTCAATTATCATGTTACCACAACTTTCTAATAGTCACATTTCTCTTGTTTGAGACTCACCAAGGATTTCTCTGATGCTAACTAGCAACCGTCTCGACGAGTGTGTGCTGAATCCCTTCGCACACTTCTCACAATATCCACAAAGGTTCTTCTTTCTAATTCAATTCAGGATATCATACCAGTATTCTCTCTTCTATCAGTAATCTGAGGATAGTTATCATATACCAACGGGACGATGTCTTAAACATCCACACCTCATGTCATTCCTGACTCGACAAAGGAAAATCTGGTATTGACCGGAGTTCACGGTAAACGTAGGAGGCGGGCCTAACGCTCTGATTGGTCAAATCTCATTTCAATGTTAGAGATAAGTTTTGGAGTCATTGGAGCTCTAGTAACCAGGGGTTACACAAGCCTACAGGGCAGTGAAAGGAACAGCTCCATCCTACCTCCAGGCAATGGTCCAGCCCTCCATCCCTGCCCGCCCCTCGCTTAGGGGCCCTCGTGGTCGATCTAGGCGGTCGCGGCTCTTCTCTGTCCTGTCCACAGTGGTGGAATGAAATACCCGTGGTTGTCAGGACTGCAGAGTCATTGCCCAGGCTCAAAGGTGTCGTACGAAGTAGATTGTGTGCGATCTCAAAGACTCTAGAGCGCCTGCTGCTAAAGATTCTGAGACCCCAGGTCTGCCACACACTGGATCCCCTGCAGTTTGCTTACCAGGAGAAGGTGGGGGTGGACGATGCTGTCCTCCGTCTGTCACACAGGGCTTACTCTCACTTGGACAAAGGGAGCGGTGTTGTGAGGATCATGTTTTTTGATTTCTCCAGCGCCTTCAACACTATCCATTCCCTCCTACTGAGAGACAAGCTGACAGAGATGGGGGTAGACTCACACCTGGTGACCTGGGTCAAAGACTATCTCACGGGGAGGCCCCAGTATGTCAGGCTGACAGGCTGCTCCTCTGAGACTGTGATCAGCAGCACTGGTGCGCCACAGGGGACTGTGCTCTCTCCTGTCTTGTTCACCCTGTATACCTCTGACTTTAAGTACAATTCTGAGTCATGCCACATGCATAGTACAGGAGCCTGATAGAGGACTTTGTAGGGTGGTGCGGGTCAAACCACCTACAGCTGAACACCTCCAAGACCAAAGAGATGGTGGTAGACTTTCGGAGGTCCAGGCCCCACATGCAACCAGTCTCCATCAAGGGAGTTGATGTGGAGGTGGTCAGCACCTATAAGTACCTGGGGCTGCAGCTGGACAATAAACTGGACTGGTCAGCTAACACCGACACGCTGTACAAGAAGGGGCAGAGTCGACTCTATTTCCTTAGGAGGCTGGGGTCCTTCAACATCTGCAGGAAACTGCTACTGATGTTTTACCAGTCTGTTGTTGCCAGTGTCCTCTTCTACGCTGTGGTGTGCTGGGGAGGCAGCATTAAGAAGAGGGACGCCACG
>CM051013.1:22265005-22280005 GCA_027704905.1 Muraenolepis orangiensis | reverse complement strand
CACACATACATTCTGTACATTCGTACACACATAGACACACACACATAAACACACGCACACACACACACATACATACATGCTTACATACATAAACATACTGCACCCACCACCATCAGTTTACCTCAACAGTGCTTGTATTACATTGCATTTATATAAATTAATGTATGTTCAGTATATATATATATATATATATATATATATATATATATATATATATTATATACATTTGGCATCTAACCAGAATGCAAAAAAAGGTAAGTATACAAGTATAAACAGGCAGTGAGCAGGGGTATGCAGTTATATCAACAGTTGAAGATTAATAGATATATATAGTACTAATATATATAGTATTAGTACAGTAAAAATGTACATGGCTATCATACAGGTATGTGATCAATACATGTGTAAAGTACAGGTAGAGGTTAGAGAGCTCTGATTACAGGGCAGGCAGTCCAACACATCACTGGTGGAAGGGTGCAGTCAGCAGGGTTCACAGTTACTACAGTAAGTATGTACAGTATGTATGTACAGTATGTATGTACAGTATGTATATACAGTATGTACAGTAAGTATGTACAGTCTGTATGTACAGTATGTATGTACAGTATGTACAGTAAGTACGTACAGTAAGTATGTACAGTATGCATATACAGTATGTACAGTAAGTACGTACAGTAAGTATGTACAGTATGTATATACAGTCTGTATGTACAGTATGTATATACAGTACGTACAGTAAGTACGTACAGTAAGTATGTACAGTAAGTATATACAGTCTGTATGTACAGTATGTATATACAGTACGTACAGTAAGTATGTACAGTAAGTTTGTACAGTATGTACGTACAGTATGTATATACAGTACGTACAGTAAGTATGTACAGTAAGTATGTACAGTATGTATGTACAGTATGTATGTACAGTAAGTTTGTACAGTATGTACGTACAGTATGTATATACAGTACGTACAGTAAGTATGTACAGTACGTTTGTACAGTATGTACGTACAGTATGTATATACAGTATGTATGTACAGTAAGTATGTACAGTATGTATGTACAGTAAGTATGTACAGTAAGTATGTACAGTATGTATGTACAGTATGTACGTACAGTATGTTTGTACAGTATGTATGTACAGTATGTACAGTATGTATGTACAGTATGTACAGTATGTATGTAGAGTATGTATGTACAGTATGTACGTACAGTATGTATATACAGTACGTACAGTAAGTATGTACAGTAAGTTTGTACAGTATGTACGTACAGTATGTATATACAGTATGTATGTACAGTAAGTATGTACAGTATGTATGTAGAGTATGTATGTACAGTATGTACGTACAGTATGTACAGTATGTATGTAGAGTATGTACAGTATGTATGTACAGTATGTACAGTATGTATGTAGAGTATGTATGTACAGTATGTACGTACAGTATGTATATACAGTATGTATGTACAGTAAGTATGTACAGTATGTATGTACAGTAAGTATGTACAGTATGTTTGTACAGTATGTATGTACAGTATGTACAGTATGTATGTAGAGTATGTATGTACAGTATGTACGTACAGTATGTATGTAGAGTAATAAGGGCAGCGGTGTCATTGGGGATTGTGGTCCTTCTGGACGCTCCTATTAAAACCCCTCCTCTAATATCTCTCCTTCCCAGCCCATATCTTCTCTTGTCTTCCTTCTCGGTCTAATTGTCTCTCGCCCATCTCGGATTCTCCTCCCATACCTCTCGCGCTCATCCTGTCCTCAAATGGCCAATCGGATGGTTATGCAGGGCGGGTGTGTGAGATTCATCAATGTGTCAGTGAGCTGATCCCAGAGTACCGCCCCCCCCTGTAGAACCTCGCCCCCAATCCCTCTCTCTCTCTCTCTCTCTCTCTCTCTCTCTCTCTCTCTCTCTCTCTCTCTCTCTCTCTCTCCCCCCCCCCCCCCCCCCCGTGTATTTGCATGGCCAGCCAATCAGAATCCTGCGTTCCCAGCCCATGCAGTCTAATGATAATTAAAACTCTCTTTGTTTCATGAAGTGTGTTTCCCCATCTTTCCCGTTCAAATCAAGATGCAGAACTTCACGTCAAGGACGCATGTGAGGGGATCTGCTGGCACATGCCACGTGTCCACTTAACGTGACCTTGTACCAGTACCATGTACCATGTACCAGTACCCTGTACCTTGTACCATGTACCAGTACCCTGTACCTTGTACCATGTACCAGTACCCATGTACCATGTACCAGTACCATGTACCGTACCATGTACCAGTACCATGTGCCAGTACCCTGTACCAGTACCTTGTACCAGTACCTTGTACCAGTACCCTGTACCTTGTACCATGTACCATGTACCAGTACCCTGTACCCTGTACCTTGTACCATGTACCATGTACCAGTACTCTGTACCTTGTACCATGTACCATGTACCAGCACACACTGGCCACACGGCACAAGTCAATATAAGCCTATATGAGCCAAGTCTAGATCCTTGTATGCCCCATGTTACCATAGCTACGCTAGTTCAATGTAGGGCACTATATAGTGGAATCCTTCCCTCATTCCCTACTCCCTCTCTAGTAGTTCAATGTAGAGGACTATATAGTGGAATCCTTCCCTCATTCCCTACTCCCTCTCCAGTAGTTCAATGTAGAGGACTATATAGTGAAATCCTTCCCTCATTCCCTACTCCCTCTCTAGTAGTTCAATGTAGAGGACTATATAGTGAAATCCTTCCCTCACTCCCTACTCCCTCTCTAGTAGTTCAATGTAGAGGACTATATAGTGAAATCCTTCCCTCATTCCCTACTCCCTCTCTAGTAGTTCAATGTAGAGGACTATATAGTGAAATCCTTCCCTCATTCCCTACTCCCTCTCTAGTAGTTCAATGTAGAGGACTATATAGTTCAAACACCTTGGGACACTACTGGAGTCTCCGCAATGCATGATGGGATATATGCTTGGTTAGTGACCATTGGTTGTACACTACTTTTCACAATGCGTTGTGGGATAACGATGAGTGCACTATACAGGGTATAATAATTCTCACTATACATTCAAGCAGCAGTTCTCCATCTCCACGTCAAACTCATAACACAAAATTCATAAGGGCAAATGATTCTTCTGGTGTTAATGTTGTTCCATAATGTTGTCATAATGTCTACCAAACACATGTAGAACTAAAGCGTAGCCATCAGCAATACAAAGATGGATTTGATTGAAGTCCTGGAGACACCTCGTCTTGTCTCATGTGAACACATGAATCACATGCATTTCAAATACTTGTATACTTGAATTGTATACTTGATACGTACATGTATATATATATATATATATATATATATATATATATATATACCTATAATTCCGCACATATCTCATACCTAGTCTATATGTCATTTTATACCTGTTTTTAAACCTAGAAGACAGTTTTTACATCTTACACTGTACATGATATATCACCATGCACTTTACTGTAACACACTCTGGTTGGATGCCAAATAATGTTCCCTGTACTGTACTTGTGCTGTGCAATGACAATACATATGAATCTAATCTAATCTACACTAATCTAAAATAGAATCTGAGAACGGACCCCCAACAGAGCGGACAGAGCATGGCGACTGACAACAACGTTTGTCCTGATTCCAGACATGGATATTAGCAAACCTTGATCACCCAGAGAAACAACCACGGGACAAACTCATGAGATTCAAGATTCAAGATTCCAAAAACCTTATTTGTCACATCCACACATGAGGAGGAGCAGTGAACTGGAAGTACGATAGTACGATAGCAAGGTTCCCTGTAAAGAAGCAGGTCAGTGTATTCTGAATCACAAGGTAGTCAAAAGAATTGGGAGCGTTTTATGAATCCGTTTTGCATAATTCTCAGCGTATATAGCGTTAAGTGTGGCCGATGTGTTGCAGGAGACACATTCATTAAGGGAATGCACCGGAGAATAGGATGGTTCCAGCGGCTGTGCAACGTCCACAGACCAACCGCCGGGAGACATGAGCTATCTAAAGTTAGCCTGCACCCGCTAACGCAACATGCTACGCTAAGCTTCATTTGGCTGGCCTTTTTCCTGGAATATTTATTTCAGGAATATTTATGCCTCAATATTTATTGAGGCATTTATGATTTAATGGCCTTTAATTCATTTAGTATAAGCCCATCGTCTGACTTTTCACCAGAGGATTATGCATGAAAATACAATTTGTATTTAATTGTGCAGTTATGTATATATATATATATATATATATATATATATTAAAAAAAGCCATAAAATGTTAAACAATCAGAAAACCAACCTACACGCTTTCAGTATGCAACGAGGAGGAGCAACCATCATGAGGAAGAGGAGGAGACGTCATGAGGAGGAGGAAGAGCAGAGGTCATGAGGAGGAGGAGACGTCATGAGGAGGAGGAGACGTCATGAGGAGGAGGAGGAGATGTCATGAGGAGGAGGAGGAGCAGACGTCATGAGGAGGAGGAGGAGACGTCATGAGGAGGAGGAGCAGACATCATGAGGAGAAGGAGGAGCAGACATCATGAGGAGGAGGAGGAGGAGACATCATGAGGAGGAGGAGGAGCAGACGTCATGAGGAGGAGGAGGAGGAGACATCATGAGGAGGGGGAGGAGGAGACGTCATGAGGAGGAGGAGGAGCAGACGTCATGAGGAGGAGGAGCAGACGTCATGAGGAGGAGGAGGAGACATCATGAGGAGGAGGAGACGTCATGAGGAGCAGACGTCATGAGGAGGAGGAGACGTCATGAGGAGGAGGAGCAGACGTCATGAGGAGGAGGAGGAGCGGACGTCATGAGGAGGAGGAGGAGCAGACGTCATGAGGAGGAGGAGTAGCAGATGTCATGAGGAGGAGGAGCAGACGTCATGAGGAGGAGGAGGAGCAGACATCATGAGGAGGAGGAGGAGCAGACGTCTAGAGGAGGAGGTGCAGATGTCATGAGGAGGAGGAGGAGGAGACGTCAAGTGGAGGAGGAAGAGAAGCAATCATCATGAGGAGGAGGAGCAGACGTCTAGAAGAGGAGGTGCAGATGTCATGAGGAGGAGGAGCAGACGCCATGAGGAGGAGGAGGAGACGTCATGGGGAGGAGGAGGAGATGTCATGAGGAGGAGGAGGAGACGTCATGAGGAGGAGGAGGAGCGCACGTCATGAGGAGGAGGAGGAGACGTCATGGGGAGGAGGAGGAGATGTCATGAGGAGGAGGAGGAGACGTCATGAGGAGGTGGAGGAGCAGACATCATGAGGAGGAGGAGCAGACGTCATGAGGAGGAGGAGGAGCAGACGTCATGAGGAGGAGGAGGAGATGTCATGAGGAGGAGGAGGAGCAGACGTCATGAGGAGGAGGAGGAGACGTCATGAGGAGGAGGAGCAGACATCATGAGGAGAAGGAGGAGAAGACATCATGAGGAGGAGGAGGAGGAGACATCATGAGGAGGGAGAGGAGGAGACGTCATGAGGAGGAGGAGGAGGAGACATCATGAGGAGGAGGAGCAGACGTCATGAGGAGGAGGAGCAGACGTCATGAGGAGGAGGAGACATCATGAGGAGGAGGAGGAGACGTCATGAGGAGGAGACGTCATGAGGAGGAGGAGCAGACGTCATGAGGAGGAGGAGGAGACGTCATGAGGAGGAGGAGCAGACGTCATGAGGAGGAGGAGCAGACGTCATGAGGAGGAGGAGGAGCACACGTCATGAGGAGGAGGAGGAGACGTCATGAGGAGGAGGAGCAGATGTCATGAGGAGGAGGAACAGACTTCATGAGGAGGAGGAGGAGCAGACATCATGAGGAGAAGGAGGAGCAGACATCATGAGGAGGAGGAGGAGACGTCATGAGGAGGAGGAGCAGACATCATGAGGAGGAGGAGGAGCAGACGTCATGAGGAGGAGGAGGAGACGTCATGAGGAGGAGGAGGAGACGTCAAGTGGAGGAGGAAGAGGAGCAATCATCATGAGGAGGAGGAGCAGACGTCTAGAAGAGGAGGTGCAGATGTCATGAGGAGGAGGAGGAGACGTCATGGGGAGGAGGAGGAGACGTCATGAGGAGGAGGAGGAGGAGACGTCATGAGGAGGTGGAGGAGCAGACGTCATTAGAAGGAGGAGGAGGAGACGTCATGAGGAGGAGGAGCAGACGTTATGAGGAGGAGGAGGGGCAGATATCATGAGGAGGAGGAGCAGACGTCATGAGGAGGAGGAGCAGACGTCATGAGGAGGAGGAGGAGACGTCATGAGGAGGAGGAGCAGACATCATGAGGAGAAGGAGGAGCAGACATCATGAGGAGGAGGAGGAGGAGACATCATGAGGAGGAGGAGGAGGAGACGTCATGAGGAGGAACAGACATCATGAGGAGAAGGAGGAGCAGACGTCATGAGGAGGAGGAGGAGACGTCATGAGGAGGAGGAGCAGACATCATGAGGAGAAGGAGGAGCAGACATCATGAGGAGGATGAGGAGGAGACATCATGAGGAGGGGGAGGAGGAGACGTCATGAGGAGGAGGAGCAGACGTCATGAGGAGGAGGAGCAGACGTCATGAGGAGGAGGAGCAGACGTCATGAGGAGGAGGAGGAGCAGATGTCATGAGGAGGAGGAGCAGACGTCATGAGGAGGAGGAGGAGACGTCATGAGGAGGAGACATCATGAGGAGGAGGAGCAGACGTCATGAGGAGGAGGAGCAGACGTCATGAGGCGGAGGAGACGTCATGAGGAGGAGGAGCAGACGTCATGAGGAGGAGGAGGAGCGCATGTCATGAGGAGAAGGAGGAGACGTCATGAGGAGGAGGAGGAGCGCATGTCATGAGGAGAAGGAGGAGACGTCATGAGGAGGAGGAGCAGACGTCATAAGGAGGAGGAGGAGCAGATGTCATGAGGAGGAGGAGCAGACGTCATGAGGAGGAGGAGGAGCAGACATCATGAGGAGGAGGAGGAGCAGACGTCATGAGGAGAAGGAGGAGACGTCAAGTGGAGGAGGAAGAGGAGCAATCATCATGAGGAGGAGGAGCAGACGTCTAGAGGAGCAGGTGCAGATGTCATGAGGAGGAGGAGGAGACGTCATGGGGAGGAGGAGGAGACGTCATGAGGAGGAGGAGGAGACGTCATGAGGAGGTAGAGGAGCAGACGTCATTAGAAGGACGAGGAGGAGACGTCATGAGGAGGAGGAGCAGACGTTATGAGGAGGAGGAGGAGCAGACATCATGAGGAGGAGGAGCAGACGTCATGAGGAGGAGGAGGAGCAGACGTCATGAGGAGGAGGAGGAGATGTCATGAGGAGGAGGAGGAGCAGACGTCATGAGGAGGAGGAGGAGACGTCTTGAGGAGGAGGAGCAGACATCATGAGGAGAAGGAGGAGAAGACATCATGAGGAGGAGGAGGAGGAGACATCATGAGGAGGGAGAGGAGGAGACGTCATGAGGAGGAGGAGGAGGAGACGTCATGAGGAGGAGGACGCTGAGGAGGAGCAGACGTCATGAGGAGGAGGAGACATCATGAGGAGGAGGAGGAGACGTCATGAGGAGGAGACGTCATGAGGAGGAGGAGCAGACGTCATGAGGAGGAGGAGGAGACGTCATGAGGAGGAGGAGCAGACGTCATGAGGAGGAGGAGCAGACGTCATGAGGAGGAGGAGGAGCACACGTCATGAGGAGGAGGAGGAGACGTCATGAGGAGGAGGAGCAGACGTCATGAGGAGGAGGAACAGACTTCATGAGGAGGAGGAGGAGCAGACATCATGAGGAGAAGGAGGAGCAGACGTCATGAGGAGGAGGAGGAGACGTCATGAGGAGGAGGAGGAGCAGACATCATGAGGAGGAGGAGGAGCAGACGTCATGAGGAGGAGGAGGAGACGTCATGAGGAGGAGGAGGAGACGTCAAGTGGAGGAGGAAGAGGAGCAATCATCATGAGGAGGAGGAGCAGACGTCTAGAAGAGGAGGTGCAGATGTCATGAGGAGGAGGAGGAGACGTCATGGGGAGGAGGAGGAGACGTCATGAGGAGGAGGAGGAGGAGACGTCATGAGGAGGTGGAGGAGCAGACATCATTAGAAGGAGGAGGAGGAGACGTCATGAGGAGGAGGAGCAGACGTTATGAGGAGGAGGAGGAGCAGACATCATGAGGAGGAGGAGCAGACGTCATGAGGAGGAGGCAGACGTCATGAGGAGGAGGAGCAGACATCATGAGGAGAAGGAGGAGCAGACATCATGAGGAGGAGGAGGAGGAGACATCATGAGGAGGAGGAGGAGGAGGAGGAGACGTCATGAGGAGGAGGAACAGACATCATGAGGAGAAGGAGGAGCAGACGTCATGAGGAGGAGGAGGAGACGTCATGAGGAGGAGGAGCAGACATCATGAGGAGAAGGAGGAGCAGACATCATGAGGAGGATGAGGAGGAGACATCATGAGGAGGGGGAGGAGGAGACGTCATGAGGAGGAGGAGCAGACGTCATGAGGAGGAGGAGCAGACGTCATGAGGAGGAGGAGCAGACGTCATGAGGAGGAGGAGGAGCAGATGTCATGAGGAGGAGGAGCAGACGTCATGAGGAGGAGGAGGAGACGTCATGAGGAGGAGACATCATGAGGAGGAGGAGCAGACGTCATGAGGAGGAGGAGCAGACGTCATGAGGAGGAGGAGCAGACGTCATAGGAGGAGGAGGAGCAGATGTCATGAGGAGGAGGAGCAGACGTCATGAGGAGGAGGAGGAGCAGACTCATGAGGAGGAGGAGGAGCAGACGTCATGAGGAGAAGGAGGAGACGTCAAGTGGAGGAGGAAGAGGAGCATCATCATGAGGAGGAGGAGCAGACGTCTAGAGGAGCAGGTGCAGATGACATGAGGAGGAGGAGGAGACGTCATGGGAGGAGGAGGAGACGTCATGAGGAGGAGAGGAGCAGACGTCATTAGAGGACGAGGAGGAGACGTCATGAGGAGGAGCAGACGTATGAGGAGGAGGAGGAGCAGACATCATGAGGAGGAGGAGCAGACGTCATGAGGAGGAGGAGCAGACGTCATGAGGAGGAGACGTCATGAGGAGGAGGAGCAGACGTCATGAGGAGGAGCAACGTCATGAGGAGGAGGAGAGTCATGAGGAGGAGGAGGAGCAGACGTCATGAGGAGGAGGAGCAGACATCATGAGGAGGAGGAGCAGAGTCATGAGGAGGAGGAGCAGAGTCATGAGGAGGAGGAGGAGCAGACGTCATGAGGAGGAGAGGAGGAGACGTCATGAGGAGAGGAGGAGGAGAGAGGAGCAGATCATCATGAGGAGGAGGAGCAGACGTCTAGAGGAGCAGGTGCAGATGACATGAGGAGGAGGAGGAGACGTCATGGGGAGGAGGAGGAGACGTCATGAGGAGGTAGAGGAGCAGACGTCATTAGAAGGACGAGGAGGAGACGTCATGAGGAGGAGGAGCAGACGTTATGAGGAGGAGGAGGAGCAGACATCATGAGGAGGAGGAGCAGACGTCATGAGGAGGAGGAGGAGCAGACGTCATGAGGAGGAGACGTCATGAGGAGGAGGAGGAGCAGACGTCATGAGGAGGAGCATACGTCATGAGGAGGAGGAGGAGATGTCATGAGGAGGAGGAGGAGCAGACGTCATGAGGAGGAGGAGCAGACATCATGAGGAGAAGGAGGAGCAGACATCATGAGGAGGAGGAGGAGGAGACATCATGAGGAGCAGACATCATGAGGAGGAGGAGGAGGAGACATCATGAGGAGGGGGAGGAGACGTCATGAGGAGGAGGAGGAGGAGACGTCATGAGGAGGAGGAGCAGACGTTGTGAGGAGGAGGAGCAGACGACATGAGGAGGAGGAGACGTCGTGAGGAGGTGGAGGAGACGTCATGAGGAGGAGACGTCATGAGGAGGAGGAGCAGACTTCATGAGGAGGAGGAGACGTCATGAGGAGGAGGAGGAGCGGACGTCATGAGGAGGAGGAGGAGACGCCATGAGGAGGAGGAGCAGACATCATGAGGAGGAGGAGGAGACGTCATGAGGAGGAGGAGGAGGAGACATCATGAGGAGGGGGAGGAGGAGACGTCATGAGGAGGAGGAGGAGGAAACGTCATGAGGAGGAGGAGCAGACGTCATGAGGAGGAGGAGCAGACATCATGAGGAGGAGGTGGAGACGTCATGAGGAGGAGGAGGAGGAGACGTCATGAGGAGGAGGAGGAGGAGACGTCATGAGGAGGAGGAGCAGACGTCATGAGGAGGAGGAGCAGACTTCATGAGGAGGAGGAGACATCATGAGGAGAAGGAGTAGACGTCATGAGGAGGAGACGTCATGAGGAGGAGGAGCAGACGTCATGAGGAGGAGGAGACGTCATGAGGAGGAGGAGCAGACGTCATGAGGAGGAGGAGGAGCGGACGTCATGAGCAGGAGGAGGAGACCTCATGAGGAGGAGGAGCAGACGTCATGAGGAGGAGGAGGAGCAGACGTCATGAGGAGGAGGAGCAGACGTCATGAGGAGGAGGAGCAGACATCATGAGGAGGAGGAGGAGACGTCATGAGGAGGAGGAGGAGACGTCAAGTGAAGGAGGAAGAGGAGCAATCATCATGAGGAGGAAGAGCAGACGTCATGAGGAGGAGGAGGAGCAGACGTCATGAGGAGGAGGAGGAGATGTCATGAGGAGGAGGAGGAGCAGACGTCATGAGGAGAAGGAGGAGACGTCATGAGGAGGAGGAGCAGACATCATGAGGAGAAGGAGGAGCAGACATCATGAGGAGGAGGAGGAGGAGACATCATGAGGAGGGGGAGGAGGAGACGTCATGAGGAGGAGGAGGAGGAGGAGACGTCATGAGGAGGAGGAGCAGACGTCATGAGGAGGAGGAGCAGACGACATGAGGAGGAGGAGACGTCGTGAGGAGGTGGAGGAGACGTCATGAGGAGGAGACGTCATGAGGAGGAGGAGCAGACGTCATGAGGAGGAGGAGGAGCAGACGTCATGAGGAGAAGGAGGAGACGTCATGAGGAGGAGGAGCAGACGTCATGAGGAGGAGGAGCAGACGTCATGAGGAGGAGGAGGAGACTTCGTGAGGAGGAGGAGGAGGAGGAGACATCATGAGGAGGAGGAGGAGACGTCATGAGGAGGAAGAGCAGACGTCATGAGGAGGAGGAGACATCATGAGGAGGAGGAGCAGACGTCATGAGGAGGAGGAGGAGCAGACATCATGAGGAGGAGGAGGATACGTCATGAGGAGGAGATGTCATGAGGAGGAGGAGGAGGAGACATCATGAGGAGGAGGAGCAGACGTCATGAGGAGGAGGAGCAGACGACATGAGGAGGAGGAGACGTCGTGAGGAGGTGGAGGAGACGTCATGAGGAGGAGACGTCATGAGGAGGAGACGTCATGAGGAGGAGGAGCAGACGTCATGAGGAGGAGGAGCAGACGACATGAGGAGGAGGAGACGTCGTGAGGAGGTGGAGGAGACGTCATGAGGAGGAGACGTCATGAGGAGGAGACGTCATGAGGAGGAGGAGCAGACGTCATGAGGAGGAGGAGGAGCAGACGTCATGAGGAGAAGGAGGAGACGTCATGAGGAGGAGGAGCAGACGTCATGAGGAGGAGGAGCAGACGTCATGAGGAGGAGGAGGAGACTTCGTGAGGAGGAGGAGGAGGAGGAGGAGACATCATGAGGAGGAGGAGGAGACGTCATGAGGAGGAAGAGCAGACGTCATGAGGAGGAGGAGACATCATGAGGAGGAGGAGCAGACGTCATGAGGAGGAGGAGACATCATGAGGAGGAGGAGGAGCAGACATCATGAGGAGGAGGAGGATACGTCATGAGGAGGAGATGTCATGAGGAGGAGGAGGAGGAGACATCATGAGGAGGAGGAGCAGACGTCATTAGGAGGAGACGTCATGGGGAGGAGGAGGAGACATCATGAGGAGGAGGAGGAGCAGACGTCATGAGGAGGAGGAGGAGGAGACATCATGAGGAGGAGGAGCAGACGTCATTAGGAGGAGACGTCATGGGGAGGAGGAGGAGACATCATGAGGAGGAGGAGGAGCAGACGTCATGAGGAGGAGGAGGAGACATCATGAGGAGGAGGAGGATACGTCATGAGAAGGAGGTGGAGGAGACGTCATGAGGAGGAGGAGGAGCAGAGGTCATGTGGAGGAGGAGGAGCAGAGGTCATGGGGAGGAGGAGCAGAGGTCATGTGGAGGAGGAAGAGCAGAAGTCTTGGGTCCAACGGCCCCCATATGTGTGTGTGTTTGTGTGTTGTTGGCATCCGCATGTGTGTGTGTGTGTGGGTGTCTGTTTGTGTGTGTGGGTGTGTGTGTGTGGGTGTCTGTTTGTGCGTGTGTGTGTGTGTGTGTGTGTGTGTGTGTGTGTGTGTGTGTGTGTGTGTGTGTGTGTGTGTGTGTGGGTGTGTGTGTGTCTGTGATCAAAAGAGGATGGAGAAAGATTCGAGATTCGAGACGAGGAAGATGAAGATGATGAAGACGAGGATGATGACGAAGATGAGGAGAGAACCAGAGAAGCAGGGAGGAGGCGTCCCACAGTAGAATGTGCAGGAAACTGTCACATGACCTTGCTATAGAGACAGTCGGTCGAGCCTGTGCTATTTCCAGACCACGGAAGCACATGTGTGCCCGTGTGTGTGTGTGTGTGTGTGTGTGTGTGTGTGTGTGTGTGTGTGTGTGTGTGTGTGTGTGTGTGTGTGTGTGTGTGTGTGTGTGTGTGTGTGTGGGTGTGTGTGCGTGGGTGTGTGTGTGTGTGCGTGTGTGGGTGTGTGCGTGTGTGTGTGTGTGTGTGTGTGTGTGTGTGTGGTGTGTGTGTGTGTGTGTGTGTGTGGGTGTGTGTGTGTGTGTGTGGGTGTGTGTGTGGGGGTGTGTGGGTGTGGGTGTGGGCGTGCATTGGCTTCCATATGGTAAGAAGACTATCCCTTTCCTTTATCTCTTCCGGTGAGAACTATACCACTATTTCCCTCGCTGTGCACTGTGCCACACACACACACAAACACATAACACACACAAACACACACACACACACACACACACACATACAGATACACATACACACACACACACCTGCACACACACACTCACATACACACATACACACACACACACACACACACACACACACACACACACACACACCACACACACACACACACATACACACACACACACACACACACACACACTCACATACACGCATACACTCACACACACACACACACACAGTCACACACACACACACAGACACACACACACACACACACACACACGCACACACACACACACACACACACACACACACACAGCGTTGTCGGGACGCTGACTGAGGAACAGAAAGGAGGTGATTCTGTCAGCGTTACATGAGCCATTTCTCGGTTTCTATTTGGATGTGTTTATTGATCCTGAGCTGACACACTACACGGCCTCCGTCTGGGAGCATCGGTCACATGCAGCCCCGTCTCTCCGCTTCCCATCGCTTCATCCGCTCATTCATTCCTATTTCATTCAGTTATTCTGGTTGATCTCTGTTTTACATCAATGTTTGCACTCTTATGTTTATCTTGGAGTGCAGGAAAAAAAAATTAACTAAAACCTCTTGAATGATTTAAACATTGACGTACGAATCTGTATGCAGATCGTGTCACAGCATACATTAACAGGCTAGTGGAGGAAGGCATCCCCACCAGGTCTGTTCGTTCACTCCCAAACCGCAAACCATGGATGAACGCTGACATACGGGACAAACTAAGGGAACGGAGTACCGCTTTCACAACAGGCGACTCCGATCACTACAAGAAGGCCAAGTAAAAGCCATCATGCCTAAAAACAAATTGGAATAACAGTTAGGGGGTCTCTGACACCAGACGTATGTGGCAAGGTGTAAGGGTCCTCTGCAACTACAAGGGGAGCTCAGGGGCAGCAACCACCCTAACCCTAACCTACCGGACGTTTTACACTCGCTTTGAAAGGGTCCGAGGTCCACAGAACCTTCAGGAGGGTGAAGGCAGGGAAGGCCGCCGGCCCAGACGGAGTTCCATCCCGTGTGTTCAAGACCTGCTCTGACCAGCTGGATCCTGTGTTCAGGGATATCTACAACGCATCAGCGTGCTTCAAAGAGACAACCATTGTGCCGTTACCCAAAATGACCAAGGTAACAAGCCTCAATGATTATCGTCCAGTGGCTTTAACACCCATAGCCATGAAGTGCCTGGAGAAACTTGTCATGTCACATATAAACTTGTCCATCCCTGAGTCCCTAGACCCACTCCAGTTTGCATACAGACCAAACAGGTCTGTAGACGACGGCATTTCCCTGGCACTACACCCGGCCCTGCAGCACCTAGACAGGAGGGACACCTACGTCAGACTGCTGTTCATTGACGTTTAAGCTGGTTAAACTGAGGGACCTAGGTCTGGGCGCCCCAATCTGTAACTGGATAATGGACTCCCTGACAGGCAGGCCTCAAGTGGTGAAGATTGGGAACAACATCTCATCTACTCTGGTCCTCAACACCGGAGCACCCCAAGGCTTCTGCCTCAGTCCCCGGCTGTACACACATGACTGTTGGTTGACTGTTGATTGTTGGTTGACTGAATGATTGCCACACACACCAACAATCGGAATGTGAAGTTCACGGACGACATCACAGTCGTCAGCCTGATATGCGAGTACAGAGATGAGGTGGTCCTTCAGCCTCACACTGAATGTCAGCTACACTAAGGAGCTCATGGTGGACTTCAGGAGCCACCGGGGCACCCACTCCACCATCAGCCTGGACGGGACACGGGTGGATGTCGTCAGCTGCTTCCGTTTCCTGAGGCTACAGATTTCCGACGACCTGGTGTGGACCCGCAACACGGAGGTCATGCTGAAGAAGGCTCACCAGCGCCTCTATGCCCTGCGGTGCCTCAGGAGAAGCGGAAAACAGTGGCTTGTGAACTTCTACCGTGGTACCGTAGAGAGCGTCCTGACGGGTGGCGTCACCGTGTGGTACGGGAACACCACTGC
>CM051013.1:22230005-22237505 GCA_027704905.1 Muraenolepis orangiensis | reverse complement strand
ATGGAAGGGAACGGTAGAGTGTAAGTAGGCAAGCGAGTATAGAGAGAGAGTAAGAGAGAGAGAGAGAGAGAGAGAGAGAGAGAGAGAGAGAGAGAGAGAGAGAGAGAGAGAGAGAGAGAGAGAGAGAGAGAGAGAGAGAGTAAGAGAGAGAGAGAGAGAGAGAGAGAGAGAGAGAGCGAGAGAGAGAGAGAGAGAGAGAGAGAGAGAGAGAGAGAGAGAGAGAGAGAGAGAGTCTCAGCCCAAACTCCCATATAGACTTATGAGTTCTGATCTGTTCCACCGATCGTTGCCGTGTGCTTTGAGATAATTGCTTCCATTGTGTTTCACGTTGAGACTATTACAGCGTATGATGGCTGGGATTACCATCTGGAACAGCGGAGCTTAAGGCACCTGAGCTATTGCTGCTGTGTCAGCAGAGCAGGAGCTATAGGTTGCTGGAGCCCTGGGATGCCCTATACTGCTGTGGGCTATGGTTGTAGTTACAACCTCCGCCTCGCCTCTCCGGCCCGCTATAGAACTACAGCTGGGGGGGGGTTGTAAAAATAAGTGGAAATCTTTTAGTCGACGATTTGGGAGTCTATGGGGGAAAAAAGGGATTCTGAACTATGTGTGCGTGTGCGTGTGCGTGTGCGTGTGCGTGTGTGTGTGTGTGTGTGTGTGTGTGTGTGTGTGTGTGTGTGTGTGTGTGTGTGTGTGTGTGTGTGTGTGTGTGTGTGTGTGTGTGTGTGTGTGCGTTTGTCTGTGTAACCAGTAGGGAACCGAAAGCGTGTTGACGATGTGAAGCGTCCGTGTAAAAATGCTTTTGGTTTTGTTCACATGATCCCTAAAGTGTGTTTGCGGTGAGCCAGACCAGGGCAGTAGAGTGAAGATGAGACAGACCAGGGCAGTAGAGTGAAGATGAGACAGACCAGGGCAGTAGAGTGAAGGTGAGACAGACCAGGGCAGTAGAGTGAAGATGAGACAGACCAGGGCAGTAGAGTGAAGGTGAGACAGACCAGGGCAGTAGAGTGAAGATGAGACAGACCAGGGCAGTAGAGTGAAGGTGAGACAGACCAGGGCAGTAGAGTGAAGGTGAGATAGACCAGGGCAGTAGAGTGAAGATGAGACAGACCAGGGCAGTAGAGTGAAGATGAGACAGACCAGGGCAGTAGAGTGAAGATGAGACAGACCAGGGCAGTAGAGTGAAGATTAGACAGACCAGGGCAGTAGAGTGAAGATGAGACAGACCAGGGCAGTAGAGTGAAGGTGAGACAGACCAGGGCAGTAGAGTGAAGATGAGACAGACCAGGGCAGTAGAGTGAAGATGAGACAGACCAGGGCAGTAGAGTGAAGATGAGACAGACCAGGGCAGTAGAGTGAAGATGAGACAGACCAGGGCAGTAGAGTGAAGATGAGACAGACCAGGGCAGTAGAGTGAAGATGATACAGACCAGGGCAGTAGAGTGAAGATGAGACAGACCAGGGCAGTAGAGTGAAGGTGAGACAGGCCAGGGCAGTAGAGTGAAGATGAGACAGACCAGGGCAGTAGAGTGAAGGTGAGACAGACCAGGGCAGTAGAGTGAAGATGAGACAGGAAGGTTCTGCAGCACACGGGAAACATTTAAATTCACAGTTCAATTCATCTTGGTCCTCTGCAGTGACGCAGCTCCTTCTGTGATGGCTTACATCATGCAGCTACAGAGCAGCTCACACACCTTAATGAAGGAATGCTAACGCAGGCCCACGCTGCTGAGGACAGCCTGCCTTATGATGACCTCCTCTCTGGGCTCTGAGGTGTTTAATCCATTGGTCAGTCAATTGGGCGAATGCAGTTTAACGTTTTTATGTTGTTTTTTTTAAACGCCAAAAGGATCAGCCTGGGGAGTGAGACAGCGAGAGGCGGAGAGTGAGACAGAGAGAGGCAGAGAGTGAGACAGACAGAGGCGGAGAGTGAGACAGAGAGAGAGGTGGAGAGTGAGACAGAGAGAGAGGTGGAGAGTGAGACAGAGAGAGGCGGAGAGCGAGACAGAGAGAGGCGGAGAGTGAGACGGAGAGAGAGGTGGAGAGTGAGACAGAGAGAGGCGGAGAGTGAGACAGCTGGTGGTGTGTTTACTTCTCACAGGATCTTCCGCTATGGACAGGCCACTCGGCCACAGGGGGTCGAGGAGGGAGAAACTAGATGGAAGGCATAGATGGGAGGAGAGAGGAGAGAGGCAAGAGGAGAGAGGATAGAGAGAGAGGGGAGAGGAGAGAGGAGAGAGGAGAGAGGAGAGGGGAGAGAGGAGAGAGGAGAGAGGAGAAAGGAGAAAGGAGAAAGGCAAGTGGAGAGAGGAGAGAGGAGAGAGGAGAAAGAAGAGAGGAGAGGAGAGAGAAGAGAGGAGAAAGAAGAGAGGAGAGGAGAGAGGAGAGAGGAGAGAGGAGAAAGAAGAGAGGAGAGGAGAGAGAGAGAGAGGAGGAGAGAGGAGAAAGAAGAGAGGAGAGGAGAGAGAGAGAGAGAGGAGAGAGGAGAGGAGACTTAGGAAGTGAGGTGTCAATCGGGTGCGGTGTGGCAGTAAGTCATATGGCACAAGCTGATGTTTTAATTAACGTATTTAACGTAATTAATTATTAACGGAAGAAAAGGCAAAATCCTGTCACAAAAATGGTTCAAACTTATCTATCCTTTTTTTGACAGACTTGCGATTGCCTTTATCACAATTACTACAATCGTTTTACAGGGAAATCCATTAAACAGTCGTTTAACTGTGAATTACTTGAAACAGTCGTTTTACAGTGAATAACAACAAACCGTGTCGAGCTTTATCACTCTCTTTTTTTTGCATCAAAATCATCTGGTTACAATAGCACACAATTGTAACCAAATCAACTCCACACCACAGGGCAAGTCAGTCTACTGGAAACAGCCGTTTAGCCTACAGTAACTTCTCCTCAATTACACTCGCCAACAGTGATCTGATTAATGTAACCCGTGCAGAGTAACCTAGAAATGAACGACTTGAAGTACTCATTGAGCAGCGACCGCCGGAGAAAATGTAATACATTCCCCAAATTGGTCAAGTTATTACCATTGTGGGTCTATTACGTTTTCAATCAAGGGAAGTAGTACAAATGTTCATCGATTTTTCGGGCATTAATACGTTTTAAGAAAAACGAGTGTATTATGTGGCTGCTATGCGGCCCCCCCCCCCTGATACAAAGGGGGGGGGGCACCCCCCTCCCTCCCACCCCTGCACCCTGGATGGGGGATAGATTGGACGCTATTGTACCGGGGCTAACGAGCCGACACTGTTGACTCACTTTAATCACACTTTGGCCGTCCATCCATCTTCACACACACACACACGCACACACACGCACACACACACACGCACACACACACGCACGCACGCTGGGGTCGGCCAGACTCACTCCACTCGGGCCGATCCTTATCAAAGACACCTCGAACTAGCTCTGGCTCCATTCTTCCGCCCCGTTCCCCTATTGTCCGTCCCATCCGTGTGCGTGTTCGTGTGTGTTCGTGTTCGTGTGTGTGTGTGTGTGTGTTCGTGTGTGTGTGTGTGTGTGTGTGTGGTGTGTGTGTGTGTGTGTGTGTGTGTGTGTGTGTGTGTGTGTGTGTGTGTGTGTGTGTGTGTGGTGTGTGTGTGTGTGTGTGTGTGTGTGTGGTGTGTGTGTGGGCGTGCATTAAAAAACCACACACACACCCGCGTTAATGAAAGATCTCAGTCACAGGCGGGCGGCACAGTGGTCACGGTGTGACACTGGAGAACTGCGGCTCCGCGAATGACAAAGACGGCCAGCGGTCCGCTCCCCTTACAATGTGTGTGTGTGTGTGTGGCGTGGCGTGTGTGTGTGCGTGTGTGTGCGTGTGTGTGTGTGCGTGTGTGTGTGTGGAGGGGGGGTGGGGGGTCTTTCTTCTTTCTTTACTCCTTCCTCCTGCGAGCTCCTGGCTGACTTTAACTGCATTGGATTTTTGTTTCACGGCAGCGTGTATATCACGGCCAGCCTTTGTGGCCCTGCCGCCGCCGCCCGTAATGAATGCACACCTAACACACATACACACACACCTAAGTGGTGACGGGGGTTCGTTAAGGAGGAGGAGGATGGAGAGGGGGGGGGGTGAGGGGGGCGTGGCCCGACCGTGAGCAGAGTGAGAATGCGGCTGCATAGGTAATGGAAAGAGAGAGAGAGAGAGAGAGAGAGAGAGAGAGAGAGAGAGAGAGAGAGAGAGAGAGAGAGAGAGAGAGAGAGAGAGAGAGAGAGAGAGAGAGAGAGAGAGAATGTCAGAGGTAGAGAGGGAGACAGAAGGATGAAGATGAGGATGAGGATGAGGATAAGCATGCAGAGAAAGCGAGACAGAGAGAGAGAGAGAGAGAGAGAGAGAGAGAGAGAGAGAGAGAGAGAGAGAGAGAGAGAGAGAGAGAGAGAGAGAGAATGTCAGAGGTAGAGAGGGAGACAGAAGGATGAAGATGAGGATGAGGATGAGGATAAGCATGCAGAGAAAGCGAGACAGAGAGAGAGAGAGAGAGAGAGAGAGGAGAGAGAGAGAGAGAGAGAGAGAGAGAGAGAGAGAGGGAGAGAGAGAGAGAGAGAGAGAGGATGAGGATAAGTGTGCAGAGAAAGCGAGAGAAAACTAAGAATATATATATATACGGGCGCCAGTATAGCTCAGGAGGTACAGCGGTCGCCTCACAACCGAAAGGACGCTGGTTCGATCCCCCCGCTCCTCCTGGGGGATCAAAAAAACAACTGTGGAGGTGTCCTTGAGCAAGACCCCCTAACCTAACTGCTCCTGACGTGCCGGCTGTCTCCGCCGTCGGTGGAGGAATGGGTGAATGTGAGGACTTTACATGACTGTGTTTTGGATAAAAGCGCTATATAAAAGCCGGCATTATTATTATTATTATTATATATATAACTAATAGAAAGAGCCCGAGCGAGAGAAGGACGTTATGTGATGTCCTAATATAACAAGACGCAGGGTCTAAGGAGTGATGGTCATGGTGGTTTTTCCCCAGCATGCCTGTACTACGGGGAGGGGAGAAGCAGCTTGGCAAGACATGGCTCTCCTACCATAGTTAAAACAGCTCTCCTCTTAAGGGTTTGTCTCCATTAAGTACATTACAGTTACTGCACTCCCGTCTGGCTGTGAAGGGAAGAGCAGCGCACACGCGCTGACACACGCTGATTTAACACGCTGATCATTTTAAGACAGTGAAAGCAGTGAAAACGAAGTAGCAATAGTTTCCACCTAGTTTGTACCTATAGATCACTGATTAAATCACAATATATGTACTGATTTATATGTTGTTAGGCTACAACTGTGAGTGTTTGTTTACCATACTCCTACTCGACCTAAACTGCTGTTTAGATTTGAGCATGCAAAGCGCTCCTTCCACAACAAATCGTGAGGATTGAATCCTCTTTATTGGTCACATACAGTGAAACGTGTTCTCTGCATTTAACCCATCCTAGTATTAGGAGCATTGGGCAGCTATTCATACAGCGCCCGGGGAGCAGTTAGGGTTAGGGTCTTCCTCAAGGACACCTCGACAGTTTTTGCTAGGAGGAGCCGGGGATCGAACCAGCAACCTTCCGGTTGTGAGGCGACCGCTCTACCTCCTGAGCTAGACTGCTGCCCATATTCCACCCATGTGTTGTGTTTCCACGCGGATAAATAGGATTTAATTAAAGACACACATCACCCTAATAGATATCGATCCCGGGCCGTTAGAGCAAATAGATTAGCAGGTAAAAAAAAAGAATGACATCATTTTTAGAGCGGCAATAGATAGAAAGATACACCCGTCTAATATTCCCTGGACGGGCGCTTGGGATGGTTCGGTCCTGCTGGATGTTGGAACGTTGGATGTTCATTCAGATGACATTGTTGAGAGATGCCCTGAAAGATCTATCTAGCCTCATCTAGTCTGGTCTGGTCTGGGCTGGGCTACACACAGCATGTGCGTGAGTAGATATACAGTATATCAAATCTATATAAATACTTGGCACTACACTGAGGCAGACAGATAACAAAAAAAACAGCGTGTGTGTGTGTGTGTGTGTTTGAGTGTGTGTGTGTGTGTGTGTGTGAGTGAGTGTGTATATATATATATATATATATGTATATATATATATATATATATATCTGATACAGTAGTTCCTGTACGCTATAGTTCCAGATCCCAGAGCGGCCAGGCGGGCAAGGTCAGCACACTGGTCCTCTCCGCTCCTTACTTTAGCGGACATGTTTTATCTGCCGTGTAAGGAGAAGGAGAGAGAGAGAGAGAGAGAGAGAGAGAGAGAGAGAGAGAGAGAGAGAGAGAGAGAGAGAGAGAGAGAGAGAGAGAGGAGAGAGAGGGGGGGGGGGGGGAGGGGAGAGAGTGAGAGAGATAGAGAGGGGGGGGGGGAAAGAGAGAGAGGGGAGAGGGGGGGAGAGAGAGAGTGGAGAGAGAGCAAGGAGAGAGAGAGAAGTAAAGTGAGGAGAGAAGTGAGGAAGTGGCTGAAGAGAGGGGATGGGTCCTCTTACGTTCCTCGTCTCCTTCTCTGATCAACCAATCAGGCCAAGGAGTTGTGCTGAGTCAGTTCTCACACCCCACCCCCCCGCCCCCCTCCTCACGTCCGAATGCAGGCGAGGGAGGAGGAGGAGGAGGAGGAGGGAGGAGGAGGAGGAGGAGGAGGAGGAGGAGGAGGAGGAGGAGGAGGAGGAGGAAGAGGAAGTGCTGTGTGTTCTTGGATGGGGGAGCTGCTAGTCACTGCGGGGGTAGGTGGTGTGGAGCTGCCATAGTTGCTGCATTGCACTGCAGCAACTATGGCAGCTCCACACCACCTACCCCCGCCACTAGGGGCCAGTATCAACGCTCTGCCCTTGTATTAAGAGCGGTGTTGTTGGGCCTTTGCCTAAACCTCACAGCCTTCATGACGCACATGGACAACACGTCCATCACCGGGAACCAAACAGAAGGAGAAGGAATTCAGCAATACCGCTCAGAGCGATGGACACTTCCAAAAGTCCTCCTCCTCCTCCTCCTCCTCCTCCTCCTCCTCCTCCTCTTCCTCCTCCTCCTCCTCCTCCTCCTCCTCCTCCTCCTCCTCCTCCTCCTCCTCCTCCTCCTCCTCCTCCTCCTCCTCCTCCACCTCCTCCTCCTCCTCCTCCTGTTCCCCCAGCTCTCCTCCTCCTCCTCCTCCTCCTCCTGTTCCTCCTGCTCCTCCTGCTCCTCCTCCTCCACCTCCTCCTCCTCCTCCTCCTCCTCCTCGTCCACCTGCGTTTAGCGGTTAGAGAGAGTGGCGGGTGTGTGTGTGTGTGTGAGTGAGTGTGTGTGTGTGTGTGTGTGTGTGTGTGTGTGTGTGTGTGTGTGTGTGTGTGTGTGTGTGTGTGTGTGTGTGTGTGTGTGTGTGTGTGTGTGGAGGGGGGGGGGGGAGGGGGGGGGGGGGTCCGTGAGTAATTAGAAAGAATAAATAAAGTCAACCATAGAACATTAAGTTTACAGGCGGACCACAGGTCAGCTTGCTTTATTACCATTG
>CM051013.1:22217505-22220005 GCA_027704905.1 Muraenolepis orangiensis | reverse complement strand
TGTGCGTGTGTGTGTGTGTGTGTGTGCATGTGTGGAGGGAAGATAGCAGAGCAGACTGTATTAGAGGGCGGACAAGAGAGAGGTGAGAGAGCAGGATGTAAAGAACATTCACACATGCAAATGAGTGAATTTGTCTCACCCTCGTTTATCAGTCAGACCCGGGTCTGCGAACACATCCCTACCAAACTTTGATCACTTTTCTCCCATCCCAGCCCTTTTTCCTCTGGTTCCTCTCCTGTTCATATTGGCATTAGATGAGCTCTCTCCTCACCTCATCTCCGTTATCAGTGGTTCCCAAACTGGGGGGCGGGTTCCCTTTAGGGGGGGGGGTCCAGAGAATTGACAGGGGAGGGCGTGGGGAGGCTAAACATAAATGATGCGATATCGTAATAGGTATTTAGATTTGCCGTTGGAGTTCTGTATTAATTACAGCCAATGTTTTAAATACATCCTATGGGAGTGTGCAAGCAAAGCATGAGAAAGCTGAGAGCTTCTTTATGTGGGTGCATGTAGGTGGGGGTGGGGGGGGGCCTGACCTTTTTTAAATCTACAAAAGGGGGGCCCATGCAGAAAACGTGGGGGAACCACCTTCCTGCATCATGCCTTCTCCTGGCCTCTGCAACATCTCTATCTCTCAGGGGTCCACCTCATGTCCCGGGGGCCTACAGCGAGCCACCAGGAGTCCGCCAGATCTGTCATGATTTTGACGCCACCGTGATTCCTCATCGGAAGGCTCCATTGGCCTTGCTTCCCCGGCATGACGGAGCTCACAACGCAGGCTTTATCAGGGAGGGACGCCGGACAGGACAGGACACACGCACTGATGTGGTCAACATGTGTGATGAGCATGGGAATAACGGGGTGGGGGAGGAGGGAGGAGGGGGGAGGGGGGAGGAGGAGGAGGGAGGAGGAGGGGGAGGAGGGGAGGAGGGGAGGAGGGAAGAGGAGGCGGGAGGAGGGGGGAGGAGGGGGAGTAGGGAGGGAGGAGGGGGGAGGAGGGGAGGAGGGGAGGAGGGAAGAGGAGGCGGGAGGAGGGGGGAGGAGGGAGGAGGAGGAGGGAGGAGGAGGGGGAGGAGGGGAGAAGGGGAGGAGGGAAGAGGAGGTGGGAGGAGGGGGGAGGAGGGGGGAGGAGGGGGAGTAGGGAGGGAGGAGGGGGGAGGAGGGAGGAGGAGGAGGGAGGAGGAGGGGGAGGAGGGGAGGAGGGAAGAGGAGGCGGGAGGAGGGGGGAGGAGGGGGAGTAGGGAGGGAGGAGGGGGGAGGAGAGGGGTAGGAGGGAGGAGGGAGGAGGGGAGGGAGGGGGGTATACGCAATTACGCCGGAGTGACAAAGGACTTGTCAGGGTTGTCCAAACGGAGAATCATGCAGAACACGCGACACACACTGACAAATAATCCCGCAGAGCGCTCTTACACTTACAAATAAGCGAAACACGGCGACGCCTGTGTGTGATTAAACCCCGGGGGGGGTGTTTACAACTCATTAAATCGGTGGGGGGGGCGATGGAGAGAGGCCGTTGCGTTACGTCTCGCTGCGTTACACATCGGGGAGGGAAGGGAAAGCACCACGGCAACAAAAATGGAAAACATCGGAAATTCCATTACGCCTCACTCACTCTCAATTATATCAACAAGGAAGCAGTGATTAAAGATTTGCCATAACCAAACCTACACACGACACACACAAGCATATTGACACTGTGGAAAGGTCGGAATAGTATATTGATTTCTCTGAGATGGTGAGATGCACGTCTGAGAGTTACGACGACACTTCAGGATCAAATGGTTGATCGTAGTTAGAATGAAGCCGAATTAGCACCCATTGCCATTACACGTAATTTGATTTTTAAACTATTTAAATGACTTTGGTCTCCCTTTTTCCTTCTTCAAACACACACACACAGACACACACACACAGATAGATAGTCTCACACACACACACACACACACACACACACACACACACACACACACACACCACACAGATACACACACACGGACACACACAAACAGGCTCATCTCAAAGGACAATCTTTTTCATGTGACGTTTACACACACAAAGACACACACACACACACACACACACACACACACACACACACACACACACACCACACACACACACACACACACACACACACCACACACACACACACACACACACACACACACACATACAGGCTCATCTCAAAGGACAATTTTATTTTTCATGTGACGTTTATTGCTCAAAGCAGCACTCAACGCAACCACTTTGTCGAAAAGAACAACCAAATATTGTTTGAGATTATTAAAGCCATACAGGATGATGGGGAGAGCCACGTTCGACGTGTGAGTGAATGAATTCAAACACAATGTCTTTTGGGCTGAGAGCTCAAGGAAGTATGGAGGACGTATGGAAATATGATTCAACCTCTGATATTCTAACAATTTATGAGTGGCTATGGTGTTACTAGTTAGATATTGTTCAATTGTTTGCCAACTTATTTTACTTTTACCTAAACATA
>CM051013.1:22202505-22212505 GCA_027704905.1 Muraenolepis orangiensis | reverse complement strand
TTTTTAACTCAGAGATTTTTGGAAATGAAAAGCTAATAAACATATAAAAAGCTTGTTATTATTCTTATTAAGTGCTATTTATCAAGAAAAATTGGGGGGTATTCAGAATCAATTACAACCAATTTACATCCAATGGTAAAGCTACCATTTGGAATGGAGAAGTGGATTACAGGAGCATACTGTTGTTTACAAAGCTGCATTCAGTTGGATGAACATGTTGAGTCCAGAAGATCAAGCAATGTGCTAAAATTCATGATTTGAAAGTAGCACAAAAGGTTGAAAGGAGGTTTCAGTGGAGGTGTACACAACATGACTGGTCAACACGGTACTATATTATTATATTATAACATTGTCAAATTATTGACGCAAAAATGGATGATTGCCTTTGTTTTTCAGTAGACATTCTCAATTCAGTACAAGGATGTCACATATTTTGATACTTTGTATCATAAGTACAATTCTAAAGCGATGATCATCGGTCGTACAACACGTCCATGTCCATGCATCGAGGATATCTTTAGGACCGGAATAAGGCCATCTCCATCACAAAGGACCTCGACCACCCTGGGCTCCATCTCTTCTCCCCCCTACCGTCCGGTCGCCGGTTCCACAGCATCCGTACAACTACCAAGGACTACCAGGTTTAAGGATAGTTTTTATCCACAGGCAGTGAACTAGGAGTGCTGCCACTATCATAACATTGTCACCAATATTACATTACACTGTGAACCTTCTTTACAGGACTCATTGCCGTTGCTGCACTGTTCTGCACTGTACTGTACTTTCATTATTAATGATTAATGACTGCTACCACTCACTTCAAAGCTGCACTGCAGTTACTTGATGGTTGTTGCACCGTCCGCCATACGTATACAGTATAAAACATCCATTAGACACTTTATTGTTATTTTTATTGTTTATAGTATTGTTATAGTATAGTGTTGTTAATAGTATATAGTATAGTATACAGTATAAAGAGTTGTTTATAGTATATTATTTAAGCATAGTATAGTGGTAATATTCATATTGTGGGGGGGGGGGGCAAAAATAAAGAATCTTAAATCTTGAATCTTGAAATAAATAAACAATCCACATGTTTTTAAACATGTCGAGATCCACACCGGCTTCAATCGGGAGGATGTTCAGGCAAACCCACATGTACTATATAGAGCTTAGAGCATTCTGACTGAAGTAGGACTGTGGTTTGAGAAAAGTCTCTAGAATAAGCTGAAGTATCAGTATCAGTGCACACATGTGTCTGACTCACGACAGATGCACTAGTTGGAATGGTCATCATCCACAACAACAACAACAACAACAGGCTAATAAAAATACACAACAACATAATCGCAGACAAACACATTTCCAAACATTGACAGTGTTATCACTACCACCATTTGAAGAGTGCTACCGGATCATCAGATCAGGATGAAACAGCTATACACTGTCCCTTTTGACTGGAACTCAGGAACCAATGTGTCCAGGTGAAGATATCTCAGGTCATTTTGAACAACACAGCACACACAGGCATTGTCTTTGATGTGTTGCACAACACAGTACGCTACACAGTGTGTGTGACTTATGGTACCTTGTGTATTCTCCAATTGACTGTAGAGAGTCGTGGAGCTTGAGGCACATTCATCTATGTGGATGAGGCTGGTTTCAACTTGGCAAAAAGACACCGCCGTGGAAGGAATGTTGATGGGGAGAAGGGCAGCGGTAGATCTCCCAGGCCAGAGCGGGGGGGGCTAACATCAGCAATATCTGTTGACGTACTGCAGCCCGCATAAGGTTATCCTTGGCCCATACAATGCAACACGCCTTATTGTTTTTCTGGATGAACTGTTTGAAAGGCTTTCAGCGGAAAGAGAGCAAGACAGGCAGAATGCTCCAGTATGTGTGGTTGTACGGAACAATGTGGCCTTTCACCATCACATCCTGCCAGGTCACAGCCTGGTTTACGGTCCAACCCTAGGTCTATGTTGTTGTTCCTGTCACCATACTCACCTTTCCTCAGCCCCATAGAAGAATTATTTTCTGCATGGAGATGGAATGTTTATGCGATGGCTGCTGGGTGTTTGGTCATAACAGGGGAACCCATCCAGGGCTGGATAAGGCACTCAAAGAGATCTGTTCCTCGGTGTATGGCAAGAAATGGGAAATGGGTCAGTGGGATGTTCATGAAAATCTATGGCCAAATGTGGACAGGGTGGATGGCTCAGGCCAACAGTAGACTGATTGTCTTGCATTTGTCTTCTCTGAACTACAGTAGTTCACTGTGAAACTCCAAATTGTTTGTGTTTTGTAGTTCCTTGTCGATGTGACAGAGTAGTTTTATGGGAGAAAGGACATGCAATAGTTACTGTGGTTGAAATATGTTTTTTTGGTGGTTGAAGTGCATTTTGCACCAAAGGTTAACCGATGTGCTCAGGTGCGTGTTTCTAAAAGCACACTGCGTGGAGAGTTTTGAAGAAGTGGACATGGTGTTGAGACAAAGTGTCAAAACAATTGTAAAAGCATAATGACGATGGTCTCCCTTTGTTCAAGAGCGTGGCCATGTGGCCTGTGCTGCGCAGCTGAACCCAGCGGCTGTGTCTTTACATTACAGTCATTTAGCAGACGCTTTTATCCTAAGTGACTTACAACAGTCTTCCCAGAGGTGTTCACTTGTGTGGGGGGAAAAAAAGCCAAAAAATCTTGATTTTCTTAAATCATTTGTTGATGAACTGAAGCCTCTTATGTTGAATGGGCTGTCATCCCAAGGGTCAAACATGTAAATCTAGGTGATGCTTTCTATGTAATGCCCCAGAATCTTTGTTTTGTTTGTGAAGAACATCAAGCTACGCAGTGTTAGTACAACTGTGGCAAATGCAAGTAGAGGGTTTTTTGGGGTTCAAGTTGATGACCTTACCGCTAGAACTGAAATATCTCAGCCAAACCATCCACTGGGTGACACACCCTCTGACCAAACTGCCCATAGAAATGATAACGTCTTTACCAATTGACTAAATGCATCGGGCATGTCTTTATGTAACCAAGAGGATGTTATTGAACCTTTGGACCAAGACAGGACCAATAGCTGAGGAGGCCTGCCCTTAAAGACTCCCAGCAGCCTCCCATCTGACTTTGCCAGATGGCCTTTATGTTTGGATCTGTTGGAGAGATGGAGGCTACAGGGTTGCACCAGTTGATGTTAATCTCTGGGAAATTTGCATTGAAAGGGGTCCTGAACGCAGAGATGTATAAACACGACACACTGTTCAGTACAACAATGAACATTCTTAACCAATTTTTTTTCCAGAATTGGTCAAGGAGGATATGCTCAATAACTCCTGCAGTACATTGTGCATAAAGCAATGATTCTATATATAATACTCTATATGGAGATGAATTCATGGTATATAATGTCAACTCAATGCTTCGCATGGCTGTGGAGGCAGTTTAAACACCAGTAAAGAAACCCCCTTGCTCAGGTAGCCAAAGTACAGGAATCCAACATACTGGACCTATCACACCAGATAATGCAATGAGAAGCAGCAGGAATCCAGACAGTGTTTACATTGTGGAGCACAGAAAAGGCATCGAAGTTCAAGAAACACGCGGTGAAGACCTGGTTCTTTGTCGTGTCTAAAGACACCCAGACCCTCTTTTCACTGCCCCTTGCAGTTTTTGTTTATTTCCTCAGTTCGAGGAAGCAGGATGCAAGTATGGAAAAACATTCTAAAAGCTCAAATAACCCCAAATAATAATATGCCATAAGAATTGAAAAGGGCTGAGGAACATTGTTATTAATTGGAGTACACTAGATGTAGTTCTACCTTAACCTACCAATATTAGTCTTGATTACCGTGCTGTGTGGCAAAAATATGAATCTTCTGATATTTTTCTTCTTCTTCAGTGAATGCCTTCATTCCAAGGCATTTATTTTACCAAGCCTTGGGAGACCAGCTTAAAAATGTTAGCTTTGGACTTTGTTGCCTTTCTGATGGATCCCCCTCAGCCACTTCTCTCTGGAGTTACTGATCTAACCTCCTGTTGAACAACAGATTAGAAACAACCCACCATTCCAGTCAAAAAGAGAAATTGGAAATGTAGGGACCGTGTTGGAAAGAAATGGCTATTGCAACATTCTTTTTTTTGCGTATGTGTGTGTTCTAGTGACAGTAGTTCACATCAGTAATGAAAGGTTTATTGGTGTCTGGGTAATCTCGGATCCAGAAGTTTGGCTATATGCTGCAGCCGAACTTCTGGGGGGAGACAACACTGCCCTACAAAGACAAAAGACCATAACTCCGATCATACTGAGAGAAATTACTTTACAGTTTTCCCGTTGCCCGGCCTGGATGAGCGCCTGCACTGCCTTGTCAGTGAGGAAAGAGCGAATCCTCCTGGACTGCATTTATATAGCACTTATCTAACCAGTGTGGCCACTCAGAGAGCTTTGCAAGTCAAGCCTCACACTGACTCATTGGTACACCCACGGTGGAGTCAGCCATGCAAGGCGACAGCCGGCACGTCGGGATTAGGGGTTAGGTGTGTCTTGCTCAGGGACACCTCGACACTTGGCTAGGAGGAGCCGGGGGATTGAACCAGCAACCTTCCGATTGACAGACGGCCGCTCTATTTCCTGAGCTACTGCCACCCCTCCTGATGTTGTAGAGGATGAATCTGCAGGAGCGTGTCACCGATTAGATGTTTACCGAGAGCGAGAGTTGCGGTCGTCCGGGGTCACACGTCATTTAAACGCAAGCAAGGCTTGAGATTAAACAAATGTCAGTCTAACATTTGAGTTACCTGTGTATTCTCAAAACTAAAATTAGCCACACAGTAAAAGAGCAAATAGAGGAAAGAAAATGAAAAAGGGTCAAATATTTAAGCACACAAAGAAAATAAATGTAAGATATATTTCTGCACATCACCACAACACGAAGAAAGGAAATGAATAAAGAATATATAAGCACACCAACACACCATGTGTGGAATTGCAATATGTGGCTCTGGGTTGGGAGGCCCTTTTGTTGGGGTCACCTGTGGTTCATGTACTCAAGTACATCTAAGACCGGTCGCCTCACAACCGAAAGGTCGCTGGTTCGATCCCCCGGCTCCTCCTAGCAAAAACTGTCGAGGTGTCCTTGAGCAAGACACCCTAACCCTAACTGCTCCTGACGTGCTGGCTGTCTCCTTGCATGGCTGACTCCGCCGTCGGTGTATGAATGGGTGAATGTGAGGCATGAATTGTAAAGCGCTTTGGATAAAAGCGCTATATAAAAGCATCCATTACCATTACCTCCACTCCGATCCACGTGGTTAGTAACATCCCAGAAGTGACCCTGCCCCAAGATATGGAGTGTCAAAAAACATGTGGTTATTGTTTCACATTACATGACATTACAGTAATTTAATCAGTCACTTTTATCCAAAGTGACTTACAATAGTGTGTTTCAACAAAGGAAGGTAAGAGAACAACTCGTCACCAGAAGTTAAAAGTGCATTTCATTCCTAACGAGTCTCCAAGAACTGAACCAGTGCTCAGGTAGAAGTACAATAAGTTGGCAAACAATAGATAAATATCGAACTAACTAACAAGCAAACAATCTACTAGTACACTAGTAAAAAGTGATAAGAGGACGCGCTAGGAGGAAGGATCCGGGTAGTGTTTCCTGAAGAGGTGAGCTTTCAGCCTGTGGTGGAAGATGGGCAGTGAGTGACTCTGCAGTCCTGACATCCGCGGGGAGTTCATTCCACCACTTTGGGGCCACAGGACAGAGGAGAGCCGTGACCTCGTAGATCGGCCCTCAGGGGCCCCTAAGCGACGGGGCAAGCAGACGCCCTGAAGTAGCAGCGTGAAGTGGACGGCCCGGGGATGTAGGGCTTGACCACTTGTTTGTTTTTATGTTGTTTTATGTGTATTTATTGTGTATTTCAGAGAATGGCTGTGAATCCTAAATGTAATTGTAAGTGCAGCATGTATGTTGTATCTTGAGGGAGCAGCAGCGGGAGTTGGCTCTGCACAGTGGACATACAGTCTGATGTTGGACAGAGCTGGCAGTTATCGTGCTCTACAAGACCCAGAGAACGGAATGGGCCTCCCCACCTCACTGTGAGCTGGAAGGTAGCACTATTCATTTAGAAAAATATGACAGTATAATTGTAGTGTTAAAAATTACCCTGGAGGTGGGAGTCCGAGATTCCCACAATAATATACATAATATTATCAGTTGAAGAGCTTTTTCAGTCCCCATTTTTCTATTGAGACCAATGAAAAATGTAAATGAATAAAGCTTTACTGGGCTCCCTTCCCACTGCAAAATGTGGCGTTCACTTATGGAAAGATGTCTCTTCACCCTGCTTTCTTTCTTGTATTTCCTGAATTTTCTTTCACCTTTCCTAACCCCTCAACATACTCAATCTCACACACATACGCACACACACACACACACACACACACACACACACACACACACACACACACACACACACACACACACACACACACACACACACACACACACACACACACACACACACACACATCTATGTTCAAAAGATATAAGGCACCCAACTCAAATTGACAAGCTTCTGCAATGTCCTTAACATCCCTATACAGAAAGAGAAGAAAAGAGAGAGAGAGAGAGAGATACAGACACACACACACACACACATTGGATGGTGACCTTCAGACAGCTGTAATCCAAGTAGTACACTTCCAGCATATGTGTGTGTGTGTGTGTGTGTGTGTGTGTGTGTGTGTGTGTGTGTGTGTGTGGTGTGTGTGTGTGTGTGTGTGTCTATGGTGTCATCCCCACTTGTGATCTATAGGCATTGATATGATACAACTGCTGTAGGAAGAGACACAGACCATAGACAGCCACCGTGGGAGTGGCTAAGTCTCTCGGTAATCGTGTGTGTGTGTGTGTGTGTGTGTGTGTGTGTGTGTGTGTGTGTGTGTGTGTGTGTGTGTGTGTGTGTGTCTGTGTGTGTGTCTGTGTATGTGTGTGTGCGCTTGCAGGTAGTGGAGTTGGAGGGTTGATGAAGCGGTAAATCAAGTTTCTGCTTCTTGTCTCCTATGTTCTTTCTTCCCTGGCGACACACACACACACACACACACACACACACACACACACACTTTCTCTGTTACATCTTACCAGTATGTGGTCTCGCTTGACCCTCCTTCACACTCAAACTGCTCTGTTGAGGAAGTACCCACATCATTCGCACACACACACACACACACACACACACACACACACACACACACACACACACACACACACACACACACACACACACAGTACATTTGTTTTACACAGTAAACAAGCATAACATTGCAATTACAATATTAACAACTAAGAGATTTTACACCAAACTAGAAGCAGTCACTATGTATATAAATATATTGAATTGTATCTGTGTCTGTGACTAAGTTTGCTCTCTGACTCTCAGACACTTATCTGCTATTGAACACTATGACATGACCATCAGATCATCAAATCCAATGGTGTATGTATTCATTATGTTGTATTCAAAGTCAGGATAGGCGTTTGATTATAACTAGCTATATATATATATATATATATATATATATATATATATATATATATATATATATATATATATATATATATATATATATATATATATATATATATATATATCGGCTGTAGCTCAGTCTGTTAAGACTTGGCTTGGGAACCAGAAGGTCGCCGGTTCTAGTCCCCGAAACACCTGGGCACTGCCGAGGCACCTTGCTCAAGGGCATCCCATTCTAATACTAGGATGGGTTAAATGCAGTACACATGTGTGTGCACATGTATGTGACCTATTCGGGGGCCTCTGACACCAGATCTATGTGGCAAGATCTGAGGGTCCTCTCCAACTACAAGGGGAGCTCAGGGTCAGCACAACGACCCCAGCCTAGCAGACGAGCTGAACAGGTTTGGACTGTGCCTTTTGAGAGGGTGGGCCTCAAAGAGACAGGAGCTAAAACAAAGCTTTTCATACTCGGCGCTGCATCAACGTACCATATCTTAAGAGTGTGTTTTGCACATTAAAGCATGTCAATCTATAATAGTCTAATACAATTTTTTTTAAAGTGCATGATATGACCCCTTTAAACAAATATGTGTTATGTAACCAGTGTTTGAAACTTGAATGCTACATTGAATTTTGTTAAGAAAAGTGCACTTTATGTTCTTTCATTTCTAGGCCACCCTGAATGTTAACAAATGTCCTTTATGCTAACCCCTGGGATAAGTTGCCATTTTAGATTAGGTGCTACTAAATGTAAGTGTGTATAAGTATTCATTAATATATTAATATCTTATTTATAACATACTAGCAAATCATATATCATTAAGAATAATGAATTAATTATCTTTAATATAATAATTAATATGTTGTACTTAATTCATCATTAATTAACAACTTAAAACTGTGTTTTGGAGACAGTTTTACGGTCCTATTTTTGTCACAACTGACAATCATAACTTAGGACTTTTTTTTTTTTTACATTTAATTCATTGTTAATTATATGTTAATAAAGGGTCTCTCTCGCTTGCTCACAGTCCACCAGTGTCAATTTTGGATGCTTAGGGGGTGCTCAAGCACACCTTAATTTCATCTTAGCCCCCCTTTATTATTTCAGAAATAATTGTATGTATTATTTTCTTTTTATTGTATTATTATTATGTTTAAATAATTGAATGAGTTACCATTCCAGGGCTTCTTGTTGTGTTTTATACCTTTAACCTGCTCTGAGTCACAGGACTGGACCAATGACCCCCTTTCCCCCCACTCACACGACCGCCACCACAACCACACCACCAACCAACATCAGTGGGCCAATAAGGCCAGTAAGTAAAGAGGCCATGTGAGCCACCGGGGTCCTTAACTGCTGCCCTGCAATTAACTAACAGCCCTGACTGGTGGGCCCACTGTCATCAATCAGTGTGATGGGTGAGATGTGTGCTCTGCTCCACATGCATGGGACAGGCCTCGTACAGCCTCACTTATGGACACTGCAGCCTCATCTGAATCCAGCTTTAGTTGTTTTGTGGTAACATTACATTACATTACAGTTATTTACATAAAATCTAAGTAATTTAGCAGGCGCTTTTATCCAAAGCGACTTACAATAGTGTGTTTCAACAAAGGTAGGTAAGAAGTCACCAGAAGTCAAAAGTGCATTTCATTCCTAACACGTCTCCAAGAACAGAACCAGTGCAAAGGTATATGATACAATACAATAAGTTGATACAATAGGTTGGCAAACAATCTAGAACAATATCTACCTCACAATCTACTTAGACAATCTACTTACTTAGACGCTAGTAGGCTAGTAAAAAGTGATAGGCGGACGCGTTAGGAGGAAGGATCCGGGTAGTGTTTCCTGAAGAGATGAGTTTTTAGCCTGCGGTGGAAGATGGGCAGTGACTGGCCATCTTGGGCAGGCCTGTGGGCAGGCCTGTGTAGAGTCTGAAGAAGGGTAGATGTGTGGGAGAACTTGGGTCGGTTGAACACCAGACGAGCTGCAGCTTTCTGAATGAGCTCCAGGGGCCTGATGGCAGATGTCGGGGGAACCAGCAAGGAGGGAGTTGCAGTAGTCTAGCCTGGAGATGACAAGAGCCTGGATGAGCACCTGCGCAGCCTTTTCAGTGAGAAAAAGCTGAATCCTCCTGATGTTGTAGAGGAGGAATCTGCAGGAGCGTGTCACCGATGCAATGTTTGCAGAGAATGACAGTTAGTCATCCAGGGTCACACCCAGATTCCTTGCAGTCCGCGTAGGAATCACCACAGCTGTCACAAGTGCAGTGTGTGGGTTGGACCCCGAACGCAGACCACAGACCAGAGAGGGGAGAACAGGTGGTTTATTTGCAAAACGCACGTGGAATGGTCAGGGACAGGCAAGAGGTCTGGATACCGGGAGGTCGAGGTGCGTAGTACCGACAGGTAGCAGACAGGCGGATGATTAGGGACAGGCGAGGAGTCTGGATACCGGGAG
>CM051013.1:21910005-22190005 GCA_027704905.1 Muraenolepis orangiensis | reverse complement strand
CTTGGAGTGGGACCGGGATAGAGAGTGGGGCTTGGAGTGGGACCGGGATAGAGAGTGGGGCTTGGAGTGGGACCGGGATAGAGAGTGGGGCTTGGAGTGGGACCGGGATAGAGAGTGGGGCTTGGAGTGGGACCGGGATAGAGAGTGGGGCTTGGAGTGGGACCGGGATAGAGAGTGGGGCTTGGAGTGGGACCGGGATAGAGAGTGGGGCTTGGAGTGGGACCGGGATAGAGAGTGGGGCTTGGAGTGGGACCGGGATAGAGAGTGGGGCTTCCTAGTTAATTCTGCAGAGAAAGACTTGATTACTAAACTCCAAAGCCCTAACTGCTGAGTACAGCCTTTCCCATATACATCGATTTCCCTATACCCAATCCACATTCCACCTATTCTCTCTCTCTCTCTCTCTCTCTCTCTCTCTCTCTCTCTCTCTCTCTCTCTCTCTCTCTCTCTCTCTCTCTCTCTCTCTCTCTCCCTCTCCCTCTCTCTCTCTCTCTCTCTCTCTCTCTGGCGCTGCGAGGGCCCACTCAGCACAGAGCCCTGATTCATGTGAATATCATAATGCAGTCCATGATGAATGCTACGTAGAGCAGGAGCGCAGTGTAATGGAGTAACGGAGAGGAAGACACCAGCGCCTCACAGCCTGCCGCGTGGGATGCTAATCACCGCAAAGCAGACGGCAGCATGGTGAAAGTGTTGGTCTACTGTCTAGGATAAATAAAGAAGTATACACTAATAAAATAATAATAATAATAATAATAATAATAATAATAATAATAATAATTATCGTTTGTATTATAATAACAACAATAATGATAATAATATAATAATAATAACACTATTAATATGTTTGTAGTTTATTTGTGTGTATGAATCAATATGAATATGAATCAAGACTATTAAAAAGAAAGAATATTAATGTTCTTTTATTATTTTATTTGACAGATTTAGATAAAGAAATTAGTCGTTGATGGCAAGTACAATTATAATGTCCTCAGTGTGTGTGCTTGTGTGTGTGTGTGTGTGTGTGTGTGTGTATGTGTGTGTGTGTGTGTGTGTGTGTGTGTGTGTGTGTGTGTGTGTGTGTGTGTGTGTGTGTGTGTGTGTGTGTGTGTGTGTGTGTGTGTGTGTGTGTGTGTGTGTGTGTGTGTGTGTCACCCTAAACAACTCCCCGGTTCACACCGTGGACTCCTCCTGCTTCCTGGGCCCCATCATCTCCCATCATCTCCCGGGACCTCGAGTGGGATCTGAACGTCAGCTCCCTGACCAAGAAGGCCCAGCAGAGGCTGTTCTTCCTGCGGCAGCTGAAGAAATTCAACACGCCTCAGTCCATGATGGTTCTCTTCTACACCTCCATCGTTGAGTCCATCCTCACCTTCTCCATCACCACCTGGTTTCCCGCTGCCACTGCAAAAGACCAAAAGTCCAACCGGCGGCGTGTCATCCGCTCTGCTGAGAGAGTGATGGGCTGCCACCTGCCTTCCCTCCAGACCCTGCGTGACTCCAGGGCCCTGAAGGGGGCCAGGAGGAGTACGGCCCACCCCTCTCCCCCAGGCCCCGGTCTCTCCGCCCCGCTCCCCTCAGGAGGCAGGAGGCTGTGGGCCATCGGGTCAAGAACCGTACGCCACAAACACAGCTTCTTCCCCACGGCCTCCAGCCTCGTCAACGAGGCCCGCCTCCCCTCTGAAGATCCCCCCCCCCCCCCACTGGACTCATACACCCACACATACACTTATACAGACCAATATTTATACTTAGATTTATATTTACATTTAGATTAAAATAGATTAAAATAGATTAAAATTCCAATGCGTGTTTTTACAACGGTAAATGGCAATAAAATTCTTCTGATTCTGATTCTGGCTTGTGTATGGGTGTAGTGTGTGTTTGTGTGTGTGTGTGTGTGTGTGTGTGTGTGTGTGTGTGTGTGTGTGTGTGTGTGTGTGTGTGTGTGTGTGTGTGTGTGTGTGTGTGTGTGTGTGTGTGTGTGTGTGCGTGCGTGTATATATGTTCTCCTGTCCTGCTGCTTTAGTCTTACCTGCCATTCTCCCCCTGTCCACCAGGTGTCCCCAGACTGCCGCTACGTGCCGTCCGATCTCGGCCCTCCTCTTATCTACCCGACACTCACTTTACATTCCACTCACCTGAGCTTCCTCGTTCATCTCCCCACAATCACCTCAGTCCATCACCAGACTCATCACCATATATACCAGTTCACTCCTTTGTCGGATCGTTGTACTTGTCAGGGGTAGTTAACTCCGCCATGGAAGACGGGAGGAGGTTATGTGTTCGCGTTGATTGTCTGTTAGCAAGATAACTCAAAAGGTTATGTACGGAATTGAAAAACACTTGGTGGTTAGATTACTTATGGGCCAAGGAATAATTGGCACAGAATAATTGGCGCAGATCAGATATACAATTGGTCTTAAAAAGCTTTTTTTAAGATATACTTCAGGAAAAATTTGCCACAGCCAATTAATCACTGAAGAGGTTCATCTGTGGCTGTTTCTCCTCGATCCGGATCCGGGTGACATTTTGTTGTGGCTTTACTGGGGGCCCTCGAGTTGGATGACGTGTTCTGTATCCTGTCTGCTGGACTCCCATGCTATGAGCGAGTGGTTGGAGGCCTGACTATAGATGAGCTGTGATCAGTCGGTTCTCTTTAGAGCAGTCGTAAATAGATGGCAGCTGACTCAGTTGGGAGAGTTGAGGGTTTTTGTGAGCAACAACGCCCTCTAGTGGACAGCATACACGGTGACATGGAACCACTCAATTGCATTGAATCAACGACATGCATAAAGACTTACGAAGCCAAGCACCAGCACCTGAGATGTTAAGGTCATTGAATAATTCTTTCAACTCAATGATCATACATCAGTGAAGCATAGCTAGCTTCTGCTTGTAATTTATTGTACATTTATTTTACATGTTATTCAGAGGCATGTCAACAATGAGTCAAAGTGTTACTCACAGGGACGCCGAGTGTTCAAGCTAAGACAGCGTGTTCCTGTGTATCATAACAGTCATGTTAAGGAACTCTAAAGCACAGCCAGAGATGGCACACACATACATTCATACACACACACACACACACACACACACACACACACACACACACACACACACACACACATATACATATATACATACAGTGTATACATATGTGTGTGTCACAGTCAGTGTCCCGCAATGGGCTTGACCTCCAACATGAGAGGGGATGCTCTAACACCCATGGGCTCTAGCTTCATTGCTAGAATGTTTCTGACTGCACAGCACTACCTGCTGGTCTCAATTACACACAGTATGTATGTATGTATGTATGTATGTATGTATGTATGTATGTATGTATGTATGTATGTATGTATGTATGTATGTATGTATGTATGTATGTATGTATATATATATGTATGTATGTATGTATGTATGTATGTATGTATGTATGTAGTATGTATATATGTATGTATGTATGTATGTATGTATGTATGTATATATATATATATATGTATGTATGTATGTATATATATATGTATGTATGTATGTATGTATGTATGTATGTATGTATGTATGTATGTATGTATGTATGTAGGTGTGTATGTGTGTGTGTGTGTGTGTGTGTGTGTGTGTGTGTGTGTATCTATGTATATGTGTGTGTATATGAATGTATGTATGTGTGTGTGTTTGCACATAGGGGTAGTTTCGGAGAGACTGTCACATGTGTGACTTCCGCCCTGTTGCCCTCACCCCCATCATCATGAAGTGCTTCGAGAGGCTGGTCCTGGCTCACCTCAAATCTGGCCTCTCACCCTCACTGGATAAATACCAATTTGCCTACCGTGAGAACAGGAGCACAGAGGACGCCATTTCCTCAGCTCTTCACTCCGCTCTCTCCCACCTGGATGAGAGCAACACCCACGTGAGAATGCTGTTCATTGACTTCAGCTCAGCATTTAACACCATCATCCCCTCCATACTCATCTTCAAACTTGGTGACCTCATGGAAACCAAGAACCTTGACATTAACCCTCTGTTTGTTGGTTATTAGACTTCCTAACCAACAGACCCCAGTCAGTCAGGTTAGACAATCTCACCTCCTCCACCCTCACCCTGAACACCGGTGTCTCGCAGGGCTGTGTGCTGAGCCCTCTCCTCTACTCCCTCTTCACCCACGACTGCACTCCTGTACATGGTACAAACACCATCATCAAGTTTGCCGACGACACAACGGTGGTGGGCCTTATCAAAAACAACGATGAGGCAGCCTACAGGAAGGAGGTCCAGCACCTGGTGGCGTGGTGCGCTGACAACAACCTGGCCCTCAACACCAAGAAGACCAAGGAGCTCATCGTGGACTTCAGGAAGACCAGAGCTGGTGCACACGCCCCATCCTCATCAACAGAGCGGAGGTCGAGCGTGTCTCCAGCTTCAAATTCCTGGGGGTCCACATCTCCGAGGACCTCTCCTGGTCCCTCAATACTGCCTCACTGGAAAAGAAGGCTCACCAGCGTCTCTTCTTCCTGAGGAGACTGAGGAAAGACCACCTGTCACCTCAGATTCTGGTGAACTTTTACGAAAGCATCCTCACCAACTGCATCACAGTGTGGTACGGCAACTGCACTGTTTCCGACCGCAACGCGCTGCAGAGGGTGGTGAAAACCGCCCAACGCATCGTTGGACTACCTCTCCCTGCAATAAACACTACCCACCACAAACCGTGTCTGAGGAAGGCACAAATAATAGTGGAAGACCCCTCTCACCACGACCATGGACTGTTTGCCCTCCTCCCCTCCGGGAGGCGCTATAGAAACCTTTGTTCCAAGTCAAGCAGGCTTAGGAACAGCTTCTTCCCCTCAGCTGTCATCTCCCTGAACTCTGTACCACAAAACCCCCCTCCCCCCCCCCCCCGCCTGCTGCACCCCCCCTGCTGCCCCCTCCCCTGCCCTTGTAATCTGTATATTATATATTACTATGCACTTTACTGCAAAGATTTATTGTCTCTGTACTGTACTTGTGCTGCAATGACAATACATTATAATCGAATCTAAGGTGATCTCACACTGCAGGTTTCAGGTTCCGCAACCCTCTTGGTTTGCTCAGAATGGCAGAGTCGTAGGGACAAGTTGACATTGACTTGGATGAATCATGTTTGATAACAGCAACACAAGGTCGAGGGATCATATCGTTAAGATACAAAAAGAAGGCAAGTAACATTTTATACAATTAATGTCCCACTTTTCTTTAAATTGACATTGCTATTCACAATTAGTGTCTGTATTATTATACATATGACCAGCCAGCTGCGCATCTCGGAGGCGGATGTGCACCGCACCTTCAAGCGGCTGAACATCCGTAAGGCGGCAGGCCCCGACGACATCCCGGGCCACGTCCTCAGAGCATGCGCAGACCAGTTGGCAGGAGTCTTTGCAGACATCTTCAACCTCTCCCTGTCCCAGGCTGTTGTCCCCGCGGTCTTCAAGATGTCCACCATCGTGCCTGTCCCTAAACAACCCAAGGTAACATGCCTGAATGACTATAGACCTGTAGCCCTCACCTCGATCGTTAGCAAATGCTTCGAGAGGTTGGTCAAGGACTTTATTTGCTCCGTGTTACCTACCACGCTGGACCCATGGCAATTTGCATATCGTCAAAATAGATCCACGGACGACGCAATTGTCATGGCCCTCCACACTGCCCTTTCCCACCTGGAGGGAAAGAACTGTTATGTGCGAATGCTGTTTGTGGACTACAGCTCAGCATTCAACACAATAGTTCCTGCCAAGCTCGACACCAAGCTGAGAGGTCTAGGCGTACCCCCATCCATGTGCAGCTGGATACTGGACCTCCTGTCGGACCGCCGCCAGGTGGTGAGGATGGGCAGCACCACATCAGAGCCACTGACCCTCAACACGGGAGCCCCCCAGGGATGCGTGCTGAGCCCTCTCCTCTACTCCCTCTACACCCACGACTGCATGGCTATGCACAGCTCCAACGTCATCGTCAAGTTTGCTGACGACACGACAGTGATGGGCCTGATCGCCGGCGACGACGAGACAGCCTACAGGGAGGAGGTCGGATCGCTGGAGCAGTGGTGCCAGGAGAACAGCCTCGCCCTCAACGTCAAGAAGACCAAGGAGCTGATCGTGGACTTCAGGAGGCAGAGGGGAGAGCACAGCCCTATCTCCATCGACGGCGTTGCAGTAGAGAGGGTCAGCAGCTTCAAGTTCCTCGGCGTGCACATCTCCGAGGACCTCACATGGTCCACGCACACCACACACGTGGTGAAAAGGGCCCAACAACGCCTGTATTTTCTCAGGCGTCTGAAGAAATTCAGCATGGGCCCCCGCATCCTGAGAACATTCTACAACGGCACCATCGAGAGTGTTCTTACAGGGTGTATCACCGCCTGGTACGGGAACTGCACTGCACTCGAGCGCAGAGCGCTTCAAAGGGTGGTGCGGACGGCCCAGTATATCGTTGGAGGTGAGCTCCCCTCCCTCCTGGATATTTACAATCAGCGGTGCGTGGCCAAGGCCAAACGAATTATAAAAGACATTGCCCACCCCAGCCACGAACTGTACTCACTATTACCGTCAGATAGGCGATACCGCAGTATCAAGTGCCGTACAAATAGGCTTAGAGATAGCTTCCACAGTCAGGCCATCAGGCTGCTGAACAAGGGCGTATAACATATAACAATGTATATTTTATTACATTGATTTATATATACATATTGCTCTTTTCTGTGCTGATTTTTGCATTTTATAAATTGCATTTTTATTTTAAATTTCAAATTTTTAACTTTATTCTGTTTTTATTCTATTTTTATCTATTTTTATCTTATTTTATAACTGCTGTCTGTCGTCGGGTATTGCACACAAGATTTTCACATCACTGCTTTATACTTGTGTAAACTGTGAAGTGACAATAAACTTGACTTGACTTGACTTGACTTGATATTATTTCATATTATTATATATTTTTGGCAATGTACTTTTGCCTTTTTACCATCCCAGCCTTTTCAATTTGAATTTGACTAGAAAGATTGGATCAGTTGGAGTTTGGATCAAAACGTCTACGTACTGACTAACCGTAGATGTCTAGTGTTTTACCCGCCTCATCATATGCTGAATATAAGTGCAATCCTGCCCTCTAGTGGTAAAAGATTGTCCCTGAAGCTTATAAATGCAGAAAAACTTAAATCTTCATGAAGCCCTGTTGCACCGCACTGGACTTGGCATACCGCGCATCTTCCCTGTAGACCGACACCACCTACCGGCCAATACCAACAATTTAATTTAATTTAAAACCACTAGTCCATAAAGCTGGGACAGCGGCCCATTGGAAAATTTAGCAACATATTCAGACCATCAAGGAAAAGGCGATAAATATATTAAAATATACTATATTGTCGCCATATACTATATACGCCTCGGGATCCCCCAGTCAGAGCTAGTCGATGTTGCCAGGGAGAGGGAAGTTTGGAGTCCCCTGCTGAAGCTGCTACCTCCGCGACCCGATTACGGATAAGCGGGAGAAGATGGATGGATGGATGGACTATATTGTCATTTATTCCCAGTATTAATATTATTCCACTCAGAGTAATGGCAGTCCACGTCTCTTCTGCCAACAGCGGGTTAAAAATTCACTTGAAGACTAATATTTACTTTGTCTTCAACGTTTTACTTTTGGATCGGAACTCAGTTTTGGCTTTGGGAGTACAGAGATTGGACGGCCCTCAGTAGTGACCCCCGCACCCCACACTCCCTACAGCAGCCCCCACAGGCTCTCAGTCATATGCCTTCTCCAAATCCACAAAGTCCATGTAGACCGGATGGGCAGACTCCCAAGCCCCCTCCAGGATCCTGGCTACAGTGAAAAGCTGGTCCTTTGTTCCACGACCAGGACGGAATCCGCACTGTTCCTCTCAAACCCAGGCTGGACGATCGGCCCTCCTTGCCATCACCTTGGAGTGGACCGTCCCGGGGAGGCTGAGGGACGTGATCGCCCTGTCATTGACTCACAGGATCAGGCTCAGCTCGTTGGTTCCTGTATGCAAACCCTGGTTGGAATCATTCTTACTTAGGTAACACCAAAGTGAGGACAGGTTCAGCACGTCTTTCCTTCGTATAAGATTTGAAATAAAAGGCATTAAGAGCGTATGAGGCGATGTTTTCTTAGTGCTTTCTGTATTGACTACACTTACAAAGACTTTGTCCTGAATTATTCATTTAAAAAATAACACTCAGTCTCCGATACCCGATCCAGCGTTTAAGGCCAGTATGTCAGATCGGTGCAACCCTTAACATAAATGAATCACACCCTTCAAGTTTTGACACTGTGGAGTGTGTGTGGTTGGTGGCTGGTTTAAGCAGCCTCGTCTGGCCTGAAATGGACTGATTGGCTGGTGAGGCTGCACACCTGTGGGTCCTTGTTAATCAAGGCCCACAGGTTAAAACAGCCTCCACCACACACACTAGAGGAAGAGCTCTAGCATGTTCCATCTGCTCTGTTCTCCATGATTCTAAACTCTTGCAACAAACCGGATTCCTCATCACCCTGTGTCCTTGTCTTCAGGAGGAGCCTCAAGAAGCGTCGGCTGCTGTTATTTTGTTTTACATTTACTGAGTGAATTTCCCTCCCAGTTCCAGGGAACGGTTGGCTGTCTCTAGACGTCACTCCTGTCGTCCTCAAATGATTCCAGCTCATTCATTGGTTGAGCCGCTTGCTTTGCGCAACTGCACCAGTCCAGAAGTATGACTAGCAGCCAGGCAGCGTGGACGGTACAGTAGTCAGTCAGTGAGTGGGCAGTGGAAGTCCCGGGGAAAAGCCTTTTCACATTATAGATATGAAGATAATGAAGATAGACTTATTTTGGTCCACTGAATGCATGTATATGCAGTTGTTTCATTTGTAGGCTTTGGTTAGGCAACTTGGAGTCCCTTTTACTAGTCCAAACTGAACTCTGTAGGGCTCTCTGTAATATCCCAGTATTTGTAATGCATAGAATTCAGTCAACAATTTTGACATTGATCTAATGATCTCAAACACTGAACAGATCATAAGGGGGATATACTTATCTTTTGAGTATGTAATACAAGCAAGCAATACAATTAAATCAAATAATAAATACACCCTCAACATATTTATGGGAAGTGTGTTATTTATTTATATTTAAAATGATATATGTATGTATACAGTATATATACATATATATATACATATATAAGCTGTTCCTAAGCCTGCTTGACTAGGAACGAATATACATATATATGTATTTATTTAATATCTAAAACAGTATAAATAAATATATATATATGTATATATATATAATATTGTATATATTATTGTATACATTATTTTATATATTATTTTATATGAACATTTTTATAGAACACATGACATAATGTGTATTCATAATTATATATTACTCATAGCCTTTGAGGTGATTTCCTTAATTTCCCTCGGGATTAATAAAGTAATCTGAATCTGAATATTAAATTAACCTCATATACATGATGGTTACATACAGTATATAATAGAATAACATGTGCACACTACATATTCATCTCCAGATAGGCCTAACTACATATCCATGTCCAGATAGGTCTAACTATACATCCATGAACTATACATCCATGTCCAGATAGGTCTAACTATACATCCATGTCCAGATAGGTCTAACTATACATCCATGTCCAGATAGGTCTAACTATATATTCCTATACAGACAGGTCTATGAAGTCAGAATAAACCTGTTTGATCAACTCATGTGGCTTCACTGCAACAATTGGCCCAGAGATGATAGCGCCATGGGGGCTGCACGCCATTGGACGCCAGGAGACGCTCTTCGCCATCCACTGAATCAGGAGCGCCGTGGCGCCTGCGACGCGTCGTGACGCGTCACAGGCGTCTTTACTACAGCGGGCGGACACCTAGTACGGGCCATGGCGATGCTGCGTCGCTGATTCATCTCAGTGTATTCAGAGGCAGACACTAGCGTACACACCCATGACTCTCTACACTAAGGTAAGGCTTGTTTTTCCCCCTCCTCCACAATCAATGGTGAGGATTTGGCATGACGGGGATGCGTGCTCTCCTCTCTCCGCTCTCCTCTTTCCTCTCTCCTCTTTCCTCTCTCCTCTCTCACATGCTCAGCAGCGGCTGTCTGTGTGTGCGTGTGCGTGTGTGTGGTTGAGATGCACATGTTCAAGTGCAACGCCAGCTATAACCCATTACATGCGTCTACACCCGTCTCCATTGTGACTGTACATGATTACGACGTCTACCACATAGCGACGACCTGTTTAAGCGACGATCGCCGATGGCTCGATTTATGATAGGATCTAAATGGACGAGCACACAAGAGGCGTTCATCATCATCACAGTGGGCATTGTTACCGTTCCAAGGTCCATCTACTGTATCTGACATCCACCGGGGGTCTACTTCAATGTCGGTGGTTCAATGTTTATTTTTTAGATTTTTATTTTCTCGATGATAAAAACGCTATTTGGTGTTCCTCTCTCACGAAAATGAGCATGTGTGTTGGTGTGTGTGGTGTGTTGGTGTTGGTGTTTGTTCAAGCTCCAGTCGGCATGGTGTTCGCCATGTGTCAGTACAGTGAGCTCTGCTCCCGCTGCAAACCAGCAAGCAGCCTTGCCTCCCTCCCTGTCTGTCTGTCTGTCATTCTTTTGTTGTGTGTGCTTCTTCCGTGTCTTCTCCATGTTCTCCTGGATTCATCCAATGATGACCACCAGAGGCCAAGGAAGTGAAGCGACCATCCTCCTCTCCTGTGTTTTAACCATGCAGCCGTCACTCGGATCAGAATCACTGTGCTCTTATTGTCATTGTACAAAGGTGCGGTGTAGTGATGTATGTCAGTAGGATATGTAGTATTGATGTAATACATATCTGGGTCAGTGATGCTGGTCGTCGTGGATTCTCGTGATTCTCACACGCTTTAGTGAGAATACTATATATATATACATATACATATACATATACGTATAGTAACTATACGGCAGGCTATAGGAACACACCTGCTGCTTCCTATATGGAGGCGGGTTTCAAGAATAGAAAGTCATCAGAATAAGAACCAGAATCCAAATGCCTTTTATTGACATTGTGTTGCAATCCAATTATTTACACACAACAGCAATTACATTTTTTTTAAATAAATATTTAAATCGTTTTTATTTTTTATTATAAAAACTAAACCAAAAACCATTGTATGGTCTAGGAACCTATGTATTGTTACTGTTATACTAGTGTAATTCTCATTGTTTTCTTCTTCTCAGAATTGTCTGTTTGAAGTTGGTTTATAATAATGTGCAATTAGAAAAAGCCACGTATTCATCCATTGGTTCCACATAGTGCCCTCAGTGTACAAAGGGGGTAGATTGGTAACCAACCAACAAAGTGCTCCTCCGGTCCCCTGTGGAGCTGGGGACTAAAGAGCAACAGCTAGTTAGTTGTTACGGTCCCAAGTCCTCCCTTGGGCTGCACCATTCTGGTGATTAGAGGGTTGGTTTCTAGCTCCCCCGGTTCTCTTTGGTTTAGTAAAGTTACACATTGATCGCCATAGATGCAATATAAACTAGTGCCCCCTGTTTGAACACATCTCTAGTGCCACCGGTAGGTCAAAATGTAACCTTTCAAAGGTGTTGACTTGTAAATCGCTCTGGTCCCCTTGATCATAAACTCTTGACCCTGGTCTCGTATGACGTATGCCTTGCTCAAAGGAACCTCGGCAGTGCCCAGGGGACTTGAAGTCCTAACAGACTGAGCTATCCTGCCCCCTGGCGCCCCCTGCGTTGATGATATTTGAACACGTGCTTCGAAAAAACATTTTAAAATGGTGAAAATGATCCACCAGACCCCTCCACTGCTCCCTGGATGCTGTATATACAATAGCTGCCCACTGCTCCTCATACTAGGATGGGTGAAATGCAGAGAAACACAGAAATCACTGTGTGTGTGTGTGTGTGTGACCAATAAAGAGGATTCAATCCTCCAGATTTAGAATTGATACAATGTAGAACCTTCCAATCCCCCCTCCATCGAACTTTCTTTGTTAGACCCTTGCTAGACACTAGTCACTTAGTAAAGGTCAAAATGCTATTCTGCTAGTCTGTTTGGCCATAACCAGAAACAGCCGGCCTGTGAAGGAAGTGGGCGTCTCACTCAAACAATAGTTGCATGACATTTAACATTGACAGCACTGCTTTTCAGATCCCCATATGATTGAACATTGCAAAGATAAAGCTGTCGGACCGTTTATTTAACTGAGGGAAAAGGGTGATGATAAACGTTCTTCCTGTCCGTGGGGTTGATTATCCACCCTAGGCAGCTCTTCCTTCTGGTGACAAAACGATCACAAATGTTACACTTTCACTTTAAACACACTTTGCTTCCTTCCTTGGAGAGAGCACTTCAGTGAGGTCCTGGTATGTCTCCTTCTACATGTGTGTGGGGTCTCTTCCAGCCCGTTTGCAGTAGGGCTCAGTCAGGTGATGGCATATTGACCCCAAGTTCTTTACCTATAGCGTACTAATGTAAGTACTAACAACGTATTTACACCTACCCCTATAAGCAGGTGTGAATGGTGGCAGTTGGTGACCAAAAATAATAAAAGCTAAATTAATAAAAATAAAAATAATATTATTACGTTTGAGGGTGGCTAGGAGCGTACGTGTTTTAACACAGGATTTTGTGGCGGTGTACATTTTGAAGTCATGTTTTATTTTTACAACACAAAGTAATTCTGGTCTAAATGATTTACACCTAAATATACTGTGCAATTGCCATGCGTCAACAACTTTGTTCGTTTGTCACGTTGAACTATTTTCACTTTTGTGATTCAAAAGTAGAGACAGATCTTATAGCCAAATTAGGACACTATTATTCATGTAGGCCTAAGTAAATCAGACCCTGCTGTATGCCGACATTCTATATTTTATATATATAAATATACATATATATTATGTTGGCATACAATGGCTGTCATATGTGGCTGTCTTCATATTGCTTGTCTAACAAAAAACCCGTCTGGGTTCGGAGATCAGCGTACCTGACCTGTGGCTTCTTTGAATCAACAAACGTACACAAAGAGGAAATGTCAGATCACCACACTTCCGCCCACAAAAAGGAAATCCCTCCAGAGGACTAAACTGAACTAATAAACCAATCAGATGCAATGTCTCAAAGTGAAAGGAAATGCTACAAAAATGTAAAATAAATCTGGTGGATTGAATCCTCTTTATTGGTCTCACACACACACACACACACACAGTGAAATGTGTTCCTCTGCATTTAGCCCATCCTAGTATGAGGAGCAGTGGGCAGCTATTGTATCTACAGCTGCCAGGGGAGCAGTGTAGGGGTCTGGTGCCTTGCTCAAGGTCACCTCGGCAGTGGCCAGGTGTTTCAGGGACTTGAACCGGCAGCCTTCCAGGGTGCCAAGCCAAGTCCCAACAGACTGAGCTATCCTGCCTCCCAAAAATGTCCACTCATATATATATTTAAATGTATTTAAATCTATATATTTGGTGACTATAATTGCTACTGGCTTCCACATTGTTTAGTTTTCTTTCCCTGCTTGTTTGTCTGCTATGACCATGTTTTCGTAGATTTTGGCATCTGCAGTTTTTGACCGACTAACACAAACTTACTAAACGGTTTTGTTAGCAGCCCTGGTGCACTCAGCACACACGTGGATGCAGCAATGCAACTCCATATATTCAACAGTGAATTGAGCCAGTAGCAATCATAAACTAATGTTAGTTATAATCATAAATAAACATTAGTCATAAACAGACAATACCAGTGGCATGAGCGGATATAATGTACATATAATGTACATATAAAAAGTTTTTTTTTTTTCCATTATCGACTCTAAGATTCCTTATTATATTTGAACCCGGACAATTAAAAAATAAATCAATGTTGTTATACGCTACAGAGAGAGTTGGGGAAGGCCAATTTTTTACGTTAAATTACAACCTGACAATTTAAAGTGATTTATGCAAGTACATATCCTACACATAATCCCTTTAACATTGAACTATAAAGCAAAACTGATTCATAAAATGCGTGAAATTGTTATTGAACATTGTAATTGTGTATTTTAACAAACCGAAATTCATAACTAGCTTGTGATAGTAGATTGTTAGGTAGATATTGTTCTAGATATTGTTCTATATTGTTTGCCAACTTATTGTACTTTTACTTTATTGTACCTTTACCTGAACTTATTGTCCTTCTACCTGAGCACTGGCTCTGTTCTTGTTCTTGTTCTTCTGACTTGTTAGGAATTAAATGCACTTTTGACTTCTGGTGACGAGTTGTTACGAGCTCTTACCTTTTGTTGAAACACACTATTGTAAGTTGCTTTGGATAAAGGCATCTGCTAAATGACTGTAATGTAATGTAATCTGGAAATTGGTCTATTGGGTTGGTATTATAAATATACATTTCTTTTTACATATTTAGGACATTCATTTTGATCTCCATTACGTGGGTTAAATGTGTTTCTGGTAGAAAAGTCATGTAGCCACTCCAATCCACTCCATGAGAACAGACGCATGTTAAAGTAACCAAGCACCAGATAGTACAGTTCACTATCCGTCTCTGTTTTGTTTAATCTGTCTGATCGAGAGAGAGAGGAAGATTGGCAGAGTGAGAGTTATATAACTCCTCTAAAAGTGTACATCCACGCCAAATTAGCGAATTGTATCATCCAATTGAATCATCCAAATCGTCGAGAGGTAACTGATTTAGTTTTGGGTAGTGACGACCACTTGTGGAACGTGGCCAGCTTAACTTTCCACCAATTTACCGGTCTCTCCTGTGGTCTGCTCTTCTCTGAGCTGAACACTTGTATACTTGTATGAGGACTTGTATACTTATATACGTATGGGGGGGAGGAGGACTGTAATGAAAGGGAAAAAAAACACCCTTTAGTCATCTCCCTCCACCGGCTGTTGTTTGGGGAAGAGAGGTGTTTGTGTTGTTCTGGCCCGTGAGGAGAGCAGGGACTGTGCGGCCTGGGTCAGGTCAGCGATAAAGAAGAAGAGATAATTCTCAGGGTTTGATGTATTTACTACTACTGCTAACGACCTTGAGACACTCGGCAATCATAATCCACTGATATACGTATCTCATGGTCATTCTACGGGTAAAGAAACTGCTGAAAGGGGAGACGCTCTCGGAAGTGCGTTTTGGCTTCTCTCTCTCTCTCTACGCGCCATGCGGGACCTGTGGAGAGAACTTCCCAAACTGAGCACTCAACCTATTGATTTTGTGTGTTTTAAATAAATACGATAGAAAGACTTTATTAGTTTTATTTGGATGACTTTATTCTGGTTTAAACGGTTTTCAGAATTAGACCACTGGACGTGTACTAGAATTCCCACCACAAACTTGGGATTGTGGTTCTCCACGAGGACCTTCTGGGTGGATACGCTGACTGACTGATCATCCCAGGGGCCTCTCCACCGAGGAGCTCTCTGAACACCCCGGGGGGTCTCTGGAGGGCGCACGACCCGACTCATGGAACAGGGTGAGGAACCACACGTCTAGTCATAATTAGATTCACCCATTGAGGCTGGTGTTGTTTCATTTAGCTGTTTGACTATTGTGGACAATAGGATATTGTCAAAGGGACAATAGGATATTGTCAAAGGGTAATAGGATATTACCAAGGGTTAAAACTTGTGTAAAAGTACTATCGTCCGGATGGAAACGTACAGCACGGAGGGACCATGCAAGGTTGATACGGGAGGGACCCTATTATTAATATATATAATATAATATAAGATTATTGTTTTCATTCCAGCAGTGTGAAAACCACCGGGCGTAGGAGAAGGGTTAGCCCTACTCTGTTTACTCTATAACTCTGACTATCTGTTACTCTGACTACGATACTCGTGGCTATGACACTGACATGTACATTATATGTATTTTAAGAAATATACAGTGTATATGTGTATATGTATGTATGTATATATATATAGATATATATATAGATATAGATATATATATATCTACTATATATATATCTACTATATATATATATATAGATATATATAGTATATATATATATATGTATACTATATAGTATATATATACATATATATAGTAGATATATACATATCTATATATCTATATATATATCTATATATCTATATATCTATATATATATATATATATATATCTATATATATATATATATATATATCTATATATATATATATCTATATATATATATATATATATATATATAGTAGATATATATAGATATAGATATGTATATATAGATATATATATCTATATATAGATATGTAGATATATATAGATATATAGATATATATATGTATGTATATATATATATCTATATATAGATATGTAGATATATAGATATATATATGTATGTATATATATATATATGTATATATATACGTATATGTATATATATATATGTATGTATGTATATATATATATATCTATATATATATAGATATATATATATAGATATATATATCTATATATATAGATAGATAGATATATAGATATATATATAGATAGATATATAGATATGTATAGATATATAGATATATATATGTATAGATATATATATATATATATGTATATATAGTGTGTATGTATATATATATATACTCCATCAAGGTCACAGAATACATACAGAACATTGAAGAGGAAAGTAAAAATTGTAACAAAATGGGGAACATTGCAATAGGATCTTTCCACAGTATTTCAAAACAAGCATCTCAAACATAAGCAATTTCCCTCTAAGACGTGTGCTTCTTAAAAGCATAACAAACTGCTGTCTTTCCCAACCGGTATGGACCCAGGAACACCTGCAGCACCCACTACCCCTACACACTACATTGAGATGAATTACATGGAATTATATATAGTATATATAACCGTTATATGGATAATTTAAAATAAAATTTAAATAACAATATTATTTGCTCCATATAGTATCATGGCCAAATCACAGAGGATTTCTCTGTGTGATCCACTGCCTGAGAGGATGAAGCTTCAGTCTGATGCTTGAGTCGTTCTGTGTGGTCAGGCATGTGGTTCCCAACAGACACTTTCATTCAAAAGCCTATTAAGGAGATATTAGTCATATTCATTTATATCTGAGGCAATATTTTCCAATACTGTTTGTGTAACTGCATTACGTCAGTGTTTTCCACAGTGGTTATTTGTCGGCTTAAACACAGTATTGTGAAACATAACCACAGAGTTGCTGTCGTTTCCTTTGCAGTAAAGGAACCGGCGTGTGAACAGTGCCAGTGTCTTAACATCAGATAACACCATCAGCAGGAGCTATTTTTGGAGAATCTCAAATAGTCTAAGTCTAAGCCTCAAGTCGTGGTCCATTCCAAAAATACTTCACAAAAGCCTTTTGTTGGCCAAATCAAACAGGCCTTGGACTGTGAGAAACCAGCCCACCACCATAGGTAGGATATCCAGCGGTGTGTATCCCCACCAAATAATGGAAAAGCTCGCTGTATGATCTTGATAGGAGGGGGGAAATATTAATTGTGTTGTTGTTTTATGGAAACGTAAACAATATCCGACATTCTGGGGCCCGAAACAATAAACTGTGCTTGAAAAGTGTGCATTGTTACGCAAACCGAGTGCCCCCTGTTCACCTCGGGGCAGAGACCGACCCACGACGCCCCTTACCGGTGACGCTGTGTCTGTCGGTCTGTTCCTTCTCTGCCCTTATAACCTCTCCCTCTGGTCCCTCAGCGTTGAGGAGACCATCTGTGTTGGGATGAAGGTATTGAGACGCTGATTATAGACTTGAGGCTCTCTTATTGTTTGTGCAGCAGTTTGGATAACTGGTTTTAAAACCTTGTAAATGAAGAAGATGAGAAGCAATTATACTGTATGCATATAGTAAGTAATGAGTTTTATGACGCTGTTTGATCTCCTTTGCTGGTAGCACTTTAGAATAACTGCAACTTTGAAGCATTGATAAAGTAGTAGTACATAGTTTATGTTGCACTTATACACATTTATATACGTCTTAGTAAAGGTATAGATAGTCCTCACTTAAGTTGCGCTCACACCAAAAACTTATATATTATAATATTTATTAACAAATTGTAAATTCTTTGTAAATCATTTACTTCCTCCTCATTAATGATCTTATAAAATATGATGTTATTAATAATTTGAAACTGATTGAATTTCTTACTAATGAGTATTCCTGTAATTAATGACCCTCCCTCCCCCCTCCCCATCTGCACGTGTCTTAAGTTGCACACATCTGCATCTTAAGGTGTACGCATCATAAGGTGCGCGTGTCTTAAGGTACACACATCTGCATCTTAAGGTGCACGCGTCTTAAGATGTACGCTTCATAAGTTGCGTGCATCTTAAGGTGCACGCACTAGCGTACTACCGTCTTACTAAGTACATTGTTCGCTTGTTGGTTAGTTAGATATATATTGTTCTATTGTTTGCCAACTTATTGTACTTTTACCTGAACTTATTGTACCTTTACCTGAGCACTGGTTCAGTTCTTGGAGAACTTGTTAGGAACGAAATGCACTTTTGACTTCTGGTGACGAGTTGTTCTCTTACCTTCCCTTTGGAGAAAAGCGTCTGCTAAATCCCTGTAATGAATTCTAATGTAATCCAATGTCATTTGGGATTTGGATGTTTAAAGTGAAACCCCTCTTTCCTTTCTCTGAATCGGATGATCCCAGCTGATCACTGGGGTCATCCGCTTTGTGGATAGGAGGTTTGGTTTCATTTTGAGCCCAGAGTCAGTGCTTTACATGTCAGCCCTATGTGCACCATACACTGTGTTTGCTCATAATAACCTAATATTACTCACAGCTGCTTTCTTCGTAGTACTTTATACAGCATTGTATAAAGTACTGTAAAGTATTGTGAAGTAATAACTATGTACATTTTAAAAGCAGGTTTACTTCACATTTTAGAAGCTGTATAGCAGAATGCACCGACTCCAGGGCGTTTTGATACAAAATCAAGCGCACCCTTAATTCGGACATTGGGCAATCTATTTGTCTCCACACAATACACACAATACCACAGTCCACCCAAAATAAATATTGTCCGCCAAAAAGTATTGACAGAAAACTAAAACCCCTACCCAAACTATCGCGAAACATACCACTTTATTCTTTATTGAAACCCTTTGCTAATTAGTTGTTTTTATTTAAATGTGTTCTCACCGTATACCATGTGGGTGGCTGTGTTGAACTGAGGTCAAATGACTAGGGGGGGTTGAGAAATCATACCTAAGAGTTTCAGACCCTTTGCAGTGTACTAAAAAAACACCTGCTTAAAAGTCAAAGGAGAAACCATTGGTACAATGAGTGTAGCTTTCATGGAAAGTAAGAAAATACATGATGCATGAACACGTTTGATCATGTGATCAAACCTCAGTGTTGAAGCTGCTTCTCTCTGTCTTTGTCTCAATAGGATATTGGACAACGGCAGCCACCGCGACATGAAGCCATAACTCCCATCTGTCGTTTAGTGAGTAGAAAAAAACGTTCCAGCGAACGGCGTGTGACACCGTGAATTCATGGAGACCAAAGTACAATTCAGGACACAATAGAAAAGGCCCCAAAGTAAGCGGACAATTGAACATCTCCGATCAGAGCCGATCGTCTGAAGCCCTGAGTCATCGTTCCATCATCTCCTCTGTTGTGTGGGTTTCTTCCACCCCAGCTCCCAGCAGTCATCTCTCTCCTCTGCAGCGCCCCTCAGTGGGGCAATGCCATTGCTAAATGCTGACGCATCCTTTAGCTCCAAGCAGGAGCTCCTGGACCTGCAGGACTACCCACTAGGCTCAGCAGAAGACACCCCCAGCCCCGTGGAGTCTCAGACCGGGAGCCCCATAGACTCAGGCCCCAGGAGCCCCGGAAGTCCGGGAAGGGATTATGGCCCCCTTCAGTCCCGAATCCTCACCGGCACCAGCACGCTCCCGGGGGAGATCCACACTGCGGACGGTGTCGTCAAAGTCTGTGAAACCCCGGCGGGCTCCGGCGTCCTCCCGGAGGACGTGGAGCCGCTGTGCGGCTGGGGGGCCCTGACCCCCAAAGCCCTTCGGCTCTTCAACACGCCGCACTGGCTGCTGTTCTTCCTGTGCGTGGCCTCCTTCCTCCAGGGCATGATCGTCAACGGCTTCATCAACACCGTGGTCACCTCCATCGAGCGGCGCTTCGACCTGCGCAGCTACGAGGCCGGCCTCATCGCCAGCTCCTACGACATCGCGGCGTGCGTGTGCCTGGCATTCGTCAGCTACTTCGGTGGCACCGGCCACAAGCCCCGCTGGCTGGGCTGGGGCGTGGTCGTCATGGCCCTCGGCTCGCTGGTGTTCGCCTTGCCCCACTTCACCACGGCGCCCTACCAGGTCAGCATGCCCGAGCACACGGGCATGTGCTCGGCCAACCGCACCGGCCCGTGCCACAGCAGGGAGAGCAGAGGGCTCTCCAACTACCGCTTTGTCTTCATGTTGGGCCAGTTCCTGCACGGCGTGGGGGCCACGCCGCTCTACACGCTCGGGGTCACGTTCCTGGACGAGAACGTCAAGTCCAGCTCTGCTCCCGTCTATATAGGTGAGACGTGCACCTTGGTACACATGGCGCACCCTCGAGTACCTCCCAAACACACCTGTCTCGATCTAATCTATTCTAACTCATGTATTGAGGAAGGGGGGAGGCTTGCATTGCTGTCATCAGCTAAATGATTGGCGCATTTACTGCCTGAATCCTAATCTAGATCCTCAGTGCCCTCTCATGTATCCTCCAACTGTGTGGGCCGGTTCCGACGTCAGTCACGCCACACTACAACAATCCATGCACTTCAATGCACTGACCCCCCCCTACTGCCCCACCCCCTCCCCTCATGGCTCCCTTACCGCCACACGGCGTCTCATGTGAAAACCTGTATTTCAGGAAACTTAACATCGCTGCCAAGAACAATGATATTCAAACAACTCTTTAATCCCAGAGGGCAGGAAATGGGGGAACTGCCGGTTACTGTTCTGACCCGCCTGCTCCCCGTCTGTCTGTCTGTGGTCCTTCGCTCCCCAGGGATCTTCTACACAGCAGCCATTGTGGGCCCAGCCGCGGGCTACCTGCTGGGGGGCTACTTCCTCAACATCTACACCGAGACCCACCTGACGTAAGCGGCTCCCGTGGATGTGGGTCACCCACCCAGGCAGAGATGCCCCGGGGAGCGACCCTGCTTACATTCCCACTTGCATGTCATTTGCTACACGTCTTTCCCTTCCTGTCGGGGGGGGGGGGGGGGGCAGTAGGATAGCTCAGTCTGTTGGGACTTGGCTTGGGAACCGGAAGGTTGCAAGTTCAACTCCTACACACACACCTGGGCACTGCCGAGGTGCCCTTGAGCAAGGCACCAGACCCCCGACACTGCTACCCAGGCAGCTGTATAGACAAGAGCTGCCCACTGCTCCTAATACTAGGGTGGGTTAAATGCAGAGAAACACATTTCACCAATTCAGAGGTGGGTGTGTGTGTGTGTGTGTGTGTGTGTGTGTGTGTGTGTGTGTGTGTGTGTGTGTGTGTGTGTGTGTGTGTGTGTGTGTGTGTGTGTGTGTGTGTGTGTGTGTGTGTGTGTGTGTGTGTGTGTGTGTGTGTGTGTGTGTGTGTGTGTGTGTGTGTGTGTGTGTGTGTGTGTGTGTGCGCGTTCATGTGTGTGTGTGTACGTACAGAACAGAGCTGACCCCTGAGAACCCCCTGTGGGTGGGAGCCTGGTGGATCGGGTTCCTGGCAGGAGGAGCAGCAGCTCTGCTCATCGCCTTCCCCATCCTGGGTTACCCTCGACAGCTCCCAGGTGACGTCCCGGTGCATCACAACACTGTCTGTCTCACTGAACCTCTGCTCTCTACTGTACTCTACCCTGCTCTACGGGACACTGCTCATGGCTCACTGGACATATGGAATAAGTAGAAAACAACATATGTGCACTTTGTATATAGCTCCTTCCTGTTATTCTCAAAACATTAGTTGTCTTTAAATTTTTTATTCTTATTGTTATTATATGAATATTCTTAATTATTATTATTATGACAGTTTGTATTCTTATTATTAATAATAATAATAATAATATTATTATTATTATTATCAATATTATTATTTTATCATTGCTGAAGAAGAGAACAATGGGACAACTAAAGTAAACCTAGTAAAAGATGAAGGTTCTGAAGACGGGTCTAGTGTAGCAGCAGCGTTAGAAATCAAACATGGCGGTTCTGTTTCCTCTGCTCTCCAGGCTCTCAGAAGTATGCAGCCATGCGTGTTTCTGAGGCCCACCAGCTGAAAGATGGGAGCCACACCACCGCCTCTGACCCACAGTTCGGTAAATCGGTCAAGGACATGCCCAGGTAGGAGGCTGCCAGCTAGGTCGCTAGATTACAAGTGAATCAAGGGAGCTACCCGACTAGAATCATACAGATCGTATGGTTTTTATCCACTTTTTATCTCCCAAGAGTCCAGTTCATTATTGGATGCATACTATGCAGCGGAGCGATACACCGCCAAACACAATTAGCTTTCTCTCTGTCTTACATTTTCATTGCTACAGTAAAGAAATCAAATGAAATTGTCAAACATACCACACAATCTAAATCTAAAAGTGTCTTATCTGTTTACACGAAAGGCACAAGATTCAAGATTCATGATTGTTTATTATTAAGTACAATGGAATGCTTACTCCCCATTCACTCCCGCAGTATGGATTTCTACAACATTGCTTTAATAGATGTGGTGTTCCACTTGCGTACGTTTTTGGATAATGCCGCCAAGCACGTTTACGGTTTAATAATAAAAAGCCGACTCGTAGAATTGTAGGCAATCTGGATTGAAAGCAGTTAAGACAACACGAATGTAAACAAGGCCTATGTGAAGTGAGTAGAGACTGAAAGGTCACAGGAAAGCATTGTAACTAGAGTTTCTTTCCTCAGGTCTGTGGTGATGCTCCTGAAGAACCCCACCTTCATCTTCCTGTGCTTGGCCGGCGCCACCGAGGCCACCCTCATCGCTGGCATGTCCACCTTCGGACCCAAGTTCCTGGAGTCCCAGTTCAACCTCAGTGCCTCTGAGGCCGCCACGTGGTTTGGTGAGGGAACCCTAGGCAGACACGCAGACAGGCTGACAAAAAGGAAGGCAGGCAGGCAGGCAGGCAGGCAGACAGACAGACAGACAGAAAGGCCGACAGACATACAAGCAAGCAGGCAGACCGACAGATGGAAGATGGAAGGTGATTAGATTAAGATGGAAGCAGGCAGATGGAAAGGAAGACAGACCAACAGGAGGACAGGCAAACATATAGACAGAAAGACAAGCCAACAGGTGGACGGATAGAGTACATTTAAACACATTCTCTACACCCAAGCATACTGTACTTTTCACTACAACACTTTTTGCGTTTTTTTTTTAGCTTATGTGATATTCATGATCAGTTGTTTTTGTATTATCCTTTACTTCATTGTGCCAGCATATCAGGAAAAAATTCCTGGCAATGTGCAAACATACCTGGCAATAAAGCTCTTTCTGACCGTGCTTCTGTGACTCCCTTCCTTCCCTCCTCTCCTCCTCCCCACCTTCCTTTCCCTCCTTCCCTCCTTCCCTCATCTTCTACTACTCTCCTTTCCTCCCCTCCTCCTTTCCTTCCCTCCCCTCCTCCACTCCTTCCCTCTTTCCCTATTTCCCTCTTCTCCTTCCCTCCACTCCTCCTTCCCTCCTCCCCTTCCCTCCCTACCTTCTCCCCCTTCCCTCCTACTCTTCTTCCTTCCTCCCTCCAGGCTTCCTGGTGGTCCCAGCGGGTGGCGGGGGAACCTTCCTGGGCGGCTACATCGTGAAGCAGCTGAACCTGCGCTGCCGCGGCATCATCCGCTTCTGCATGCTGTGTGCCTTGGTCAGCCTGCTCGCCATCTTCATCTTCCTCATCAACTGCCCCAACGTGCCCATGGCCGGCGTCACTGAGCCCTACCGCGCCGCGGAGAACCACAGCCGGTACCAGGACCTGACCAACCAGCCGCTCACAAACAGGTGGGCTGTGTACTGTAATATTAACACAGTGTTTTAACACACTGCAGTGTCTTTGAAGGGTGAGTCCAGAGGGAGGGGGTCACTGCAGTGTCTTTGAAGGGTGAGTGGAGAGGGAGGGGGTCACTGCAGTGTCTTTGAAGGGTGAGTCCAGAGGGAGGGGGTCACTGCAGTGTCTTTGAAGGGTGAGTCCAGAGGGAGGGGGTCACTGCAGTGTCTGTGAAGGGTGAGTCCAGAGGGAGGGGGTCACTGCAGTGTCTGAAGGGTGAGTCCAGAGGGAGGGGGTCATGAGTCATCCCAAACAAAACATTTTTGAGGGGTCGCGTCTCAAAAAGGTTGAGAACCACTGAGTTAGGCAGTATGTACATAAACAATGGTTGTCTGATGAAAATCATGAATCATGGATCCATGATTTTCACCACAAAATACTCAAATACTCACCATCCCATGTTTAGCCTCAAAGTGTCTTTCAAGTGTGGCTGAGAAAACAACCTAATAAAACACCTGACCAGCGTGCATCCTAAAACAGCTGTTCCCCTGTGCCCCGTGTTGGACCCCCCCCCCTCTCTCTCCTCCAGGTCCTCCCTGGAGCCTGACAGCCTGACTGTGGGCTGTAACGCGGGCTGCAGCTGCGCCCGGGAGCTGTACAACCCGGTGTGCGGCTTGGACGGCGTCATGTACTACTCTCCCTGTCACGCCGGCTGCAGAACCATCAACCACACGGATGCCGCTACGGGGAGACAGGTACGCTAGACGCCCGCCTCTCAATGGAAACAGGTACGCTACACGCCGTTGCCCGCCTCTCAATGGAGACGGGAGGCTTTGGTACTACCTCTGCCATGGAAGATGGAAGAAGGCCCTGTTTGTTTGTTTGTTTGTAAGCAAAATAACTCAAAAAGTTATCTGTGATTAGATTACTTATGGGCCAAGGAACAGTTGATTTTTGTGCAGATCCAGATATAAACATTATATTGAAAATTACTTCAGGTTTAATTGGCCAGAGCCAATCAAGCACCGAAGAGGTTCAGCTGTGGCTGAATCCGAATCCAAAATCCGGTAACTTTTTGGTGAAGCGAAGGTATGGACTCTACTGAGAGCCTTCTAGTTTCTACTCTGTTATTATAAACACACTGGCCTTGTGAAACCGTTAGAAAACTAGAAACTCATATCTACCTCTGCGATTCTCAAATGAATATCAGCCTGGCCTTGACCGGGCCGTTAGTTCCAAATATGGCCGTGACGTTGTGTATGTGGTTCAAGAAGCCAATGGGAGTGAAGCTCTTGCTGAATCCAGTTGGAAGTAAAGCAAAACACACGTTCTCCCTTGGCTCCCTTATTGTTCTAATTGGGCAGACTGCGGCGCTCCCTGGTCACGCCCTGGTCACCATGAACTCACACTCTGATTAGTTCTATCATTTAAAACATTTCTGGAAGTGGATCAACAGGAACGAGGCCAGACTCTGATCTCTGATCTTCAGAGCGAAACAGAATGTGAACTTCTGAGGTCAGGATGGTCTCGTGAGAACGCTGATACAGTACTCATAAAATAAAATTCTGATTCCTGCTCTGCACTCTGTCCGGTTGTTGTGTCTTAACGGGGTTGTGCAGCTCCACAACTTTCATTAACCCCAGCTAATCCCATTTATGAACGTCCTCAGCCTCACTTGTGAAGTCATATTAGTAATAGCCCCTATTAGCCCCTCGTACGCAGTCCACACAGCGCTTTGTCGCGCACCGCCAGCAGACTGAATTGCCATCCACAGCATGGTTCTATACATGTCAGGTTCTATACATGTCAGGTTCTATACATGTCAGGTTCTATACATGTCATGTTCTATACAGGTCAGGTTCTCTACATGTCAGGTTCTCTACATGTCAGGTTCTATACATGTCAGGTTCTATACATGTCATGTTCTCTACATGTCGGGTTCTATACATGTCAGGTTCTATACATGTCAGGTTCTATACATGTCAGGTTCTATACATGTCAGGTTCTCTACATGTCATGTTCTATACAGGTCAGGTTCTCTACATGTCATGTTCTATACAGGTCAGGTTCTCTACATGTCAGGTTCTCTACATGTCAGGTTCTCTACATGTCATGTTCTATACATGTCATGTTCTATACATGTCATGGTTCTCTACATGTCAGGTTCTATACATGTCAGGTTCTCTACATGTCAGGTTCTATACATGTCAGGTTCTCTACATGTCAGGTTCTATACATGTCATGTTCTATACATGTCAGTTCTCTACATGTCAGGTTCTATACATGTCATGTTCTCTACATGTCATGTTCTATACATGTCAGGTTCTATACATGCCATGTTCTCTACATGTCAGGTTCTCTACATGTCAGGTTCTATACATGTCAGGTTATCCACATGTCAGGTTCTATACATGTCAGGTTCTATACATGTCATGTTCTATACATGTCATGTTCTATATATGTCAGGTTCTCTACATGTCAGGTTCTCTACATGTCAGGTTCTCTACATGTCATGTTCTCTACATGTCAGGTTCTATACATGTCATGTTCTCTACATGTCAGGTTCTATACATGTCATGTTCTATACATGTCAGGTTCTCTACATGTCAGGTTCTCTACATGTCATGTTCTCTACATGTCAGGTTCTATACATGTCATGTTCTATACATGTCATGTTCTCTACATGTCATGTTCTATACATGTCAGGTTCTCTACATGTCAGGTTCTCTACATGTCAGGTTCTCTACATGTCAGGTTCTCTACATGTCAGGTTCTATACATGTCGGGTTCTATACATGTCATGTTCTCTACATGTCATGGTTCTATACATGTCATGTTCTCTACATGTCATGTTCTCTACATGTCATGTTCTCTACATGTCAGGTTCTATACATGTCAGGTTCTCAACATGTCAGGTTCTATACATGTCAGGTTCTATACATGTCAGGTTCTCTACATGTCATGTTCTCTACATGTCAGGTTCTATACATGTCAGGTTCTATACATGTCAGGTTCTATACATGTCATGTTCTCTACATGTCATGTTCTATACATGTCATGTTCTCTACATGTCATGTTCTCTACATGTCAGGTTCTATACATGTCAGGTTCTATACATGTCATGTTCTCTACATGTCATGTTCTCTACATGTCATGTTCTATACATGTCAGGTTCTCTACATGTCATGTTCTCTACATGTCAGGTTCTCTACATGTCAGGTTCTCTACATGTCATGTTCTCTACATGTCATGTTCTCTACATGTCAGGTTCTATACATGTCATGTTCTCTACATGTCATGTTCTCTACATGTCAGGTTCTATACATGTCAGGTTCTATACATGTCAGGTTCTCTACATGTCATGTTCTCTACATGTCAGGTTCTCTCCATGTCAGGTTCTCTCCATGTCAGGTTCTATACATGTCAGGTTCTATACATGTCATGTTCTATACATGTCATGTTCTATACATGTCAGGTTCTCTACATGTCATGTTCTCTACATGTCATGTTCTATACATGTCAGGTTCTCTACATGTCAGGTTCTCTACATGTCAGGTTCTATACATGTCAGGTTCTATACATGTCAGGTTCTCTACATGTCAGGTTCTCTACATGTCATGTTCTCTACATGTCAGGTTCTATACATGTCATGTTCTCTACATGTCATGTTCTCTACATGTCATGTTCTATACATGTCAGGTTCTCTACATGTCAGGTTCTCTACATGTCATGTTCTCTACATGTCAGGTTCTATACATGTCATGTTCTCTACATGTCATGTTCTCTACATGTCATGTTCTCTACATGTCATGTTCTATACATGTCAGGTTCTCTACATGTCATGTTCTATACATGTCATGTTCTCTACATGTCATGTTCTATACATGTCAGGTTCTATACATGTCAGGTTCTCTACATGTCAGGTTCTCTACATGTCAGGTTCTCTACATGTCAGGTTCTCTACATGTCAGGTTCTATACATGTCAGGTTCTATACATGTCAGGTTCTATACATGTCGGGTTCTATACATGTCATGTTCTCTACATGTCATGGTTCTATACATGTCATGTTCTCTACATGTCATGTTCTATACATGTCAGGTTCTCAACATGTCAGGTTCTATACATGTCAGGTTCTATACATGTCATGTTCTCTACATGTCATGTTCTATACATGTCAGGTTCTATACATGTCATGTTCTATACATGTCAGGTTCTATACATGTCAGGTTCTCTACATGTCAGGTTCTATACATGTCATGTTCTCTACATGTCGGGTTCTATACATGTCAGGTTCTATACATGTCAGGTTCTATACATGTCAGGTTCTCTACATGTCATGTTCTATACAGGTCAGGTTCTCTACATGTCAGGTTCTATACATGTCAGGTTCTCTACATGTCATGTTCTATACAGGTCAGGTTCTCTACATGTCAGGTTCTATACATGTCAGGTTCTCTACATGTCATGTTCTATACAGGTCAGGTTCTCTACATGTCATGTTCTATACAGGTCAGGTTCTCTACATGTCAGGTTCTCTACATGTCAGGTTCTATACATGTCATGTTCTATACATGTCATGTTCTATACATGTCATGTTCTATACATGTCATGGTTCTCTACATGTCAGGTTCTATACATGTCAGGTTCTCTACATGTCAGGTTCTATACATGTCAGGTTCTCTACATGTCAGGTTCTATACATGTCATGTTCTATACATGTCAAGTTCTCTACATGTCAGGTTCTATACATGTCATGTTCTCTACATGTCATGTGCTATACATGTCAGGTTCTATACATGTCAGGTTCTATACATGTCAGGTTCTATACATGTCATGTTCTCTACATGTCAGGTTCTCTACATGTCAGGTTCTATACATGTCAGGTTATCCACATGTCAGGTTCTATACATGTCAGGTTCTATACATGTCATGTTCTATACATGTCATGTTCTATATATGTCAGGTTCTCTACATGTCAGGTTCTCTACATGTCAGGTTCTCTACATGTCATGTTCTCTACATGTCAGGTTCTATACATGTCATGTTCTCTACATGTCAGGTTCTATACATGTCAGGTTCTCTACATGTCAGGTTCTCTACATGTCATGTTCTCTACATGTCAGGTTCTATACATGTCATGTTCTATACATGTCATGTTCTCTACATGTCATGTTCTATACATGTCAGGTTCTATACATGTCAGGTTCTATACATGTCAGGTTCTATACATGTCATGTTCTATACAGGTCAGGTTCTCTACATGTCAGGTTCTCTACATGTCAGGTTCTCTACATGTCAGGTTCTATACATGTCAGGTTCTATACATGTCATGTTCTCTACATGTCGGGTTCTATACATGTCAGGTTCTATACATGTCAGGTTCTATACATGTCAGGTTCTCTACATGTCATGTTCTATACAGGTCAGGTTCTCTACATGTCAGGTTCTATACATGTCAGGTTCTATACATGTCAGGTTCTCTACATGTCATGTTCTATACAGGTCAGGTTCTCTACATGTCAGGTTCTATACATGTCAGGTTCTCTACATGTCATGTTCTATACAGGTCAGGTTCTCTACATGTCATGTTCTATACAGGTCAGGTTCTCTACATGTCAGGTTCTCTACATGTCAGGTTCTATACATGTCATGTTCTATACATGTCATGTTCTATACATGTCATGTTCTATACATGTCATGGTTCTCTACATGTCAGGTTCTATACATGTCAGGTTCTCTACATGTCAGGTTCTATACATGTCAGGTTCTCTACATGTCAGGTTCTATACATGTCATGTTCTATACATGTCAAGTTCTCTACATGTCAGGTTCTATACATGTCATGTTCTCTACATGTCATGTGCTATACATGTCAGGTTCTATACATGTCAGGTTCTATACATGTCAGGTTCTATACATGTCATGTTCTCTACATGTCAGGTTCTCTACATGTCAGGTTCTATACATGTCAGGTTATCCACATGTCAGGTTCTATACATGTCAGGTTCTATACATGTCATGTTCTATACATGTCATGTTCTATATATGTCAGGTTCTCTACATGTCAGGTTCTCTACATGTCAGGTTCTCTACATGTCATGTTCTCTACATGTCAGGTTCTATACATGTCATGTTCTCTACATGTCAGGTTCTATACATGTCATGTTCTATACATGTCAGGTTCTCTACATGTCAGGTTCTCTACATGTCATGTTCTCTACATGTCAGGTTCTATACATGTCATGTTCTATACATGTCATGTTCTCTACATGTCATGTTCTATACATGTCAGGTTCTATACATGTCAGGTTCTCTACATGTCAGGTTCTCTACATGTCAGGTTCTCTACATGTCAGGTTCTCTACATGTCAGGTTCTCTACATGTCAGGTTCTATACATGTCAGGTTCTATACATGTCGGGTTCTATACATGTCATGTTCTCTACATGTCATGGTTCTATACATGTCATGTTCTCTACATGTCATGTTCTCTACATGTCAGGTTCTATACATGTCAGGTTCTCAACATGTCAGGTTCTATACATGTCAGGTTCTATACATGTCAGGTTCTCTACATGTCATGTTCTCTACATGTCAGGTTCTATACATGTCAGGTTCTATACATGTCAGGTTCTATACATGTCATGTTCTCTACATGTCATGTTCTATACATGTCATGTTCTCTACATGTCATGTTCTCTACATGTCATGTTCTCTACATGTCAGGTTCTATACATGTCATGTTCTCTACATGTCATGTTCTCTACATGTCATGTTCTATACATGTCAGGTTCTCTACATGTCATGTTCTCTACATGTCAGGTTCTCTACATGTCAGGTTCTCTACATGTCATGTTCTCTACATGTCATGTTCTCTACATGTCATGTTCTCTACATGTCAGGTTCTATACATGTCATGTTCTCTACATGTCATGTTCTCTACATGTCAGGTTCTATACATGTCAGGTTCTATACATGTCAGGTTCTCTACATGTCATGTTCTCTACATGTCAGGTTCTCTCCATGTCAGGTTCTCTCCATGTCAGGTTCTATACATGTCAGGTTCTATACATGTCATGTTCTATACATGTCATGTTCTATACATGTCAGGTTCTCTACATGTCATGTTCTCTACATGTCATGTTCTATACATGTCAGGTTCTCTACATGTCAGGTTCTCTACATGTCAGGTTCTATACATGTCAGGTTCTATACATGTCAGGTTCTCTACATGTCAGGTTCTCTACATGTCATGTTCTCTACATGTCAGGTTCTATACATGTCATGTTCTCTACATGTCATGTTCTCTACATGTCATGTTCTATACATGTCAGGTTCTCTACATGTCAGGTTCTCTACATGTCATGTTCTCTACATGTCAGGTTCTATACATGTCATGTTCTCTACATGTCATGTTCTCTACATGTCATGTTCTCTACATGTCATGTTCTATACATGTCAGGTTCTCTACATGTCATGTTCTATACATGTCATGTTCTCTACATGTCATGTTCTATACATGTCAGGTTCTATACATGTCAGGTTCTCTACATGTCAGGTTCTCTACATGTCAGGTTCTCTACATGTCAGGTTCTATACATGTCAGGTTCTATACATGTCAGGTTCTATACATGTCGGGTTCTATACATGTCATGTTCTCTACATGTCATGGTTCTATACATGTCATGTTCTCTACATGTCATGTTCTATACATGTCAGGTTCTCAACATGTCAGGTTCTATACATGTCAGGTTCTATACATGTCATGTTCTCTACATGTCATGTTCTATACATGTCAGGTTCTATACATGTCATGTTCTATACATGTCAGGTTCTATACATGTCAGGTTCTCTACATGTCAGGTTCTATACATGTCAGGTTCTATACATGTCATGTTCTCTACATGTCAGGTTCTATACATGTCAGGTTCTATACATGTCAGGTTCTCTACATGTCAGGTTCTATACATGTCATGTTCTATACATGTCAGGTTCTCTACATGTCATGTTCTATACATGTCAGGTTCTATACATGTCATGTTCTCTACATGTCATGTTCTCTACATGTCATGTTCTCTACATGTCAGGTTCTTTACATATCATGTTCTCTACATGTCATGTTCTATACATGTCATGTTCTCTACATGTCATGTTCTATACATGTCATGTTCTCTACATGTCATGTTCTCTACATGTCATGTTCTCTACATGTCATGTTCTCTACATGTCATGTTCTCTACATGTCAGGTTCTCTACATGTCAGGTTCTCTACATGTCATGTTCTCTACATGTCAGGTTCTATACATGTCATGTTCTCTACATGTCATGTTCTCTACATGTCAGGTTCTATACATGTCAGGTTCTATACATGTCATGTTCTCTACATGTCAGGTTCTCTCCATGTCAGGTTCTCTCCATGTCAAGTTCTCTCCATGTCAGGTTCTATACATGTCATGTTCTCTCCATGTCAGGTTCTCTACATGTCAGGTTCTCTACATGTCAGGTTCTCTACATGTCATGTTCTCTACATGTCAGGTTCTATACATGTCGGGTTCTATACATGTCAGGTTCTATACATGTCAGGTTCTATACATGTCATGTTCTATACATGTCAGGTTCTCTACATGTCAGGTTCTCTACATGTCAGGTTCTCTACATGTCAGGTTCTCTACATGTCAGGTTCTCTACATGTCAGGTTCTCTACATGTCAGGTTCTCTACATGTCAGGTTCTATGTGTGGACTGTCTGGACACTGCACTGGTGTTTCTTTGGATACATTTCTCAAGTTTCTTAATCTAAGAAAGTTTCTTCATCTATCTATCAACCTATATGTTAGTTCTTTAGAAAACTGCAACTTTGAAGCATATATAAAGCAGTACTAAATAGTTAATTCAAAGTGAATTCAACTTTTATAAAATTCCTTCATTAATACTCTAAATCACTTATACATTCTGCAAAAGATAATGAGATCATTTTTTATAAGATCATGTATAAAGTGTGAGTAAATGATTTATAAACTGTTTACAATGTGTTAATAATGCTTTATTTATTGCTGCCATTCAGGATTAGTTTAGGTAGTAGGAAAGCATAAACAATATCACATCTTGGTAGTTTCTAAATCATTAATAATGATTGTATCAATTATGTTATAAACTGTTACCCCATTATCTTATTAATAATATATAAGTGATTATGAATTGCTTACCTTAAAATTCACTATTTACTAATACTTCATTATGAAGTATTATAACAAACTGACAAACTGACAGACAGAGGGTAAAAACATAACTGCCAGTCTAAAATCCTAATCCTTTCATTTGCCGTGTGTGTGTGTGTGTGTGTGTGTGTGTGTGTGTGTAGGTGTACTCCGGATGCAGTTGTGTGCTGAACACAAGCGCATCCTCCGGGGAGGAAGTGGGCGTGGTCCTGGCCGGGAAGTGTGCCGGCTCCTGTCACCACATGCCAGCCTTCCTCTCCTTGTTCTTCATCGTCATCTCCTTTACTTTTCTTTGTAGCATTCCAGCGCTCACTGCCACCTTGAGGTGAGGGGTGGAACAGTGGTTCAATAGATAATGGCTTCACTTCTTCCTGTGAGAACGCCCCCAGCCCCCAAATGCAAAGATATCTTCAGGCTTTTAAACGAGTGAAATGTGTTTCTCTGCATCTAACCCATCCTAGTATTAGGAGCAGTGTATATACAGCTGCCCGGGGAGCAGGGTAGGGGTCTGGTGCCTTGCTCAAGGGCACCTCAGGAGTGCCCAGGGGTTTCGGGGACTTGAACCAGCGACGTTCCGGTTCCCAAGCCAAGTCCTAACTGACTGAGCTACTGCGGCCCCCAAAGATGAACAACCTGTAACATTATGATCTGTCTCTGTAACTGTTTAACGTGGATGTATAGATTCATACATTGTGCTTTCTAAACATTCATATACGGTCAGAATCTGAATAGTTTAAACTACGTCAAGTCAAGTCAAGTCAATTTTATTTGTATAGCCCTTAATCACAGTTATAGTCTCAAAGGGCTTCACATGCCACATGTTTACGTCCCTCTTCTTGCGTTTAACTAGAGACCAAAAACATATAATAGTCTCGTCAATTTTGAATCGCTCTCTAACTGTAACAAAGTGGTTACTGTAACCATAATAAAATAAAGACAAAGATCCCCTAACCTTAATGACATACAGCGCCATGGTGTCAGCCCAGATAGTGTGAGATAGGTGACAGTTAAATAGAAAGATAGATGCGTGCGAAAGAGTGAGACTATGATTAGACAAACAGCATTTCGCTCTAGCCAATCACAGCGCAGTAGGGTGGAACTTGCCTTCGCCATCTTCTTCTAGCGACCAATCAGGTTAAGAGTTGACTGGGCCCAGCGAGTCGCTGCTCAAATCTGTTTTTGTCTCGAGTTAAACGCAACAACTGGAACTACATTCAAGTGTGTAGAACGGAGATGTGAGCTCGCCATAAAGAGGTCAAAGAGCACAAATGGTAGAATTGTAACTTGTGCGAGGCATCAGTTACAGGGGCAAATCATTCTTACAAGTTTCAAATCTTTGTTTTGCAGATACATTACTCTGTAATCCACAAGTGTGAATCACAATTGCAGCAACATAAAACATCCACAAATTTTGCCACATGTGCATACATACACCTTGATAGTATAGCAGCTAAAAGAGGCTTTCACAGCAGGAAATAGCTGTATTGCCTTCAATCAGAACACACAGCCTTTGTCGCCATCTATAGGCCAATGTGTGATGGTGTCATTTCGTTCGATTTGAATACTACTTTCAAAAATGGATTCTGGAGATATGCTCGTGCCTCATCATGTTTATATCGTCATTTTTTCCATTGGTTTCCATTCGAGACCCCAATGAGTCTTTACTAAAACCTACCTCTACTAAAACCTCTATTTCTGCTCTACTACCAGCTGATAATGCACTGGGTGGTCCTCACTGTAAAACATGACATGTTTTTCAGTCCAAAATCGAATGCATGCATGCATTGGTCTAGCTCTATTCACTCTGACCCAGTGGATTCAAGAGATTCAACATGCTTTTATTTGCCATATGCAACAAGTACAATGGAATGCTTACTCCCCACTCCCTCCGCAGTATGACTGTCCTACGATTGAACACTATGGACATGTACTATGTGCTATACTTAACTATGCAGTATACAGTAGCAACCACTTTGATTGTTTCACTTCCACTACAATCTCACAGCTGTTGTGGAGATATAATCTATTTACTTTGGGGGTATGGTATATTCTTCCAAAACCTGAGGTTATTGCTAGTCAATTTTTGGGATGTCTTTTTTAAGTGGGGTCAATCTACGTTGTTTTTACTATGTTCAGCTTTATTGCACAGCCAAGGCTTGGGACTCTTAATAATGATCAAATAATAATTAGATTAGTGTTCTATGATATACCGTCAAGCACTAGCCATGCTAGTCTTTCTTACAGCAGATTTACTCATCTCATGACCCCTGATGATCTCATGACCCCTGATGATGATCTCATGACCCCTGATGATGATCTCATGACCTGTGATGACCTCAGGACCCCTGGTTATCTCAGTCATTGGAGCGTCCAGCTCAAAGGCCCAGCGGTCCTATCTGTGAGAGAGTGACCCGAGCCTCTTCCCTCTGCAGGTGTGTGCCAGACAGCCAGAGGTCCTTCGGGTTGGGCATCCAGTGGATTGTGGTTCGCACACTCGGTAGGCGTCTGTCACACGCACACACGCACAAACACACACACACCCACACACACATCCAAACGTGTGCTCAAAACACGGTGGCGTTTCACACACACACACACACACACACACACACACACACACCCCACCAGGGTTGTTCTCACTAAGATAGTTTGATGTGATGCTGCAGGCATGTGTACTCGAACAGCGCTAACAGTGCTGTTCTGTACAAGTTTACATTTTTTATTGAAACTTAACTGCACAAGGTACAATCCACTTTTTTGTTTAGGATAATCTGAAGTTCCCCCATATGTTCAAAGCCGTGTGTCTTCATTGGTACTTAAGTGGGTTGTGTTTGTAAAAACACACTGGAAAAACACACTTGAAATTGGAGAAAACACACTTTTTCAAGCTGGAAAAGAGCATGGTGGTGCAGCTTCACTGTTACATTCTTCAGGGAGGAGAACCCTGCACACACACACACACACACACACACACACACACACACACACACACACACGTATCACATGTATGTGAAAACTCACCTCTTCTCTGGATCCTTCCTCCTAGTGTGTCCTCTTATCACTTTTTACTAGCGTACTAGCATCTTACTAAGTCGATTGTTTGCTTGTAATTTAGTTAGATATCATTATATTGTTTGTCAACTTATTGTACTTGTTGTTTTACCTGAACACTGGTTCTTAGAGACTTAGAGACGAGTTGTTGTCTTGTTCTCTTCCTTTGTTGAAACACACTATTGTAAGACGCTTTGGATAAAAGCGTCTGCTAGATGACTGTAATGTATCCGAAGACCCTTGTGACTGTGTGTGTGTGTGTGTGTGTGTGTGTAGGTAGCGTCCCGGGCCCCATAGCGTTCGGGTCGGTGATAGACCTGTCCTGCCTGCTCTGGCAGGATAAGTGTGGTGAGCAGGGCTCCTGCTACCTCTACCAGAACTCTGCCATGAGCCAACACACGCTGGTGACTGGCATCGTCTACAAGGTGATCACCCCTGAACTGCACTCAGGGACCATCAACATACTTGCGATGTTCTGTATTCTACGCGTACTGACCATCATCTACCCGTGTCCATGTCATATATAAATATTATTCATATTTATGAATATGATTATTATTGGTATTTAATTATTATTATTATTATTATTATTATTTATTGATTTATTCTTGTCAGGGTGGGGGAGGGGGTTGATCTTGTCGGGGGTGGGTTGAACTATAAATCAATAAACAGCAGTCTCACATAATTCACATAATAATGGGATATGGATGTATTGTTCACACACAGGACCACATACAGTATCTACAATACACGTCTCTGAATGAGTATTGACTTTTGGATGCTTACCATACTTACTTATCATTAAAAATAATGATGATAATAATCATAATAATAAAAATGTTCCAAAACATTAAGAAGCCACCAGAACCTACTGCGAACCGACCACTAATGTTCAGGTCAAGAGCCACAGTCATCAAGCAATCCAGCTGGTTACTGCTATCTACCACCACTACCAGCTAGCAAACTGAACTTATGCTCCACGTTCCTGAGTCAACCATCAAACTAGTTTTCATAGAAGACCGATTTGGCGTTTGACCTACTCAGCCAGCATTTGGTGAATATTTTGCTTAACTTTTGAATTGAACTTGTCTCCCAGTGGGGAAAAACAAACATGCATATCCATTGTAGGCTACAGGGCATGTACACAATTAGCAATAATACAAAGCTAGACCGGCAAACATTTAACAGCAGACGCGCCGTAAACCTCAGAGTAGCATCACCATCTCGTCATGCATCGTAGTTCATGCATCGTAGTTCATGCATCGTAGTTCATGCATCGTAGTTCATGCATCGTAGTTCATGCATCATAGTTCATGCATCATAGTTCATGCATCGTAGTTCATGCATCGTAGTTCATGCATCGTAGTTCATGCATCGTAGTTCATGCATTGTAGTTCATGCATCGTAGTTCATGCATCGTAGTTCATGCATCATAGTTCATGCATCGTACATTGATTCATCATTTATGTTGAAGCCAAATTAAGATATGGATTCGGAAAGGTTATATTTCTGTCCTACTTTTACCATAAGGGACATCCTTAGCCGGTTCAAAACACAGTTCACTAACCATGCAAAGAAAGACCTTTGTTTTGAACATTTGACTTGTCAACACTAAATCTTTTTGGGTCTTATCACCGGCCCTCATTTAACAACATGCTGTATCAGGTTTCATGACCCATGGCTGTTGGCTTTGCAAGATATATTTTAAAAACCCTAACCCAAGGAAAAACCCTTCCCTTAATTATCAAGGAAGAAACCTTGCGAAGGAAATGAGTGAGTGGAGATTGCTCTGCTGGAGTGCAATGGGCGCCTTAATTGACATTCATTATATTAGCATAACATGCAAATATTAAGTTAAATGAAATAGTTAGAAATGTTAAACTAGTATTGCCCATGGTGAGGAGGTGCGGGTCACTGAGCAGGATGGTAGCCGTCAGGTGGGGCGGCCGGGCATCCAGTCATGATAACCGCCACGCACTGAAACAGACGGCACTATGGGTGGACAAGGACCAGTCTAATGACTAGATGGACCATGTAGATAACCTCTAGTCTAGTACCTATCAGTGTAGCGATTAGATGGAACATGTAGAGAACCTCTAGTCTAGTACCTGGCGACAGCCAGGGGTTGGGCTAGTGTTGGCTAACGGGTCAATTTAGCTCTAATGAGAGCTGAGGGACACTCCTAGGAGTCAAACGAGGGTGAGTAAAGAGAGAGGTTTTAAGTCAGCTTCCCTGATTACTGGTGGAAGACAGACAGGGCACTTAGTAAGAGAAGAGAAGGGGCTGTTTCCTACTGATTTCCTTTAACTTCGCTCTCAGCTCCTAAAAGAAGGACAATAAGGAACATTAAGGTCCTTCAGGTACGATGGCGCTAATCCTTGCAGGATTTAGGAGCACCAGTCTGTAGAAGCACCTTAAAATCGGACCTGACATTAACTGGTACCCAGAAGAGGGAGGAGAGAATAGGAGTAATGTGGTCAAATGTTATGGTTCTTGTTAAGAGTCTAGTCTGCTGATGATTACTATTTAGCATGAATCTTCCTTTCCCAGGTGTTGGGGATCATATTCTTCCTGTTGGCCAGCATCCTGTACCAGCCGCCACCCGAGTCCCCCCAGAGCAGCTGTGAGAGCACGGAGCAGGGCGCCGGAGACACGGGGGACCTCCCCGCCAAGGACCTCCCGCAGGACGGGGTCATCGTCAACCCGCACGCCAGGTTCTAATCCAGGGACTCTCCCAGGTTCTGATCCAGGGACTCTCCCAGGTTCCGATCCAGTGACTCTCCCAGGTTCTGATCCAGTGACTCTCCCAGGTTCTGATCCAGGGACTCTCCCAGGTTCTGATCCAGGGACTCTCCCTGGTTCTGATCCAGTGACTCTCCCAGGTTCTGATCCAGTGACTCTCCCAGGTTCTGATCCAGTGACTCTCCCAGGTTCTGATCCAGTGACTCTCCCGACGATACGGACGCCTTGTGTCGCACGCATGGACGCCATTGTGTTGGAGACGAGTGTAGGATGCTTGCTTTTTGATGCTGTGTGTGTGTGTGTGTGTGTGTGTGTGTGTGTGTGTGTGTGGTGTGTGTGTGTGTGTGTGTGTGTGTGTGTGTGTGTGTGTGTGTGTGTGTGTGTGTGTGTGTGTGTGTGTGTGTGTGTGTGTGTGTGTGTGTGGTGTGTGTGTGTGTGTGTGTGTGTGTGTGTGTGTGTGTGTGTGTGTGTGTGTGTGTGTGTGTGTGTGTGTGTGTGTGTGGGGCAAGCCTGTCGTAACTATATTGACTCACCGGTAACAGAAATAACAAAACAGAACAGCATTGCAGCACAGCTGTGCTCAGACTGAACCGCCTGCTGTGAGGCCTGCTTGTGTTTACAGTACATGAACCTGACTTGTGTTTCTAATACTTTTCCTTTGGAATGTAATGTTTGAATCAGAACTGTTCTCATGAACCTTATGATGTCCTAACTGTGAAGAGGCAACACATCACAAACGAGGCCTGTGAATCGTATGCCTTCCACGACACGTCCGGAGCATTTTTGGATGCTGTGGAGAACACCTCTCCTCATCTTCTCCTTGGGTTTGCTCCCTGTTGGAGATCATCTTTTGTAGCCACTGATGAACCAAGGGCCTTACATTGCGAGGACGGATGACCGAAGAACGCTGACTTAGATTTGGAAAAAGGAATCGTCATTGTGTCAAATTAATTTCAATCACCGTGCCAAACCAAGACTTTGTAACTTATAAAAGGCTTAACAGTAACTATTCAAAGTCCAGCTCTTAATATGATTAACCCAGCAGCACAAAAAAGAGCACACATGAATTGTCTTCATAGCCTCTTTGAAGTAGGGCTGGCCATATGGAGAACATCTAATATACTCATATTGTTGACCCATTACCTCAATATGGCGATGATATTGTAGGGTTAATTATGGGTGCTTTCCCAAAATATTCACACAATGATATTTATCACCAGTAATATGGATATAATGACTTAGTGGTTTAAGGCTAATAATAGAACATCTGGAACAGTCTGGTTCAGAAAAAGACTACATCATTACTGTAATGCAGCCGTTAAACACCAGGAAAAGACCAGACTTATGCCATATTGCGATATCCAAAAATCTAAGAGGATATGTAATCTCATATCACGATGATGTAAAAAAAAACTGATATAAAATCGATATATCGCCCAGCCCTACTTCGAAAGATTCATATGAAGCAATCATTGGCTGGTGTTCAATAGCGATTCAAAACAATTGGGTGGGGGAAAAATGTAATTTACATTTCTACCCAAACAAGATCCATATGTATGATTGTTCCTTTATGAAACGTGTTTTAATAAGGATAGAAAAGCATATGTGCACTTTAACCCAGCTCCGAGGACTATTCCAGAGGGCAGTATGTGTTCTATATATTGGATCAAGGCCAAGGAGGATGCACAATTGGCAAAGCATGATGTACACAAAGCAGCGCTGTTCTTCCTACCCATTAGTAACTCTGTTGCTCTCGGAATGTGCCAAAGCATCATGGAAATCTCATCTTGGATTACTTTTTTCTTTTCTTTTTTAAGTCTTAGCAACAAGTAACGTTTAACGTGTAATATAGTGCATAGTTCTCCTCATAGATGTAGAGTCCTGGGCTGGATGCCTGCTTGGTGTCCACCTCGAGCAGGAGGCGTGGTCCCCGGGGATAGGCTCCAGGTTATGTAATGTTGTCATTTATTATTTTCCTGGCTGAAGAATGATGATCTGGCATCTCTTGGGGACCAGCAGGTCTCCTTCTTGCTTCCATTAAAAAGCTTCTTCCTGACATTGGACAAAGTATTCTGTAAAAATGTGTTGTGTTGGATTATTCTGATTTTTTTTTTTTAAAGAAGAAAAATGACCAGTTGCCAACTTTTTACTAAATGTTTCCGAAAAAGTTACATTTTCTATAAACAAAGTTGAACAATATCTGTGTGTGTGTGTGTGTGTGTGTGTGTGTGTGTGTGTGTGTGTGTGTGTGTGTGTGTGTGTGTGTGTGTGTGTGTGTGTGTGTGTGTGTGTGTGTGTGTGTGTGTGTGTGTGGTGTGTGTGTGTGTGTGTGTGTGTGTGTGTGTGTGTGTGTGTGTGTGTGTGTGTGTGTGTGTGTGTGTGTGTGTGTGTGTGTGTGTGTGTGTGCGCGCTCACATGTTATTTTAAACTGGGAACAGAAAAGCAAATGTAACCACAAACTATAAAGAAACTAATACACACAATCTAACTGTATATATAACTACTATTACTATATACTTTCATATATACAGTATGTATATATACATTATAAATAAATATATATATATATACACATTTAACAGATATCACTCTTCAGTCAGATATTTAACCATTTATTGCATCAAATTGCGTGAAACACGCGTGAAAATCTCTTTTTTGTTATAGTAGCTAAGAATTAGACTAATTATGTGCTTGTGTTCTGTAGCCTGGCTACAGCGTAGCATGGCCACAGGGGGGCGCACTTGAGGCTTCCTATGTATGAAATAAGTGATCCTGATTAAACACGTATAACACGTAAATACTTCAATCAAGAATAAGTCAAAGGTACCAATGTGTTCTATCATCTAGGCCTATAACTATTCTAACACTATATTATTTAAAATACAAGTTTGACAGGGAAATACAATATTAGCGCTGTGCAGTGATGTTGCCTCCCAAGTGATTTTCTTTATTGTAAAACAGATTGTCGTGAATCATCTTATTGTCCCATTAGGTTATAGAAGCGATGCACCAGGTCCCTGTTCCTCCTCCATGGTACATCCTCCAGCCTAACTCGATTCCTCATGGAATCCAACATCATTTACACAGCTGACTTTGCAGGAGGCATCGGACATAAGATGAGTATGTTAGTATTACATGTAATGAGATACAGCTGCCTAAAATAAAATCAGGACATAACGCTTTCATTACACCACAAGCCCCCAGATAGTAGACCTAATCAATTAAGATATTATAAATGTTTTCCTCAAGTAACATTTTTTACAAGTAGAACGTAGGCTGCCATCCCGTTGTGTGTGTGTGTGTGTGTGTGTGTGTGTGCGCGTGCGTGTGTGTGTGCGCGTGTGCGCGTGTGAGGTACCACATTGTTCCCTGTAAAGCAACCCAACTTCTGCTTTATGTTTCGAAACACATTGCGTTGACCCTGATCTGGTAGTTCATGGGGAGTTTGTTAGTGTGTACGAAGTGTCCGTGACCACGGTAAGAGAACCTTGCTGAGGTTGTTGTTGTGGATGTGTTGGCGTGATTTGTCCATCCCTGGTGTTGGAAGGGCAGGCCGACGACAGTGCTGCTGACACGGCAGCCATAGGTTCAGGAGCACAGGCCGTTATCCAGCAGCGTCCTCTTGTGTGAACCTAATTACACAACACATAATAACTCTTTGCAGTGGGCAGTCCATTTTCCAGAATATTGCACGATCAGAGAGCGGTCTAGTCCACTCTATCAGGCTTATCATATGTAAGCTATTCATTCACACCTGAACCGTAGTGCATGTAAGTACATGCCTGCATGGCCTGCTTCAGAGGAGATGGCGTCTGTTAAGTCAGATTCAGATGACAAGCAGGGGAAATGGCTTGTTTGAAAGATTTGAAAAAGGGCCTTGTAGTTCATGGTCTCATGCTCGCCTTTGAGGTTACACAGGAATTGGAGTGCCTCAATAAGTCTCTTCAAAGTCCTTTACGGATTTATTTTTATTTTAGTGGGAACTGCTCAGTCCTTCAGGAGTAGCAGTGATCAGGAGGTTCAGGAAGGAAGGAACACAGTAATATGTGGAGGCTGTAATCCTGAGGAAGCTGTAACCGCTTCTTATGTTCACCTTTCTTTTGGAAATCCAAACTAATTCTGTTCTGCACTGTACTGCACTGTATTCATGACGCTGCTGAACTACTGGCACTTTAAAATGCTTTTTGCACAATTCAACTCATGTATATATCATCCCTCAGTCACTTTATTGTTCCTTGTTATTGTTTTGATTTATTTTGTACAGTATTGTTAAAGTATAGTGTTATAGTGTTATAGTATATAGTAAGTATAGTACATAGTATTGTATATTGTGTTAAATTGTAAGAATGTCATACTTTGTGAGGGAATGGGGAGTAAGCATTCCATTCTACTTGTTATATGGATAATAAAAACATCTGAATCGGAATCTGAATCGACTTCTCCATGCCCAAGTTCGGTGGTTGAGTCGCGGCAAAGTGCTGCAAAGATGTGTTGCCTTGCTGCCTGAGATAAAGACCTCTCTGCAGGCGAGGAATGAGGAGCTCAGAGAACTAACTGTCAGATGACGCATGGCCACTGGACCTGGGGCTTCTGACAGATCTAATGGATAAAACAACGCTCTCAACCACGAGAAAAGACAGGCCTTACCCCCATGATAAAGGCTTTACCCCCATGATAAAGGCCTTACCCCCATGATAAAGGCCTTACCCACATGATAAAGGCCTTACCCCCATGATAAAGGCCTTACCCCCATGATAAAGGCCTTACCCCCATGATAAAGGCTTTACCCCCATGATAAAGGCCTTACCCACATGATAAAGGCCTTACCCACATGATAAAGGCCTTACCCCATGATAAAGGCTTTACCCCCATGATAAAGGCCTTACCCACATGATAAAGACCTCATCCACATGATAAAGGCCTCACCCACAGGATAAAGGCCTCACCCACATGATAAAGGCCTCATCCACAGGATAAAGGCCTCACCCACATGATAAAGACCTTACCCACATGATAAAGGCCTCATCCACATGATAAAGGCCTCATCCACAGGATAAAGCCCTCATCCACATGATAAAGCCCTCATCCACAGGTTGAAGGCCTTACCCACATGATAAAGGCCTCATCCACATGATAAAGGCCTCATCCACATGATAAAGACTTTACCCCCATGATAAAGGCCTCATCCACATGATAAAGGCTTCATCCACATGATAAAGGCCTCATCCACAGGATGAAGGCCTTACCCACATGATAAAGGCCTCATCCACATGATAAAGGCCTCATCCACAGGATGAAGGCCTTACCCACATGATAAATGCCTCACCCACATGATAAAGCCCTCATCCACAGGTTGAAGGCCTTACCCCCATGATAAAGGCCTCATCCACATGATAAAGGCCTCATCCACATGATAAAGGCCTTACCCCCATGATAAAGGCCTTACCCCCATGATAATGGCCTCACCCCCATGATAAAGACCTTACCCCCATGATAAAGGCCTTACCCCCATGATAATGGCCTCACCCCCATGATAAAGGCCTCACCCCCATGATAAAGGCCTTACCCCCATGATAAGGCCTCACCCCCATGATAAAGGCCTCACCCCCATGATAAAGGCCTCACCCCCATGATAATGGCCTTACCCCCATGATAATGGCCTCACCCCCATGATAATGGCCTCACCCCCATGATAAAGGCCTTACCCCCATGATAAAGGCCTCACCCCCATGATAAAGGCCTCACCCCCATGATAAAGGCCTTACCCCCATGATAAAGGCCTTACCCCCATGATAATGGCCTCACCCCCATGATAAAGGCCTCACCCCCATGATAATGGCCTCACCCCCATGATAATGGCCTCACCCCCATTATAAAGGCCTCACCCCCATGATAATGGCCTCACCCCCATGATAAAGGCCTCACCCCCATGATAAAGGCCTTACCCCCATGATAATGGCCTCACCCCCATGATAAAGGCCTCACCCCATGATAATGGCCTCACCCCCATGATAAAGACCTCACCCCATGATAATGGCCTCACCCCCATGATAAAGGCCTCACCCCCATGATAATGGCCTCACCCCCATGATAAAGGCCTCACCCCCATGATAATGGCCTCACCCCCATGATAATGGCCTTACCCACATGATAAAGGCCTTACCCCCATGATAAAGGCCTTACCCACATGATAAAGTCCTTACCCACATGATAAAGGCCTCACCCCCATGATAAAGGCCTTACCCACATGATAAAGGCCTTACCCCCATGATAAAGGCCTTACCCACATGATAAAGTCCTTACCCACATGATAAAGGCCTCACCCCCATGATAAAGGCCTTACCCACATGATAAAGGCCTTACCCCCATGATAAAGGCTTTACCCACATGATAAAGGCCCTACCCACATGATAAAGGCCTTACCCCCATGATAAAGGCCTTACCCACATGATAAAGGCCTTACCCCCATGATAAAGGCCTTATCCCCATTGATAATGTCACAGGCCATTGGACAAACAGACTCATCTGGACAGGACTGTAAGTAAGTGGAAAACTAGTTCAACCAACGTTTTGGTGAGTAAGACGTCGTGGACATTATTGCTGCGCTCTTTGTACATTTTTGTTGTTGAAGCAGGCTACATAGTATTCTGCTGTGGGCTATTAACATAGAAGTAGTTTGTTAGCGTCAGCATTTAGCGTCAGGCCCCAGGAACTAAGACCCAGAACAAAGACCAAGGAGTCGTTCTACCGGAGTCCCAGAACAAGACCCAGAACAAAGACCAAGGAGTCGTTCTACCGGAGTCCCAGAACAAGACCCAGAACAAAGACCAAGGAGTCGTTCTACCGGAGTCCCAGAACAAGACCCAGAACAAAGACCAAGGAGTCGTTCTACCGGAGTCCCAGAACAAGACCCAGAACAAAGACCAAGGAGTCGTTCTACCGGAGTCTGTCTAGGGAGTTAGTCCTACTTAGCCAAATCTAGTCCCCCTACCCTTGCTATGTGTCGTCATTCCATTGTAGTCTGGACATCCTCCCGCAATAGATGGCATCGAGCCTCTCCCTCTCGACGCCGCAACCCTTCCAATCTCCTCTATCCTACTATTTCTACCTTCACAGATCTTGTGGTGAAAGGGGGACTCTGGAATTGCCAATCGTCGGTCAAGAAGACAGAAACCATTCTGGCCTACGCCGCACTCCAGTCTCTCCACTTCCTGGCTCTCACCGAGACCTGGATCACCCCTGAGAACACGGCTACCGCAGCTGCTCTCTCCGCGACCTACTCCTTCACCCACACCCCCCGACCCTCTGGGCGTGGTGGAGGAACGGGACTCCTAGTCTCTCCAAACTGGTCATATCAGGTACTCCCTCTGGGTCATCTGACCAGATCGGCACTCGAATTTCATGCTGTTTCTGTTACAATCCCAACTAGGCTCAACATTGCCGTAATTTACCGACCACCGGGCCCTCTTGGTGACTTCTTTGACGAGATGGACGCCCTCCTCAGCTGCTTTCCTGAGGACGGCACCCCACTCGTGGTTCTGGGTGACTTCAACATCCAGTCGGATAAGTTACAATCTCCTGAATTCATTAACTTTTTTGCCATATTCGGTCTAACACTCACTCCTTCTCCCCCTACCCACAGAGCTGGGAACCAACTGGATCTTGTCTTCACAAGATCCTGTACCACCTCGGTGATCTCGGTCACACCCCTCCCTGTCTCTGATCACCATTTTGTTGCTTTCTCTCTCCCTCTCAAATCCCCCACCTCCCTACCCACTACTCCCCACATTGTTACCTTCCGTAGTAACCTGAAAACTCTCTCTCCCTCTTCTTTCTCCGCATCTGTCCTATCCTCACTACCATCCCCCCAACAATTCTCTCTCTTGTCGGTGGAGGAAGCCTCCTCCACTCTGACTTCCTCTCTCTCCTCCTCCTTCGACTCTCTCTGTCCTCTCACCTCCAGACCAGCACGAGCCTCTCCTCCACCTCCTTGGCTGTCCGAACCTCTGCGGGCTTGTAGAGCAGAGCTACGGGCGGCCGAGAGAAAATGGAGGAAATCGGACTCCTCTGATGACCTCGCTCACTACCTCCGTCTCCTCGCTGGTTTCACCTCCACGGTATCGGCTGCTAAATCTGCCTTCTACCGTACAAAAATAAACTCTTCTGCCTCTAACCCAAGGAAACTTTTCTCCATGTTCTCTTCCCTCCTCAACCCCCCCTCCCCTCCCCCTCCCTCCTCCCTCTCAGCTGATGACTTTGTCACCTTCTTTACGAAGAAGGTGAACGACATTACCTCCTCCTTCACCCCCACCGCTTTCCTCCCTCCCTCCTCTCCCACCCCCACTAACCTTACCTGCTTCAACCCCCTCTCCCCCGATGAAGTTAACAAACTGGTGACATCTAACCACCCTACCACCTGCCCCCTCGACCCAATCCCTTCCTCTCTTCTCCAGGACATCTCGGGCGATATCCTTCCCTTCCTTACATCCCAAATCAACATCTCCCTTGAGGCAGGCCTGTTTCCGGCAGCCTTCAAGACTGCCAGAATCAAGCCGCTCCTCAAGAAACCATCCCTAGACATCACTGATGTCCAAAACTACAGACCGGTATCTCTCCTATCATTCCTGTCCAAAACCCTTGAACGGGCTGTCTCCTCACAACTTTCTTCCTATCTCTCACAGAACAACCTCCTCGACCCTCACCAGTCAGGCTTCAAGGCTGCGCACTCCACGGAGACGGCACTGCTCGCAGTGACAGAGTCTCTTCGTGATGCCAGAAGCTCGTCCCTCTCATCGGTACTGATCCTTCTCGACCTGTCTGCGGCGTTCGACACAGTGAACCACCAGATCCTCCTCTCCACTCTCGCCGAGCTTGGAATCGCTGGAACTGCGTTATCCTGGTTCACCTCCTACCTTGCAGATCGGACTTATCAGGTCACATGGAACGGTTCCCTGTCCAAACCCTGCACCCTGGACACCGGAGTTCCTCAAGGCTCAGTATTGGGACCCCTTCTGTTTTCTCTTTACACTAAATCGCTAGGCTCTGTAATCGCATCTCATGGCTTCTCCTATCACTGCTATGCGGATGACACTCAACTGTTTCTCTCCTTTCCCCCCTCAGAAACCCAAATAGCAACACGCATCTCGAAATGCCTGGCCGACATCAGCAGATGGACAGCCGCCAACCACCTGAAGCTCAACCTTGACAAGACTGAGCTCCTCTTCATACCGGGGAAAGACTGCCCTCAGATGGACCTACTGGTCACCATCGAGAACACCCAAGTCTCCCCCTCAACCACAACAAGAGACCTTGGTGTGGTGGTAGATGACCAGCTGTCCTGCAATGCCAACGTCACCGCGGTGGCCCGATCTTGCAGAATTGCCCTCTACAACATCCGCAGGATCCGGCCCTTCCTCACACGTGAAGCGGCCCAGATCCTGGTCCAAGCGCTCGTCATCACCCGCCTCGACTACTGCAACTCTCTCCTGGCGGGACTCCCCGCCTCTGCAACCAAGCCCCTCCAACGCATCCAGAACGCAGCAGCACGCCTGGTATTCAACCTACCGAAATTCTCCCACGTGACCCCTCTCTTCCGCGAACTCCACTGGCTTCCGGTAAATGCTCGCATCAAATTCAAGATTCTGGTGCTGACCTTTAGGGCAGTCAATGGAACTGCCCCGGCCTACCTCCAGGCGTTGGTCAAACCCTACATCCCAGCCAGAGCGCTCCGCTCAACTTCTGCCAGGCGACTTGTTCGACCTTCACTAAGGTCAACCAAACATCGCTCGTCCAAAACCCAGCTCTTCACGGCTCTGGCCCCACAGTGGTGGAATGAACTCCCGTCTCATGTCAGGACGGCAGAGTCCCTCGCCAGCTTCCGCAAGAGACTCAAGACCCACCTGTTCAGAGTCCACCTGGACTCTCCTTTGTGAAACCCCTAAACTTGCTTAAGTCCTGACATTAATAGCTCTTAGCATGTTGTATATGTTAGCAAGTGTATGTCCTTAATGTTGTTAACACGCTCTTATCACAGCTACTTAAGCAGGTGACCTAGCAGTACGAAATTGTGTTATTCATCTTGTCAATATGAATACTTGTGAACTGCTGTATTTATATGTTTGCGTACCCCAGTGTTATGCTATTGTCTGCTTCAACTAATGTACACCTTGTAAGTCGCTTTGGATAAAAGCGTCTGCCAAATGCCCTAAATGTAAATGTATTTCAAACCCATGCATGGCCGTTGATGTAGAACAGGCAGCAGATCTATCCCATCCAGTTGTTGCTTTGCCAAGTGGAGTTGACGTGGAGATGGTTTCACAGAGGGACAGTGACTTGTGGGGATTTGTTAGCAGAGATAAGTATCCTCTTCTCGCTGCGTGTGCACCAAGCGTGAGTGCCTACTTTGGATCCACTTATCTCTGTGAAACAGTATTTTTACAAATTAAAATAATTAAAGCAAGCATCCACTTTAGCGCATCTAATCCCAGTTAACACATGACACTCAATTCGATTTGCCCGTTGCAAGATATGTTGATGTTTTTTTCCTTTGTTGCTCTTGTGAACAAAATAATTTACTCAAATGATGTTTTCTTGGTTGCATCACATTGAAATGTATTTCATTGTCATTCAATTTGCCTCAATAAAAGGCCTTGAGTTGGAAATCCAGTCAGGGCTGCCTATTTCTCTCTGGTTGATCCTGCTGTTCACCGAGCTGGAGGTCAGGGGTCAGGAGGTCATCTTGGGTTTCAAAAGGTTGGTGACCGCTGGGCATAAGCTCACTTTCACCACCTTTAACTCACCTGTCAGACCTGGGCTTACAACAACAACAAGGGATATATATTAAATACATATATATATATATATGTATATCTTTAAGTTATTTAGTATACAGTAAGACAACAGTGAGATTGTTGAAGCATAGAGTTGCAGACAGAGCCACATATATACCCTACAGCGGCTTGGCCTGAAGACTGTGATCCCCCCCCGCAAGTAGAAACTCAAACAGCCTCTAATCCCCGGTCCCTGACTGCTAACACAGCAGCAACAGCTAGTTGGATAACTTATAACCTATAACTTATAACCTAACTGTTGGATAACCACCAGTTAGGATAACCTACCAGCTTGACTGGCAACAGCGGCTGCTCAGCGTGCCCACGGTGTGGAGGGAACACCAGGCTCTGCCAGCCACCCTGAGCAGTTCAAACTGCTCACCCACACACACACAAGGCAGCCTCATCAGCCTCATCAGTGTCCCATCCCCCGGTTACCCCTCTGGTTCGACCCCCAGCCTCACCACATCATGAATAATGGAGTGGATCACGATTATTCATTATGTGGTCGAGTGGTTGGCTGTATAATCAATTGTTGTTATGGACAAACATGTCCCTGTTGACTGCCATTATAAACACATATTTCCATCACAGACTAATTATACCATGAACTCTTGAGGTCCAGTATGTGAGGTTTGAAGGCAGCAGCTCAGGCTCACACACGTGTTGTTAACTGGGGCCCATTTGTAAGTAGCAGGCTAGGATCTGTTTAGGCTTAAAGAACTCTGACTCAAGAGAGCGTTTCTCTGGACTGTTTGTTGGGATTTTCGGTTTCAGAACAGCTGATTTAAATCTTGAGGAACCAGTTCACTTAATCTGAAACCCTGAAAATGTGATCGATCAGAGAATGTCCAAGCTGTCATTGCTTTTCTGTAATATAATTGTGTGGCTTACATTTTTATCAGTCAGTAGGCTTACTTGCCAAATGTACCAGCAAATGTTGTGAGTGATATTTTTGGATTGCTAGATTTAATTGATTTCATTTTACAATTTAGTGTACTATAGTTTAGTTTACAATACAAAAGTGTTGTTCAATTGCATGTGGTTGGATTGCGTTGATTATCTGCACATAACATACCGATTGTGACAGTTAGGGCAGCCAATTAGTTAATTGGTAGACAATTAGGTCTGGACCCTTTAAATAACCTGGGCGTACCCAGTGTTCTGCCTCTTGGTCACCTGACTTCCTGGTTTCTTCCTGGGTCTTCTTTTGACAGGTAGTGGTAGGCTTGTGTGCCTAAATAGCTATGCTTGGTCCCATCGCTGAGGTAGCCTATACGGTGTCGGCCGAGTAGGTAGGCTTGCCATACGCAGCTGACAGGTAGGCTAAACCATAGGTGATATTATAGGATTGCCCTTATGGCATCCAAGGTAACCTTTCTGCCAAGCTTCTATTTTGGTATCTACCGAATTGTTTTATTTACCATGTGTATATTCTGCCCTCGGGTCGGTCAGAAAGCCACCTGCTGTTTTGCCTTTGGCAAAACTAGGTTTTGCCAACTTGCCTTTGATCTGTAGTTAGGGTTTTGGTTTTGTGCCGTAGGCAGCTGTATAGGCCTACCTGTTCGAAGTCCAGTAACGCAGGTATTCTCTTCCTGGTAGCCTATACCAGTCTGCTTTTACCTATAACAATAAACCAACCGGTCTGTCCCATGCTGTGAAGCTATCTGCCAGGGTTAAGTAGCATATAGTCTGGGTAGGGTGCCATTCTGGCGGGGGAGGTTTGTAGCCTATCTTGGGGTTTTACACTGTTGCATGCGTGAGCCTGAAATAATTGCACTGTGTGGTCACCCCTTTTCTCGTTTGCTGTGTGTTCCCGAGTGAAGTGATGTGTTAGCTTGCACCATGAGCCCCCCCCCCACTAGTGGTGAGTATACCTCCCCTCCCCGGGTGTAACCTGCCCCAGGACGGCTGTAGCAACTAGCCCCAGATAGGTGAGCTTTTATTACAGCAGGCTGGAAACCTATTTTATATGTAGAGCAGAGTTTTAGATCTATTTGAATGTAAATTGTGGATGTATAATAAAATATACTTTTTCATTCTAACTTTGGAACCATGTCTCTGCCTATTTACTTGGAAAGAACCTAGGGTATCCTGTACACTGTAACCTAAAGGTGTCCCTTGCATATCCCCCTCCTCAACTATTTCCTTGGGCGCAACTCCCAAGGTGGCGTTGTCTGGCTGTTTAAGTGGCCCCACCATACCCCACTGTTACACACTGAAATGATCTGTTTCGCTTCAATGCCCAATTCTGTAATTAAAAACTTGCGGTTGGTTCTGTGGGTGTGTGTGTGCTCGTTTGTGTGGCGTGTGTTTATAATTAGTGGATGAGTGTTAATGGGTTTTTTATCTCATGTGTGAGTAAGGGAGGAAGAGCGACAAACAAATGCCTACAGTTTATTGATGCATTGGCATTGGAAACAGACTTGTCCCATTCACCTGCAGGACAGGAAGGTGAATGCACATAGCAAAATACACAGTACGGGAATTTAGGGGTTTGTACTATTTCATGAAAATCAGCTTGCATGTCGTACACACACGCACACTCACACAGACACCCCGGACAGATACGCACACACACACCGATACGCACACACACACGCCTCCCAGGGAGACGTGTCATTTGACACGTTATTAGCACCCACACACTTCATCAGTCAGGCAAACAAAAATACATTTTTCATTAGGGCTGAGTGATCGCCACACATAAACCAGTGGAGGTTTGTATGAGCACCTTAAATATCATGGCACATTACATAGACTAGCACCGGTTGGGTAAATATTGACACAGCCTAAGCACTTATAGAGCTGTATTGTCATTTTTAGCAGGTACCGGAGAGTACAGGTACATACATTCTCTGATCACCATTTTGTTGCTTTCTCTCTCCCTCTCAAATCTCCCACCTCCCTACCCACTACTCCCCACATTGTTACCTTCCGTAGTAACCTGAAAACTCTCTCTCCCTCTTCTCTCTCCGCATCTGTCCTCTTCTCACTACCATCTCCCCAACAATTTCCTCTCTCTCCTCCTCCTTCGACTCTCTCTGTCCTCTCACCTCCAGACCAGCACGAGCCTCTCCTCCACCTCCTTTCCTGTCCGAACCTCTGCGGGCTCGTAGAGCAGAGCTGCGGGTAGCTGAGAGAAAATGGAGGAAATATGACACTTTTGATGATCTCGCTCACCTCCGTCTCCTCTCTGGCTTCACCTCCACTGTATCAGCTGCTAAATCTGCCTTCTACCGTACAAAAATCAACTCTTCTGCCTCTAACCCCAGGAAACTTTTCTCCATGTTCTGGTTCACCTCCTACCTCGCAGATCGCACTTATCAGGTCACATGGAACGCTACCCTGTCCAGACCCTGCACCCAGGACACCGGAGTCCCCCAAGGCTCAGTATTGGGACCCCTTCTGTTTTCTCTTTACACTAAATCGCTAGGCTCTGTAATCACATCTCATTGCTTCTCCTATCACTGCTATGCAGATGACACTCAACTGTTTCTCTCCTTTCCCCCCTCAGAAAACCAAATCGCAACACGCATCTCTAAATGTCCAGTCGACATCAGCAGATGGACAGCCGCCAACCACCTGAAGCTCAACCTTGACAAGGCTGAGCTCCTCTTCATACCGGGGAAAGACTGCCCTCAGATGGACCTACTGGTCACATCGAGAACACCCAAGTCTCCCCTCAACCACAACAAGAGACCTTGGTGTGGTGCTAGATGACCAGCTGTCCTGCAATGCCAACGTCACCGCGATCTTGCAGAATTGCCCTCTACAACATCCGCAGGATCCGGCCCTTCCTCACATGTGAAGCGGCGCAGATCCTGGTCCAAGCGCTCGTCATCACCCGCCTCGACTACTGCAACAACTACTGCACTTAATAGCTCTTAGCATGTTGTATATTCTAGCAAGTGTATATCCTTAATGTTGATAACACGCTCTTATCACAGCTACTTAAGCAGGTGACCTGGCAGTACGAAATTGTGTCAACTTGTTAATATGAATGCTTGTGAACTGCTCTATTTGTATGTTTGCGTACCTCAGCGTTATGCTATTGTCTACTTCAACAAATGTAAGTCGCTTTGGATAAAAAAAAAATTAAAACAATGTCCTAAATGTACATTGACTAACAACAACAGATCAAACAAACCGGTGGCAGAGGAGCATAGACAATATAGATAATAATAATAATACAAAAAAATCCTTGCATCCTATCAAATGAATGCACAAAATTGGCAGCAGGATAGCTGATAGCTGTTGGGACTTGGGAGGCTTGGGAACCGGAAGGTCGCCAGTTCAAGTTAAAGTAGTTCAGTGTAGAGACAATTACATTACATTAAAGTCATTTAACAGACACTTTTGTCCAAAGCAACTTACAATAGTGCGTTTAACAAAGGTAGACAAGAGGACAACTCGTCATCAGAAGTCAAAAGTGCATTTCAACAATGCTGTCTGTCAGACCGTCCTCGTTGTCCCCCACAAACCCTCTCCCACTGCATGCTAGGTTCCCCTCAGCTGAATGCGGTGGGCGAAAACACTCTAGGGCATCCCCGGGCGACATCATGATGGGCTGTGTGAAAGAGCTGAGAGCTGTGAGCCGCAGACAGCGGCTCTAATAGCTAATTAATAGTTATAGTAGTACGATTGATTCTATGACGCTACAATCAAATATAATTTTCCCTTTCTGAGAATGAATACATGTTATTCGCACAGATATCATTACTTTGTGTTTAAATATGTTTAACATTACACCATATTTATTTGAGGAGCATAGTTAATATTTTTTTAATTAAAGCTAATTTATCAAATTAAATATACAAATAACCATCATTTAATGTGGCTATTCCCGGGAGCTGCAAAAAAAGATTTTTACCATTACAGAATGCCTTTAAAATGGTCAACCCCAATTGTCAAAGCTCCAAAGCTACATTCTTAATAGTTGATAAAAAAAAAAATGGTGACGTGAGCTGCTTAATCAACTTTGCTATTCAATAGCATTACAGATCTACTAGCCAACAGATGCATCACTTTGGTGACAGACACTTCATGTCCAAGCCCTGGCAGCACACCAATCCCACCCTCGTCCACCTCCACTGGCTCCCGGTCATGTTCCGCATCAAATATAAAACGCTCCTCCTCACCTACAAGTCTCTCCATCCCCTGCCCCCTAGTACCTAACAGACCTCCTCCACCCCTATACCCTTCAGTACCTAACAGACCTCCTCCACCCCTATACCCTTCAGTACCTAACAGACCTCCTCCACCCCTATACCCCTTCAGTACCTAACAGACCTCCTCCACCCCCTATACCCCTTCACTACCTAACAGACCTCCTCCACCCCTATACCCCTTCAGTACCTAACAGACCTCCTCCACCCCTATACCCCTTCAGTACTTAACAGACCTCCTCCACCCCTATACCCCTTCAGTACCTACCAGACCTCCTCCACCCCTATACCCCTTCAATACTTAACAGACCTCCTCCACCCCTATACCCCTTCAGTACCTAACAGACCTCCTCCACCCCTATACCCCTTCAGTACCTAACAGACCTCCTCCACCCCTATACCCCTTCAGTACCTAACAGACCTCCTCCACCCCTATACCCCTTCAGTACCTAACAGACCTCCTCCACCCCTTCAGTACCTAACAGACCTCCTCCACCCCTATACCCCTTCAGTACCTAACAGACCTCCTCCACCCCTATACCCCTTCAGTACCTAACAGACCTCCTCCACCCCTATACCCCTTCAGTAGTTAACATACCTCCTCCACCCCTATACCCCTTCAGTACCTAACAGACCTCCTCCACCCCTATACCCCTTCAGTACCTAACAGACCTCCTCCACCCCTATACCCCTTCAGTACTTAACAGACCTCCTCCACCCCTATACCCCTTCAGTACCTAACAGACCTCCTCCACCCCTATACCCCTTCAGTACTTAACAGACCTCCTCCACCCCTATACCCCTTCAGTACCTAACAGACCTGCTCCACCCCTATACCCCTTCAGTACTTAACAGACCTCCTCCACCCCTATACCCCTTCAGTACCTAACAGACCTCCTCCACCCCTATACCCCTTCAGTACCTAACAGACCTCCTCCACCCCTATACCCCTCAGTACCTAACAGACCTCCTCCACCCCTATACCCCTTCAGTAGTTAACAGACCTCCTCCACCCCTATACCCCTTCAGTACTTAACAGACCTCCTCCACCCCTATACCCCTTCAGTACTTAACAGACCTCCTCCACCCCTATACCCCTTCAGTACTTAACAGACCTCCTCCACCCCTATACCCCTTCAGTACTTAACAGACCTCCTCCACCCCTATACCCCTTCAGTTCCTAACAGACCTCCTCCACCCCTATACCCTTCAGTACTTAACAGACCTCCTCCACCCCTATACCCCTTCAGTAGTTAACAGACCTCCTCCACCCCTATACCCCTTCAGTACCTAACAGACCTCCTCCACCCCCCTATACCCCTTCAGTACCTAACAGACCTCCTCCACCCCTATACCCCTTCAGTACCTAACAGACCTCCTCCACCCCTATACCCCTTCAGTAGTTAACAGACCTCCTCCACCCCTATGCCCCTTCAGTAGTTAACAGACCTGCTCCACCCCTATACCCTTCAGTACCTAACAGACCTCCTCCACCCCTATACCCTTCAGTAGTTAACAGACCTGCTCCACCCATATACCCATTCAGTAGTTAACAGACCTCCTCCACCCCTATGCCCCTTCAGTACCTAACAGACCTCCTCCACCCCTATACCCCTTCAGTAGTTAACAGACCTGCTCCACCCCTATACCCCTTCAGTAGTTAACAGACCTCCTCCACCCCTATGCCCCTTCAGTAGTTAACAGACCTGCTCCACCCCTATACCCCTTCAGTAGTTAACAGACCTCCTCCACCCCTATACCCCTTCAGTACCTAACAGACCTCCTCCACCTCTATACCCCTTCAGTAGTTAACAGACCTCCTCCACCCCTATACCCCTTCAGTACCTAACAGACCTCCTCCACCTCTATACCCCTTCAGTACTTAACAGACCTCCTCCACCCCTATACCCTTCAGTAGTTAACAGACCTCCTCCACCCCTATACCCTTCAGTAGTTAACAGACCTCCTGCATTATTATATCAGCAGAATCCCACTCAAACCATTTGAAGGAACTAGGTGGATTGTACTCACCACGGTCAAGTAGGACCATCGCCGACTTGTGAGCAAACAGAGGGGAGCAGATGCCTGATTGTTTCATGGACCCAGTGTATATATACGTATGTGTTATGTAGTCAGTGTGTATGTGTGTGTCACTAAACACACACACACACACACACACACACACACACATATGAATGACATACTGTCTGTCTATGTCTATGTTAGTAATTGTCAAGTCAATCAAGCAGTGGCAAGGGAGGGCTGCAGGTGTCCTCGTGCACACACACACACACACGCACGCATGCACGCACACACGCACGCATACACAAATTAATGAATTATTCCCTTTCATGAAATCGATCGTGTGATGAAGACAGAAATAGAGGGATCTTGGAGAATAACGAAGGACAGGACATGACAGAGGTGCAGAGATAATAATAATAATAATAATAATAATAATACATTTTATTTGTTGGGCGCCTTTCAAGACACCCAAGGACACCTTACAGAGCATGTATGCTACAGTAAAATTAAAATTATAAAAATATAAAAAAGTAAAAACTGTGGACTTCACAAAGTGTCCGCAGGGTTTAAAACAAGACAAACAACAGGAAGTAAAATGAAGAAAGGAAGAAAGATGGTACCGTTCATAAGGGATAAGCCAGTTTAAACAGATGGGTTTTTAGTTGGGTTTTGTAGGTTGTTATAGAATCAGACTGTGGGATGTGTAGTGGCAGGGAGTTCCAGAGTCTGGGAGCCGAGCAACTGAAAGCTGGAGCCCCCATGGTGCTGAGGCGTGAGCTGGGGACGGTGAGAAGTCCAACGGAGGAAGAGCGGAGGGTGCGGGAGGGGGTGTACTCCTGAAGGAGGTCAGTGATGTAGATGGGGGTTAGATTGTGGAGAGCTTTGTAGGTGAGTAAGAGGTTTATATAGTCAATCCGGTTGCGCACAGGAAGCCAGTGTAGTTGAATGAGAACGGGGGTGATGTGGTCAGATGAGTTAGTGCGGGTGATGATCCGGGCAGCAGAGTTCTGAATTATTTGCAGTCTGTTGAGGAGTTTGATGGGAAGGCCAGTCAGAAGTGCATTGCAGTAATCAATCCGGGACGTGACAAATGAGTGGACCAGGATTTCAGTGCTGGATTGGGACAGAGATGAGCGGACTCTAGAGATGTTCCGAAGATGGAAGAAGGCAGTGCGAGTGATGTTTTTAATGTGTGGTACAAATGAGAGGGAGCCGTCCAGAATGACACCGAGGCTTTTTACTTGGGAAGAGAATGGTATGGGGAAGCCGTCGATGATGATGTTTGGAGCTGGGTTGTTTTGTGACTTGGTGAGGGTGGATTTGGAGCCGATGAGCAGGGCCTCAGTTTTGCTAGCGTTGAGCTTGAGGAAATTCCTGCTCATCCAGCTCCTGATGTCCTCTAGACAGGTGGTGAGGGAGGTGGGGGGCAGGGCAGTGGAGGGTTTGGAGGAAATGTCGTCGGCGTAACAGTGAAAGTGAACCCCATGGTGACGGAGGATTTTGCCCAGGGGGAGGAGATATGTGATGAATAGGAGTGGACCCAGTACTGACCCCTGATGATGAGCTGCAGGTGAGTGAGAGCTGAGAGTGAGAGGAAGTGTTTCATTACAGGACCAACCAGTGTTGACAGGCTGATGATGGAGGGCAATGAGCACTCTGGCCAGGTGCCAGGTGCCATGGTGCCCCCGCAGCGAGGAACACGCCACGAGGACACAGAGACGATCAAACACTCACGAGACGAAGGGCGGACCGCCAGGACCCCAACACGGAGCCCGAGGAGAGGTCAGTTCACCTGAGTGGTCGGTTTGGGATCAACGAAAACATTTGAAAGTGCATTTTTAAGAGAGGAGGGTTTGAGAGGAACCGAGCACTGCATACTCATTCTTGACTTTAATGATGGGTTGGTGAGGAAGAAGGGGACTTTGGTATAGATAAGAGAGGTATATATTATATATATATATATTATTAGAGAGGGTATGCAGGGATCAGTTGAATGTGTGGGTGATATGGTCGAAGGAAACGGTTGAAGGAAACTCAAAATGTAGGAGGATGATTTAGTCTCTGGAGATGTATATTAACCTTATCATAGCATAGATAGTGATATCTGAGCACTAAACTGTTTAGGAAAAAGTGTGTTGGAACAAGACCACGTTTCAGGCAGGCAGGATGAATCAGAACAGATCTACCTTTAGGACCACAATGAGAGGTAAGCAAGGAGGTAAAAGGGTAGGTGAGCATTCAAGGCTTCTTACTACAACAACAAGTACAATGCAATGCTTACTTCCCATTCCCTCCCACAGTATGAATTTCAACAACAATACTATACTATGCTCTACTAAACTATGCAATACTATACAATACTATACTATAAACAACACTATATACTACCTACTATATATACTATATACAGTATATATACCTACCTGACAAAAGCATAAAGCACGCCATGCACTATTGCTATGAATATGTGTAGCAGACAACGCTGCCACAAGCCACTACTCTGCACTACACTGGCTACTTGAGGGCTTGAGGGTGGTGAGGAATCCATTTATTTGTTTATTGCAAGAGTTTGTTGTTGAATGATGAACAGAGCAGGTGGTACATGCTAGCACTCCTTCTGAGTGTGTGTGGTGGTGGCTGGTTTAACCTGTGGGCCTTGATTACCAAGGACCGACAGGTGTGCAGCCTCCCCAGCACCAGACTCTAATCAGTCTGACTGGGGCCATGTGAGGCTACTTCAACCAGACTACTCAGTCTGACTTGGACCAGGTAAGGCTGCTTCAACCAGACTCTAATCAGTCTGACTGGGGCCAGGTGAGGCTGCTTCAACCAGACTCTAATCAGTCTGACTGGGGGCAGGTGAGGCTGCTTCAACCAGACTCTAATCAGTCTGACTGGGGGCAGGTGAGGCTGCTTCAATCAGACTCTAATCAGTCTGACTGGGGCCAGGTGAGGCTGCTTCAACCAGCCACCAACCCCACGCAAACTCCACAATATGCATACAAGAATTAGAACATGCGCGAATGGCTGCTCAATCAGGAAGCAGATCGATAAAGGAATGAGAAGACAAACTAAGAACCCATCATTGTTGTTGGCAACTGGCCCCGCTCAAATGGAAAGTGGCTTTAAATCTTTGAGTTTACTTTTACTTGAGTTTTAGTAATTTTTAATGCACCTAACTCATTTAAATGTTATTATGATGTTTGTATTTAAAATATTTGAAAACAAAAACAAATCCATACATTTTTTGGATTTGGTTGTCAGTATACCTTTCCGTAAGTCAACAAAATGAAACGCAAATGCAAAGTAGAAATACAATAAGTATGTGGATATGACCATGAAGTGGATATGACCTTCTAAAGTGGATATGACTTGAAGTGGATATGACCTTGAAGTGGATATGACCTTGAAGTGGATATGACCTTCTGAAGTGGATATGACCTTGAAGTGGATATGACCTTCTGAAGTGGGTATGACCTTGAAGTGGATATGACCTTGAAGTAGATATGACCTTCTAAAGTGGAGCTCACCGCCAGCAGCGGTCCAGCTTTCAAGCAGCAATACATTTGCATTTAGGGCATTTGGCAGACCCTATTATCCAAAGCGACTTACAAGGAGTACATTTGTTGAAGTAGACAATAGCATAACGCTGAGGTACGCAAACATAAAAATAGAGCAGTTCACAAGCATTCATATTAACAAGTTGACACAATTTCGTACTGCCAGGTGACCTGCTTAAGTAGCTGTGATAAGAGAATGTTATCAACATTAAGGACATACACTTGCTAGAATATACAACAATGCCTGATGGTACCAGGGGCGGCGCCACAGAGCTAATAGTTAATGCATTCAGTAGCAGTAAATATAGACTACACTTCCAAACCCTGCATAATGAGCCGCATTATCCAATTATACAACATAATACAATTCAACACATGTACAGTATATATCATCCATCAGTCACTTTATAATTTATTTGATTTGATTGTGTACAGTATTGTAATAGTATAGTGTTGTATAGAACAAAGTATAGTATCCAGTGTTCAATTGTAGGAAAATCATACTGCGGGAGGGAATGGGGACAAAGCATTCCATTGTACTTTAAGACTGTACTTTAAGAATCTTGAATCTTGAATCTTAAATCTTAAATCTTGAATCTTGAATCTTGAATCTTGAATCTTGAATCTTGATTCTTGAATCTTATCGCTGAGATGAAGTCAATATGCCCACGGTGAAGCCAATCTATTCGGGAACATGTGGGCGGACGTTTGAACCTCTTGTCACCGGAGCCTAAGACAGAGAGAGATTTAATGCTAAGAATTACATCTCTCCCTGTGGTTAGTTCCACCGTTGGGATTGGTGTGCGATCCGTCTTACCAGGTCTATTAGCGTTTCCTCAGTATTCTGTCACCTTTGGTCAATCAATGCTATGGCAAAAACCCATAGCAATCCAGACAGACATGCAGTATTGATCAGTGTTAGTGCAATACAAAGACCTGTTGGAAAGAGTCTGAAGACTGCTTCATAGTTATAGGAGGTAATAGTTGTAATAATATTTTAATAATACTAACATACTTTATTAACTGCTTTGCACACACATTTTTTGTCTATAGTGTCTATATCTACTTCTACTACTACAACTTCTACTACTACTACTACTACTACTACTACTACTACAACTATACTACTACTACAACTACTACTACTACTACTACCCAGCGGCGACTCTACTACCTGAGGTTTCTCAGGAAAAAAAATAAAGATATCTGCAGTAGAAGCTGCTGGTAAATGGACTGCATTCTTATAGCGCTTTTCTTACCACTGCGGCCACTCAAAGCGCTTTACAAGTCAAGCCTCACTCTCAGCCATTCATAGTCAGCCATGCAAGGAGACAGCCAGCATGTCGGGAGCAGTTGGGGTTAGGTGTGTCTTGCTCAGGGACACCTCGATACTTGGCTTGGAGGAGCCGGGGAATCTAACCAGCAACCTTCTGGTTGTCAGACGACCGCTCTACCTCCTGAGCTACTGCCGCCCCCCCTGCTGGTGTCCTTTCACCGCTGCTCCATCTGTGCACTGTGTACTGGCGTACTGTAGCTCTGTGTGGTAGACCAGCTGCTCAGCAGCGGACAGCAAAGCCCTTCAGAGGTCATCAACACCGCCCAGAAGATCATAGCCTGCCCACTGCCCACTTTGGAAGACATCTTTCATTTCCGCTGCCTTAGCCCAGGGCCATGCGTGTGCTGAACACTGTAATACACTGACGGTGACTGTTCAGCATAACTGCAATACTGTACTGTTGGCCTATTATTGGACTGTTCTGTGTAACTTAAATACTGGATTGTATCAATACTAACTACATAAGCTAGTTACATGCTCATCCCACTGCACCTTTTTGTATGTACAGTATATATACACTGGTCATTTGCACCACATTTGTATTTTGCACTACTGTATAATAAACAGTAGTGTTAAACAGTGTTTATAGGGCCACTCAAATTTGGATACATTCAATAATTTGTATGGCAATAGATAGATAGATAGATAGATAGATAGATAGATAGATAGATAGATAGATAGATAGATAGATAGATAGATAGATAGATAGATAGATAGATAGATAGATAGATAGATGGACTTTATTTATCCCGAGGGAAATTGTTGTGCAACAGTCGCAGTACATACATAGAGGAACAGAGAAATTTCAATAATTTCAAAATCGAAATAAGATATAAATAAGATGGGATGAGGTGTATTACAGATAAAGTGCAATGTTCAACAATTAAAACTAATAAAAACACAGTAGAGAGAGAGAGAGAGAGAGAGAGAGAGAGAGAGAGAGAGAGAGAGAGAGAGAGAGAGAGAGAGAGAGAGAGAGAGAGAGAGGACCTCAGGTCACTGTGCCTCCTCTGTCCATCTTACGACCTGAGATGGATCCATTGTAAAGTCTTATAGCCACCGGGAGAAAGGACTTCCTGTGGCGTTCTGTGGTGCATCTCGGTGCTAACAGTCTGTTGCTGAAGCTGCTCCTGTATGAGGACAGCACGTGGTGGAGAGGGTGAGAGTCACTGTCCATGATGCTCCGCAGCTAGCACAGCATCCTCCTCTCTGACACCACCACCAACCAATCAAGTTCCACCCTCAGGACAGAACCCGCCTTCCTGATGATTTCATTGATTCTGTTGGTGTCGACTGCCCTCAACCTGCTGCCCCAGCACACGACCGCAAAGAAGATGGCACTGGCTACCACAGACTGGTAGAACATCCGCAGCGTACTACCACAGACATTGAAGGACCGGAGCCTCCGAGGAAGTAGAGTCGGCTCTGACCCTTCTTGTACACAGCCTCGTGTTCTTGGCCCAGTCCAGTTATAGTCCATATAGTTTATTTTGTTTACATCATTTATATGTGTATAAGTGTTTATTGTTTTTCTTGTCTTGAGGATTGCGTGACAATAATAAATAAAATATGATTTGTGAGGGAAGAGGGTTAGGGTTTGATTGACCGGTTGCCATTCTATCAATAGGATCACATGTCAAACCCTGTCTGTGATACATAGCATGTCATTAAGCCTGCAGCCTGATGCTAACTATAGTGGGCCTGTTTGGCCACCAGCACAATGCCTCATATCAGAGTGTGTGACAGCTTAATAGTACACACAATGCACTGAATATAGTTATTATTAGTAATATTAGTTCTTATAGGCAAACGGTGGCTAGTGACCTTTTACGGTGGTACCGTAGAGAGCGTCCTGACGGGTGGCGTCACTGTGAGGTACGGCAACACCACTGCACAGGACAAGAAAGCCATCCAGAGGGTCGTGAGGACGGCAGAGAAGAACATCGGGTATGCACTTCCATGCATTGAGGAGATCTGTAGGACCAGATGTTGGAAGAAGGCCATGTCCATCATAAAGGACTGCAACCACCCTGGGCTCCATCTCTTCTCCCCCCTACTGCCTGCTCGCCGGTTCCAAAGCATCCGTACAAGGACTACCAGGCACAGGCAGTGCGCCTACTGAACTGCTAGGAGTGCTGCCACTATCATAACATTGTCATCTATATTACATTACACTATCATACTTTCCTGGACTTTCTGGACTTATTACAGTAACTGCACTGTTCTGCACTGCACTGCACTGCATTCATGATGCTGCTGCACTACTGGCACCTCAAAATGCTTTTATATGCTTTATGCACAATTCAACAGATATCATCGATCAGTCCCTTTATTGTTATTTTATTGTGTATAGTATTTTTATAGTATTGGGTTTAAAAAAATTCATTCTACGGAAGGGAATGGGGAGTTAGCATTGCATTGTACGTATTCTATTCTCCCAGAGTAAATTACATTGTATAGAAAACCTCATGCATTAGATCTACATTTCATGAAAATATTATATATATCTATATATAAATATACTATATATATATCTATATATATATAGATATATATAATATATAATATAATATATATAATATATATATAATATTTTCATGAAATGTAGATGTATATACATTATATATACAGTATATGTATATATATATATATATGTATATATATATATATATACAGTATATGTTTATGGTAGGTGCTGATATGTCAGCGTTCCTCCTGAGTGTGTGTGGTGGCCCCCATGGGTCTTAATTACCAATGGCCCACGGGTCCCAGAACCCCAGAGTCTCATCAGCCAGGTGAGGCTGCTCAAACCAGCCAGCAACCACACACACTCCACATACCCAAACGCCTAATTGTAGCTGGGGATCCTCAGCCAAAACATACTCCCCGCCATCCAAAAATAAAATATATAAACCTGAAACAAGCGGACTCTTTGCAGGGTTACCATACCTAAAACATAAAAACAACCCCAACCCCGTTGTCCTCACACCTCCCCAGTGTGACCCACCAACCCACCCTCCCCCTGACCGGAGGCCAGGGCTGCTGCTTGGCCGGTGGAGGTGGCTCTGGACTGGCCGTTGCTGGGTAGTCTGGGCGTACTGGGAAAGACTCAAAAGCAGGGCCACGGTGGTAGCTCTTTCGAGGGCCTGTAAGGCTACCTTCCACCAGGCCGATGAGGCATCTCCCCCCCCCACACACCTGCTACCTGGAGCAAGAGGCCTTGGGCCGCTGTACTGGATGGTGGACCTGGGCCGGATCCTCAGCTTGGCTCCACCAGCTGAATAGAGAGCCATACTGTACTATATCAATACTTAACTGTATCAACATTTAAAAAATGTTGATACAGTTAAGTAAAGTGGTGCTCTTCATTGGCAGCCAATGCATCAGCTTCCCAAAATGGTTTGTGAGAAAATCCAAAGATTGGACAACATTACTGGTTGAGTTTTGTCCAAAGGCTGTGCGCCAACTGAACCGTTAGGAGTGCTGCCACTATCATAACACTCATTTCACTGTCATACTTGTTTGCTGGACATTACTGTTGCTGCACTGTCCTGCACTGTATTCATGATGCTGCTGCACTGCTGTCACCTTAAAAGGCTTTTTGCACCATTCACCATATCTTTTTACTGTATCATCCATCAGACACTTAATCGTTATTTTTATTGTGTGAGAGACTGTTATAGTTTAGGGTTGTTTATAGTATATAGTATGTAGTATTTAGTGTTGTTTATAGTATATAGTATATAGTATAGTAGATAGTAGATAGTCTATAGTGTGGTTTATAGTATAGTATTATATAGTATATAGTATAAAGTGTTGTTTATAGTATATGACCTCCTAAAACCTCTGAATCATTTTTCCCAATAGGAGTCCATTTGAACTTTAACCTGACGGACCTTTGGACTCTTCTTGAGATGATGATTCAAAATCAATAGCATGCATTAAATATGAAACACCTTAGCCTGGGCGACCTGAGCTGGGCTGGCGGTGGAATCGATGAGATAGATAGATGCAGGTGAGGGGCACTGCATGGAGATAAATACTAGTCCCTCTCATCATAACCCAGTGAGAGAATCTCTCATACCCCGGAGACATGGCCTCCTCTCAGCTGCTACATGTTTTGGTCTAGTGTCGTTCAGGCTCCATTCATGTGTTGTCTAGTATCTTGCCAGAACTGACTATGCTGACACAAACAGTGGCGGTAGGTAGAGCGGTCGCCTCACAACCGAAAGGTCGCTGGTTCGATCCCCCGGCTCCTCCTAGCAAAATAACTGTCGAGGTGTCCTTGAGCAAGAAACCCTAACTGCTCCTGACGTGCTGGCCTGTCTCCTTGATGGCTGACTCCGCCGTCGGTGGTTGAATGTGTGTGTGAATGGGTGAATGTGAGGCATGGCTTGTAAAGCGCTATATAAAAAGCATCCATTGGCAATATCTACACTCAGTGAATACTTCAAAGTAGTAAAACAGTAAAACAAATGTATGGAGCATCCTATCGTCCTGGAGCTGCTTGTGGGCGTGAGTGTGTGAGTGCGTGAGTGCGTGAGTGTGTGAGTGCGTGAGTGCGTGAGTGCGTGAGTGTGTGCTGCACACAGCGCTGGACGGTGGGCCGCATTGGGGCCCATATCCTTTAATATAGCATTTAGAATAGAATGACGTAAAGAGTTTAGAGAGTTTCATTCAAATCCATCCATCCAAAAGATGAATCAATCTAACCACCACGTCCATTAGGTTTTTTGAATGATCTAATTAACAGACAAACCAACAGGGGTGAAAACATAAAACATAATGAAGTATATATGATTAAAAAAAATCTTATTATCGAGTTTGCAGACCGTATACTTATATTTCTCAATTGTAAATACTGTTGCATTGCATACCTGTCTGATAGTCATGTATATTTTAACTGTACTTATTACCGTATATATATAAATGAATCTTCTGTTGATATGTTGATATATCTACACACCCCTGCTCACTACCTGCTGTATATACATTTATATATATATGTATCTTCTTGATACTACTGAATAACCCTGCTCACTACCTGTTTTTACATCTTATTTAACCACTGTACATTAGATATTACCATGCACTTTACTGCAACATTTGCACTCTGGTTAGATGCCAAATTGTTGTCTCTGTACTTGTGTTGTGCAATGACAATACATTTGAATGTAATCTAATCGAATTGACTTTTATGTTTTATATTTTTTGTATATACTTAGTTTATACACCGTTTTTTCTATGTTATATTATATGTTGCACAATTTCCCCGCACATCCTCCATACGGTTCTTAAATAGTAGTTCAAAACCTCCGTCCTTTTCGCCAACTTCCACCAGGTGGCAATGACACATGTATAGTTAGTTAGTTAAGCCCTTGGCTCCTCCAGGGAGCATAGGCCATTGGAAGACATCTCTGCCTGGACATCCCTCCTCCAACTGTACACATGTATGCAACACTACAATATCAACGGCTGAAAATGGGTGCAGGAATAATGCATTCATTGCAGACTTGTCGAATTGAAGAAGATAACCACATTTATGCTATTGATCAAGCGTAGAGGAGAAGCAGAGAGAGAGAGAGAGAGAGAGAGAGAGAGAGAGAGAGAGAGAGAGAGAGAGAGAGAGAAGAAGAAGCAAGAAAGAAACTCTACTAAACTAAACTAAATCGTAAACTAAGACTAGGAAATTGTACCGGTTACAAGCCATTATATCAATTAATCCAAATAATAAATTCCTTTTTTTAAGTTTTAAGAAAGAGTTATTCAACCAACTTCAGTGAACAGCAGTTGTTAGAGGGATAGAGGGGTTCTGCATTATATCACAAACGTGTGTTTGTTTTAAATTATGTTATATTAACCAACCAGTACCTAAAGTCAGGGTGCGAACTGGAGGGGAGCAGGGGGAGCTATAGCTCCCCTAGTGGTGACATGAGCTCCCCTGGGAACATGGTTTGTGAAATTTGGGGGGAGCTCTCTAAAATACTGATATGATGAGTGCTATGTGCATCGTTGTGTTGTGTGTGTGGCGTCGCGTCTCTCCAGGCAGTGAGAGGGTTGTGTTGTGCTATAGCTGTATTATTAATATTAATATTGTTCATGGTTGGTGCCGCTGGCTGCTCTTATCGCGTGTGTTCGGCTCTGTGTGGGCTACAGCCATAATAGGCTATAGCCCATGTGAAACAATGTCGCCTGTTTTTGAGTCATTTTAAGTTGATTGAATTAAACAGTCAAACGTTACATTGGTGGTCCGTGGATTATTTATTATCAAGTTGATTGAAGTTTGCGTAGCCCATACATGATCCATCGGGACGTTTCATGTAAATGTAGACCTGTGGCACCACCCCGTGTGCAACAGATTTTCTCTTTATAATAGGCCTATGTCTGTGCTGTCGATTACTATATCACGATTGCCCCTTTGTGTCTGATTGGATATCAGGGGGTTAAATGGCCCCGTAGAACAGCAACATTTTATTAATATAAATATTTGATTTTATTTAACTACAAAATCCCGACTGCTCTTGAGTGTGTGTGTGTGTGTGTGTGTGTGTGTGTGTGTGTGTGTGTGTGTGTGTGTGTGTGTGTGTGTGTGTGTGTGTGTGTGTGTGTGTGTGTTGGGGTGGGAGCAATTACTGAATGGAAGCGCGTCCTCCTCCTCCTCCTCCTCCTCCTCCTCCTCCTCCTCCTCCTCCTCCTCCTCCTCCGACCATAAAGCCCCAGCCTCACCACCTCTCCCTGCCTCTTTTACGCACACGTGGTCCGCGGCTCTCCGTTTACTGTATGACTGCAATTGAACATCTGTGTGCGCAAATTGGACTTTTAGACTTTTATTAAAAATAAAAAATAAAAAAACACACATAAAACGCATACCGTTTTACGCACACACTGCTCATAATGGATATCCATGTCACACTTTCCGGACGCGACTTGGACACTTTGGCACAGGCGTTTTTTGGGAACGCGAGTAGATCGTTGTCAGGTGAGAACGGAACGGAGCGGCGCGTTCCGCTGGAGGAGGAGGACCTGGAGGTGAACACGGACATATACTCCAAGGTGGTGGTCACCGTGATATACGCCGCTCTCTTCGCCGTCGGCACGCTCGGGAACTCCATCACCCTCTACACCCTCCTGACCAAGAAGTCAATGCGCCACCTCCAGAGCACCGTGCACTACCACCTGGCGAGCCTGGCGGTATCCGACCTGTTGATCCTCGTCCTGTCCATGCCCATCGAGCTCTACAACTTCATCTGGTTCCACCACCCGTGGGTGTTCGGGGACGCCGTGTGTCGCTGCTACTACTTCCTCCGCGACAGCTGCTCCTACGCCACGGCGCTCAACATCTCCAGCCTGAGCGCCGAGCGCTACGTGGCCATCTGCCACCCGTTCTGGGCCAAGAGCGTCATGTCCCGCAGCCGCACCAAGAGGCTGATCGGCGCCATGTGGATCGCGTCCTTCGTCCTCGCCACTCCGATGCTGTTCACCATGGGCCAGGTGACCATGAACGGGGAGAAGATCTGCACCACCGTCACCTCCCCACTGGCGATGAAGACCGTGCTACAGGTAGGCGTGCGCGCGCGTGTGTGTGTGTGTGTGTGTGTGTGTGTGTGTGTGTGTGTGTGTGTGTGTGTGTGTGTGTGTGTGTGTGTGTGTGTGTGTGTGTGTGTGTGTGTGTGTGTGTGTGTGTGTTCGCTCAAAATAGTGTTACTCCTGTGGGAAATGTCGCTTCCATGTGAAATGTAAGCACATGTAATACTGATATAAATTTAACAAAATGTCAAGTTGTGAGTGCAGATTGAAGTTTGACAATCTAGTTCATCGATCCACACGGTTGGAGACAAGTGGTTCCTTAAACGTAATATGCGCCGCTGACCAAAAGCAGTTATAATTCCAATGTAAGAGCTTTCCAGTAGGCACAACCAGTGGCGGCTGGCCCATAGGGGCGCCGCCCCCCCCCAAACCACACGCAAAAAAAATAAAATTATATATATATATATATATATATATATATATATATATATATATATATATATATATATATATAAATTGTCAATATGTGTATGGAATGCACCCAGAAATATGTGTAAAATATGATTTTAAAATAATTTGCGCAACATAATATGCTTTTCCTCTGGGTCTCTGTAGCAGTTTAGCCAATTGCTGATTCAAGATATAAACGAGTGACATAAAATGTAGCCAATCAGCGTCCTCAAAACGTCTTGAAGATGTCATTTGTGTGCGTCACAGTGTACTACTAGGAAACACAGACAGAGACGCAGACACACACACACACACACACACACACACACACACACATACACACACGTCAGTGTTTTTTGTGCCGATATATATATATTTTTGTTGAGTGATTGATATAGTTTTCGTGAGTGATTTAAACAAGCAGGTACGAAACCAGAAGTTTACATACACTATATGAAAAGACACATACAATTTTTTTCCGCACTGTCTGACATGAAATCAGACTAAACTTTTCCTGATTTAGGTCCGTTAGGATTACCAAAATTATTTCTATTGGCTAAATGCTAGAATAATGAGAGAAGGAATTTTTTTTTAAGAAGGAACAATTGTTTTATTACTTTCTTCAAAGTCAGAAGTTTACATACACTAAGACACTATGCCTTTAAACAATTTGGGAAAGCCCAGATGATGATGTCATGTCTTTGGAAGCTTCTGATAGGTTTATTGACAACATCTGAGTTAATTAGATACACACCTGTGGATGTATTTTAAGGCACACCTGAAACACACTGCTTATTTGTGCAACATCATGGGAAAGTCAAAAGAAATCAGCCAAGATCTCAGGAAGAGAATTGTGGACTTGCACAAGACTGGTTCATCCTTGGGTGCAATTTCCAGATGCCTGAAGGTGCCACGTTCATCCGTTCAAACTATTATACGCAAGTATAAACACCATGGGAATGTCCAGCCATCATACCGCTCAGGAAGGAGACGGGTTCTGTGTCCCAGAGATGAACGTGCTTTGGTCCGAAAAGTGCATACCAACCCAAGAACCAAAGCAAAAGACCTTGTGAAGACGCTGGCTGAAGCTGGTAAGAGTGTGTCATTATCCACAGTGAAACGAGTACTGTACCGACATGGGCTGAAAGGCTACTCTGCCAGGAAGAAGCCATTACTCCAAAAGAAACACAAAAAAGCTAGATTACAGTTCGCAAATGCGCACAGAGACAAAGACCTTAATTTTTGGAGACATGTCCTGTGGTCTGACGAAACTAAAATTGAACTGTTTGGCCATAATGACCATCGATACGTTTGGAGGAAAAAGGGGGAAGCTTGCAAGCCTGAGAACACCATCCCAACTGTGAAATACGGAGGTGGCAGCATCATGTTATGGGGTTGTTTTGCTGCAGGAGGGACTGGTGCACTTCACAAAATAGATGGCATCATGAGAAAAGAACATTATGTGGAAATATTAAAGCTGTTGGAGCCAGATTCAGTCCTTATTATTTGTTTATTTATTTAGTTTGATATATGAAGCAATATTGTTTGGAAAATGGTTGCAAATTAACTTGATTGATAACACCTTTTATTTGTTATGATTTGGATGCGTGTTGCTTCGACAACGTGGAGGCGTGTCTGGTCCAGCCCATTTTTGAACCGGTGATTGCAGCACCTGAGCGTGTGAACCCGCTTTTATCAATGAAGCCGGTTCCCTAGTAAAACACACTGGAAATGCAAGGCACGCAGCCCAGACGGTTTTTGACCGTCGCAAGCGCTACGGATTTATGAACTGTAGAAATAGGAAACCAGGACACCATGCAACGGGAGCCAGCCAGCACACCTCCACGTCGTATGGTAAGAACCCATCCACGCTTAACAAAGCTTCAAGTAAAAGACAATAAATACCATTTTCTACAAACAAACAAACTCATCTCTGCCGTCTTTCTTACGGAAAAGCGCATGCGCGCGTCAACCAAGGCTGTGGATCCCACATCGTCAAAAACCCGGCTTGTAATGCTTGCGCATTAACATCAAAGGAACAACAAGGAAAAATGGAACGTTTGGGGGACGAAATTGATGCTGTACATTCCAATAGATTACAAGAATTGAAAGCATCTAGAAGCGCCAAATTGGGTGTTTTAACCAGAAGGAAAAATGAAATCTCTGATTTAATGAAGCATACATGCAAGGTGGAAATTGTTAAATCAAAAGTGGAAAACGAGTTCAACAAAGCATATCAAGAACTGAATGAAGTAAATGATTCTGTCAAAACTTTATTGTCAGTAATGTCAGAGGATGACGTTAAACTTGATCAAAGTGAGTGGTACATCCCTAAAATAATACCAGTGGATGAATTCAAAGACGGTGTATTACAATGGATTGATCAAAATGAAAAGGCGACTGATAATGATGCTACAAGGAATATTGAAATTACAGTGGATGATATTGCTCCAAAGGACAGTGTTTCCAATGTGCGATCAAGACGCTCATCAAAATCCTCAAGATCATCCATAGCATCTCTTAAAATGCAACTGGAAAGTGAACAAGCTGAACTAGCAGTCAAGGCCGAAGGGCTTAAAAGGAAGCAACAGCTTGATAGAAAAGAAGCGGAACTCCGAGCTGAGAATGAGAGAAAAGAAGCTGAACTCCAAGCCGAGAAGGAAAAGCTTGAGATGGAAACTCAGATGGCTGCTAACAAAGCAAGGTTGCGCATTATCAAAGAATATGAAATATCACACGAATTAACACAAATTGTACCTAAAGAAAGGCACCAATCGGATGGAATGAATGAATATCTGGAAGGATACATGGAAGAGGAAACGGAACAACAACCAGAAAAACTGTCATGGTCAGCTGGTTTGGACCGCACCAACGTGGATGATGTTCCCGCCAGAACAAGGCCCACTCACAAGGAACCAGTGGAAAGAGCAACACATGGAACTGCGACAGAATATGAATCTGTGTGTAAAAGGATACCATCAACACAACCACACAGTATAGGGCCTACAACAAATACCCAGGACACAAGTAAAAAGCATGAATTCTACAGTCTGGTGAACCTAATGGAAGGTCAAAACAGGATAACAGAAACTCTCATTAAGCAACAAGGACAATTCACTTTGCCATCAATCACTATCCCTGTCTTTAAAGGAGACCCTCTGGAATACCAATTCTTTATAAGAGCCTTTGAACATGGCATTGAGAGGAAAACTGAGAATCGCCAGGATATGCTGTATTTCCTGGAGCAATTCACATCAGGACAGCCAAGGGAACTGGTGCGCAGTTGCCAATACATGCATCCAGACAGAGGTTACACTACAGCAAAGGAGCTTTTAAAGAAGCATTTCGGTAACGAACACAAGATTGCCACTTCATATTTGGACAAAGTGCTCAGCTGGCCAATAATCAAAGCTGAAGATGCAGAGGCCTTGCAGGCTTACTCTGTGTTTCTCAATGGTTGTCTCAATGCCATGAGCTCCGTTGAGTACTTAGAGGAATTGAACCATCCAACTAACATGAGAGCCATTCTCAGTAAATTAGCTTACAAGACACAAGAAAGATGGAGATTCAAAGCTTGTGAATTGCAGGATCGTAATGGAACAAGGCCAAAATTTCCGGAGCTGGTGGAATTTATAAACTATCACTCCAGAATCCTATCACATCCGTTGTTTGGAAGCTTAAATCCCACACAGACAAGAAGGTCCGTCATATCACCACCAGGCAAGCCCTTTCCCTCTAAAGACAGAAGGCCTAAGAGCGCATTCAGTGGATTTGCTACCAATGTGGCAAAGGTGACAGGCAGCTTCTACAAGCAGGCTGTAACTGAATGTGTGGATACAGCACCAAGGAAAACAACCAACGAATGTTTACATTGCAAAGGAAACCATGAGCTCAGTTCATGTTCACAACTGAAAAAGAAAACGCATGAAGAAAAACTGGAATTCTTGAAGAAAAAAGGAGTGTGTTTTGGATGTTTTGAAGTGGGTCACATGAGTAAAGGTTGCCAAAAGAGACTTACCTGTCAAGTGTGTTCTCTCAAACATCCTACAATCCTGCATATCAACAGAAAATATCCTAATACAGAGAAGGATGAAAACTCTAAAGATACAGCCGTGACAGTGTACACAAATCAAGCCGAGGTGTGGAATGAAACTGGGGCCGGTAAATCAGAATGCAAACTCGCCATAGTTCCTGTAAAAATCAAAATGAAGAAAAGTGATAAGGTTATTCTCACATACGCCTTTATGGATCCAGGAAGTTCTGCAACATTCTGCACAGAGTCCTTGCTCGGACAGCTGCAGGCAACAGGAAGCAGAACTACCATTTTGTTAAGAACTATGAACGAGGAACAGGTCATAAAGACATCAATGGTAACCGGTTTGGAAATCAGTGCTCTTGACAGCAATGAGTATTTGGAACTCCCTGAGGTTTACTCACACTCTGCGATTCCTGTGAAAGCTGAAAATATCCCAGACCAGGAGGATATAAAGCAATGGCCATATCTACACCAAGTGAAACTTCCTAGAATAAAAGCAGAAATCGGACTGCTGATCGGCAACAATGTTCCAAAGGCTTTGGAGCCTTGGATGATAATTAACAGCCAGGGAAAAGGACCTTTTGCTGTTAAAACCACTCTCGGATGGACAGTAAATGGGCCGCTCACACAGGGCACTGGGAACATCATTACAACGAACAGGATCTCGCTGGTAAGGATTGAGGAATTGCTGCAACAGCAGATGAAATATGATTTCCCAGAGCGCCAGCATGGAGAGCGCCTAGAGATGTCTCAAGAAGACCATATATTCATGGGAAAGGTCTCAACCTCAGTAAAGCTGCAAGACGGGCATTACAATATCGGATTGCCTTTACGGACGGACAAAGTTGAGTTCCCAAACAACCGCTGTCTCGCAGAGCAAAGGGTCATGAGCTTGAAACGAAAGCTGTTAAAGAACCCACAATTTCACGAGGAATATAGAACACTTATGGCCGACAATTTGAAAAGAGGTTTTGCTATCCAAACATCTGACAACAAGCAAAAGGAAGCCAAGGTTGGAAAGACGTGGTATATTCCCCACCACGGGGTTTACCACCCTAAAAAGCACAAGCTACGGGTGGTGTTCGACTGCGGAGCTACCTACCAAGGTGTGTCACTAAACTCGCAGCTTCTACAGGGCCCAGATCTCACCAGCAACCTCACTGGTGTCCTCACAAGATTTCGGCAAAGGCCCGTCGCCTTCACTATGAACGTTGCTCCTGTGGATGAGTCCGTGAATACAGTCATGAAATTAATCACCTACTATTCTGAGTGGCATCGTCTCAGAAAAGCCGTAGCATGGATATTGAGGATTAAAGCAACACTAAAAAAGGCCTGCAAAGAAAAGAAGGAAATTAAAGGTGCACCAAAAAAGAAAAAAGGAAATTGCAAAGCTCTGTTGTCTGTCGATGACTTACAGGAAGCCGAACATGCCATTATCCAATTTTGTCAATCAACAGAATACAAAGAGGAACTAGAGTCACTGAGGAAAAGAACGCCTGTGAAGAAGAACAGTCACATCCATAAACTTACCCCAGTTCTTCATGATGAGCTAATAAGGGTTGGTGGAAGATTGGTCAAGTCTGCAATGCCCCCTGAGGCCATGCACCCCGCCATTCTGCCAAGAAAACATCACGTAACGACATTAATCATCAGACATGTCCATGAAACCGTTGGACACAGCGGGCGGAACCATACACTATCACGCCTGAGGCAAAAGTATTGGATACCTAAGGTCAACTCTGCAGTCAGGGCAGTGATTGCAAAGTGTGTCCACTGTAGGAGGTCGAGTGGTGTCAGAGGTACACAATACATGGCAGACTTACCCCAGGACAGGCTGCTACCTGACAAACCACCTTTCACAAACGTGGGCGTAGACTACTTCGGCCCATTTGAAATGAAAAGAGGAAGAACAACGTTGAAACGGTATGGCGTGATCTTCACGTGCCTGAATATCCGAGCAGTGCACTTGGAAGTTGCTCATACACTGAATACAGACTCATGCATTAACGCAATAAGAAGATTTGTAGCCAGACGAGGCACAGTCAAGACCATGAGATCCGATAATGGAACCAATCTTATCAGGGCAGAACGAGAGCTACGAGAGTCTATTCAAGATCTGGACAATCTCAAGATTCATGCCACCTTACTTGAGAAAGGCATATCATGGACATTCAACCCACCTGCCGGATCACATCACGGTGGAATATGGGAGAGACAAATAAGAACAGTCAGACGCATTCTTGGAGCTTTAACACGGGAACAGACTCTGGATGAGGAAGGATTGACTACACTTTTATGTGAAGTGGAAGCCATAATTAATGATCGGCCCATCTCTAAAGCCTCCAATGACCCTCTAGATCTGGAACCTCTCACACCAAATCACCTCCTTCTCCTCAAAGAAAAGCCTTCACTGCCACCTGGAGTATTCAGCCTAGATGACTGTTATGCCAAGAGGAGATGGCGTCAAGTGCAATACATGGCAGACCTTTTTTGGAAACGGTGGACAAGAGAGTACCTGCCAGAACTGCAAGAAAGGCAAAAGTGGACAAAGAAAAGGAGAAACATGGCGGCCGGTGATATTGTCTTAATAATAGACGACTCTGCTCCTAGAAACTCGTGGATCATGGGACGAATCACACAAACCCGGCCAGACAAAAAAGGGTTTGTGAGACAAGTCGAGGTGCAAACCAAGACCAACACCTTGATCAGGCCCATCACGAAGCTTGTCTTACTCCTTGAGGCAAAAACATAAGAAGACCCCCCCCCCCCATCTCTCTTCCCCCCCCCCCCCCCCCCCCTATCTCTCTTCCCACCGTATCCCTTCTCTTTCTTTCTCCCCCCCCCCCCCCCTCTCTCACACGGACATCGCACACATTACACACTTTGTGGACTGTGAGGCGCTTTTCTTTGCCTTTTTTGAAAGCTGAACTTTTTAATCCCTCGTTGGGGGGACTTTACGGACCGTGAGTTTAAGTTTTTGAAAGCAGAACTTTTGAATCCCTCGTCGGGGGGACATGTTAAAAAAAAAAAAAAAAAAAAAGAAAAAAAAGGAATGTAATTTAGAATATGAAATTAGTTTAGTTTTGGCTCCTCCTGATTTTGTTGGTAATTGTACTATTCTCTTACAGAACAATTAGGGGCCGGAATGTTGGAGCCAGATTCAGTCCTTATTATTTGTTTATTTATTTAGTTTGATATATGAAGCAATATTGTTTGGAAAATGGTTGCAAATTAACTTGATTGATAACACCTTTTATTTGTTATGATTTGGATGCGTGTTGCTTCGACAACGTGGAGGCGTGTCTGGTCCAGCCCATTTTTGAACCGGTGATTGCAGCACCTGAGCGTGTGAACCCGCTTTTATCAATGAAGCCGGTTCCCTAGTAAAACACACTGGAAATGCAAGGCACGCAGCCCAGACGGTTTTTGACCGTCGCAAGCGCTACGGATTTATGAACTGTAGAAATAGGAAACCAGGACACCATGCAACGGGAGCCAGCCAGCACACCTCCACGTCGTATGGTAAGAACCCATCCACGCTTAACAAAGCTTCAAGTAAAAGACAATAAATACCATTTTCTACAAACAAACAAACTCATCTCTGCCGTCTTTCTTACGGAAAAGCGCATGCGCGCGTCAACCAAGGCTGTGGATCCCACAAGCAACATCTCAAGACATCAACCAGAAAGTTAAAGCTTGGGCGCAAATGGGTCTTCCAAATGGACAATGACCCGAAGCACACTGCCAAACTGGTTAAAAAGTGGCTTGAGGATAACAAAGTGAATGTTTTGGAGTGGCCATCACAAAGCCCTGATCTGAATCCCATTGAAAATGTATGGGCAGAGCTGAAAAGGCATGTGCGAGCAAGACGGCCTACAAACTTGGCTCAGTTACACCAGTTTTGTCAGGAGGAATGGGCCAAAATTCCTGCCAACTATTGTGAGAAGCTTGTGGAAGGATATCCAAAACGTTTGACCCAAGTCATACAGTTTAAAGGCAATGGTACCAAATACTAATGAAATGTATGTAAACTTCTGACTTTGAAGAAAGTAATAAAACAATTGTTCCTTCTTAAAAAAAATTTCCTTCTCTCATTATTCTAGCATTTAGCCAATAGAAATAATTTTGGTAATCCTAACGGACCTAAATCAGGAAAAGTTTAGTCTGATTTCATGTCAGACAGTGCGGAAAAAAATTGTATGTGTCTTTTCATATAGTGTATGTAAACTTCTGGTTTCAACTGTATATATATATGGGTGTCGCGATCGTGAAGTAGCTGGCAAAATTATATAGCCCCCCCTGGTGAAAAATGCACCAGCCGCCACTGGGCACAACCCAATGTAACATACTACTGAACTTATTTGGACTAAGACGAATGGATTAAACATCCCCGGAATCTGAAAGTATTTATTTTGTACACTGAAGGGTGTACCCAAGTAAATGCCAAGGATAAAAGTAATGAGTTTTCGTTGTATTGTTGACCTGCAGCGTTTACACCAAACTGACTGAAATGCTCCGTGCGCCACCTAACGGCAGCCTTTGTTACTACTTGTCTACCTACTGTACGTCAGTCATAGGCGGAGTTTGTGGGTGGGCAGGGGGCAATTACCCCCCCCCCCCCCCCCCTGTGTGTGGGTGGGGTGTGTGTGTGGGTGGGTGGGTGGGTGGGGTGTGTGTGTGTGAGAATCGTAATTATATTATGATTCTTTCATTAAATACATTGATTTTTGAGCGTAGCACGCCACACAATTTAGGTTTCACGTGATGAAAACACAGCGTCACAGCCCTTATAGGAACGTCCACATGGAGGGCAAATCATGGCTACCAGCCAGCTATTCAATCGCTTTTTTTCATTGAGGTATTTTAACCCGGGGAGGGCAAAGAATGTAAACCATCAATGTTCACGTCTTTGCAGTGAACATTTCGTCAAAGGTTAGCTTAACAATGATTATTTGAATTGTTTAATTGATGTATTTTTTGTCATTATCTTTATGAAATTGTTCTGGAATGGTTTGTTTTCGTGGAACGACGCAACCAACTTCAGTGACCTTGAAAAGTTGGTTAACAGCAGTTGCCGGTTTACCGGCCTGCAACCAGGAGTACTTAAAGCAGGGGTGTCCAAAATGTGGCCCGTGGCCCATTTTTAAGTGGCCCGTGGCTAATTTTAATCTTAAATAAAATGGCCCGTTTGCATTCTTCAGTCCAAGGCACAGCATCACTCCTCCAATTGAATGAACTGCCGTTCCTATCATAGGTTAGTAAAAAATGTATGACAGTATTTGTGATGTGTAAATAAGCCCAATTACTTACATTTTACAAAAATAAAACAGTTAGTAGCCCATTTGATGTGTACATAAGGCAATAATTGTATTTACACAGGCTACATAACACACTTATCCTGTAGTACCGTGTGCTTACCCCTCCCTTTAAAACAGGGCTGTGATTAGGGAGCACCATCCTGAAGCAACATTGGGAGCTTGTGTTGTGAGATGGAGCTGCTAGACGACTACATTAGGATAGATCAGGGGTACTCAACTTCAGAGGCCGAGAGGGCCACATTTAAACCACAACAGGTGCAAAGGGCCACAAATTATTATTAACATATATTTGTACCATTTTATTCGCTGTATTTACTACTGCTGTTTAATATGCTGTCTTGCTTGTCATTTTTAATGCATTCCAAAGCATCATGGAATATTTAACAAATATTCTCAATTTGAGTAACAAATGTCAAGTGTTGGTCAAGCTGATGTTTTATTAACACTGGAGTGAATAGCTTTGCATTGATGACATTGATAAAGTTTGCAATTGCTACTTATTCCTAGTGAGAGCTCTGAGTCTGCATTTCACAAATATTAATAACAATATAACAAACAGTTGTTACTTATTCCTAGTGAGAGCTCTGAGTCTGCATTCTTTTCACAAGTACTTTCAGATCTGGTTGTTGCTCAGTTGTAGCTGCTCTGAGATAGTCTGCCAAATGTCTGTCAATTAGACGGGAACGCTGCTTTGATTTTATTATTTCCATGGCAGAGAAGGAGCTTTCACACACATAAGTAGATCCAAAGCAGGTCAGGATTTATTTATTTTATTTATTATTATTTTTTTGGTTGGCTAATTATAATTATTATGCATTCATAACCAGGCATGTCGGAGGCCACAAAATAAGCGTCTGCGGGCCGAATGCGGCCCGCGGGCCGCCTGTTGAGTAAGTCTGGGATAGATGATTGAACACATAGACCACCTGCAGTACCTTCACGGACCACCACTCACAACTCTAGAACCGGGTAGAACACTGCTGCTTCTTCTGTTAACTTATTCCCACGGATAGAAAACTGAAAACTTTAAGTCGTAGTAACTGAAAATAATCAAGTAGCACCTAATCAAAACTTTTGAGTTCTGAAAACTGACAACTTTAAGTCATAGTAACTTAAATTAGTTAAGTAGCACCTAATCAAAACTTTTGAGTTCTGAAAACTGACCACTTTAAGTCATAGTAACTTAAATTAGTCAAGTAGCACCTAATCAAAACTTTTGAGTTCTGAAAACTGACAACTTTAAGTCATAGTAACTTAAATTAGTTAAGTAGCACCTAATCAAAAGTTTTGAGTTCTCAGAACTCAAAAAATTTGAGTTCTGAGAACTTGAGATTTTTGAGTTGATCAACTCAAAAATGTTGAGGCAATTGATTGCCTCAAAATTGTTGAGTTCTGCTAACTTATTCGGGTTTACAGTGTAGTGTCAAGTGTTGGTCAAGCTGATGTTTTATTAACACTGGAGTGAATAGCTTTGCATTGATGACATTGATAAAGTTTGCAATTGCTACTTATTCCTAGTGAGAGGAATAAATCTGGTTGTTGCTCAGTTATAGCTGCTCTGAGATAGTCTGCCAAATGTCTGTCAATTAGACGGGAACGCTGCTTTGATTTTATTATTTCCATGGCAGAGAAGGAGCTTTCACACACATAAGTAGATCCAGAGCAGGTCAGGATTTATTTATTTAATTTATTATTATTTTTGTATCTAATTATAATTATTATGCATTCATAACCAGGCATGTCGGAGGCCACAAAATAAGCGTCTGCGGGCCGAATGCGGCCCGCGGGCCGAATGCGGCCCGCGGGCCGCCTGTTGAGTAAGTCTGGGATAGATGATTGAACACATAGACCACCTGCAGTACCTTCACGGACCACCACTCACAACTCTAGAACCGGGTAGAACACTGCTGCTTAAGGATCGTTTTTATCCAGGCAGTTCGCCTACTGAACTGCTAGGAGTGCTGCCACTTTCACTTTCAAAACATGTCATTAACATTACTTACATACTTTGCTGGACTCATTACAGTTACTGCACTGTACTGCACTGTATTCATTGTGCTGCTGCACTACTGGCACTTTAAAATGCTATTGGAATATTTTTATAAAAAATAAAAATAATAAAAATTTAAACAAAAACATGTACATTTAAGTCCCTTTACTGCTCTTTTTTTGTTTATTTGATTGTATATATTATTTTTATTTTTATGGTGTTTTTGAGATTTATATTGCGGGAGGGAATGGGGAGTAAGCATTCCTATGTACTTGTAACTACTGTTACAAATGGCCAATAACAATCTTGTATCTCTTTTTTTTGTGGCCCCTGACTCCTTATATTGTTTTGTATGTGGCCCCCAATGACAATAGTTTAACCACCCCTGACTTAAAGTGTTGTATTGTAATTATACTAGGGCCACCGCAACATGTTTTTATACAATTTGATATGGCAATTATTTGACCCACATATTTCGTTTTGTTGACTTATTTAAATGTATATATTTGAATTGTTGGCAAGTGTCATGAGGATTGCACAATTGCGTGGTATGTGTACAATGATAATCAATTTCAAGTTGGATTCTTCAAAAGATATACAAGAATATGTACGCATCGCCAAAGTGGAGCTGTGGCAGAGACGGCGCTGTTTTCAGTGATTGAAATCCTGTACATGTGCTGCATGTGGATGGATATGTGTGTACATATGGATGGATATGTGTGTACATATGGATGGATATGTGTGTACATATGGATGGATATGTGTGTACATATGGATGGATATGTGTGTACATATGGATGGATATGTGTGTACATATGGATGGCGAGTGCCTGAAACATACAGTTTGTTCACATATCTTTGTTTTTCTTCTTTAGAGATCTCAACAGTCGTGAAGCAGCTTGAAACGGATGGTCAATTGACAGGCTTGTGCTGCAGTTCTGTACGATGAACTGCAGTTCTGTACGATGTTTCAGTCACCTGACTGAAATCAAATCTTTATCGGCACACTTTCATTGACTTTATGTAATCATGATAATTTACTTAACATCATTGACTTTATGTAATAACCATTGAATTTGTCATAATCATTGACTTTGTCATAATCGTTGACTTTGTCATAATCATTGACTTGATGTAATAATCATTGACTTGATGTAATAATCATTGAATTTGTCATAATCATTGACTTTGTCATAATCATTGACTTGATGTAATAACCATTGAATTTGTCATAATCATTGACTTTGTCATAATCATTGACTTTGTCATAATCATTGACTTTATGTAATAAAGGCTTTATGTGAAAGGCTTCCTTTCCATAAGAGTGTAGAGGTGAACATTAAAAGTAATAATGCAATAATGAATTGTGTGACAAACGTTGGACTCCCTATAATGTTATGAAGATATTCATCCTCACTTGGGAGATAAAGGCATTCGAGAGTGTCAGAAGACTATTTGAACAGACGTATTTCTACAGTGGCCAGGTCTATTACACTGGTTTGATTTTAAACCTTTACAGACATGTCTAAGAACATACATTTGGTGTCTGGACTGGACATTTTAGCTTGTCTACCCACCGGCTGTGTGAAAAGTTGAGTTGAGTTAATGCTGGCTGAGTTTGTGTTCTCTGGGTTTCTGATAACGGGAAGACGATGCTATAATTGTAGTTCAGTCCTTTTGTTTATCCAATAGTTGAAGGACATGCAAGTAACCTATGAGGGACATGAGGAAGAAACTGACGTGAGACCGCTAATGGGAACGTTTTCCTTGAGTTTGGATCTCCTTAGTGTGCGCTCCGAATGCCATATTTGTGTTGTATTGTTGTCCGCCAGTCAAGTTGGTTCCAGTCGAGTCCCCGCCGGCCCGCCCCCAGGAACATGATTGGCCGAAACCAATTTGAAAAAGTGAAAATCCTCCCCCTTTCACATTTGTCTTGAGTCTGCCATCAGACTTTAGATGTTAATCTGAAGATGTTAATCTAAAGTGTGGTTTATGAGACTACCATCACCGTGTCAGTGGACCAGCAGATGTGACGATGCAAATAACAGAGTAGTACCGTCACTTTTGAGGATGAATCATTTCAGGAAGATTTTTGTTGATTTTGTTATTATTATTATTATTATTATTATTATTATTATTATTATTATTATTATTATATATCTTAACTGCTATATATTACACGCAACATATGTTATCTGACCTCAGGGCTACTGAGCTCAGATAACGTGTTGCGTGTGTGCACTGGCTAGCTGATGCGGGTTGAGGGAATGTTGCACATTAGTTTGCAACTGTGATGAGACTCTTGACGGGCTGTTATCTGAAATTATACCGTAGCGTTGGAGCTGCTTTATTTTTCAGTAATGGGACACCTCTGCATTTTTAACATATTTCAAATCAATGCGCTCTGCCTCGCCTCTATCTCCGGGATTAGTTGTTTTTCCTCCAATAATGGGACACCCTGTCATGACCCACTGCACACCTCACCGCTAGAATGATCACCGTGGAATAAAAGTCTGTACGGGACGTGTGTGTGTGTGTGTGTGTGTGTGTGTGTGTGTGTGTGTGTGTGTGTGTGTGTGTGTGTGTGTGTGTGTGTGTGTGTGTGTGTGTGTGTGTGTGTGTGTGTGTGTGTGTGTGTGTGTGTGTGTGTGTGTGTGTGTGTGTGTGTGTGTGCGTGTGTGTGTGTGCGTGCGTGTGTGCGCGTGTGTGCGTGCGTGTGTGTGTGTGGGCCGTAGAGGTGCTGTAAGCCTCAGCGCTACCTAGCCTCTTATCGTGAATGAATGAGTGAACTGTAAACCTGAAATGGTTGATTCACAAACAAATTGGATGTCTGAACCAAATGTTTTCGGTAGATTTGGAGTTTTGGTGCGTCACATCGGCTAGATCTATGTTTGTGAAAACCAAGGGAGGACCTCAAGAAATCATTCAATAAAAAATGGTCATACTCTTGAACAATATGTCCCACTCACTTGAAATGAAAGATGGCTAAGCCCCTGCTTGTACATTCATCTGCCACTGAGAAGAGTCTCATACATGCACCTTTTATTGATTGGCAAGATGCCGATGATTCCAAAAGCCAATCAGGGGAGAGATGCCCTGAGGGTCAGCGATGAGCTGGGAGCTCCGGGTGTATGTTATGTTATTGTTGTTATATGATATTGTGATACTGGTTTACTTGTTGATGTACACCTGCAAGCTCTGTGGGGAAAAATAATACTGGTCACAAAAAAGTCTGGAGCCATTCAAATGGAATGAGTCTCATACAAAGGCAGGCACACAGTACAGATATTTCCACAGAGCATTTCACTCACTTAATAGCCGACGGATGGCTATATTAAATGTGTTTACATTACCTGTTTCCACCAGAACATAATGTGCACATGATGTATGTATGATGTATTGAGAAAAACCCATCAGATTGATGTCGAAAGCGCTGAAGCAGATGCTATGCTATGCGGATGGTGTGGTGGTGGTGTGTGTGTGTGTGTGTGTGTGTGTGTGTGTGGGGGGGGGGGGGGGTGGGTTGGTGGGTGTGTGTGTGTGTTGGGGGGGGGTGGGTGGGTGGGTGGGTGGGTGTGTGTGTGTGGGGGGGGGTGGGTGGGTGGGTGGGGGGGGTGGCGGGGGGTGGGTGGGTGGGTGGGTGTGTGTGTGACAATCTTTTTTGTAGCCCTCTTTACTAGATGCTAAAGAACATAAGGTTTTGTGTTTTTATTTAGATCACATTGAGCAGCATATTGGAGGACACCTGAGCCCCTCTAGTGGGGTGGGGGGAGGGGGAAGTGGTTTGTTGAAACCACTTTCAAGAAATTGAAAGTGGTTTTCACAGCTGAAGCTGCAGAATTGCTCAACGCCATCTGGAGGAGAGATCTTCATGATCGCAGAAGACATGCCATCCTATCGCCGTGACGGTGTGTGTGTGTGTGTGTGTGTGTGTGTGTGTGTGTGTGTGTGTGTGTGTGTGTGTGTGTGTGTGTGTGTGTGTGTGTGTGTGTGTGTGTGATCTTTCCCAGAAGCACTGGAGATTTAAACAGCATCAATATATAATTTGATATTTGAAACAAATCGAACAATTTTTTCTTGCAACATGCAACAAAGCAAGGGAAGAACAGACTCTCTCCCTTCTCCAGTGCTGCAGGTCATCCGGCTGGTGTGTTCTTGCAGATTGGGTTGGACTAAAAAATAGATTAAAATAATGGAGAGCAGAAGTGTTTGAGTCATTGTTACTAAAGACGTTTACCTTTTAAAAATAAATGAGCATTTGGTCCAACAATGGGGTATCGACTGTTTGTGAATGATTGAAAGCATTTTAAACATTTTTAATTCGATTTTTGCAGCAAATTGCCTGGTTCTAAAGCTGCCTGGTAGCTTTGGCTTGAATTGTATAGCTGCGATGGGCCGTTGCAAAGCCTAGAATTACGACATTACTTTGATAGAACGGTTTCAATTCCTATAACAACCTAGAGCTACATGGACACCCTAATCCCCCTGGTCCAGTAACGGTAAAAGGAATTAATGCAAGACTGAATAGTTCTCAGTCATTTCCCTAACCCTTAACCATATCAATCCCTTATGCAAAGGTGACATTCTCTAAATTAACACAATACCTTCATTTAACTAGGGGTTTATGGGCTTAAACCCTGGATGGTTCAGCAAAGCCGCAATCCCTATTTGGAGTCTTTTTTATTTTTTATTTTTTTTTAAGTTTGAACCGGTTAATGTTGATGGCTTTATTTTGTTTACCACTGTGTAAATTATTGATTGAAATAAGTATTGATTGCATTCTTTTAATGATTTGTGACTGATGGCATTTAGCAAACTGTTACGAACGTGTTCGTTTTCTGTTGCATGCATGTTTGTTTCTCCCTCTGTTTTCTCCCTCTGTTTTCTCTCCCAGGTACTGGTTCGTCCCGCCCCCTGTCAATCGTTGGTCTGTCAGTTCCCCTGTGATCAATCAGCCAATCAGCCAATGGGCCAATCAGAGGGGCGTGGGCGCTACTTCAGTCTCCCACTCCCTTTGTGTGGGAGAAGAGGGGATGATATGTTTGTTTGGCATGCTGTTAGCACTCTGTGTTGTGCCCGCTTCTCGTTGCTCTTCGTACACCATGTGTCCCAGTAGTAAAGCCCCATGGGGAGGGTTTACACCACGCATCACGTAGGTTCAACCCTATCTAGGTACACTAGGTTAGCTTTTCCAGGCGGGTGTCGCCTCCTGTATGTTCACCATATCCACGTGGTCCTTGTTCCGTGATTCCGCCGACTTGCACGCCAACGACGTTAGCATGGCACCACATTGCATGCTGCCACGGCCTGTTACATCACCCCTTCTTACCCCTAGACCAGCCATCTAAGGGGGTTCGTAACATGTGGGGGCTCGTCCAGGATTCCATGAGTCTCGTATGAGTCGTGTCTGCATGTGTTGTGGTGCTCTGTTTGGTGTTGTTGCATAGCTGAGTTGCGCGTGGTTAGTTAGTGTTTGTTTGGTTGCGATTATGGCTGCCTCGTTGGTACATTTGTTTATAGAGGCACCGTCGATCGATTTATTGCACCAGTGTCGCAAGGAGGACCTCTTCAATATTACTGAAGAGTATGGCATTCCTGTCTTGCGGAGCTGGGTGAAGGCAGAGCTCAAACGGGCAGTGTTTGGTCGGACAGAATGTGCTTGGTGACGATGCGGTTGCACCAGCTAGTTCTCGTCTGCTACCATCTCCGTCCTCGCTGGTGGTGGGGTACCAGGGGCTGGTGGAGGCTGAGGCCGACGCTGATTTGGGTGAAGGCTACGCCGCCAGCCACCCTGCCACGTTATGAGGCGTTTTCCCCCCGTGTGTACGCCTGTTCACTCTCGCTCTGATGTGCGCCTTGAAGTGCGCCCCGCTCCCCTGAAGATAGAGGCGAGGAGCGAACGGGCCACGGCGGAGGCTGAGAAGGAGGGCAAGCTCCGCGTATAAATCAGAAAGCTGGAACTTGAGGCCGAGGTTCAGATTCGGCGACTGGAGCTTGAGAAGGAGGAAAAAAATTGCTCTTGCTCACGCCCAGCGGCTGGCGAGTGACCCTGTACCTACATCACCGGCTCATCTGACAGACAGGTTCGACGTACGCAAAAACATTTCGTTAGTGCCACCATTTAGAGAGTCAGAGGTTGACTCCTATTTTGGTGTGTTTGAGCGTATTGCTGCCACCTTAATGTGGCCTAAAGAGATGTGGTCGCTACTTTTGCAATGCAAGTTGTTTGGGAAAGCTCAGGAGGTTGTGTCTGCTTTGTCTCTTGAGGATAGTCTGCAGTATGACTGTGTGAAGGCCGCTGTGTTGCGGGCTTATGAGCTGGAGCCTGATACCTATAGTTCAGGCATCACAAGAAGTCCACCAATAGGACTTATGTGGAGTTTGAGAGAGAAAGAGACAGGTGATGTCTCTTTTGACAGGTTGTGCTCAGCAAGTAAGGCTACCGAACATGCTTCCCTACGTGAGTCTCTTAATCTGAACGAGCAGAAAGTGATGTCTCTCAGGCCGCAGTGCTTGCGGACGAGTATGTGCTGACACATAAGACTGTTTTCCGCCCCTCGAAATGGGAATAGGAGTGTAGAATCCTCCTAGTCCCCCACCAAGTCGGGTACCAGCGGTGACTCAAAACTCGAAGGAGGAGCGAGTGTTTTTATTGCCATAGGACAGGACACGTGATTGCTGATTGTATAACATTAAAAAGGAAGCAGTCCCTCCTTGCACTCGCTGTGAGGGAGGTCCAATGCTGGTCGGACCAATCGGACTCTATGCTGCAGGATTGTTTTGATCGCACTGACTGGCACATGTTCCACGTTGCCTCAGACAATAACATCAACTAGTACACGTCCTCGGTCACCGGGTTCATCAAGAAGTGCATAGATGACGTTGTTCCGACCAAGTCGGTTCGGAAATATATCCCAACCAGAAACCGTGGATTAACGGCGATGTTCGCGCTGCCCTCCACGCGCGTAACGCCGCCTTTGGCTCCGGGAATATGGAGGAATATACGAGAGCCCGTTACGACCTCCGTAAGACCATCGTCACTGCCAAGCGGGAGTACAAGAACAGAGTGGAGGGGAAATTCAAGAGCCACGACGTGAGGGGTATGTGGCAGGGGCTACAGACGATAACGAACTTCAGAGGGAGAACCAGTTGTGTAGCGAACTCCTCTACTTCCCTCCCAGGAGGGCTAAATACTAAATACTAAATACTTTTTTTGCTCGGTTCGACGTGAACGGCAGCCCGCCGAAGCCAGCGCCGCCTGTGGAGACCAGCCTGCTGAACATCTCGGAGGCGGATGTGTGCTGCACCTTCAAGCGGTTGAACATCCGTAAGGCGGCAGGCCCAGACGACATCCTCAGAGAATGCGCAGACCAGTTGGCAGGAGTCTTTGCAGACATCTTCAACCTCTCCCTGGCCCAGGCTGTTGTTCCCGCAGTCTTCAAGATGTCCACCATCGTGCCTGTCCCTAAACAACCCAAGGTAACATGCCTGAATGACTATAGACCTGTAGCCCTCACCTCGATTGTCAGTAAATGCTTCGAGAGGTTCAAGAACAGATCCACAGACGACGCAATTGCCATGGCCCTCCACACTGCCCTTTCCCATCTGGAGGGAAAGAACTGTTATGTGCAAATGCTGTTTGTGGACTACAGCTCAGCGTTCAACACGATAGTTCCTGCCAAGCTCAACACCAAGCTTAGAGGTCTAGGCGTGCCCCCAGCCACGTGCAGCTGGATACTGGACCTCCTGTCGGACCGCCTCCAGGTGGTGAGGATGGGCAGCACCACCTCAGAGCCACTGCGCAGTAGAGAGGGTCAGCAGCTTCAAGTTCCTCGGTGTGCACATCTCCGAGGACCTCACATGGTCCACGCACACGGCACACGTGGTGAAAAGGGCCCAACCACGCCTGTTCCTCAGGCGTCTGAGGAAATTCAGCATGGGCCCCCACATCCTGAGAACATTCTACACCGGGACAATCGAGAGTGTTCTTACAGGATGTATCACTGCCTGGTACGGGAACTGCACCGCACTCGAACGCAGAGCACTTCAAAGGGTGGTGCGGACGGCCCAGTATATCGTTGGAGGTGAGCTCCCCTCCCTCCTGGATATATACAACCAGCGGTGTGTGGCCAAGGCCAAACGCATCATAAAAGACGATGCCCACCCCAGCCACGACCTGTATTAACTTTTACCGTCAGGCAGGCGATACCGCAGTATCAAGTGCTGCACAAATAGGCTTAGCGATAGCTTCCACAGTCAGGCCATCAGGCTGCTGAACAAGGGCATATAGCATATAACAATGTATATTTTATTACATTGATTTATATATTGCTCTTTTTCTGTGCCGATATATTGCATTTTATAAATTGCATTTTTACTTATATATATTTAATTTTATACAGTTTTGTGCATTCTTTTAACTTTTGTTCTATTCTGTTTTTATCTTATCTTGTTTTTATAACTGCTGTCTGTCGTCGGGTATTGCACATAAGATTTTCACTCACTGCTTTATACTTGTGTAAACTGTGAAGTGACAATAAACTTGACTTGACTTGGCCTGTTACGTTCACCCCTTCTTACCCCTAGACAAGCCATCTAAGGGGGTTCGTAACATGCCTCCTTGCACTCGTCAAACTTCACCTTAAATTTCTGCGCATTTTCTGCATTGAGGAAACGTATTGCCAACACTTCAGGCTTAGGGCTTTCGTCTGCTAGTGTGTTCCATACCCAGGCCCTGTCACTGCCCGCGTTGGGCTTCAACTCCATCATGATGGTAATCTGGTGATTTGCACAGATCTTCAAGGTGCGGTCTCTTCTCATGAGCAGGCGAATGGTGCCGTTCTCCTTGTAACAGAGCAGCTTCACGTCTCCAGTACCTCTCTCTTTCCACTCTTTGGGTTCGTTCTCAGAGGATAAGCGGTAGAGTTTGGCACGCATTTTGAAAAGCTCCTCCTCATCCTCCTCTAGTGTCTTCACCTCCTGCTCAGGGAGAGAGACCATGGGCTCAAAATGGGGGTCGTGGTTGGAGTCCTCTGCAGTGTCTGGGTCATGTTCTTCTTGTGTGTCCTTAGGATCTGCCACATTAATGTAGATGTTTTTATGTATATGAACATACATTGACATCTTTATTTACATTTAAATAAAAACTATACACAGTAAAATACCAAAGACTAAAAAAGTACAATTTCCTAAAATGTACTTTCTGTTAATGGGGAAAAGAGAGAAAAAACATGAAAACAATAGTTGTGCATTTTTCCATCCAACATCTGAATGTTTATATTGAGTAGCAGTGATGGTGACGAGACCACCTTTAGGTGGTCTCGTCACCATCACTGAGTACCAGTCAAGACCAAGACCTGAAACGGTCCAGTCTGAGTCAAGACCAAGACTTTGGGACTTTGGGACAGAGTCCATTTTCAAGACCATGGATTCAATTGGACTTAATTACCATCACCCCTTAATATTCTAGATCTCCTGCTTCCTGCCAGGGAGTTAAAATTAATATAACCCTCTTCATATAGACTCTTTGGTTGCTGTCAAAATACCTGGAAGTCGAAAGGAGCTCAGCTGGGCTCAACCTGAACATTTGATGAGGTGAAAAGTTAAAAAGGAAAGTATTCCAAAACTGAATAATTAGTAAAAGTCTTTGAGATAGATATTGAGCTCCTTTGACAGCTCACATTATAGTGTGTTAATAATAACGTTGGATTTCACAAAGCGTGACATTTTTATGTGGTGGCAGTATAGCTCAGGAGGTAGAGCGGTCGCCTCACAACCGGAAGGTTGCTGGTTTGATCACCCGGCTTCTCCTCGCAAAAACTGTCTGTGTCCCTGAGCAAGACACCCTAACTGCTGCTGACACGCTGGCTGACTCTGCCGTCGGGGTGTGAATGTCAGGCATGACTTATGAAGCACTTTGGATGAAAGCGCTATATAAAAGGCAGTCCATTTATATAGCTCTCAACATAAGTCACACAATTGCATTTGCAATGGTTCCCTTTTACACACACACACACTATTAAAATCTGATACAAGTCAGAAAAACACATAATCACTATGGGTTTGGGTTTAACCTTATAACTGACCCTTGGATGAATTAAAGCAAATGTTAATTCATTAGAAAGGACAAGAACACCTTAAGAATAGGATCAATAGAGAGAAATGCATTTGCTTGACTGCTCTGCCCATCACTGCAGTATTTCATCAATTAAAGTATTTATTTTGATAATGTTTTTGTGTCATTTACAGAACTAGACCTTGCTCTCTCGACGCATGTATTTGCCCTTCAGAAAGCTGAGAGCAGAGAGCCTTCTATGACTCCCTCATGACGGCCTCATGTTGAGTCCTCCCTCCCTGCTGAAGATTCTCCCCACCGGGGCTGAGGACACAGACCACGCCCTCATGGCCAACATGTGGGAATCTGAGGGAATGGCTCATGGTGTTTGGCCCAGAAGTCCAGAGCATTGTCAATGCCTATATCTTGAATGGTCTCAAAGTTTTTAGTGACCTGTACTATGTGTATCGGGACAGTAATCACTTTATTACAGAAGTTGCTTTTGTGAACTTTTGCTGCAAATAAAAGTTGTGATTTTATGAAAGCAAATTTCACACCGTCTGATTGCTCACTCATCTTGGCGCGCTTAGGACCAGACTGTTCTAAAATATATTTCTCTCACTCTGGGATCCCTCTTGTGAATTAATGGATTAATTATTATTAGTTTTTTATATGTATCATTTATTATTTTGCCAAGCAACCAGTATAATGCACAAAGGTTGTGGATTGTCCTATATGTGCCTAAAGGATTAGCTAGTTCAATGTCATCCACATACAGAATCAGCAAGAATTTTAGCTCTTTAGATGGTGATGGTTTGGCTTCAGTATCAGTATTTTCAAAAATTGTTTGAAGCATCTGCAGTATTGTTACATACACTGCTGTGTCCACTGGAATCTACAGTATACTATATATATATATATACAGTATACTGCAGTGGCCTTACCAGAGGGTAGTTCTCCTAAAGGCGCTGTCACACCTTCACCATTTAGCCAGCGTATGCCCGACGTATCAAAATGTCTCTAAAACGCTGGCATACGCTGAACTATCAATGTTTTTTTAATATACATAATGTATACATAACGTATTAGTAACTTATATAGAACGTTTGATAACTTATACCAACGAATGCTTAGTGTGTTGCCGGCGTTCACAACTTATTTAACGTCAGGCATACGCTGGCTAAATTGTCAAGGTGTGACAGTGCCTAAACAAATGATTTCCTCCGCTTATGGCCCTGTCACACCTTGACGATTTAGCCAGCGTATGCCGACGTATCAAAAGTTAAAAAGCAAGCACGCTGGTATACGTCGTAGTATGGTGAGTTTGTCGACACATGAGCCATACGCTGGCATACACGGGCCATAAGTTGTAGGTAAGTTATGCGATTGTTGACACACGTTCACACACGTTACTCGTAAGTTACGCATAAGTCGAAATAGGTTGAGATAATGTCTAGCGTACCCAAAACGTATTTCTAACCTATGAGTAACGTGCTTTGCACCTATGTGTGACTTGTCTCCAATGCGTATTGACGTATGTAGATGTATTTGACATGTTCCGGACGACCACAGAACTTACTGAACGTGTTTCTAACTTAAAGCTACCATATCAAGGCGTATTGGCTGCGTTTAGGGAAATTGGTATATAAAAATGGGTCCGGTCATCCGCGACGGCTTCTTCCTTCCTCCGGCCCCATCCGGCCCCGAGAGTCATTCTGTTACCTATTCTCCAATACACTCCTTCGCGGCCTCACACTGTGTTTTACTTAGGATACTTTGGAATTGTCTGGTCGCGGGCACTGTGGCCCCTATGACCAGATCCTCTTCAAAAAGTTTAGAATTGTCATTAAAATGTCATTACTCGTTTAACTGTCGTATGCGCATGTGGTTGGTAGGCTAGGGGCTAGGGGCCGATAGGGGTTCAGTCCCATTTCTTCTTCCCATGTTTTGTGAACACTTTTTTAACTACTGAACAAATACATTATCTAAAGGTTGGGGTACATGGGAACACATAACACATGAATAAACACTTCTAAATTTACCCAAAATATATGTATTATTTAGATGAAATACACATGCATTTTCTTGATGTTGATACTGCGATGTCTAGTGCAGTTATGCTTTCGAGCGGCAGCCTTTTATCGGCTACGGCACGTGATCGTCGGCGATACGCTGCCGCGCGCTATGCATAAGTTAGACTATCGTTAGCATAAGTTGTGAACGCCGGCAACACGCTAAGTATTCGTTGGTATAAAGTATCTATACGTTTTCTAAACGTTCTATATAAGTTACTAATGGGTTATGTATACGTTATGTATAAAAAAACAAAATAAACATTGATAGTTCAGCGTATGACAGCGTTTTAGAGACATTTTGATACGTTAATACGCTGGCTAAATCTTTCAGGGTGTGACAGGGCCTTTAGCATTGGAGATTTTGGTACCTGGCAGTAGTAGTAGTAGTGACAGTAGTCAATTTAAAGTCAAGAAAATTGTATTTGTAAAGCCCTTAATCACAGTTAGTCTCAAAGGGCTTCACAAGCCACATGTTTACAACACTTATTTACGACACCCAACAAACCCTAGAGGGAACACAGGAAACCCAAGAACAGTTGGAGGAGGGATGTCCAGGCAGAGATGTCTTCGAGTGTGTAAAACTGGGGAGAACTTTCCCCCAACCGAGTGAGATGCCCCCCCCCCCCCCCCCCAATAAGTGACATGCATAGTATTGTACCTAGTAATTTACAAGAATATGTACAACGTAAAAAGGTGGGCTTTAAGTTTAGATTTAAATAAACAGTCTGCTTCCCTGATTACAGGTGGCAGACTGTTCCACAAATAGGTCGCACGGTAGGAGAACGCTCTATTCCCTGCTGATTTCTTTAGGACTTTTGGGAATAATAGATGGCCGGGAACAGGTCCTTCAGGTATGAGGGTGCTAATCCGTGTAGGATTTTATAAGTAAGTAGTAGCACCTTGAAATCTGACCTTGCATTAACTGGAAGCCAGTAAAGCGAGGACAGAATTGACACTAATGTGGTAAAATTTTCGAGTCTAGCAGCAGCGTTTCACACAAGCTGGTGACTTTTCGTAGTGGAGTTCAGTAAGCAAGAGAACAGTGCATTACAGTAGTCTAGATGATATAAACACGTGGATGAGTATCCCTGCATCTGCAGGGGACCGCATTGGTCTGATTCTAGCAATGTTTCTCAGATGAAAGAATGCAGTTCTGGTTATACATTTTATATACATGTTTATGTTGATCAAAAGATAGCATAGGGTCAAACAAGACACCAAGCTTTTTAACACAAGAGCTTTGGGCGACAGTAGAGCCCTCAAACCACAGTGTGACGTCTTGAAATTGTGGTCATTGATTATTGTTTGGCTGCAGATAGTTTTGGGAAATCGATCTTTAATTGTAGTCAGGCAGGATTCAACTTTCTGGATCTGGGAGGAGTCGTTTGACCTGATAGCAATATAGATTTGTATTCACATAACTGCGAATAATATCACCAAGAGGGAGCATGAAGATTGCAAAGAGCAGAGGACCAAGGATCGACCCTTGGGGAAGACCAAAGCTTAAGTTTACAGTGATTTGATTGTGAATCGTCACAAAGAACAAATTGCATTATATTTGTGAGATGACATCTGAACCAGAGAATAGTCGAGCCTTTAATGCCAACATAGTTTTTGAGACGATCAAGAAGGATGCTGTGGTCGATTGTGTCGAAGGCGGAACAAAGGTAGAGCAGCACCAGCAAGGAGCTTGCATTGCTGTCCATGGTAAGGAGAAGATCATTTGCTACTCTGGTCACAGCAGTTTATTGGAGTCGAAGGTTCTAAACCATGTGAGCTTAAAATATGAAATGATGGAAAATACAAAATAGTTTTGAAACCTTGACCTTATGTCTGCTTGAAATGGCAGTATGGAACAATATACATGGAGTAAGATCTCTTCTTTACACTGATCTTCGCTCAGGGCAGTCTCTGGGAAAATATTGAGACTTCCATTAACATTTAGAAGTGGATTGTGAAAACCACCTCCGACCGGATTCTTAATGTTTCAATATAGCATTAAACATTACCACAACAATCACACTGGGCAACTCACATAGCCATTTTCATTTGGAGTATGGGTCACTGAGGTAAGGGACTAAGGTCACAATTCGTCCTGGCATACTTTTCTTTCAACTCTGAGTGGTGATGTTCTACAAGATTCTACACAAATAAATGATTTCTTAGTCATATTCCCTGGATTAAACTGAGATATCTAATTAAAAGAAAAACTAGATTGATAACACAAGGGCTCACTAAAAACAATTGGCAAATGACCCATTCTTCTCTTTCCTGTATGTTCACCATTTTCCTTCTGGTTTCATCCACCAAGGACCATTTCCCAAGAATATAGGTCAATCATATTTAATTATATTTATTTCTTGCCTACAATCAACTGTCTGCATTGGCTCTGTTATTATCAACCCGTTTTGCTTTAAGCAGCAAGCTTCTTGCACAGTAACATTAAGGTCCATATGCTCATTATTTCAATCAACTGAAACCAATGTGTTTGAATCATGCTCAGAACAGCCCTGCATCAAGGCCAACTTTAGGTTGGTGGATAGTCAATTTGAGTTTATATTTGAGCATAAGAAGAAAGAAAAGGTGACAAATTCTGAGCTTTTTTGCAGAAATAGCTATGACGCGAGGTTTTGGAAGTTCCCCAAATCATGGAGCTGCAGCTTTGAGGACAAATGTTGCAATTTTCGTTTGAAAGCATTAACTGAGTTAATCATATTGACCACAGTTTTGTATTTTCCTTGCAGCTCTAAATTAGCTGAGAAAGTAGGCTGAGAAAGGTTAAAAAGCCACGGATCGTCATTTTGTTGGTTGTATTCTACATGTTTAGTGACAAGGAGAAACTCTTTTATCTCCGGACAGTGCTCTCGAAATCTCTGCAAGAATTTCCCTCTACTAAGCCATCTCACATCAGTGTGTAGCAACAATTCAGAATGGTCGCAGTCAGCCTTCTCCAGATGAGAACGGTCGTCTTTGAAGAGATCTGGCTCGAATACAACAGGCGATCTTCATTGCCACATCCATTATCTCTTTCATAATAAGCATTTTTGCGCATAATGCTTGTTGGTGTATTATGAAGTGATAATTGAGGAAGTCGGGGAAACGATTGTCCTCCCTACACTTAGCAATAAATCCATTCGGCCAACCATTGCGGGCGCACCGCCCGTGGTGATTGACACCAATTTGCACAGAGGGAGCTGGGTCTTCTCCATGAAGTTTTTGAAAGACGTCGTTGAAAAATGTCCTCTCCCCGCGTGTGTTCATCTCCTCTTTTGCAGTCATATCTGTAAACACCATCCGAATAAAAATGCACAACTGAGCTGTATGACTTACGTCTGTAGACTCGTCTAATTGCAGTGAGAAACAATCGCAGTCCGCGATGTCCTTCTGAAGCTGCTGTGTCAAATCCATGACTACACAGCGCCGTGTAACTGTACTTCTTGACTGGAGAGATTTAATTGAAGATAATATTTCCGGTTTGTTTTTAAAGTCCCGAAACAACGAGTCAGCTGCTTCAACGAATGCCTCTTTTATCGTCTCTCCATCTTGGAAGGACTTATTGTGCTTCATGATGGCGTGACTCACCCTGAACGATGCTTGGCTGCCTTCGCTTCACCTTTGTGAAAAATGCCTGCGATTTCAATTCCTTTCTCTTTCTCTTTCTCTGCTTGCTTTTTGGAGGGAAGTCAGTGTCGTACGTTCTGTGAACTGTTCCAAAGTGCCGCTCCACATTTCCCTTCTTTGTAGATTTGCAGATCAGATCAACGCACTTTGAATATGACATTGGAAAAAAAAAGTCCTCCTCCCATTCTGGATAAGCAAGTTTTTGGTTTCTTACTTGGTACAGCTTCCCCACTCATTTGTATACCCTTTCTTTAGTAGAATTGTATAAATAGGCCTATATCACACTTCCTGCTTCCGGAGCCTTAAAATCACAGAGCAGTGTACTCTTACTTCCGGTAGTTACCCCAGATACGTGACAAACTGTGGCCGCCTCCTCTCCTCTCTGCTATTGTAGTGTACCGGCTGCTCAACGTCTAAACAAAGACAGCCCTACCTCAGTTTACACAATTTCCCCAATCGCCTTCGTTATATGGCGATATATCCAGATAGAGACACAATGTCGGGGAATTGTATGATTCGGATTTAGACTTCTTCACTGTAGAGTGTTCATTCACTAGTCGAACCACATCGTCTTGACCGACTTTGGGAAGGTTATGCAGCGATGTTGTCCAGCGATAACTGTCCACCATGGTGAATGCCAAGGTGAATGCATTCACCGGAACTTGGGATACACTGCTTCAGCGATTTTTAACGGGTACTTCCGGCTTTCAAATCTAACGTGATATAGGCCTATTGGAAGGCTAACTAGGTAATCAGCTCGCCAGTGATTTGCAGCTGGCGTGGTTGACCGCGCATGCGTGGTGAACCACGTGTTAGAAAAGATGAGATCTCAATCAAGTGGCAAATGCCATAGTAAGGGTGGATGATATGCAAATTAATTTTTCAATGCCATGCGATCTACCCACACTACCTTGATGACGTATTGGGCACCCCTGGTATACAGCATGTAGTGAAGGTGAAATCGTTGTTATGCTGCCATCTTGTGGCTCCTGGTGGTGTTACGTGAGTTCACCAGAAAAAGGAGTAAAATGAGTTAATTTGTTTAATGCAATGTCATAGTGACAAGTTAGGTAGGTGACTAATATTTGCACAATGTTATGTGACAAATGTCTAGTTGGGTAGCTGTCAATCAATTGACCCTTTGAATGGGTCATCTTAGCCATCATCGCAACAGTGGTTGGTATTCAAAGTTCCTCCCTTGATCGGAGTGCAACTCAGTTGGGACCCCGAACCGGCTGAACATCCCTTTAATCAGCACCTCACATACGGGGCGAGCCTCCTGGTCAGGCACAGCATAGGCCTCGGGCCACTTGGTGAAATAATCCATGGCAACCACCACATAGCGATTACCACGTGGTGTGCGAGGAAGGGGACCCAGCACGTCGACAGCGACTCGATACTGCTGAAGAGGCGCTCTACTCTGGCCCGCTGGACCCTTGCGGGCCACGCAGGGGTCACATATCCGACAGAAAGTCTCCACGTCTCGCCTACATGTGCCCCAGTAGAATGCCTGGCGAACCCTCTTAAGTGTTTTGTTAACCCCGAAGTGGCCGACTCTGTGCAGCCCATGATTGAACTCCAGCACCTCCCCCTGCCGGCTCTTCGGGACCACTACTTGCCACCTCTCTCTACTCGTGGCTGGTTCCTTCCACCGTCTCCAGAGAATTCCATCCCGGAGGGCCAAGCTCTCCCACTGGGACCACAACCCCCTGATCGAAGGATTGGCAGAAGCCACTTTGGGCCATTCGGGCCGTTGGCCTCCCTCCAACCATCCCAACACTGTGCTCAGATCTGGGTCCTCTCTCTGTTCCTTGGCCCAATCAGCTGGATCATCCAAACGCAGGGCCATACACCTTGCCCCCTGCTCCTTCACAGCCTCTGAGTCCCTCATCTCAGTGCGGCTGCAGTGAGCACAGTCTGGCCCACAAGGACGCCTGGAGAGACAATCCGCATTAGTGTGACTGTCCCCCTTCCTGTGAACGATGGTGAAATTGTACTCCTGGAGTTGCTCAATCCATCTCGCAACTTGTCCTTCTGGTTCTTTGAAGGACAGCAACCACTTAAGAGATGCATGGTCTGTCCGGATGAGGAATTTGAGACCACAGAGATAGTGTTTGAAGTGGTTAACTGCCTCCACAACCGCAAGCAGCTCCCTCCTAGTCACGCAATAATTGCGTTCGGGTTTAGAGAATGTCCTGCTATAGTAAGCAATCACCCATTCACCGTCCGGGGTCACCTGGGCCAGGACTGCCCCCAGGCCATCATTGCTTGCATCCGTGTCGAGAACAAACTCTCCATCTGGGTCGGGAGTTGTCAGGATTGGTGACTGACATAGGGCGGCCTTGAGTGTCTCAAATGCCTGCTGTTGGTCTGGGCCCCACTCAAAGCGAACATTTTTGTTCGTCAGGCGGTTCAGAGGTGCGGCCACTGTGGAGAACCCTGCGACAAAACGGCGATAATATGAGGCCAGCCCCAGGAAGGACCGCAGCTCAGACAGGTTCTTGGGGATCGGCCAGTCTCGGACTGCGGCGACTTTCCCATCTTCAGTGGCAACCCCTTCGCCACTAACTCGATGGCCCAGGAAGGTGAGCTCCTTCCGCATCAGGTTGCACTTCTCCGGGTGCAGCTTGAGCCCAGCTTGCTGTATTTTGAGATGACCAGGCGAAGTGATGCCAAAGCAGTGTCGAAGTCCGATCCATGGACAAGGACATCATCCAGGTAGACCTGTAAGTTCTTTGCTAGGACTCCGACCAACACTTTCTCCATGAGCCTTTCAAACGTGGCCGGAGCATTACATAGACCAAAAGGCATGGTGGTGAACTGCCAAAGCCCAGAGCCTGTTGTAAAGGCTGTTTTCGGTCGTGCCTCAGCAGAAAGTGGCACCTGCCAATAGCCACTCCTTAGGTCAAGGGACGAGAACCAGGCGGAGCCCTTAATCCCGTCCAGGGACTCGTCGATTCGAGGCAAAGGGTATGAATCCTTGACTGTGACCTCATTAAGTCTGCGAAGGTCCACACAAAAGCGCCAAGAGCCGCCCTTCTTCGGAACCATCACCACTGGTGACATCCATGGGCTGTCTGAAGGTTCTATGACTCCCGCTGCTCGCATCTCCTCCAGACATTGTTCTGCTGCTGCTTGCCTCTGTACGGGTAGACGGCGAGGACGTTGCCGGATGGGGTGAGCTGTGCCGGTGTCAATCTCATGCTCGACCATAGGAGTGCGGCCAACATCAGTGGGAGAGGTTGCAAAGGCTTCCCGGTGCTCAAACAGCACTTCCCATAGTCGTTGCTGCTGTTCCACCGACAGTCCTTCGGTATTCTGCTCCAGTACGGCCCTAACAGTTACCTCTGCAGAGAGTCTGGGGGTACACACCGTGGCTATATTAGTCGTCGGGGGTCTTGGCAGACAGGGTTGTCGAGCAGGGCAGTTCCTTGTTGGTGCCGGTTGCTCCACTGACACTGAGGCCACTGGTGGGGAAGGCAGGGCAGAATTAGGGGCTGTTCTCCTCACGACATCACTGTAGGAGAGTCCTGGGTGTAGTGGAGAGGCACCGGTTGTCTCTCTATGAAGAGGTTGAGAGGAAGCTAAAGACTCAGGGGTTTGTCCATAACTACCTAACCTGTGCGGAGACCCACCCATTAAAGACACGGTGTTCTGTGTGAGATCTAACACGCACCCAGTGGCCCTAAGAAAGTCCAAGCCAAGCAGACATGGTTCAATGATCTCGGCCACCCACACAGATTGCTTAAACGTCTGATCACCCACGTGGATAGTGACGGGGCAGCAGCCCAGCATGGCTGCTCGGTCGCCGGTCACGGTGATGAGGGGGAGGTTGGTTTGGGACAGTTGCTGCCTTACCTTCAACAGGTCTGGCCTTATGAGCGTCGCTGAGGATCCCGTATCCACGAGAGCATGGACTAAGTTCCCCTCTACCTCCACCAGAAGACGACAACCAGGAGGTAGCTGTGGTTGTGTCCCAGGGTCTGGTCCTTTTAAACAATTATTCCGAGCAGGGGAGGGGGGAACAGGTTCAGTGACTAAGTATTCCCCTCTATTCTGTCCCTGCCTCGTTTCCCAGCGACGGTTGATGCTGGTCTAGGGAGAGAGGGCAATGATACTGTATGTGACCTCTCTGGCCACAACTCCAACAGGTCTGGGACTGTGGGTCTGGTGAGATGCGGCTCCCCTGTGTCACTGGGAGTCTAGGGGTCTGTCGGAGGGGAGCTGGTGGCTTGGGGTTGCCAGGTAAGGCCTGTTGGGGCTTTGGTTCCAAGCCTTCCTCAAAAATCTGTTCAACCTCCTGTGCTCTCTCCAGGGCCTCCTCCCAGGAGAGCGGGTTACTGAAGCGGACCTGCAGTCGCAGGGTGTGTGGGGTCAGCACACTGACGAAGGCCTCTTTAGCGAGGATAAACCGCTGCTCCTCGTTGAACTCAGGAAACGCTCTACGGGCCAGATGTCGTAGCTCTGCTGCATAGACCCCTAGCTTCTCTCCCCTCCGGCGCACTCGCTCGTTGAACTGTCGCCTAGCAGCTGCTTGTGATGTTGGTTCCCCAAACTGTCTCTCTATAGCCCGAGCTATGGATTGGGGGTTGCTCATCTCCACATCCGAGAGGTCAAGCAGTACCCTCCTAGCCTCTCCATCCAGAGCCGCGGCCAGTTGAACTGCACTCTCGGTTCTGTCCCACTGGTTAGCTCTGGCTATGAGTTGGAATTGTGTCCAGTACGTTTCCCACCCCGTATTGCCATCATAGCGACCCACCCTGACCAGGTCTCTTCTCTGATTACCGCTTGTGGGTGACGGAATAACTCCTGCCATGGCAGTAGTTAGAGCATTTGAAAGAGCAGTTAATAACTGCGTAGGATCTACAGGGGCATGAGTGGCTCGAGGGGGAGAAGAGTTTGTTTGGCTTAGCCCTAGCGCAGGGGGAGCAGGTATAACTCTGAGTTGGGTCCCCCCTTGTGTGACTTGCCCACTAACGTGGTTGACGTGGGACCCAGACACACCAGCCACCGCATGTTTGTCTGGAGCTAAATGCTGGCTAGCATCAGAGGAGTTGGTTGGGGTTGCTAAGCTAAGTTGGGTAACAGTAGCTGTGGAGTGACCATCTACAAGCTGGGCTGAAGAGTTAAGGTTAGCTTGTCCCGAGCTAAGAGAGTCAGGTGGGTTAGCGTTAGCGTGTTCCTCTACACACATTTCACTGTACATCGTCTTCAGCCATCCTCTAAACATTTCTCTCTCAAGACTTTGTGCGGTAGATTGGGCTCTTAGTGAAAGTATTTTATGCCCATCCGATGCCTCCCCTACCTTCCCCCGCTGTTCATCCGTGTCCACGAGGTTGTAGGCTGCCGCCCCCTCGTTCTCCGTTTCCGTGTCGGACTCATCTCCCGACACCCCTGCTTGCTCCGGCCGTTCCGCGAGTCCAACGTGTGCCATCACTTTCACTCTTCTCTCCGATGCTGGAGGAGTTAACATTCCTCTCCCGTCCATAGTCTCTGTCCAGCTAGCTACCGGCGACGTAAGCAAATCCCACTTCTGACACCAATGTGACGCTTTAGCGGTGGTAGCCAGCTTGATACAGAAGACTGAGACAATGTTCTTATTTGATAGCCAAACTGGCCCAGATTTATTCCCTGCCGCAGCTCACAACTAACCCGGGGGTTGAAATGTCCACTCTTAAAAACAATAAACCAGGGTGGCAAGCCCAAAACGATATTCCTCCAACGCAAATAGTCTGTGTCTCTTTCTCCCCACCTACTCCACGCCGTCTCACCACACCCCCCTTTCCTCTCCCCCCACTCCCGTTCCCGTTCCCGTTCCCGTTCCCGTTCCCGTTCCCGTTCCCGTTCCAACTCTCGCGTGACTCTCTCACTCCCGTTCCCACGCAACCTGTTCCCCCTTGCGCTCGCAGCCAATGACCCTCTATAGTGGACACTTCCCCTCAAACACATGCAGGTAAACGAACACACACATACCACACCCAATGAACTCCCAAACCCCCTTTGTCCTGGAGGGAGACCCATGGTCGGCCAGGCCACAGCGTTACAATATGAATAACTACCATTGTAATATCTTCATATTTGTAATGTCATGGCATCTCAAGCCTGTGGAATAGCCTCCCATGAAAACGTTATAAAAAGGTGCCACATCCACATTCATCATCAAATACTGATACTACTGGCTGACGTTTCAAAAGAAGCTAAATTGCTAACGTTAGCTAATAATCGATTCTGTAATATTATTCAACTGATGAAATGACCTTGTGCAAATTAAGCTGCAATGTCAATTAAATAGCTTAACATTAGGTATCATAGCTAGCTAGCACATTAACTGGCTAACGTTATCATTAGCTGGCTAGCTACATAACTTATCTACACTTCTCTACTGCTAATCACCAGCTGTATAGATAGTTAGCTAGTTGTCATAACATACTCTCATATGTAGAATTATTCAACATTTATGTTATCGATAGTAACGTTGGCATATATATTTTACCCTCGTCCCCGGATCACATAGACGACCGCTTAATCACATCAACATTAACATTACAATCATGCAAGAAATTTCTAAGCTTTAGATAATGGATTATTTTATATAGCTTTTTATATATTTTTCAGTTTGCTCTATTAACCTACATAAGTTGCCATAATTATTGTTGAGACTTACAACTTACAACTAAAAGGATCTTGTTGGATCTATGTTAGACACTTAATTCAAAAAGGAAATGTATTGCAATCATTTGGGAAACACTTCTAATCTAATTTAAAAACACTGCCTGAAATAGGGACACCCACACAAAACACCTCACATACTAATCTAATGGAACACCAATCAGTCTCAGCCACAGCAATACAACCAGTAGGCCTATCATTTGGCTGTTAGGCATGCAAGCTATGATGACATTAATATTTAAATACATTATGTCCATAAGATGGCCATGCTGACAATGGTGGAACAGATGAAGATGATGTAGAGTATGAACAACAGCCGGTCAATCACCATCCCAACCATGTCCCAGTCGCGGGAGGCCTTTGTCACCTCGTAGTGTTTGTCCACCTGGAGGCGGATGGATTGCAGGTAGTGGCTCAGCTTCCTCAGTTCCTCCACCACAGGATCATGGGCTGGTTGTAGCGGCTGGTGGTCCGGTGAGATGGGCCCAGGATGTGTGGATGGGTTGTGGATCTCAATACGCGCTGGAAACTCAGAAAATCAGGGTTAGAAGAGTACTGGCAATACTGACCTCATGATAACTAATTTGCCTTGAGATGGTCATTAAAAAGGGTTTTAATCCGATACTAATCAGTTATTTCTAATGTTGAGCATAGTCTTGTTATAGATATACAGTCTGATATTAGTCAGTTATGGTCAACAGGGATAGAAAATGTACATGTTTGTGCAAATTCATTTTTCACCATTCGCCATATGAATATACTATATCAACCGCCAGACACTTTATTATTTTTATTGTGTATAGTATAGCGCCGTCTGTAGTATATAGTATAGTATGTAGTATATTGTGTTGTTTATAGTATAGTATAGTATTGCATAGTTTAATATAGCATAGAGTATAGTATTGTTGCAATTTAGAATGTGAGAGGCCTATTTGCACAAGGCAAATAAATACATCTTGAAACTTATTGTTAATAAGTTAATCATAAAAAAACATCAAAAATCATGTATACGATTAACGTGATAGACCCGGATCTGTGCTTACGGGTCGGCATGAGGTGGACTGTGACTCTGTTGCTTCCTTGTTTGCGGGTGAAGCCCAAGACTGGGGCGAGGTACTGGAGCACCAGGATGCTCACCCAGCGGGGTACTTCATGGTAGTTACTGGAGCTCTGGATATTGGTGATAAGTATCGTCTCTAAAAGACTGGCCACCATCAGAGCTAGACTGATGGAGAAGAAAACGTCTGCAGAGAAAATTGAATGAAGAATGATTCTGAGCATAATTCAAAGCTACTGTCTAATGTGTATACATATACTGTATTGCATTTGCATCAGAATTAGATTACAATCTCAATGTACAATCTGAACCACTGTTGGTTGAGACCAATAACTTGAAGCCTGTGGCGCTCCCCCTGGCACTTGTTTCATGTGTTTCATGTGAGGCTAAATGTGTTGTTATTAACAGATGCTTGGTCAGAACTACCCGCCGTATAATGGAATTTAAACATGGCGGAGTAAATGGTTGTAGCAGATTCGCTATTCCGACTTCAATGTGGAACTGCTGTTCAGTTCAGGATTTTAGGCTTTATTCTTGGGGGTTATGCTCACTGAAACTACAATAGGTTGAGTCTAATAAAGGGCACTTTCATGAGGCTGCAAAATACATAATCAGACGGTAAAGACATTGTGGGCATGATATGATGTATGATATGGTCCATAATGTAGACAGACAATGACTCATCTGCTATGTGTCCTATATATTTGACATACATTAGAAACAAATCAATTGGAGATTGACCTTGCACACAAAGTGTAGCTAGAGTTCACTTGTAGTTGTGGCTTACTGATAGTGGGTGTGCTACTCCCAGTGGCCGGCAGCATGTCGTTCATGAGCAACAAGAAGACGGTGTAGCCCAGGATGAGGGTCATCTTAAAGGCCGAGCGGTCCACGCTCTCTGGGGGTAACATGAAGCTGAAGAGGTCCACTGTGACCAGCAAGCCGCTGGGGATGATCAGGTTGACCACATAGCTGCGCGATCTACGCCCCAACACAATCTGATGGGACCAAAGAAAATGTTGCACTGAGATTGTGCAAAGATGCCAAGGAAGGAAGGAAGTAGTTTAACCAAAAACTTGTTGAAAATATATATCAATAGATTTTCTAGGAACAAAATTGTTCTTGTCATTGTCACATTCAATAAAAAGAACAAGCCTGTTTATGTTTCAGATAGTTTTTAGTTAGTTTCCGAGCTTTTGCATCTTGCATGTTTATTGCTTAATGCTTATTATTTTAATGAAACTCTTTGACTGTACTTACATTAAATTGTACATCCTGGAATGCTCCATAATATGTAGTTGCTGTGATGTCTAACAGATTCCATTCCCCTATAGTCTGTAAGCTGTTGCTGGAATATTCCAGAATGTTCTCTGCCGAGTCGCCCAGAACCATTCGTATATGACTACCTGAAAACATATGTACAGATTATACATGTACATGTATTATCTATGTATTGATTAAAATAGATGAATGTAGTTTGTGTTTGTGTTCACTTGTTTCAAAATTCACACATAAAGCTTACTGTCGTGTAAGTAGGATCCAAAGGTCAAAGTGCAGTTTTGGACATCAAAAGGGAACGTCTCGATTTTTAGGTTGCAGGAGCTCACCACTTTGAGTGGTTTTCCATTGTATATACGACCCGTGTTATCTAACATGACATATGGCATGGTGGGGGACACATCCTCGTCCATGCTGCAATCAATGATATCATAATTGGTCTTCTGGAGACTAACCATTGCAAACGATCAATCTGTTTCTTAATTAGCTCATTAATTTACTTCATGCTTCAGATTGAAAATGGAAAACAGATATTTTTAAGTCACCTAAAATAAAACGGCTGTAATGTTTTTGTGATATAAGTGTCAATCAATACAATGGTCAACACTTTTTTTTTAAACTCTCAAGCCTACTCAAAATCTATGTTGAGGACATCGAGTTTAGTTTAGGAGTCACAACTTGTCAATAGTTCCGTGGAGCAAGACCATGTCGAAGCTATTTCCTTCAAATCATAAAGACTTACCACTACAGCTGGACTTACAATTCTGTTATGAAAATGTCTGGCACCCACACATTTTCACGGTCCAAAAACACTGTGTCTGTGCCACACTCCTCCTCATCCCAGCTCAGACCCTCAGTGTCCCACTCCTACATTCAACGGAAGCAGTTTGAAACCATTAAGGTCATGTTATTTAAAATGGTGTCATTCAACCACCCTCTTTAATTTGATGTCATAATCACACCAAACCACATACAAAAGCTGACATGAAAAGTTAGCATTGTTCACACATTAAATTAAAACGCAAATTCAATTAAAACAATGTATAGAACGGCAAAGTTTCTGGATCTAAGTTATTTAAGACAATAAAATGGGTCTTTTTCAACTAATTGAATTTATGAATGCATTACATTTACTTACAAGCCAAAGCCATATGAAAGTTGTAAGCGTTTGTGATTTGTCATTCTAGATAAAAGAGACATTTGATTTAGTAACAGCGTGATTTGATTTATATACAAATTATTCTTGGCATTAAAATTGAACCAAAACATGTTTACTAATCCATGTAGACATAAGAGTGCACTTACTATTCCTAAAATGCCAACCAAAATGAAAGAGACTGAGACATACGTTGGTGTGTCAAAGTGTTTCACAGGGCGTATCTTATTCTTCGGAAATAAATGTGTCTCAAGTGCGTCAAACAGGGACTCAGGACTTGGGCTGGTACAGTTGAATGCTGATCCGCTGGCTAAGGAAACCCATAATAAAATAAGTAAGTATTTAACATTGATGTTAACATAACAACTGGACAGGGAAAATGACATATATATTATAAATAGTTGTGTTCTGCCAATTGGCCCTAGTGCTTTTTTGGTCCATTAAAAATGTCCAATATATTAAAATTACATTTAAAATACACAATATATTAAAATGACAATCAGCCTTACCATGAAACAGCACTACACTGAGGGAGATGAGCTGAATTCCTTTTTTCAGCTCCATCTTTTTGTCCAGTATTTTCAATCACGGCTCCTTTAGATTCCTAACAATTTCCAACCAATTCCATTTGCGAGCTCGCCTCACAGACCGGGCCGACTTCAATGACGGACCTTGAGAGGAGAGTCCGAGAGAGAGACCGCTGTCCTATTCCATGTAGGGTCACCAAGCCCTGGAGTTATATGTTGTGTGAGCATTGCATGTGTGTAACTATGTAAAATAAGTTTATTCTAGTAATATTTGCATTCATATATTTGCATTCAAGTGCAACTTAGGTCCAGGTATGTAAACTAAAGTTGAATTATGTGTAATATGTGAGTACTGCGTTGTGTGTCCACAGTGTCGTTCAATACATTAGATGTATGTATGTATATATGTAGTTATTTTTAAAACAAAAGGTGTTTTGCCACCTTTCTACTAGCCCCCTTTCTGAAAAGCCCTACTTTCCAGCGGAGAAATACTTCTTTAAGCATTTTCAAACCTTACAATAAACCGGTTTACTCATCGACCACCCGTGTCTTTGTCATCGTCAGAGCACGGAGAAGCCGCTTAATTGCAGGGTCAAGAGCTACGATATCTGTCTGGCTGTCTGAGAATTTGGATGAAACTGGTTTTCATTTGGAGAAAAAATAATTCTAAACGTACATGTTTATAGAACAAGGTCTCAGCAGTCAAGCAATACTTTGGTGCAACCTACTGATTTAGTAATTTTTCCATAAATTGTCATTTTACTTATTACTTAGTTTTTGTCTTATTCATAACTTAGCTTTTGTCAAGTCACACAATAAAAAGCTAATTATTCCTATTAATTTATATAGATATAGATAAGTTAATTCCTATTAACTTATATAGATGTAAATTGATTGTGTCCACAACCCACCATAGGTCCACATATATGCTGTTAAATGTTGAATATTCACTTTTGTTAATTTTTTTACTATTTCTCGTATACTCTTTCAAATACTCTTACATCATGCAACTTTTATCATAAGTATTTAACACGTTTTGGACATAAAACACATTTTTAATTGTTATAAATCAAACAAATTGTAAGCATGTACATTTAAAACAAAAAAAGTTCCACACGGTGGTGACAGTGGCCTGATAACAACAAACAAGTCAAACCTTTTCCCCGCTCAGGTCAATGCCTCGGTGCTTAACCCTCCTGTAGCTGTTCGTTTCTAAGGGACGGAGAGAATGTTCCCTCGGATTATGTGCAACCATCCCAAAAGTTGTCCGAAACCCCCAAAATCCTATTGAACATTGTACCACATTACTAACAATTTAGTGCCAAATGTCGCTGATGAGCACCCGATTGGCTCTGACCCACGGGGCGGATCCTTGCCATCACGCCACTATCCACACCACGAAACCCCACAACTCGGCCCCAGGCCGGGCTAGAAACATGCGGTCTTTGCAGGGGTGTGCAGGCGCGGGTTCCAAAGGTCAATGATGAGAGCCCAACTGACTCTGGCCCAAGGGGGCGGAGTCTTGCCATCACGCCACGCCCACTATCCAAGCCACAAACCCAACAACTCAGCCCCTGGGTGGGCTAGACATGTGGTCATCGAAGGGGGGTGTCCCAAAGATTACTGATGAGCCCCCAACTGGCTCGGACCCAAGGGGGCCAATGGGTATTTATTGTTATCTTTATGAGGCCGAGAGACGTGATACAAGGTTGAATGGTCGCATGGCAACTGCTACTATAGGCTTCCAATCATAAAATGCCATTTTATTATCCTATTAAGTAGTCTATCTAGATTTTGGTCTTATCAATGAAATATGAATAGTGAATTATACTTGCACTGACCATGTTAACATCAACAAGTGCACCATTTTCCTTGAAGAATAGAGCCCCTCAGTCATCTAAGTTCACCTTCACCGACACCACAACCTTGGTCTCGTACTAGACACAATAATCCGGTACAAAATCCGGCTTTCTCTTCTTTAATGTGCATACCATGCAGATTGATCTGTGGGAGGTTCTGACCAAAATGGCATGACTGTAGCTCAGAACTATATTTGCATTTCCATGCCTCAGAAAAGTCCACATGCACAATTGCAGTGCTTTCATTGCAGTTCTGTATCATGCTCCTGCATTCCCTGGACTGGTTCTGAACAGTGGCGGCTGGCCCATAGGGGGCGATGGGGCGCCGCCCCCCCTAAACCACACGCACAAACTATAAAAAATATATATATATATATATATAAATTGTCAATGTGTGTGTTTAAAATATGGAATGCACCCAGAAATATGTCTAAAATATGATTTTAAAATAATTTGCGCAACATAATATGCTTTTCCTAGTGCACATATGCCTAGTACACTGCAGCCTTAAGGGCGCATTTGTATGACGATGCTGCTGGGGCGCTTTTCAAATCGGCCCACGGAGGCGGGTCTCTGTAGCAGTTTAGCCAATTGCTGATTCAAGATATAAACGAGTGACATAAAATGTAACCAATCAGCGTCCTCAAAACGTCTTCCCGTGGGGCGCTTTTCAAATCGCCCCACGGAAGACGTAATTTGTGTGCGTCACAGTGTACTACTAGGAAAAGCATATTATGCTCTGTCTCTGCGGGCACACACACACACGCACACACACACACACACACACACGCACACACACGCACACACACACACACACACACACACACACACACACACACACAGAGACGCACACACACACACACACACACACACACACACACACACACACACAGAGACGCACACACACACACACACACACACACACACACACACACACAGAGACGCACACACACAGACGCACACTCACACACAGACACACACACGCACGCACACACGCACAAACACATACGCAAAAACACACACACACACACACACACACACACACACACACACACACACACACACACACACTTACAAATATATGTCTGTTTTTTTTCGTCAGTGTGTGCCAATATATATATATTTTGTCACTCAACAAAAACATATATATATATTTTAAACATTATTAAACATATTAATAATATAATATTATATTATATTATATATAAATATATATAATTTATATATATATATATATATATAATATTATATATATAATATCATATTAAACAAGCAGGTATATATATATATATATATATATATATACCTGCTTATTTAAATCATTCACCAAACTCACCTGTTCAGAGCTGCTTTGAATGTGTTTTGGTGTTATTGTTAACTCGTTGTTTCCTCTTAAATGTGTTGATGTATCCATGTACCAAATAAAGTCTAAAAGAATAGACTGTGTGAAGTTCTGTGGTGCCTTTGAGCTGAAAGTGATGGACAGAAGGGCGACATTTCAATACAAAAAGTAATTGTATATAATGTAATTAACAATATGTAATTGTAAATAAAAAAAATGGTATAGCCCCCCCTGGTGAAAAATGCACCAGCCGCCACTGGTTCTGAACCAACATGTAATGTTGTTTCACTCTTTAGTTTGTCTTCATACAGTTTGATGAGCTCTGCCAGTGTGCGATTGTGCTTCACAAGTCTTGTATTGTCGTGAACTCCATCTGCTGTTCGTTCCTGAAGCCATTCCAACTGCTGCCACTCAACGTCGGTCGCTGTGGGGTGGGAAGCTTGTGCTTGTGGAGACACTGATTTTCCCTTTCATTCAAAGCACTGATAGTTTAAATAAACCTTCTTCCTTCTTTTCTTTTTCTTTCTCAGGTATTCCTCCATTCCTCCACAGGCTTTCTGTACTGTCTATAGATACGTATATTTGTTCTCCATCACTCCTCCACTGATAGCTGCTCCCTAAAATACATAAAAGGAAAGTCAGAATTTAATGGAATAACTTTGAAACTGTGCAAAATTACTATGAATTGATTTCTGTTTCATTTGGTGAAATGGTGCACACACATCCATGTTATTTTGTTTATCATTGGGGCTACATAGGCCTGTGTGTGGAATAAATAAAGAGGTTATATTAACATTATTAGCCATATTAGTATTTTATTGTGATCATAACTTATATTCAAGCCTCCATTGCGGATGAATGGATGATTTGTCAACTCCGTCGAACTGTGTCAGTTGGATAAAAAACAAGACAGAGCTGATGCCTGGCGGTTGTGACAAAAACAAACATTATTGACATGACCTGCATGGGTTGTATACAGGAGCCATGTTATTTTCCCTCTGTTACTAGCTGCATCCGGCCTCTACTTAAAATGCTTCTTTCTATACAGAAGAGACAGTGTTGACATGTCATAGTTAAGACTGTAGCAACTAAAATACCGCTAACCCCAACCCTATGTAAAGATTATGAGCTTGTTTGTCCTTGTAGCATTTAGCCGATGTGGAGGGTAGAAAGGGGGTCCTCAGGAGTAAAGTTGACCATGTGGTTGCCTGATTGTATTCCTTTTTTTTATATACTATATATATATATATATGACTGTTGACAAAAACTTGAAACATTTGAGCCAACAAACGCAAATAATAGTAAATATTGTTTGCTTTTAGTTTCAAAAGAGGTGTTGGACTCATGTGGCATATTGTATACCTTTTTAAAACTAAAAAACGAACTAAAAATTAATAAAATTTAAATGTCAATCTGTTGTTGGAGGACAACAGATATGGAGAATCCTGGGCTATCTTATAATTTATAAAAAAACACATGAAAAAGTGTTACTCTTATCTGGAATAAGAGAATGAATTGGCACTTTTCTTAGTGGAGAAACTTTCTTAGTTTTAAGAAATTATAGGCAGAAAACCAAAACAGGTTACCAACAACGGTAACCTATTTAACAGGTTCCAAACTAAACATTTGATCAGTATCTCCTCCAGGCACAACTCTAAGGTGGCTAATGTCTTAAGTAAACACATCATTCCCATGATATTATGTCTGCTAACCTAAGATCTAGGCCAACAATCCAGCCCCTCCTGCTGAATATTCATTTCTAGAGAAGATTTCAAGATAATTCTAGATTTGAAATGTTCAGACAAATCGAAAAGGCTTTCACTCACAATAAGACACACACCAATATCAGAAAAAGTGATGAAACTGTACTCAAGTTTACATTATTTATACTGTACTTTAAACTGGTAATGCACAAAAAAAATAGACTTTAATTGATTTTATAGTTTCACTGAAGATCAATCCAATATGATAAGATTCAAGATTCAAGAATTGTAATTGCCATTTGTTGCCATAAGTACAATGGAATGCTTACTCCTATTCCCTCCCGCAGTATATAGTATATATAAATTATATAAGACAATGCTACAATACACAATACTATAATAATACTATACACAATAAAATAAAACGATTTATAAAAATAACAAAGTGATTGATAGATGATTTGTACAAGTGTTATATTGTGCAAAAAAAAAAAGCATTTAAAAGTGCCAATAATGCAGCAGCATCATGAATACAGTGCAGAACAGTGCAGTAACTGTAATGAGTAATAATTCTGAGTCAAGAAAGTCCAGCGAAGATTGACAGTGTAATGTTAATGACAATGTTATGATAGTGGCAGCACTCCTAGCAGTTCAGTAGGCGCACTGCATGTGGATAAAAACTATCCTTGAACCTGGTAGACCTTGTAATGATGCTGCGTAATCGGCGACCGGTGGAGTACACTCCACAGTGTACTACACTCCACAGTGTACTACACTCCACAGTGTACTACACAGTGTACTACACAGTGTACTCCACAGTGTACTCCACAGTGTACTCCACAGTGTACTCCACAGTGTACTCCACAGTGTACCCCACAGTGTACTCCACAGTGTACTCCACAGTGTACTCCACAGTGTACTCCACAGTGTACTCCACAGTGTACTCCACAGTGTACTCCACAGTGTACTCCACAGTGTACCCCACAGTGTACTCCACAGTGTACTCCACAGTGTACTCCACAGTGTACTCCACAGTGTACTCCACAGTGTACTACACAGTGTACTCCACAGTGTACTCCACAGTGTACTCCACAGTGTACTACACAGTGTACTACACAGTGTACTCCACAGTGTACTCCACAGTGTACTACACAGTGTACTACACAGTGTACTCCACAGTGTACTCCACAGTGTACTCCACAGTGTACTACAGTGTACTACACAGTGTACTACACAGTGTACTACACAGTGTACTCCACAGTGTACTCCACAGTGTACTCCACAGTGTACTACACAGTGTACTCCACAGTGTACTCCACAGTGTACTCCACAGTGTACTACAGTGTACTACACAGTGTACTACACAGTGTACTACACAGTGTACTCCACAGTGTACTCCACAGTGTACTACACAGTGTACTACACAGTGTACTCCACAGTGTACTCCACAGTGTACTCCACAGTGTACTCCACAGTGTACTCCACAGTGTACTACAGTGTACTCCACAGTGTACTCCACAGTGTACTCCACAGTGTACTCCACAGTGTACTCCACAGTGTACTACACAGTGTACTACACAGTGTACTACACAGTGTACTACACAGTGTACTCCACAGTGTAGTACGCTGTGTAGTACGCTGTGTAGTACGCTGTGTAGTACACTGTGTAGTACACTGTGTAGTACACTGTGGTCATGCACAGTGTACTACACAGTGTACTACACAGTGTACTCCACAGTGTACTCTGTGTGTGCATCTCACCACTGAGGGCGATGCAATGCGTATCTCAATAGCTTTGCATCAATCCTGATACATTAAGATACAGTACATATGAAGCAAGAGGCAAGATTCAAGACTACTAATGCGATGTGATCAATTCATTCCTAGTATATATTTTTACATTTGTGTGTAATGTAGGCCTAATTGGGTGCCTGTCACGTTCAGAACAGGAGAACTCTGTTGAGTAACAGAGTGATACGTCATACATGGTGGTCTTCACAGACAGGTGGGGGTTGATGGGTGGCGGCTAGAGGGGGTGGGGGGGATGGGGGGGGACTCTCACCCTCTCACTCGGTCAGAGGTCATGCTGGCTGACAGAGTACTGCTGCGCTCATAAATGTGTTGGAGCTCTGACAGTGTTGTTGCATTTGTGTGGCCTGGTGTGCGACTGCCACGTTCTGATCAGAACAGACAGCGTGTCACCGGCAGCTTATACAAACCAATCTGCTCTCCTCTGCCCTTCCACCCAGCAGCAGTCCAGCTCTGGCTGTGGGCTCATCAGAACCTGCTCAGTCTGAGAGTCCGTGCACATTGCGGGCACACAGAATTTCCGGGCGGACCCCATGTCTTGCGGCGGCCCCCCCGTCTCGACCAGTGGCGGTTACATGCTGAAAATTGTCTGAATTGCTATTCTGGCAGAGGTTCTGGACCGCCCAGGTGGACCTGAGAAACCCCCCTCTGCGAAATGTGGTTCTCTCTTAGCCCAGAGGGTCTCCGTTTGGGGGGTAGATGGCCCACACACACTGGGGCCGTGGACGCTCTTGTATGCGCTGCCACCGATTCAGCTGCTTCATCCTCTTCAAGAGAGGATCAGACAGGGGAGTCTGCTGCTCCTTCTGGCTCTGCCCTGTGGTCCTCCTGAACCACATGTTATTATGACTCCAGTTCTATGATTGTACCCTCCATGCTGAAAGAAACACAGCCACATATACACCATGGGACATGTGGGCGGGGCCTTACATATACAGTCGGACATGTGGGCGGGGCCGTATATATACACGGTGGCGGTGGCTTTATATACACAATGGGACATGTGGGCGGGGCCATATATACACGATGGGACATGTGGGCGGGGCCATATATACACGATGGGACATGTGGGCGGGGCCATATATACACAATGGGACATGTGGGCGGGGCCATATATACACAATGGGACATGTGGGCGGGGCCATATATACACAATGGGACATGTGGGCGGGGCCATATATACACGATGTGGGCGGGGCCATATATACACAATGGGACATGTGGGCGGGGCCATATATACACAATGGGACATGTGGGCGGGGCCATATATACACAATGGGACATGTGGGCGGGGCCATATACACACAATGGGACATGTGGGCGGGGCCATATATACACGATGTGGGCGGGGCCATATATACACAATGGGACATGTGGGCGGGGCCATATATACACAATGGGACATGTGGGCGGGGCCATATATACACGATGTGGGCGGGGCCATATACACACGATGGGACATGTGGGCGGGGCCATATATACACAATGGGACATTTGGGCGGGGCCATATATACACAATGGGACATGTGGGCGGGGCCATATATACACGATGTGGGCGGGGCCATATATACACAATGGGACATGTGGGCGGGGCCTTATATACACAATGGACATGTGGGCGGGGCCATATATACACAATGGGACATGTGGGCGGGGCCATATATACACAATGGGACATGTGGGCGGGGCCATATATACACAATGGGACATGTGGGCGGGGCCATATATACACAATGGGACATGTGGGCGGGGCCATATATACACGATGTGGGCGGGGCCATATATACACAATGGGACATGTGGGCGGGGCCATATATACACAATTGGACATGTGGGCGGGGCCATATATACACGATGTGGGCGGGACCATATATACACGATGGGACATGTGGGCGGGGCCATATATACACAATGGGACATGTGGGCGGGGCCATATATACACAATGGGACATGTGGGCGGGGCCATATATACACAATGGGACATGTGGCCGGGGCCATATATACACAATGGGACATGTGGGCGGGGCCATATATACACAATAGGACATGTGGGCGGGGCCATATATACACAATGGGACATGTGGCCGGGGCCATATATACACAATGGGACATGTGGGCGGGGCCATATATACACAATGGGACATGTGGCCGGGGCCATATATACACAATGGGACATGTGGGCGGGGCCATATATACACAATGGGACATGTGGGCGGGGTCTTATATACACAATGGACATGTGGGCGGGGTGTTTTATACACGATGGGACATGTGGGCGGGGTGTTTTATACATGATGGGTCATGTGGGCGGGGCCTTATATACACAATGGGACATGTGGGCGGGGCTTTATATACACAATGGGACATGTGGGCGGGGCCTTATATACACGATGCTGGGCCGTATATACATGTAAACTTATGGGACAAGCCCATAAGGCGTAGCCCAGACAGTCAGGTCAAATGTTACAATTTAGAGGTTTAGAGGTTTAGAGGTCCAATATGAGATGTCATTTGTGAAGGAATCAATCACCGTCTTGTTAAGGCTATGTAGTAGGCCTAGGTATTTAGCCTACGTATTTAGCGTATTTGTATGTTGCTCTAATATGTAATCCTCCCCTCTTGGTCCCACAACAGTCATTGTTTGATTAAAAATAATGATTATTTTTGGGACAAACAATGTTTATGACAAACAAAACATGTTTTGGCATCCGATCCAAAGCTATATGATGCTATATAACCTAAACCTAATAAATTAATGTTTCGTAAAAGCACTGTATAAATGCAGCCGTTTACCATTTACAAGGTTCACTTATGAAAATGTCTCATCTTAAATCAGGAATAACTCGCTGTCGATGTGTTTTGAACCAATGGAAGCCTAAAACGGAGAGAATTTATTAACATTTAATAAAGTGGAACCGGATTTAAGGATGACCTCTCAAATCCGGCTGAAAGAATGTGTGGGGTGGCAAGCTTACGTTAGTAAGTCAGACCAGTAGCATAACTTACTGACTTGAGTCCATCCGTTGGTTTCTAGATGGAGGATTGAAACGTCTTTATTGGTCTCATACATGTACACACAGTGAAATGTGTTTCTCTGCATTTAACCCATCCTAGTATTAGGAGCAGTGGTGTTTCGAGGAATGAGGGAGGGAGGACTGAGGGAGCTGAGAAGAGGAAGCAAAGCAAGCACATCTGTGTGTGTGTGTGTGTGTGTGTGTGTGTGTGTGTGTGTGTGTGTGTGGTGTGTGTGTGTGTGTGTGTGTGTGTGTGTGTGTGTGTGTGTGTGTGTGTGTGTGTGTGTGTGTGTGTGTGTGTGTGTGTGTGTGTGTGTGTGTGTGTGTGTTCTCTGATATATGTGGACATTTGTCACAACTAATGGGGATCCTAATAAGCACACACACACACACACACACACACACACACACACACACACACACACACACACACAGGGGTCTCGCACCTTATTTAGCTGACACCTTGGAATACAATTCACAGCATACATACACACAACATAAATTCTAGCAGGCAGATCAATATTCAAAGCCATTCCCGGGACCCAGGAAGGAAGTGTGCAGTGGGACAAACATCCCATCTCTCCTTGGAGGCTTGTCTCAGCGATCTGTAGCGGCTAGAGAGACTAATCGGAGCAGCAAAAGGCAAAGAGCGATGCAGATCTCAGTGAGAATGCTAATGTCGGTGGATGATGAGCCATTGCTGCATAACTCTCCTGTGTTTCTCACCTTCATCAGGTTTTACTGTGGGAAGGATAAGAAAATAAAAATGATATATACATATATATTATTTTTTTGTGTCGATTTTTCAAACGCAATAGGAGCTGAAAAGGTGGTATAAGCTGTCCTTGTGAAGTCTGGGTATAAATCGAAATATTAAAGCAAAAAGATGCTTCAAGATTTACACTAGCTTTACGTCCATCGCTCACATCCGCAAAGGGTAGTAGTTTATAGGTTTTACAAGGTGACGTGCAGGGTAGCTACCAACATGAAGGCAAGGTGAAATAAATATAGCAGAAATCTGAAATTCCCTTATGGCCACAAAACATGGGGGTTGTGGATGTTCACTACCTTCTCCAGCAGTCTCTCATATGAACAGTGAAGGATGACCGAAACACACATACACAAATACACTCATGCACAGATACACCAACAACAGTGAACAGTAACAAACACATGTATGCACATACACAAACACACACACACACTGGATTGACACCGCCCCTCTGTTCAACGGTGGGTCCCTGGCGATCATAACGGTGATCATAATTAGGATGGTGGGGATAATGGATCAAGCTTCAGTGGAGAGCTGACGATTTCTGCTCTGATCACTCCATCACAGCACAGCCCTCCAAGCTGGCTGCACGGAAGTCATTAGGGGGGCGGGGGAGGGGCGGCCCTCAGGTGCCCAAGCCAAGTCCCAACATCCTGCCGCCCAAAGTATGTTTTGATCTGTTGAAATCATGCACAATAATTAAGGGTCACTATTAATGGTTGTAGGTTGTAATTAATGTTGACCAATTAATGCTTAGAAATTGCAAAAAAACGTTCCATTCATTCGCCATCTTTTAGAAGGCATATGTAACTATATGGCTAGTTGACTGGCTGTATGGACCTGTGGACATGACCATATGTCTGTGGTCTTTAAAGTGTGTACTTTAGTGACATGAAGAGTGTGGGTAGTTGTTTTTACATGTTGTTACTTGGTTCCAGATGGCACTGTGGTGTTTGACAGAAAAAAATGGATTTACTGAATTAACAGCATTGTCAAAGTGAAATATTATTATTAAAAATAATGAGCTATGGATTTCTCACACAAAGGACGATGGTGTGGGCACAGAAGACCAGGTTATGAAGTGTTGTTCAGTCACCCAGTGGTGGCCTGGGGAGCGCTGCCCCTATGAGCAGAACCATTGCTCTGAATTCATGTAGTTATTGTTGTTGTTGTTGATCAGTGTTGCTGACAATCTCATATTTCAAGATTTAAGATTTGGAATTCTGGAATTCTTCTGGAATTCTTATTCCCCATTCACTCCCGCAGTATGAAGTTCCTACAAAAGATCCTACAATTTAACACTATATACTATACTATGTAGTATACTTATGCTATGAAAACCCATGGAAATTACATCATGTGTGCAATGCTTGTGCATGTCCTTGCAGGGGAAAGTATGTAGAGCAAATTGAAGGTTTTATACGTGTGACTGCGACACTACTCATTTAGCTTCCCTTTAGTTACGTCATGTTCAAAGTCATTTTTGGTCGGTGCGTGAAAGAATGAAAGTACCCTTTAACTGGATTCAAACTTTCCGCACGCATTCATTAAGTAGGGCTGCCTTCACCTGCATTCATGTCGGTCTATGACATTTTAATGCATAATGTCAAAGACATTATGCATTAAAATGTCATGTCATTGCATAATGTAACCGTTTTATTGGAAAGACCTTTTCATGTTTTAAATGAGTGTTCACTATTGTTAGTCATTTTCTTTTGTGTTTGTAAGCACTCTGAGATTCTTTTGAATGTAAAGTGCAATACAAATAAAATGCATTATTATTATAATAATTTGTAATGGATTGAGTAAAGTCTGTCCTATTGTTGCAAAAACCTTGGTTTGATTTATGAGAGAGAGAGAGAGAGAGGATGAGAGAGAGAGAGGAGAGAGAGAGAGAGGATGAGAGAGAGAGAGAGAGAGAGAGAGAGAGAGAGGGAGAGAGAGAGAGAGAGAGAGAATCCATAATTCAACAAAGGTCACCTAAGTTAGCATGCAATAGCGCTACAGAATATGTTTTCCTTTACTACTACTGAAATGATGCCACGTGTCAACATATGAAACATGACCGTAGCACATGAGCTGTAGAAGCACAAAACGTTTCACTGTGTATGTATGGTTCAGTCTGTGGAGATCTCCCACCAAGCTCTTGTTGAAAGTGAGTTCAGTGTATATAAGCTCAGTGGATCTCTGCTGTTCCCTCTCTTGGTTTCTGTTTCTCAGGAGGGGTTTTCTGCCTATTATGTTGATCTCTCAGTGTGTAACGTGTGTAACGGTCCTTCAACGTTTGCAACACGATGCTGAATGTGTTCTACCAGTCGGTGGTAGCCAGTGCCATCTTCTCCGGAGTCGTGTGCTGGGGAAGCAGGTTGAGATCAGCAGACGCCAACAAGATCAGCAGGATTGTCAGGAAGGCTGGCGCTGTCCTGGCGGTCCAGCTGGACCCCTTGTTGGTGGTGTCTGAGAGAAGGATGCTGCGCAAGCTGCGTAGTATCCTTGACAACAACTCTCACCCTCTCCATCAGGTGCTGACCTCATATAGAAGCACCTTTAGCAACAGACTCATTCCACCCAGGTGCACCACAGAACGCCATAGGAAGTCCTTTCTTCCTGTGGCCATTAGACTCTATAATTCCTCTACCTCGGGTCGTGAGAGGGACAGTGGAGACTCTGTGACCTGAGGCCAACGTACTTATTTTTATTTTTTATTTTTGGTCAACGCACTGTAATCATCTCATTGTACTTTGCACTGTAAATTCTATTTCAAATCCGAATTCACTTTTCACTTTTTCACTTTTCACATGTCACTTTTTCAGTTGAGTTATTTATTAATATATTATTACTGCCAATTTGCACTATACGTATTGTTGTGTATTGTATATACCTACGTATTACTGTTATAATACTGTAAATTATCTTCATTTATCAATACATTTAGACTTCATTTAGAATTATTTGAACTATTTTTGTTTATAATAGTTTTATTTTAGTTAGTTGTTTTGTTTTTTAGCTTAGGTATTAGTATTCTTGTGTGTGCATTTATTCCCCCTGCGTCAACTGTTGCACCTTAATTTCCCTCGGGATTAATAAAGTTTTCTGAATCTGAATCTGAATCTGAAACTGCTCCTTCGGCTTCTTTACATAATTACATAACAAAAAAATATATATATATAATCATTTTTACTTTTTTTTTGCTTTTTTATTAAATGTTGTTCTACATTTATGCAATAATAGTTAATAATTAATAATAGTAATCAATACTGGTACCACTATTATCACTAGTGTTACTACCCTCAGAATGTACCACTATTATCACTAGTGTTACTACCCTCAGAAGGTACCACTATTATCACTAGTGTTACTACCCTCAGAAGGTACCACTGTTATCACTAGTGTTACTACCCTCAGAAGGTACCACTGTTATCACTAGTGTTACTACCCTCAGAAGGTACCACTGTTATCACTAGTGTTACTACCCTCAGAAGGTACCACTGTTATCACTAGTGTTACTATCCTCAGAAGCAGGGGAGTCTGAAAAGTCATCCAGCATTAAACCATTACATTTTCTGCAGTGAACTGAAGTCTTGGCTTTTATTGCACTTGGATGAATAATGTGTGTGTGTGTGTGTGTGTGTGTGTGTGTGTGTGTGTGTGTGTGTGTGTGTGTGTGTGTGTGTGTGTGTGTGCGTGTGCGTGCGCGTGCGACAGTGGAAATTATCATTACAAGTCGATCCAACAATATCGTGCACATCCTGGCTCCCCCCTCCTCCTCCCATCACTCTCCCCTTCCCATTAGTTGATATGTTGGTTTGCAGTACATTGTGTGAACTACATACATATAGTATAATGCATTAGAAGGAGTAGACCATCGCTATCCATCTCTTTTACCACCCGCCCCCCCCCCCCCCCCCCCTGCTTCCCAACCTTCCCTCTAAATGCTTTAGTTCACATGTGTGTTTCCCTTTTCTGCACGAGGTGACAATAGTTCAGGTCATCGACTGGTGAAGTTGATTGGAAACTCAAACAAATATGAATACTTTTGAAGGATACCGGCCAGCACCACAGACACACATTATTTCTCATTTTACTTATTTTATTTGTACTTTTATATTTTCTTGTAAACTACTATGTACATTACTATGTATGTCACCTATGGCACCCATTGCATTCCTGAACCATCCCTGGAAGGAGGGATCCCCCACTCTGCTATCCTTCCCAAGACAAGGTTTGGGGGGTGTTGTAAACATGTGGCCTGTGATTACTACACTTTGCTTAAATTTACTTTGATTTTGTATATTTACTTTTTGTCTGCTCTTATTCTTCCCATCCTTATGCTAAGAGTGAAATAAAAAATAAAAAATAGTGTTGCGTGTGTTGTGAGATGTGTGTGTAGGATACACAAATTGACACATAACAAACAACAGGCTTTAAGAGAAGAACGAAAGCAGTGTACACTTGACGAATCTTTACTCTCCATTCTCTCAAGACAAAGTTGTAAAACTGAAATGATACAAAAAAGGGTACCACCAATTACACAATGATATGACATACACAGAATAAAACAACAGCATGAAACACAAGTTACAAGCAGTAAAGTATTATGTCACCTTTAAGTGACTTAGCTTCCACAGTCAGGCCATCAGGCTGCTGAACAAGGGCGTATAGCATATAACAATGTATATTTTATTACATTGATTTATATATACATATTGCTCTTTTTCTGTGCCGATATATTGCATTTTATAAATTGCATTTTTATTTATATTTTTTAACTTATTTTATTCTATTCTGTTTTCATTCTATTTGATTATTATTACTTATTTTTATAACCGCTGTCTGTCGTCGGGTATTGCACATAAGATTTTCACTCACTGCTTTATACTTGTGTAAACTGTGAAGTAACAATAAACTTGACTTGACTTGACTTGACTTGACATGTAAATAGCTTGATGCTTGATAGCTTGACTTAACAATATCAATATAAACAGTGCCAGAGTACATTTCTAAAGTGAGCATGAAGCTAGCCTGAGTTAACAACAACAGCATTGACACTAGCACGCCATCCTCGCAATACGCAGTAAAACACATAAGCTAGCACTACGTTTTTGCATAGGGAAAACTTAAATTTAGTGTAACTAACAAGTGATACTTAGAATAGAATAACCGTGTAGCTGGAATATGACCACATGCTTGAAAACTCTGACGTATTGCAACTAGAAACAAAACGTAACAGAAGCAAGGAGTGTGAAAACACAAACAAAAGATACAGCTCTTAAAGAACGTGACAATGGTTGTACAAATGAAGGACGACTGCAGGGGAATCTCAAAACTCTAAACAACACGAACATTGATCACTGAGCACCACATGGGAATTTGTCTGTGTGTCAAACTCAGCCTCTTGGCTTTGTTCCTGCTGTTCATGTTGGATTGATGTGTCCTGTCTCACAGCATTGGGTGAACGAACCATGAATCAACACACAAAATACTATAAAAAGAGACACACATGTATGACTTCAGTCTCCCTGATGGATGCCCTGTCCCCCACCACAGGTGAATGCCTTCCTGTCCTTTGTGGCTCCCATGGCGGCCATATCGGTCCTTAATGGGATCATAGCCAATCAGCTGCTGCGCATGTTCCGAGAGGCGGAGCAAGAGAACAGGGTGTGTGTGGTCGGGGGAACCCCCACCGTTCTGAACGTCACGGTGGAGCCCAACCGGGCTCAGTCGCTGCGCCATGGAGTTCTGGTCCTCAGTAGGTGACACACACACACACACACACACACACACACAAATTGTGTAGCAATCCTCAGGGTCACTCTTTACACACAACAGCAATTTGAAAAATATAATTAATAATTAAAACATTTATTAAAAACTAAACATATTTCAGTGGCCCTAAGTAGTGCAAATTAGAAATATATATATATACCTAGGTGCGGTGGGATGTAAACATGTAACTATTGTACTATTGAGTATTGTGGTATTGATGCAACATAGTATTGTAGTTACACAGAACAGTCAGTGTTGATAATTGAATGGCTCTGGTTTTGGGGATTGAACCGGCGACCTTCCGGTTCCCAAGCCAAGTCCCAACAGACTGAGCTAACCTGCCGCCCGAACATAGTTCATACTTGGCACCGTGCAATGATTGAGATGTAGAGGAACACCAGTTAGAAAAGGGGGCCCTCCTGGACCAGGACGGAGGGTTGAAAGCATGGGGATTTGACGTCATCATCATGGATTTAACCGTGAACCTTAATACCAGCGTAAGGAAGTGTAATATATATGACACTGTAGTGGCTTCTCAATTCATCAATTCACCAGTCACACAGGTGTAACCAAAATGGGATGCTGACTGCAGAGAGATGTCTCTGTCTCTCTCTCTCTCCTCCACTGCATGTCTCTCTCTCTTTCCTTTTCCTTTTTTTTGTGTGTGATGCAATCGCTCTCCTCTCAGTCATAAATGCATCAATGCTAATGCATGTGGTCTCCTTCTGTTTTACCACAATTCGTTTCTTCCCCCATCAGAATCAGGAGGCCTTTATTGCCATTGCACAAGTGTATGTATATTTGCATATTGCAATGGCCCTATGTACAGTCATGCAAATTAGAAAATGTATACGTATACATACAATGTCTAGACACACACACACACAGTTCCACTTTTATTTGAGCACTTGTAAGAGGTTAGGATGGGTGCTAGATCCCTCATGTCATTTCAATTGTCAACAGTTCTGATGGATAGTTATTTTCAACATGTGTTGGTCCTTCTGCCCTTAGTGTGCTGTAACGTAGATTGTACATGAGACTGTACGCCCCAACGGTCTTACATGACTAGACGATAAGATGGTTAAAAAATGTGGACAATTTAACTGTCACAGCAGAACGTAACAACAAGAATAAAAAAGAGATGAGCAATAGTCAATAGATAGAGATAAATAGATCAATTAAAAAAAATGAAAACTAAACAAAACATACCCATCCTCATTTGTCTATTCCCAAATGTATTTAAATTCAGAAAAATGTGTACCTGTTGCACCATTTCAGGAGTTAAACTTTTGTCAAAGTGTCTTTATTGATATATTTCCTGTATGAATACTGAGGGACATGGGTCGTGGTGGCGGTGTCTGGACCAGCATCAGGACTCTACGGTGGTCTGTAATTGGGCTGGTTCTCCTGTGAGGGAGGAGCATTACTCCTCAGCCCCATACACAAGTCTGGGTTTCTCACCTGGAGGCCCTCATCCTCTCCTCATTGGCTGAGCCCGCTCTGCTGTGTGATCAGTTTTAAAATAACTGCTGTGTGTGTGTGTGTGTGTGTGGTACACTAGCATGTGTTTGTCAGTTTGGGGCCATGTGACCGCTTACCTGAGTGTGCATACTGTTTTCGGTTGCAATGTCTAATCTAAATCTGGAGGATTTTAATCCTCTTTATTGGTCACACACATGTACACACACAGTGAAATGTGTTCACTGCATTTAACCCATCCTAGTATTAGGAGCAGTGTAGGGGTCTGGTGCCTTGCTCAAGGGCACCTCGGCAGTGCCCAGGTGTTTCAGGGACTTGAACCGGCGACCTTCTGGTTCCCAAGCCAAGTCATAACAGACTGAGCTACTGCCGCCTCCATGTCTGTCAGCAACCCTCTTTCCCGGCCTACAGAGAGAGAGAGAGAGAGAGAGAGAGAGAGAGAGAGAGAGAGAGAGAGAGAGAGAGAGAGAGAGAGAGAGAGAGAGAGAGAGAGAGAGAGAGAGAGAGAGAGAGAGAGAGAGAGAGAGAGAGAGAGAGAAAAAAAATAAAGATTGTGAGCAAGAAATGATCATCTTGTCTTTAGCTTTGTACCGTCTCGTGGGCGGGTATACAGTGCTAGACGAGGGACTCATAAACCTCTTCAGTTTTTCTCTGTGAGTATCAACTTCTTGGCTCCTCTTCTGTACATACACGCACACGTACACGTACACATACACATACACATACACATACACATACACGCACACGTACACGTACACATACACGCACACGCACACGCACACGCACACGTACACATACACATACACACACACACACACACACATACACATACACATACACATACACATACACACACACACACACACACATACACATACACACACACACACACACACACACACACACACACATACACATACACATACACACACACACACACACACACACACACACACACACACATACACATACACATACACACACACACCGCTAACAAACCCCAATATGGGGTCAGATCGGTCTCAAAAATAAATAAAGCACAAGAACGATACACACATGCACAGAACGATACACACACACATTTTTCAATGCACACACAACACCAAGTGGCCCGAGGCCTATGCTGTGCCTGACCAGGAGGCTCGCCCCGTATGTGAGGTGCTGATTAAAGGGATGTTCAGCCGGTTCGGGGTTCCAACTGAGTTTCACTCCGATCAAGGGAGGAACTTTGAAGCCCACCTCTTCGTTGAAATGTGTAGGCAGCTGTCTATACACAAGACGCGCACCACACCTCTCCACCCCCAGAGTGATGGGCTGGTGGAGAGGTTTAATCGCACCCTTAGTGGTTACAGGTAACATTATTTTGGTGACCGTGTATGATTGTATTTACTATGTTAATTAATGACTGACATGATGTATCTTTTTGTAAATATATTTCCAAGCAATGACCATTCGACAAGGCCAAATTGGGGGTATTCAGTGGGGTCAAAAACAATACCATCGGGGGAGGCAGCAAGCCAGGGTGTAGTGGGATGAATGACAAGACCACAGGGTGAGTAATTCACATTTAGTAGCCTACTGTAGGCTCCATCTCAGCACATCTCCTCATGTCTGCCGTCTGCCATGTTCCCTTCATGATGCACTCTGCAAGTGACTCTGCAGAGCTCTGGCCCCTGACATGACACACCCTGGGTCTGCGGAGCAGATGCCATTCAGAGCAAGAGCTTTGCTCACGTGTAGCCTCCTCAATTTTGGGAGCCATTTCTAAAGTTAACGCCATGCTGCTGAGATGTAGTAGTTCCTCTTGTGAGCACACAAACATGCAATCAGATGGCAATACATCATACCCCTCCAGAGGCAAGTGCGGTGTTTGTGGTGTGTCATGGTATAGTGTGATGTGCTGGGATGTCAAAGCAGGCTGCTTTGGGGGTTTGTCAGGGGTTTGTCAGGTCCCATGTTCATCGTGGTCACAACTGGCCTGTCCTCAACACTAAATTTTGTATATGCCTCCGTTATTCTGAACATGCAGGGATCTGGTAATGGACCCACCATGCCCCTGTATAATACACTCCTGAAATGTTAAGGCAACACAGCACATTAATTAAGCAGGTACGAGTGGGGTGAGGCCGCCCGGCAGGAGTTTGATGCTGCCAAGGCGCTGCTTTAAAATGCTCCTAGCTGTCTTGGCTGCCCCAAGGTTTGAAAAACCAGGTGCTATCCTTCTTAAACTGGGATCAGATGGTGAACATCTGGTTTAGAATTTCTACAAGAAATTCAACAGACACAGGTTGTCTATTCCACCATTGAGAAAGAGGCGCTAGCGCTCGTCCTGGCAGTCTAGTTTTATATTTGGTATATTTGGGTTCCGCTCTCAGTCCTAATGCTGTCTACACCGATCACAATAAGCTTGTGTTCATAGACAGGATGAGGAACTCAAACCAGAGGATAATGCGCTGGGGTCTTATTCTTCAGCCATGCCCATTTTAACATTAAGCATACCCGAGGGGTTGATAATATAATTGCTGATGCACTTTCAAGGGTTTGAATAATCTTTTTTGTATAAACAGTTTTGTCTGTTTTCAAGCATGGAGGACCAGAGATGCGACGGGGGCGCAAAAGGGGTCTTGGTTGTTTGTTTTCTGGTGTCTTTTAGGTTTCCTATAGGAACCCTCTCAGGGAGGGAGATGTTACCACCCCCTGCGTCCCCTGCAGTCTGTGTAGTGGCCATACAGGGAGCAAGCAGCAATGGGGAAGCTGATTGTTCATTACCCACACCTGGTGAAGGTGTGGGGGATAAAAACCGTCTGAGATCAACTGCTCTGTCTTTATGATTCTACTACAGACACACACTCTCTCATGCATCACAAACACTCATCCATCCACCCCTGGATGTATGTATTTGTTATTGGTGAAATAAATGACGTTTCAGTTACTACAGTAACTTTGTTGTCCAAGTGCCTTTTATGTTAAAGCAATACGAGCTGGCCGTAACATCTTGTACAAAATGCATACTGCGGGAGGGAATGGGGAGTAAGCATTTCATTGTATTTCATTATACTGTAATTGGCAAATAAAAATCTTGAATCTTGAATAGTTTGAACCATTCTCCCAGAGGCCAATCTTACTTAAAGAAACCCGTATTGGATGGAACAAGCCAGGGAGATGCACACCATGGAGATGACATGGTGTTGACCAGTGTGTATCAAGGCACTGCAGCGACGGCAGGCTGGATAGTAGCTCTGCGTCACGATGGTGTGTCTGCACATGCCACTGATGATGCAACTAGGAAGAGGAAGTCAGAGTTGGTCAATAAACAACATTGAGCAATACTCATTGCAGGGTTTCCCACACAGACTTTATATTTCGTTCAAACCTTATTTTTTAGCTGGTTTTTTTTGTATCGTTAAAAATATCCAGGTTTCTTTTGCCGATCATACAGGTGCCTTTTACAGGCTGAAAAGCGCCAGGCGCACTCCACTGTTCTTTATGGATCACACTGGACACGATCCTATTATAAAAAAGAGCCGTTCGAAGCTGGGGTTTTGTTGCTATGCAACCACCAAATCAGCTGTCAGTCTAAGCATTGTAAACACGGAAGTTATGTTGCTATGTTAAATATAACATATGGACAATCCCATACACATAGGTGTTGGAGCTGTTCTTCCAAAAACCCCAGAAGGTTGAAGTGTTTAGGCCAACAGTGCGAGCTTTGTGCACACTGATTATTGAGACAATTCAATTAATCTAAATTAATCTTCAAGGTCACGTGTATTTGTAATGTTCCCCCCAAACCACGCCACGGAATAACATTGTGTATTCCTTAGCTGATGGATGTCTGCAGATTTACCGTTTCCAGATTGTCTCCCATGTCATATGTATGACTGTATTCACATTAGCACCTTAAAGTGATTCACAGAGTGAGTCACAGGTCAGTTTTCATGTTGCCCTTTCTCTTCCAAAATCTTCCTCACACGATTTCCTCGGCTAATTAACGCATTGCTGCATAACTTTAGCCTTCAATGTTTTTTTGTTGTACTTTTTAACTGTTTAATTAACTTTGTTGATTCATTCTGAATTCATCATGTCATCATTTATCGTCTGTTATCAACATTACAAAATTGTATTTATTTAGTTTGTTTTTAATTTAGTTTGTTTTATAAGAGGAATCGAATATGTACGTGATATGTGCCCGAGCATAATTTCTGTCTGGGAACATTAGGATTCCGTGGGGACAAATGCGAACCTTAAAAGTGATCGATAAATCAGCTATCTAGATCTCACTAAACTGACACAATGTTGATACTCAACTGGACTATGCAGGTAAAGTGTTGCCAAATTGTGTTTTACTGCTGTCCTCGTCAATTGTCTTGCATATGTTCTATGTTCCCTTTCTTCTCTGCTTCTCTCCGTCTCTCCTCTGGCACTTACCTCAGGAGTGGTGGTCATAGCCTTCGTGGTCTGCTGGCTGCCCTACCACGCCCGCCGCCTCATGTTCTGCTACGTCTCCGACTGGTCTGAGTGAGTAACCATCTCTCCATCCTCATTTCACTTTTATTCTTCACTTCATGGGGCCTCTTCAACTTAAGGGATTGTCATTGAGGAACACTGTTGCCTTACACACAGACGATGACACAAAGGAACCAATTAAGTGAACCGATGTATGAAAACACAGAACACACACACACACACACACACACACATATACACACACACACACATACACACACACACACACACACACACACACACACAGATACACACACACACATAGACACACACACACACACACACACACACACACACACACACACACACACACATATACACACACACATAGACACACACACACACACACTCAGTTCAGAACAGAGGGCTCTCAGTGATTCAATTGAAATGCATCTGTCATTGTCCTGCTCTTCTCTCTGTATCTCTCTCCCCTCTCCGGGGAAGAGCCTTTTGTTTCCCTTAATTGAATCACATGCCCTATATTGGTGAGTGGATGCTAGAGCTGGAGAACTCCTCACTCTGATTTCACGTAACGGAAGGATGTCACTCGAAAATAAAAGGAACTCTAAATCATATATATTTTTGCTCTGAAAGACTATGGCACTCTAATAATTAACACATCCGCCGTAAGGGAAATGGGGACGAACCATATCCGATATGCAATCAATTCCATGGCCAAGTCACCGATATATCCATACAGTGAGGGTATGATTCACATTTTTCAATGCCTTACTTTAAAGTTATGTTATCGTTATTAAATGTAAATAATATATATATATATATGTTTATTTATAACGTATATATATAATAAAATATACAATATTTATATAGTGCTTTTAACCAAAGCACTTTACAAGTTTTGCCTCACCTTCACCCGTTCATACACCTATTCATACCCCGACGGCGGTATCAGCCATACAGGGAGACAGCCAGCTGGTCAGGAGAAGTAAGGGTTAGGGTGTCTAGCTGAGGGACACCTCAGGGACACTTGGCTTGGAGGAGCCGGGGGATCGAACCAGCAACCTTCCGGATGCCAGACAACCCGCTCTACCTCCAGAGCTACCGCCGCTCCGGCATGTACCACAAAACAATACAAAACATTTGCTGGTACATTTGACCGTACTGACTTGCAACCAAAACATAAATGTGCTGGTCTGCCAGATGGAGTTAAATGCCTCAATCCCAGTTATTATGAAATCAATGAGTGAAAGATCTCAAAAGATTGAACACGTGTCATTTTTATTATTGAACAAATGCACAACCACGTTTTACTGTCAACAAAGCTCAAATAAATATGGATTTGTGATGCAACCATAGGCTATGAAATGCAATCATTTTTTGCCTCATTGTACTTGCTTGTTGTGACATCTTGGATCAGCCAACATTATAGAAAGCATTATAAGTACAGCTTTTCACTTGATCCGGTCCGATGGTTGTTGTTTGCTGAGTCTAACCAGGTCTCGCTCTCGAGAGTTGAGTTGTTGCAGGAAGAGAACGGTGGAACCATGAGTGAGAGTTGGAGAGAGGAGTGCTGGCAAGAGTTTATTGTGTTGGACTACAGAACGCGTAGCTTAGAGTTAACTCAAGGATATCTGAATATTCATAGCTGAATATTAAGCTGATTCCGACAATGTGGAGGATGTCAGAAAGAGACTTCTCTTCGAGCGAGACATGGTTAAACCCGAATAACAAACACTGGATCAAGAGAAAGAAAGAGAAGACACTTTGTATGTCTCTGTAGGGATCTTTTCCACACTTATAATAACAGTCTGAGCGGTCTGTTGGTGGCAAAGAGAAAGCCCTTTTGGAGGACCTGTATTGACTGGCCGCTGTTGAATGGTTTTGTTGCAGACGTTTTGCAGCTGAGGGCTGAAGTGCTCTTGCTCAATATTGGATCAATTTTAAAATTAAAATGGTCTGCATTGAAAAATCCTGAAGTGAGGCTTTCTTATCCACCCCTTGGACACTGTCGCTCAGAGTAACACATTGGTAACATGCTTGCATAGCAACACACTCAAGGCAGTATTGTTGGTGTCCATTTATCCCCGATTGTAACAACTATAACTCATATTGATTTCTCCCTTTGTAACTTGGGTGACATTTATCCTGTTCCCGGGGTCTTGGAGCCCCAGCGCTTCACAGAGTTACTGGCTTTGCTTCACACAGCGACACAGCAAGTCGCTTTGCTTTCTCTTCCCACATTTTACTGCATGGACCATGTGATGTGCTTTAGATTTAAGTGTATTTGCCATATGCAATAAGTACAATGAAATGCTTACTCCCCATTCCCACCGGCAGTAGGAGTTTTCGAAAACAGTATTCTATAAAAATACTGTACACAATAAAAATAACAATAAAGTGACTGATGGATGATACATATATCCTTGAACCTGGTAGTCCTTGGTTGAATGCTGCAGAACCGGCGACCGGACCGTAGGGGGGAGAAGAGATGGAGCCCAGGGTGGTTGTGGTCCTTTGTGATGGAGATGGCCTTATTCCAACATCAAACATTACTTTTCCTGTCTCAAACATTGGAAGTTTTACAACCCTCGCACCTTACATCTCCCATCTTGTAATGCTTACATAATTTAAATTACAAAAATTCTCTGCAGTGACTTTAATCATATTTTTGTCAAAGCATCATTATAGAGATGTTAAGTGGTTCATGCAGTGGCTGTTTAGTTTCAGTATTGAGTGGTTATTGATAATATATACAGAGATCACTTGAACACTCCATCACCTGCTGTGTTCTCCAACAGCGGGCTGTACGACTTCTACCACTACTTCTACATGCTGACCAACATGCTGTTCTACGTGAGCTCGGCCATCAACCCCGTGCTCTACAACCTGGTGTCAGCCAACTACAGGCAGGTCTTCCTCTCCACGCTGCGCTGCCTCTGTCTGCCCTGCCGCCACCAGCGCCACCGCCGGGCCCTGACCTGCCACTCCATCAGCCTCTCCAACAACCACACCCTGTCCACCAATGTCATCAGAGAGACGGTATACTGATCACCGATTGGCTTGGCCCAAACAGTCGCAATTCCAAAAACACTATTCTGCCCCTACAATAGCAAAAATACCTGACCTGAGAAAAATGCCTGTTACTGTTTCCTGTACACATTTCCTTGAGGTAGATCATGGGAAATGTGGCAGGTATTTTTTATTTTAAAGTTATTTAGTGTACACATTAATCTTGACCTCAAACTTGACCTTTGACCCTTATTTGGAAGTTAAAGTGTTTTGCCGTTGTATATCAAGGCAAAAGGCCATCACTTCCATTTCATCTCACTGTTTATCACGTTATGATCGTATACTGTGACCAGATATCCCAACTTGTCTGGGAGTGTCCCGAGCCCTTAGTGTCTGCCACTGGGACACTAAGATGTCCCGGTTTTCCCCAGAAGCATCCATGCCATCATTTAGAATTGCGTGCGTTTAGAATTCTTTCTTTTTCTAAGGTCTGTGTTATCTTTGGTTTAAGGTTGCGTGATGAAAAAAAAAATCTCCTTGTACCGTTCCCGACGGGGAAATGGATAGAGCACGCCGCAAACTTGGCTTCCTTCGCATGCCTTACGCTCGCCCATCCTCGTCTCCTCCCAATTCGGCCTTCTGCCATTTGGAAACACGTTGGATGGCTCCACCTCGCTGTGAGTTCACCCTGAGCAGAGCTGAGCGGCTGAGCAGCTGGGAGGAGCCTGGAGTTCAAATATGTTCAACTTTCACACCGACCTTTCGGCCCACGCTAACCCGTCACACTCCAATACGGTTTTGTGTCCACGCAAAATAATAATGATAATGAATACACCGTTTTCTGGATGGATAATTCATAAATATAGCACTAAACCGACAGATATAAGAAACAAAGCACGGAAGATAAACTCATTTGAGCCAGTTAGTTTGAGATGGCATCAGGTTGGCTCTACATGCCCAGACAGTCTCCTACACCTAGGTACCGTTAAAATATTTGTATATATACTACATTACATCATGTCATTATGATAAAATTGCATTATAAAACATGTATATACAGTATATATGTATATATATATTACTGAAGTAGATAACTTTAGGAAATTTAAAATAAATAAGCATTTAGTCAGTCAGAAGTGACTAGTTGTTAAAATACTGTATGTGATTGTCTTTGTATGTTACTTTATCATCACCTGAAGCCACACATCTACATTCACCCATTCACCCATTCACCAGTGTGATACGGGCCTCCCCAGGGTCTAGTGAGCTAGTGTACTTATTGGACTCAACATGCGTCACAAACATGGTCCTCAAAGGAACATTCTGGGCATGAACATTCCAGTGGCGCTATTCACAACACACACACACACACACACACACACACACACACACACACACACACACACACACACACACACACACACACACACACACACACAGTGTGTTTATATGGCATAATGATGCAGACCTTCAAATTCCATTTATTTAATACATGAAGCTTTTGCCACATGAATCTTCTTACAAAATCAGCTGCAAGTTCAACTTATTATGCAGATAAGTGCACTAGCTTGTTTGACAAAATACAGAATGTCCCACTGTCTTTATATATACAGTATGTATGTAAGTGTATGTAGCTGTTTTAAGTGTTATAGATGTAATATTCAGGTATAATTCAAGGTAAGAGCTGGGGTTGGAGCTGCTGCCTCTGCGACCCGACTATATATATATACCTGACTATATATATAGCTACACTGTTTATATTGTAGTGTAAATAATCGCTGTTCATTGTTTGGTTACGTCACTGTTTTAAGTGTTATAGATGTAATATTCAGATATCATTTAAGGTAAGAGCTGGGGCTGGAGCTGCGACCCCTGCGACCCGACCCGGGTTAGCGGTAGACGATGGATGGACATTTTTACATTTATGGTCATTGAATAGCTTTGCTTTGTTGGCTTGGTTGTTGTATGTGTTATGTCTGGTATCTCTGGTTGAATGGAGTGTGTTCACAGATATCTGTGTAACAAAATAAAATACATCTAGAAATGTTTGTCTAGTAGTAAACGCTTTAATTCACAGCTGCAGAACTCCTCCATCCTTCCATCCATGCTATTCATTAAATGCTGTGCACATTTTAATGATCCATTAGATGAATGGAGACAAAGTGCTCTCCCTTGTGCTGTGTGTTTTATTTTATTCTCACCTCTTGTGTCAAGTGAAGGCTTTTATCTGTGTAAATGCCACAGTCGAGCTCGATCAATTCATCAACATTTCTAAAGGACCACTTCATCTGAGCATCGCCAAAAAAAATGTAATACACAATGAATGTAGAACATGGTTTTACTAGCGAGTTGAATGAAACATGAAACATGGACTGTGTAATCACATGGAGATCGATTTGTCTCATAATTATAAACACTAATAGGAGTCAACTTGTCTGGTAGAAGTTAACTTGTTCATTACCATTTGAATAAATGTGGAATGATTTGTACAAATGCATACATATTTACTATGTATTTATTTTGCACAAATACCTTTACACAAACTATCCATACTTGTCCTATGCCCATACTATGCACACAAGTTAACTCATATGAGTACTTAGTTAACAGTAGTTTATACTTATGAGGCATCTATCTCCATACATGAGGTGTCTATTGTCTATTGGCATCTATTTTCTTGTCCAGAGAGCGGATGCAAGCAACACGGTATCCATATTATATCACAATCTCTATTATTCACTTCTTCCTTCTTTTTTTAACAAACACAAAGCATGCATAATGTTGCAGACCCCTATGTTGGACTTAAACTAAACCACAGCAACTACGACAAGAGAGAGCTAACACACATACAACACAAACCACAAACTGCAAAGTGTCTCCTGTTCATCCATTGTGGATGACATCCAGTGTCTTAATGTTGTAATCCCCCTGAACCAATATTTGATGTTTAGACAGTGTATTTGGCCTCTGATATTAAACTAGAAAGTATTCACAATGCTGAAGTATTGGTCAATTGTATTTTGTTTATTTAACTTAAAAGGTATTATGTGTAAGAATGTGTTTTTCATTCTCGTTCACTGCGTGTGTTTTCTCATTCACTAAAGGTGAATTGCGCTCACGTCACAGTTGGAGGTTAACGGTTCATTTGATCTTGGTTCAGTGAGTCGCTGGCTGTCTCAACTACTCATGACGTCCTTGAGACAATGAGTCCCGCTCATCCATTGGTTTATGTATAGAGGGCTATAGAGTAGTCTCCATACATCCACATGTGCCAGCGTAAACCCTTTCTTCTTCGGCTCGGCCAATAATGCAGCAGACGCAGCTTGAGATTGAGTGCGATTTACTGAGAAAATGACACACGCGACACATCTTCAAAGTAACCAGTGAATGGTCCCTCCAGCTCCTACAAGCGTGTCTCTTCAGAGCACAGAGCCCAACGAAGAGGCCGTACCGAGCCTCGTCTTCCTCCTCTCTACTTGCACTTCTTCTGAGTGTACAGTGTTATTATAGAACACAAATATACACAAAAATACTATTACTTTACACAAAGAACAACAACATATTTAATGTGAATCTGTTGCATTCTCCCCTCTTGAATTTGAAGAGAAAGAAGATCAAATTCGACCTCAACCATCATCAAGGTCAACAACCAGCTATACGCTCACGTAGCGTACACACAAACACTAAAAGTCAACTGAGCAGCTGTAGAACTGACCAGAACGGGCGGGGCCGGCCCTGCCAATGTTGGAGCCCTAGGCGAGATTTTCCATTGGCGCAAATAATCAATATTTTTCAATTAGCTGTGTTGTGTGTAAAGTGTGACCGTGAAGATTGCTACACAATTTCCTTGTACTGATTTTGATGCATTCTTAATAAGCGACTGTATGTGAAATATATTAAACGAGTGAGAGAAAGTTACTAATTGGATTCATAGGAGTGAATCGATTATGAACTTGCACAGCATGCTGTATCTGAAATGAGCAAGATAGTATCTGTTCCACCAGGTGGAGAGGATGACAAAATGTTCTCATGTTCTGTCAAGCACAGAGAACAAACATTCTCTCTCTCTCTCTCGCTCTCTCTCTCTCTCTCTCTCTCTCTCTCTCTCTCTCTCTCTCTCCCTCTCTCTCTCTCTCTCTCTCTCTCTCTCTCTCTCTCTCTCTCTCTCTCTCTCTCTCTCTCTCTCTCTCTCTCTCTCTCTCTCTCTCTCTCTCTCTCTCTCTCCATATCTGAACATTTAGTATAATTATGGTTGACCTTTGATTAAGTGAAATAAAGAGCACAACAGCTGGTGATCTTGCAGAGAGTGTGCTCTTTAGAAAGATTAAGGTGCGTCAGGAACCACCAATTAGCGTTGCCGCACAAAAGAACCAAAGGTTAGCCGTTAGACGTCATCTCCAGAGGTCACTTTGGCTGTTCTCAGGGACTTGGGTATAAGGTAAAATCACTAAATGTTATCTAAATCTAAATCTGGAGGATTGAATCCTCTTTATTGGTCACGTACATGTACACACACACAGTGAATTGTTTTAATTGATTTAACCCATTATAGTATAAGGAGCAGGGGCAGCTGTTGTATATGCAGCTGCCCGGGGAGCAGTGTAGGGGTCTGGTGCCTTGCTCAAGGGCACCTCGGCAGTGCCCAGGTGTTTCGGGGACTATGATGCAGTCAGGCAGACTATGATTAAAGTCTAGCATTAAAAGCATGTTATTTAGCTTCCACTGCTATTTGTCTCCTGTATCCATCGTGGTAACCAGACTCTTAAACTGATTTATTAAGGGATTTACTCAGCCTTTCAGTCAAGGCCCTGGATCCAAAGACATCGGCTGTGTCCAAAATCCCTCCTCACTCACTATATAGTGCACCATATAGTGAGTTTGCCATTTTGTAGTGCTGTCTAAATGTATAGTGAGGATTATTATACCATATAATATATACTCAATATGTCATATATGTCAAGTCTCTATTCTGAGACTTGACACGGCTCTAGTAATCTGCTAAATGTCAGCTGTTGTAAGGGGATCCAGCAAAGAGGGGCCACTTGTTTGGCTTAATGATCACAGAGGAGAGGAGAGATGAGAGGAGAGAAGAGGAGACCAGATGAAGAGAGGAGAGATCTTGGACTATGCTGGACTTGGTCACACATAAAGACACGGCACATGGAAGGTATGAAGCTGGTTTACAAAGATCTGAACGTCATGAAACACCTGGATATAACCTTTACAGACTCAATTCACATAATAGATTTCAAGGTGGAATAGTGAGAGATTTGGTTGTCATATTGGAGGAAGAATTTAGTGGTAGTTAACAGAGAGGACCAAAATAGATCAGACAGAAATCATTTAATGCTATTGGAGTGTTTACTTTCTATTTGCCCATGAATAAGTGCTCTGATGTGGCTTTACATTTCAATTTAACATTTGACATTTGATTAGCAGGCAGCAGCTGAGCTACGTCAAATAATGTTTTCATCATCAAATATCATCAATTATTATGGCAATTAATTAGAGAACCATTGTGGCCCTAAGGGATGAAAACAAGTTTGACTCTGTTATATCACATCACTGCTTGTTGCTTACAATGTGAGTGCACAACATTTAATTACATGAAAACATTTCACCCAATTAAATGAAAGAGCTTTTTGTCTGAGCAGAGGTTGACAGTTTACTGTCAACAGTTGGTTAATCAGTTAATAAATTAGCCTTTGTACAGTTACAGTTGATAATCAGCCAACGTAACAATATGTACATAAATAATGCATTTAGTATTACAATTCATATTACATAAAAAATATGATGATATAGTTGGTATAGTATAGATGGTATAGTTGGATTTGCCCAGAGACTTGACCTACTCAAGACTAGACGGCTTGAAGCTCAGATTCTAAGGCTATGACTACTTGTCATTGGCTGCAATGTATGTTCAATGTTATTCAGAAAACAAAGGAACTTTTAAATATAGCCCTGCTTTGCGTAGTTCTGCTGGCCTAACCAATGACCTGATGAGCCAAGCTAAAATAGGCCTAGTGGAAAAATTGAAATCAGAAAATATAAATAATACAAAACATAGTACAAAGTGGTATATACGGTATGTATGCATTGTATACGTTATAATGAAATAGCAAAGGCTCCTGGTGATACAGGGAGTGGCAAACAATACAAATAGCAGCTCATCTCATTGTGCACTTCATCCCAGAAGTCAAGCAAACATCTTGACCTCCATGGCAGTTCTCTGACCTGTTGACCCGTTTCTGACAGTGAATATTAGTTTTATATTTCATAGGCCTACTGGAGGTTGGCTTTCTTAAAATCCAGTTTCTATTTGGAGTCTGCAAGATAATTAATATTCAGAAGTACCAGAACAATGTTTTAATAAATATTGCGTCCAAGACTCGCCCTCCGATGTAGTGAAAGGAACCGGATTAAAAAACAAAAATGATATTAATAAAACAACGTTGGCCTATGCAACAAAAAAATTAATAAATATATATATATGTTTATATATATATATATGTATATATATATACGTATATATGTATATACATATATATACAGACCTAAGGTAAATAAAGTTAATGACTGTTATCCTCTTCCCCATATATATTTGAGACATAATGGGTGATGCTATGTACATTTCTACGCTTGACTTAAATAAACTCTGGCAAGTACGCCTTGAGCCAGATGCTATGTGCATGCTAAGCGTGTCAAAGCGCTGGGCTCAATCATGCTATTAGTGTCACGGTTACGGTGGTAGGCAGGGGGCGTGGCCAAGCCACGTGCGCTGGCGGCGCACACACACACACCTGTACACGATCACATATTCTAATTGCTAATCACCTCACCTGGGGTATATATACTATGACTATCCGTTACCCCAGTGTGAGGTTGTTACTTTATACTGCACGTTGTTCTCCCGTCTGTTCTGATACCCGTCGCCTGCCTACTACCCCTGCCGGTACTTCGCACCCGACATCCCGGTACGCGGACTCCTCCCCCGTCCCGGACTACTCGTCGGCTTACTACCCGCCGGTACTCTGTGGATCGTCCTCCCCGTGTACCCTTGTATGTTGTGTGTGCTTTTGGGAATAAAGCCGTTGGTATCGCTCCACTGTGTCGTTGTCTGCGTTCGGGGTCCAACCCACTCCCCTCATCGTGACAGAACGACCTCACCACTATGGACCCCGGCAACTTCGACCAGTGGAGCCAAGTGTGCCCGGAGCTGCAGAACGTCCGGTTAGACGACCCGGACCCCGGCACTCTCGAACATGCGAAGCACGCGATCGATGCCAGGAGGGACCGGATCGGATCAAAGCTCCGGCTGAGGTGGGAGCAGTATGAAAGTTGGGTGGTCCTGTTGGCCAACATGAACCCCGGCGCCTGCGACGGCTTTAAGTCCATGTTTGCGTCCATGGTCGACGGTGAGAGACGGGCAGGTCAACAGCTGCAGACTACGATGGACCAGCTTGGGGACATGGCAACCTCCGTTGCTTCCCTCATCAGAAGGACTCCCGACGTTGCGCTCCCCCTGCCTGCCGACCTGTCTGACAGCGCCGCTTCTCACCCGTCTGACAGCGCCGCGCTGCCCGACGCTGCGCTGCACAACGCTGCGCTTCCCCTGTCTGTCGACGCTACCGACGTCGCTATTTCCCCGTCTGACAGCGCCGCGCTGCCCGACGCTGCACTGCACGACGTTCCGCACCCGCCTGAGGACGTCGCTCCGCACTCGCCGGAGGACCTCGCTCCGCACCCGCCTGAGGACGTCGCTCCGCACCCGCCTGAGGACGTCGCTCCGCATCCGCCGGAGGACGTCGCTCCGCATCCGCCGGACGACGCCGCTCCACAACCGCCGGACGACGTCGCTCCGCATCCCCCGGAGGACGTCGCTCCGCATCCGCCGGAGGACGTCGCTCCGCATCCGCCGGACGACGCCGCTCCGCACCCACCGGAAATTCCCCACCCCATTCCCCACTGAAAACAGCACCTTAGCCATCTGAGAGTGGTCTCTGTAGAGTTTGCCAACTCTTACCTGAGCACTGGTTCAGTTATTGGAGACTTGTTAGGAATGAAATGCACTTTTGACTTCTGGTGAGGAGTTGTTCTCTAGCCTACATTTGTTGAATGCACTATTGTAAGTCACTTTGGACAAAAGCGTCTGCTAAATAACTGTAATGTAATGTAATGTAATGTAATGTAATGGTACTGCAAAATATCAGACGGGCAGGTCCTACCATTCTGGTTCTCAGTGTACTCTACACTGAGAAGTGTGCAGGGTTTCCCAAAGTGGGGGTCCCGACCTCTCTGGGGGTCATGGGACACTAGATGATTTCAGAATCCTCCCCTGAGGTGTTTTATATTTATTTATTTATTATTATTTGTATTATTATTATTATTATTAGGGTCTGAGACCTAGGTCGGCGAAGACCCTATTGAAATCGGTCCGATTATTTATTATTTTAGTATTTCGCGCGCACTTTTGACCCCCGCAACATATGTGAAAACTCACCAAATTTTGCACGCACATCTCAAGTGGCGCAACTTGAGATGTGTAATTGCTTCCGGAACTTTGCGTCAAAAATTGTGTAGGCCACGCCCACTTCGCCCACGGAACTCGCTACGCGAGTGCGGAGTGCGGAGACAAACAAAAAACCCTCTTGGAGGGGTATAAAATAACGTACAGGAAGTCGGCCATTTTGAATTTGGCGTCGGAAAAACGCGATTTATCGCGTTTTTCATCCTCCGCACTTTAACGAACTCCTCCTAGGGACTTTATCCGACAGACTCCAAATTTGTCGGGTAGCGTCTCGAGACATGGTCGACCTAAAGTTATCACGGAATTTTTTTTCTTTCGCACGGCGTAGCCGTGATTTGGCGCCAAATTTCGCGTTCGCTCGATGCTAGGCGATCCCTCGCCATGGAACACGATGATGTCATAACTCAAACTGACATGCTCAGAACGCCACCAAACTTCACACGATGGTTAACACTGAGGCCCTGAACAGCTCTACATCAAATCCGATGTTACTTAAAGTGGCGTTACCATGGCAACGCGCATCCCTCGCCATAAAACACGGTGTCGCTGTAACTCCAATGGACACGGTCCCATCGTCCCCCAATCTTCACTTTTATATCACTGGTCCATGCCTCAACAGCTCTACGTGAAATCTGAGATGGTTGGCGCCAAATTTCGCGTTTGCTCGATGCTAGGCGATCCCTCGCCATGGAACACGATGATGTCATAACTCAGACCCGCTCAACGCTGCTTGCAGCTTTAATTATTATTATTATTATTATTATTATTATTATTAATAATAATAACGTGTGCATAGACCTTTTTATTATGTAAGTATGTTTAACATGTAAGGGGGACAAATAAAGGAATTCTGATTCTGACAGATTCACGACTGAAGCTGAAAGGTCACTTTACAGCGCCAAGTAAATATCATAGACGTAAAACACAATCAACAACTGTGCACCAGTAGATTTCTTCTGAACAGCTCTTATAAATACACTTTAATTATTATTAATATTATTCAAAATTAAACGTTGGTTAATACCAACTAGAGACAAGGCAGACAGGCCAGCGGGGAAGGCAGCGGAGGAGAAAAGGCCATCGACTTCTTGCGAGGGAACAGGAGGAGGAGGAGGAGGAGGAGGGAGAGGAGACAAGCAGTCAGACCAGCCTTCCTCCTGCATAGTAATCAATGAAGCACAACATCCCCAATGTGTAGTGTGCACTGAGGTGCTTGCACATGAGAGCTTAAAGCCTGTAAAAATGCTCAGACATTTGAAAACGAAGCACCCCTCTCTTGCTACTAAACCAGCTGATTTTTTCCGCCGAAAGGAGAGAGAATTTCAAGGCGAAAAGAAACTAACCAAACAACAATCCCTACCAAAGCCCAAAAGGCATCATATGAGGTGGCATATCGGGGAAACCCTAATTAAACCTGCTGCTATCGCTATGTGTAGGACAATGCATGGGGATAAACAGGAGCTATGTGTAGGACAATGCATGGGGATAAACAGGAGCTATGTGTAGGACAATGCATGGGGATAAACAGGAGCTATGTGTAGGACATGGGGATAAACAGGAGCTATGTGTAGGACATGGGGATAAACAGGAGCTATGTGTAGGACAATGCATGGGGATAAACAGGAGCTATGTGTAGGACATGGGGATAAACAGGGACTATGTGTAGGACAATGCATGGGGATAAACAGGAGCTATGTGTAGGACAATGCATGGGGATAAACAGGGACTATGTGTAGGACAATGCATGGGGATAAACAGGGACAATGTGTAGGACATGGGGATAAACAGGGACTATGTGTAGGACAATGCATGGGGATAAACAGGAGCTATGTGTAGGACAATGCATGGGGATAAACAGGGACTATGTGTAGGACAATGCATGGGGATAAACAGGGACAATGTGTAGGACATGGGGATAAACAGGCGCTATGTGTAGAACAATGGGGATAAACAGGGACTATGTGTAGGATAATGCATGGGGATAAACAGGAGCTATGTGTAGGACAATGGGGATAAACAGGAGCTATGTGTAGGACAATGCATGGGGATAAACAGGAGCTATGTGTAGGACAATGGGGATAAACAGGAGCTATGTGTAGGACAATGGGGATAAACAGGAGCTATGTGTAGAACAATGGGGATAAACAGGAGCTATGTGTAGGACAATGGGGATAAACAGGCGCTATGTGTAGGACAATGCATGGGGATAAACAGGAGCTATGTGTAGGACAATGGGGATAAACAGGCACGGGAGCTGGAAGTAGTGCCGCTGTCTGACGGGACCATCTCCCGGCGCATCACGGACATGGCCCAGGACATAAAGTGTCAGCTGATTGACAGAGTGAAGAAAGGGAAATATGCTTTGCAGTTAGACGAATTGACAGATGTATCAAACTCTGCCCAACTACTTGTTTTCATCAGATACAGTTTTGATGGAAAACTTAACGAGGACATGCTGTTTTGCACCCCGCTGGAGGTGAAGTGCACAGGCGAGGACATTTTCACCAAACTTGACAACAAACTAAAAGAAGAGGGACTGTCTTGGGATGAGTGCAAATGTACAGATGGTGCTGGAGCAATGCTGGGGAAAAGAAAGGACTAAAAGCAAGAGTCTTCCAAGTGGCGCCCCACGTTACCTTGACCCACTGTATTATCCACAGAGAAGCTCTTGCGAGTAAAACGCTCGACCCAGAGCTTAAAAGTGTTCTTGAGACGGCAATAAAAATGGTCAACTACATAAAATCACGTCCACTCAATACCAGGCTGTTCGCCAGTCTCTGCAACAAACTGGGATCGGAGCATAAGGCCTGCTGTTCCACACAGAAGTCAGATAGCTTTCACCGGGAAATGTTCTCAGCCGCCTGTATGAACTGCGGGACGAGGTGCGCTTATTTCTGATGGAGCATGGGTCCCAGCTGACCCCCTGACTGACCCCTGATGGAGCATGGGTCCCAGCTCGCTGACCCACTGACTGACCCCTTATGGAGCATGGGTCCCAGCTCGCTGACCCCCTGACTGACCCCTGATGGAGCATGGGTCCCAACTCGCTGACCCCCTGACTGACCCCTGATGGAGCATGGGTCCCAGCTCGCTGACCACCTGACCCTGACTGGTTAACAAGGCTGGCATATTTGTCTTGCATATTTGACAGACTGAACGGACTTAACATGTCATTGCAAGGTGAGAACACAAGCACCATGTCGTTAAATGATCAAATCTGCGCATTCAAGAGGAAAGTGGATCGCTGCACTGCGCGAGTTGAAATGGGCAGGATTGATATGTTTCCTGAGCTGGAGGAATTCATAGAGGAAAATGATTTTAGTGTTAACTCTGTGAAGAAGTCCATCACTACCCACCTGCAAGCCCTCCTGGAACACTTTAAGTATTTCTCAGAGGAAACAGCTCCGGAAAAATACGACTGGATAAGATCACCATTCAATGTAACGACTGCAAGTCATCTGTCATCCGTCATGGAGGACGCAATGGCTGAACTGTCAAGTGACCGCACATTAAAGACAGCTTTTAATGTGAAGACGCTTCCTGAGTTCCGGATTTCAGTCGAGGAGGAATACCCACAGCTTTCCAAGGCCGCGATGGACGTTCTGACACCGTTTGGCTCCACATACCTGTGAGAAAAGACTTCCTCGGCACTGACGTATATAAGAAACAAATACAGATCGCGTCTAAACGTGGGGGATGATCTCCGAGTTGCCGCCTCCAAAATTAAGCCCAGGATGGACTTGCTGTGCTCCGTGCATATTGCGCACCCATCTCATTAGGCGAGATTAACACACATCGTATTCCTCAAATGTATATATGTTCATATGTTTACTACAGTTTATGGCTATGTCTTTGAAGGTTGCACATGACAGAAACGATGTTCACTCCTAGTTATGGAGATTAATATGACTCACGTGACTCTGCTGTTATCTTATAGTAAATTGTTATATGTAAAATCCTATCATGGTTGTATGGCTGTTCTGTTATTTTGTGTTGTCGTTATGTGCGTGTTAGGATACGCCTATTAGTGCGTGCGTCCTGTGCACACGTTTTTTTTTAATGTGATAGTGGGGGGTCGCCAGTCTCTGGCACTGTTATTTTGGGGGTCGCGGGCTGAAAAGTTTGGGAACCCCTGCACTAGTGGGTCGTGAGGTGGAATATCTGGTTGACACTATTGGGGGCGGCGGTAGCTCAGTCTCTTGGGACTTGGCCTGGGAATCGGAAGGTCGCCGGTTCAAGTCCCTGAAACACCTGGACACTGCCGAGGTGCCCTTGAGCAAGGCCCCAGACCCCTACACTGCTCCCCTGGCGCTGTAGATACAATAGCTACCCACTGCTCCTAATACTAGGATGGGCTAAATGCAGAGAAACGAATTTCACTGTGTCTTCATATGACCAATAAATAGGATACAATCCTCCAGATTCCAGACCCCAACTAAATAAAGTGGCAGGCTCCTGATGTGCCAGGAGGGCAGTGAGGTCATTTCTAGGAGGTAATTGGAGGAGGTTCTAGTGCATAGCACTGACCCTGACGTGACTAGGTTAAAGACATTGAAAAGCCGGTTAATCACCTCATACAGACCATGGGTAGCCAGAGGTTTGCAAGCAAGGCAGTGCATGGGCAAGTTCTGTCCTTAGTGTGAATTCAGAAGGTTAGATACTAAGTGTTCCTGACCGGGATAATAGGCCGTCATCAGTTTTGCTCCTTCTGTGTGGCTTGCTGGGGCTTACGTTATATTTGTTCTTCGTAATTGGACAATGTAACCATCTTGCCACATATTGACTGAATGACATGAGGTCAGGAAAGACCTTCCGTCTTTCTTCCCCGCTGCCTCATGTGGAACAGAAGCAGCCCATCTCCTCCATGATGGAGAGGGTTAGGTTTGGTATATATTTTGTATTCCTTTCACACATGCCTGCTTGTGTTTGTCCTGAGAGATGTGGTTTGATTTGCAGTCTCCAGTGACTTTCTTTTCAAGTCCTCTTCTCAGGAGTAATTATGGTGGAAAGCTGGAATGAAAAACTGTGAGAAAATAATAACTTGATTAAGTAAAAGCATGAATAATAATTAATATTGTACTGGACAAAGAAATAACCACATGAAAATGTGCTCAATTTGAATAACCAATTATATACAGATCATGATAACAATTTATGTAATGAAAACATATGCATTATTTCAACACTGTTTCAAGTTAGTCACCTAGAGTTGATTACAGGATACTATAATGCTGTTATTCTGGGCTGTTACAAAATGTTATTTCGGTCCAGTCACATACAATGTTTTCAGGAAACAATAGTGCCGATAATTATTCAGATTTAAATGATGCAGTAAAGTGTTAAATGATGATTCAAATGTTGACATGCTTACAGATCAAATAGCTCATTATCAGCCAAAGTCTTGACAGTATTGGGGCGACAGCAAGGTTGCATCAATTTATGGGTGCGGAAACAGAGGCCAAGATTGTGAGTTCTGCACATGCGTATGTAACGTAAACCTCACTCCTGACACCCCAAAGACGTTCTAGCGATGAACTTAGAGCCTGTCGGTTTTAGCTTCCCTTGTTAGAGGGAAGTTGCCTCTAATGCCGGGAGTCATTATTTTGAATCCAGTGTGGGACACGTGATAGTGGCAGCACTCCTAGCAGTTCAGTTGGCGCACTGCCTGTGGAATTTTTTTATAAATGTTTCCTTGGGCAAACTTAACATTTCTTTTGAAGAGAAAAAGTGAGATCAATATTTCATCAGACAGATCAAACAGTGATTTTCATCTCAGTTTGGCTGCAGATGGAAACTGCACATATTCAGTATTCCAGCATGAAGAGAAAAGTTTGGCCTTCACATCAAGTTGTGCAGCACAACCCAACACCTGATAGCACCAGCAGTAGCTTTGATCATCTCTCATGCATTACCAACCAGAGATGTCAGATCATGCAAGCCAACCTCAGACTCTCGGTGGTCACCATCCAGGAACACTGACGCAGACACCCCCCCCCCCCCAACACACACACACACACACACACACACACACATATTGGTCACATTAAACATGGAATTGATCACACTAACCGTTTATCATTAATTTAGACTGAATCCAGAGCCACACTCTGTCACACCTTTATAGATAGTGTTGTGCTGTGAATGATGGCACCACATAGTGAGGTAATAGCTAATAACTAGGTAATAACTGTCACGTTGACACATTACTTATAACAGCAGCCAGTCTACCACAGAGGCAACTTGGGACATGTGTGTGTGTGTGTGTGTGTGTGTGTGTGTGTGTGTGTGTGTGTGTGTGTGTGTGTGTGTGTGTGTGTGTGTGTGTGTGTGTGTGTGTGTGTGTGTGTGTGTGTGTGTGTGTGTGTGTGTGTTTTCATGGTTGACTTGTTATGGGTGTGGCCTCCTGTTTGTCATATTCTCCAATACACTGCCACACCCTGGGAATGTCAATGATGCTGGGGCACCCAATGGTTGCTGTGGTTACTGTTTACTCTCATCAGTGTTGGTTTCTAACACATCATTATAATTATAATTCACTCTGGGAACATTTCAACTTTGAGGAAAAAGACTACTCAACCATGACTCCACAAATCCACCTCTATAAATGCAACACGTGTCACTGAAATTCTTTTTACAATTGTTATATTTGACAAATGCTTTTCGCTGTTAATGATGAGATTAGTTTATTGTCTTATATAGTAATAAATAGTCAGAAGAAATACAGTGAACGTAAACATTGATGGATCACTGTTCACTTGCATTACAGCAGCAGATATGTATATGATCTTCTACAGTATCTTGTACTTGTAGACAGGGTCGTTGTTTGGTTATGGGTGGAGCAGCTTATCCGAAAAAGCTGTTTTTCTCAGCTTGTTAGTCCGTGTGTGTACGTCTCTGGGCCTGTCTGAGGGGGACCAGGCCTGGTTGGTCAGACGGTGAGGTGTTCGAGCTCCACGTCAGGAGAGGTGGACTTCCAGGAAGTTAAAATTTGTGTAAGGTATTTAAATTATTTCTTTAGTGTGTTCTGTGCTGGGGTTCAGGTCCTTGCACCATGCAGACAGTGTCTTGACCTCCGACCTGTGGGCTGGTTCCTGATTGTTGGACATCAGACCCACGATGGTCGTGTCCTCTACATTTGAAGGTGAAGGTGTCTGCGGGAACTGCAGGAGCTTGTAGAGACGCGTCTGCTTGCTGGGGTATTAATGCCATTCTTAAACGTAGAAGCTCAGTTTGGGTGTAGGCCTCACTACTGCTCCCTGTTAGAGCACGCTGGGCACTGCCTCTCCATGCCCCTCCATCTATTACCCCTAAACTACGCCCTAAAACACCTGACATTGTTCATATGTGTCTATGGGTGAAGTACAATGCACCCCAGATTAACCCTATCTGGATTGACCGTACAATCCCTAATCTTAATAGTTGTATTATGAATTGACAATTTCTGTAACCTACAAATTGCTTCAACTTGCTTGAGAGACAAGGAATAGCGATTCCCCATGATGACACTTTCAGACTCGAATGTGGAATCAGCGTCTCTGGGAAACCCCGTCTGGAGAGTTTTGCGTCTTATAACTTAGGAACTTTTAACAAACTCCCTGAACTTTAACCAACTTCATCGGTAGAGGTTTGAGTTGATAAACGGATTCACTTTTAGCATGGCGGCGGCAGGATAGCTCAGTCTGTTGGGACTTGGCTTGGGAACAGGAAAGTCGCCGGTTCAAGTCTCCGAAACACCTGGGAACTGCCGAGGTGCCCTTGAGCAAGGCACCAGACCCCTACTCTGCTCCCCGGGCAGCTGTATATACAATAGCTGCCCACTGCTCCTAATACTAGGATGGGTTAAATGCAGAGAAACACATTTCACTGTGTGTGTGTGTGTGTGTGTGTGTGTGTGTGTGTGTGTGTGTGTGTGTGTGTGTGTGTGTGTGTGTGTGTGTGTGTGTGTGTGTGTGTGTGTGTGTGTGTGTGTGTGTGTGTGTGTGTGTGTGTGTGTGTGTGTGTGTGTGTGTGTGTGTGTGTGTGTGTGTGTGTGTGTGTGTGTGTGTGTGTGTGTGTGTGTGTGTGTGACCAATAAAGAGGATTCAATCCTCCAGATTTAGATCTACTAAGTTACTCAAGCTGTAGACTAATAACTTGACTTAAGCTAAATGTTAACTGGACGTAGGGCATGTGTAAGAACACACGCCCTACGTCCCTAGCTGCTCTTTGAATCAAAATCCTCTTGAAAAAGACAATCTTGAGAGTGAGGTCTCTACTTTGTCCAAAACGTTGATAAAATAGCATACCCCTGCTTATTACCTGTTGATACTTACCTGTATACTATACTTACCTGTATATATAAGACCCATAATTCTGCACATATCTCATACCTACTCTATAAGTTATTTTATATATAATATAATAAATATACTTATATTTGATATAAGAAGACTGTTTTGACATCTTATTTAACCACTGTACATTATATATTACCATGCACTTTACTGCACCATTTGCACTCTGGTTAGATGCCAACATTTTTCTCTGTGCTGTACTGTGCTGTGCAATGACAATACATTTTAATCTAATCTAATCTAATCCAAAAGTGACGAGGATTCGGAGAGAGAATTTAGCCGAAAAAGAACCATCACATCTTCACTTAATTGGGCCTGATGATAAGGCGTGTCCTTTGCTAATAGATTATTGGCTAGACATTAGTCAATGGCCATTTTGCCGTCTATGGATTTCCCCAAAGATAAAAAACCATTGGCATCTCAATCTCTAAAACATATCAGGCTTTATTCAGAGTCAAAAGATGACTTGGTATGGTAGATCATCTAAATGGAAAACCAGATTTGTTATGGATTATGACAGCCATTATGACAATGTGTTCTGATGAGATTCAAATACATTATCTTAAAACTAATTCATTCAATAAATGGTCTAATTGATTCATTCAATCAATTAGACCGTTCATTTATTAGGGACCCTTTTTCTCTCCGTCCGAGAGAAGTGAGAAGACCTCTTGAAGTGATGGGAGCGACAGGCCCCACCTACTGGACGTCTGCACCATAAAGGGACAAGACAGAAAGCATGCACTAATTGAACTTTGAATGTAAACTAGTGTTATTAAAACACACACACACACACACACATATATATATATATATATACATATATATATATATATATATGTATATATATCAGGGTTTCCATTAGCCGGTATTTACCGATTTTTAGCGGGTAAAAATTATAAAAAAAACAGTAATTAAAAAACCTGCCGGTCAAAATGTCCAGTAATAATGTTGGGTTTTGATCATGAAGTGACCGAATCAGCTGCCGCTCCTCTCATGACGTCAAGCGCGTCCGACGAGATGCAGGTGCAGTGATGGCAGCGCTCCGCGGCTATGGGGCTTTAATGTTTGCGACAGCTTGCCAAGTGCTAATTTCTGAGTTCAGCGAGCTGTACCCCGACTGGGCCACACTGGCTAAAATTGCCTGTGTTCTGCCCGTGTCAAGCGTGCCAGCAGAGAGGGGCTTCTCCCTGCAGAATGGTTTGAAAACATCACTGCGGAGTCGTCTGGAGGAGGAGAGAGTGGTGATCTTATGCGGATTGCAAGCTGCAAAGACACATTAGACACCTTTGATTTCAGCTCGGCAGCAGAGGACTTTGCCGCAATGAAATTAAGGAGAAAGCTAAAAGTTGCCTGGTAGCCTACAGGGTAAATGTGATGCCATGTAATGTTAAAACGGACTACAGATGTTACAGGTGTTTTGAAATAGCCTAGATTTTTGCGGCTAACGTTTTGCTCAATCGTTCTTGTTCGTTTTGCTGTTCATTAAATAGTGAAATTATTTGAGGTCTTTGTCATTCTTTCGTCAATCTAGGTGTACATTATAGTTGCGTTTGTAATATAGACTGTTTTTGAAACATGACCGGTAAGTTTCGGATTTGTCCGGACAGAGAGGGAGTGCAGGGCTTCCACACACACACACACACACACACACACTGTATGATGGTCACAGGATGGATATCAACCCGAAACTAACTTTTAAGGCATAGATTATTCTAACAAATAAACATGGATTCAAACACTTGGTTACTCTTTCAACATGTGAAGCTGAGGATTAAACATTATGAGCATTATGAAAAGTCACAATTAAGGAAATGTTTAACGAACATATTTAGAGGAGAGGGAGATTTTTAGGGAAAGTGAGAGGGAGAAAGAGTGTGTGTTTTCCTGAGGATCGTCACAGGGCTGTTTCATGTCCTGTCTCTTGAGTGTGTCTTGCTGATGAATTAGCAGCGCTGTGGTCCATTTGTAGTCAGTGTGAACAGAGTGAGTCCCAGGGACCTGCAGGGTGTGTGTGAGTGTGTGTAGTGAAGTGTGTTACTCTGATCAGGCCCAGATCAGTCAAGGACCCTGAACCAAAGTGTGTCATCTAAAGCAGTGCAGCCTGGTACGGCTACAGGGCTATGACAGGACAGATCCAGATCCAGATGTGGTTTATTTGTCACATCTGTAAAGGGACAGCGTACAATGTACAGTGACATGTTATCACCAGCTCTAAAGATGAACAAAATGTTCTGAATTTTATTACATTAATTTAAAAAATGTATAGAAATACAAAAATACATCTTGTACATCGTACAACTTTTAGATGGTTGCCTCCTGATGTTGAAAGTCCTTCTGGGTAATGTAGTCAAACAGCACACTGGAGCAGATGGCGGGGAGCCTGACACGACAGGAAAAACCGTGGATTAGCCTGTATTAGTGTCGCAGTTCATCGGTCTTCAGGGGCTGTTTATTTGCCCTTTGGTAATCAAATGGTTGTGGCGACACTGAGTGACCTGAGACACTGATCCAACCTGATGGAGGAGCTTTGTGTGTACCAAAGGGCCGTGTACATTTTGCTATCTGAAGACAGAATAACAAGATAAGAAAGAGCAAAAGACAAATGTGATTCAGTGAGGTGGAATTTTGATTTAACTTGTCACTTCATTGCTACAGTTGTCCCAAAGCTTCTTCAAAACAGAATGCAACAGAAACACACACACACACACACAATATATAATATTACCCCCCCCCCAATATTCTAGCCAACAAAGATTGGAGTAAAGAAGCAGTTCAGTTACCACTTGTGTTGTGCTCTCAACTTAACCTGCAGAACAAATCATGAGAGGTGGAGGTAACCCCGCCCGGCCCTGGACTGATTAAAGGATATCCAACCCCCAACACCACTTGTATATATGGGTTAGCATTAGATGACTCTCTCTCTGGGGATATAGCAGGAGAGAGACAGGTTAGACAACATGGGATGTTCAGCACAGACAGACTGAAGATGGTAAAGTGTGTTTCAGCGCTTACAGATCTGAGTACTAATCTATTAATTGAGCTCTAATTTAAAGTGTCTAATTCTTTAATATTGTCTGGGATCCAGTTCCATTGAAGTGCAGCTTTAACAGGGACAGAGTCTGACTGAAAGTAGTATTAATGGAATAATAATTATTATAATAATGCATTTGATTTATTATTATACTAATATTTTATTTTAAAGCATTCCCCTCTTGCACCTCTTGTGAGGACATCTGAGCTGCCTCTATTGGCATATGATCTCCAATGAACCTGGTTACAGATCTGAGCCTTCAAAGAAAGCCTAGACTCAAACAGAACTCTGAGGTACTTCGACAACTACAACCTCTACAAGACATCTGGCTCTACACGAGAACTGTTTTACTGAAAAACATGCACTCTGTTTTGGAGACATTAAACCGCAGCATTGCTCTGGCCATGCTGTTACATCGTGTTGCCATGATGTGAGAGTGAGAGTTGATTGGAAACTTGGTCCACACTGCTACCAGGTACATAAATTACAGTGTCATCCACACACATTTGGATTATCAAATGCCTTCCTAAGATCAAGAGAAAAAACGTCCAGATAACACCACTTGTATTCAACAGAGGCGAATTGATTTTCTCTGTGAAAAGCAGTTTTCCAGTGTCAGTTGAGTAATTGTTTCTGAAGCCAAACTGCATTTGGGCGCAGAGCCAAACAACTGGTATTCAGTTGACACATCGTTTGCTCAGCCCCTGCCTTTTTCCTCAGCCTTTGACACGGCAGGTAGGATGCCGATTGGTCTGTAATTACAGATGGACTGGGGATCTCAACCACTGCTGAATATTGGAGCAACAACAGCCGACTTCCAAACACTCGGCTGCCTTCCCTGGGAAATGGAGAGGTTAACCGTTTAGCAAATTGGATTGGCTAGCGATGTGCTGACCTCTATGAGCAAGATACAAGATATTGTTATTGGCCAATTGCAACGGGTACATTGGAATGCTTACTCACCATTCCCTCCCGCAGTATCTCCAAAACAATACCATAAAAATCGAAATATAAATAAAAGCAAAGTGATTGTTAAATGATGTACTGAATGTATTGGATGTTTTTGTTTTTTTTTGAGTGGCAGCACTCCTAGCAGTTCAGTAGGCACACTGCCTGTGGATAAAAACTATCCTTAAACCTGGTAATCCTAACCGTGTCCATACCAAGTATATCTTTGCTCCAGATTATTTAAGAGATCTAATCATTATCATAACCTCTGATTAGGTTGTTTGTGACCTATTCTGTCCACATAGTGACCTGGATTAGCACACACAAAAGGAGAAGCAAGGCAGACAGGACAGTGTAGTGGTAAGGGTGGTTGACTCACAGCCTGAAGAGTTTGGGTTGAATCCCCGATTAGATTAGATTAAAATGTATTGTCACAAGTACAGTACAGTGAAAATAATGTGGGTGCAAATGTTGTAGTAAAGTGCATGGTAATATATAATTTACAGTTTAGTTGCTAAAAGACAGTCTACTAGGTATAAAAACAGCTATACGATGACTTATATGAGTATGTATGAGATATGTGCATAATAATAGGTGTATATATATATACACACAGGTCAGTATACAAGTATACAATGTCCGCGGGCAGTGGGTTATCCCTGAGCAAAGATGCATAACCAACCTGCCACATCAATCCCCACCGGCCAGGGGGAGGCAGTCTAACAGGGCTGTGTCCCCCTTACCCACCACCGACCAGGGGGAGGCAGTCTAACAGGGCTGTGTTCCCCTTACCCACCACCGACCAGGGGGAGGCAGTCTAACAGGGCTGTGTTCCCCTTACCCACCACCGACCAGGGGGAGGCAGTCTAACAGGGCTGTGTTCCCCTTACCCACCACCGACCAGGGGGAGGCAGTCTAACAGGGCTGTGTCCCCCTTACCCACCACCGACCAGGCAGTCTAACAGGGCTGTGTTCCCCTTACCCACCTGCTCCCTGCAAACCAAACCTCACTACAAACTGTGTCCCAGTGCTCCTACCACTACAAGCCGTGAAGGGAATCAGACTGTGTGCCTAGCCTCCACCACTAGCTGGCTCCAACTCCAATACAAGGGGCAAAGAAACAACTAATTAGTATAAAGCAGAAGAAACAATTATCCAGTTGGTCCAAACGAGCAAACTGTAAAATACACTAAAAAATAATCCTAAATATAAAAAAAAAACTAAATTGAAACAAAAACCTTACTCAAGCAAAACCCAACTGTAGCAAAACAGCAGCTGATACCGCCTAGTATGAAAAACACATGTACATTAGATTACAATACAGAAGTACACATTTAAATATTTTAACTTAAGTAATTATAAACTTACCACTACTCAGTATGATTAATATTAAAGTACTAAGCAGGGCCAGGGGGGAACAACACACATCCCTCCAGGTTAACAGGAACTTCAGGCATCACACTTGGCCAAAGGAACACCAGGTGGACCAGGATACAAGCTGACAGTAGGCTAATACAAATGGATGTAATTCAGTGCTAATATGAGATGCACATGAGGAATATTAAGTTGCTGATCAAACATGACATCCAGTATCTGACAATTGACCTCCCCTTAAGGTGGCAGCAAACCAACCAAAGGCTGCCATGATGCCACAGGTGCCTTAAATCCCCCTGAGTTAATTAGGGGTTGGCTCTGGGGAGGAGTTGACCTACTTTAGGTGATGGTGAGTGTGGGACAGTTACCTGAACCTAGTGTTCCTGCTACATATAGTATGTATGTTTTAGATTAAAAAAGATTAAAGAGTGAAGTGCAGGGGGATAACCAGCCAATGACATATTGGTGATGATGACGATGATGATGATGATGATGGTGGTGATGAAGGGCTGGAAATAGCGGGATCGACAGTTAAAGCAACATTTATTATTATTAAATAGTATTATTTATTATTAGTATAGTGTTATAAAGCATGAGAGTTATGGATGTAACAAACACACTACTCGTATAACAGGTGTTTCAGTGAACTCTAGTGGTGAAAGGTATGAATTACAAATGAAATGACTACATAATATAATAATCATAGACCATATGATTTGGGGCACCATCACTCCATAAAATTGAGAATTTGATAGCATTCGGTAAATCACTTCATTAGTCTACTCATTTGAGAGCATTCGTTTTCAAGGCCCATTGACTAGTTAAGGAAACATAAATGATATGGTATAATGGATATAATATGGATATGGCGACTCTTTATCCTTTGAGTGTAAATCAATTCAGGTGCATTCTGTGTTTTGTAATAGATCTCTTATTCTAATGTGTCAGATCAATATACTATCCTACACGCATGACTGTTTTAAGGTTTATTTACTCACTAATCTATTATTATTTACTCTTGTGTAATAAATGTATCTTAACCTTCATGTATCGTTAGTTTTGAATGGCACCCAATGTGAAAGTTGTTGTTGTTGTTATTGTGTATGTTTTAGGATTAGGGGGCCTTTGGAAACGAATTAATATGTCGCTGCACAAAATCAAATGTAGGCTACTTATATATGTACACGTCCTGCAGTAAAGCAGTATGGGACACACACACATCCTCCTCCATTATCAATATTATCATTATCATATCCACAGACCCTATCCTCCGGTGTCCAGTGGTCCAGTGTGGGTGGGACTGTCACTTTAAACGTCACGTCATGTCTTACGCAGCTGCTCCATCTCTCTCCTCTCTCCTCTCTCCTCTCTCGTCTCCCAAAGCGTCACCATCCTCCGGCGCGTCAGCGAGGCGCACCGCACCAGCGGAGTCCTTGCCGATGAAAGTCAAATAAGCAACACACCAAAAAAAAGAGAACAGCAATGTCATTATTAGTGAACAGAGACTGCAGCTGAAGCGGTGCAGGTAAGCATGGTCGCCGGCCGCAGTTTTCTCAGCAAATGAACGCTAATATGGCTTTGCTGTCGTTTGCCGCAGCATCTTAGCAATTGATAAACATATTGCAAGGATGTGTGTAGGGCATATGAACGCATGTGTGAATGGAATAGGGCCGATGAACGAGTAGTGTGTGCGAACGACTCGGCTGCTTATCTGGAGGCTATCTTGCTGTTCATCATTGGCAGCACACAAGGCTCCCCTAGGCGTCTCTGGTTAGTTCGGTCGCTCAGGACGCAAGCAGATGTTCGCCTGCCTCGTCACCAGGTTGTGGAGAAGATGCATGGCGCTGTTCTCATTAGCTTGATTACCATCACAAGAAAATAGCATTGGCTGTCGTGCAGTGGATATGTTTTGCATTCGTATGCGTCGCAGTAAGGGTAGATAATCATCAAATGCATTGGACACATTGAAGGACAGTGTGTACCAATGGTTTTGTTGGCCGAAAGAAAGCTTGTTCTAATGTTGGATCAAAGTCGTGATAGGACTCCTCTCTGTTTGACCTTGCAACATCACCGACCTGCGTTGGCCAGCATCATCAACTCTTATTGCGATGTACGGTGTCTCCCCCTGTTGGGTCTACATATTGTATAATAATCACATAATATCGCCATGTCATTTACATTTCTAGGCTGTGTAAAATGTTGATGGCTGGCTGGTAAATAAATAGCCTGGGTTGAGGTGTGTTGATCTGTTGATCCGTGCCAATTTAAAACACATAGGAGCCTCTTGTTTAACACAGAGCACATTGAGATTCAATTGAATATTTAAACCGAGCCATATTTCTTCTTAAAGTGTAGGCCTCGGCAGGGCTATTCAACTACGTTTCTTATGAGGTCCATAATATTGAAATTGAAAATTAAAGCTGCATGAGATAACTCTTTCATATTTCAATATTTGCTTGAAGTTTATGAGTTGACTTCAGCAAGACCCCAAAACATAATAGTCTGTGACATGAGACGTCAGGAGACCCTGTGGAGGTATTCTTTGTGTATTTAATGTCAGTGTACTGGCTAGTACAGTGGCGGATGTACTAGGACACATCTTATCGTGTCAAGGGAAGTGGTGCAGTTTACTATCACAGCGGCAATGACACCTGCATGTGTCTACATGGATCAATAACATGGAGTTGTACCAATAACATCTACATGGATCAATAACATGGAGTTGTACCAATAACATCTACATGGATCAATAACATGGAGTTGTACCAATAACATCTACATGGATCAATAACATGGAGTTGTATCCACATGACGCATTCCTTCACGTTTCTGCATGGATATTCATTAGATGAGGGTTAAAGCTCTTTACAAGTAGGGCTGTCAATCAAAAGACAATTTAGTTAGGGTTTTTGTACGAGTTTAATTGGAGCGACATTTGCAGCAAAAGAGTCAAGAGTCATGATAACCTCCATTTTAGATTAAGAACAAAGACTGTTATGAGTGAGGAAGACGGGTGGTCAAGTAGTGTCAAAAAGTATATATATTTATAAGTTGTTTTTAACGTTGTTTTAGCTGTCTTGTAAGTTATGGTTGTTTATCACTTACTCGCTGCTGTTGGGGTCCAAAAGTGTGTGTGAGTTAACAAGGTGTGTGTGACGTGATGAATAACATCACAGTACACGTTATGCAAATCTTTACAAGTGCAGTTTATCTTTGACTTTATGATGAATCAGTGAACATGAACAACTGACACTTATAAACTGAATAACCTTCATGCATATGAAAGAGAGTACAGAAGTGAGAAGTACAGTACATACTCCAGAGGGAAGTACGGTTCTTAAAACGCAGTGCAGTTTTTCATCACAACCAGAGTGGCGGCCAAGGAGCCCAGTTATCTAAAAAAAATGTACACTAGTGATCACACTTAAGCACCAAAACATGAAGAGTGTTTATTCACTCTATGTTTATCTAAAATACAAAGAGGACAGCCATACATCCAACGTTCCCTTGAAGTTTGAGTGACACCCGATGCAGCACCTTGTCAGATTGTACTATTGTATCACTGTGATAGCCTCGTTGCAGATCAAACATCTGGGCTTTGGTCCCACCTCACTAAGTAGAGATTTCACAGTCCACTCCTCGTTGTATTGTCTACCTTTGGCCTTCTCAATGTGGACAAAGACATTTAGTCTCTAGAGACAGAGACAGACATTGACAAGACATTGGCGGGTGCAGGGTGATGTTGCGGCTGGTAGGGGTGGGACAAAGCGGATAAAGCGATTTCCTATTGGAGGAAATTTAAATGGCTCTCATTCTTGCTCAGAAACGTTTTTTCTTTGTAAAATGTATTCAGATTGTTTATGCTTTGATGAATAATTTGCGAGACAAATCAAAAGGATCAGCTGGTCGGATGTGAACAGGCCAGGCCTGGACAACATTGACTTACACAATCTACTACTAATATAGCGGACAACATCCGCAATATTAGTAAATACAGGACAAACCTTTAATGAAGACATGGGGTTTGAGGAGATGGTGTTTATGTTCTGTCCCTGGTGTAGGATGTCATGCATCTGGTGTAGGATGTCATGCATCTGGTGTAGGATGTCATGCTTCTGGTGTAGGATGTCATGCATCTGGTGTAGGATGTCATGCATCTGGTGTAGGATGTCATGCTTCTGGTGTAGGATGTCATGCATCTGGTGTAGGATGTCATGCATCTGGTGTAGGATGTCATGCTTCTGGTGTAGGATGTCATGCATCTGGTGTAGGATGTCATGCTTCTGGTGTAGGATGTCATGCTTCTGGTGTAGGATGTCATGCATCTGGTGTAGGATGTCATGCTTCTGGTGTAGGATGTCATGCTTCTGGTGTAGGATGTCATGCATCTAGTGTAGGATGTCATGCTTCTGGTGTAGGATGTCATGCTTCTGGTGTAGGATGTCATGCTTCCGACATGTTCTTCATGGCCATCTTGTCAACAGCAGGCAGGCCCGCTTCCCTCAGCCAATCACAGCCCTGCGTCGGCTCATGTTGGGCAAGAGTGGAGGACTGGTCGCCATAGTGACTTGTCTGTCGTCTCCCTCTGTGGTCGCTGACCAGCTTTCATTCCTCTTCTTCATCAAGTGTAAGACACATGGTGTCATTAATATTGATCAATATTGTGTATTGCATACATTGTGTATGTACATTACATAAATATAGCACACAGACACCGCTGAATTACAGACTTATATTAGTGTTAGACGCATACTGCAAACCTGGACACTTTTCCATTCTGTGTGTGTGTGTGTGTGTGTGTGTGTGTATGTGTGTGTGTGTGTTGTGTGTTGTGTGTTTCTGTGTGTGTGTGTGTGTGTGTGTGTGTGTGTGTGTGTGTGTGTGTGTGTGTGTGTGTGTGTGTGTATGTGTGTGTGTGTGTGTGTGTGTGTGTGTGTTGTGTGTTTATGTGTGTGTGTGTGTGTGTGTGTGTGTGTGTGTGTGTGTGTGTGTGTGTGTGTGTGCATGTTTCTGTGTGTGTCGTGTGTTTCTGTGTGTGTGTGTGTGTGTGTGTGTGTGTGTGTGTGTGTGTGTGTGTGTGTGTGTGTGTGTGTGTGTGTGTGTGTGTGGTGTGGTGTGTTCTGAGTGTGTGTGGGTGTGGGTGTGGGTGTGGGTGTGGGTGTGGGAGATTCAACTATGGCCGCGGTTTCAGCATCTGCAGCGGACACGCCCCCCAAGTCTCTGAGTACTGCTTATTATTTCACCATTTTGAACACACACACACACTTTACAGGGATTTAAACCAGAACTCTGACTTGGCTAGGCTGTCAGGATTCAGAACAGCTGATCTCAATGTTGACTTATGAGTTCACTCTGTCTCGGATGAACCTGAAAAAGCCTTTAAAAGCCATCATCTATCACACCCTGTAGATGGAAGGCCCAAGCCGTCGTTGATATTTCAGTGCTTTTATTGGTTGAAGAAAAGCAATGGAGCTCCGTCCATGAAAAGGCTCTGCAACACGCACCATTTAGCGTTCACCAGATAACGATACCATAAAAATAACAAAACATGTATATATGCCTATACTAGTGTGTCGTAGTTTAGCAGTTTAAACTTTACTATACAGCTTTTGCTAACTGCTGATTACATTGCAAAGTGTCAGCAGTAAGCTGACAAGTAGCTGTAAGTTGTAAAAGATGTCATTGCATGTAATGCTTTGGTACAGGATGGTGTCGGAGAGAGGAGAGAAGGGACAGAGACTAAAGGTTAAACCAGTGGGGGATGTGTCGACCTCCCACCCCTAGTCCCATAATGGTATTGGTTTAGTAATTGTTTATTGTATAAAGTAATTGTGTTACTTCATAAGGGATAGTGAATATAAATGTTCTGTTCCACCAATAATCCCAGAGTGGCCATAAAGAAAAAATAATAATAATAAATACAAATAAATAAATAAATATATATATATACGGTATATATTTATTTATTTATTTATTGAGGCCAGGTTGAAGCACTACATTGAGGGCTCGAAAGGCTATCACAAGATCCAATTAGTTCCCATGTTTTGGTTAATTGCCTTGAATAGGGGTTGACTGAGGGTTCAGTTTAGAGCGATAGCGATGGTTTTCCGGTTCAATCACCACAGTGTGCTATTCCTCCTTTGAACACCGTGAAGATACAGATACAAACAAAAGTGTGTTTTACCGACCTGAAAGTGAATATTATACTGTAGCAGTCTACGCTGCCACAAGCCATTAACATGGCTTCTTGAGGCTCCTCCTGAAGACAAGGACACAGGGTGATGAGGAATCTGGTTTATTGCAAGAGTGAATCCTGGTGAACAGAGCAGATGGAACATGCTAGAGCTCTTCCTCTAGTGTGTGTGGTGGAGGCTGCTTTAACCTGTGGGCCTTGATTAACAAGGACCCACAGGTGTGCAGCAACCAACCAAACACATTCCACATATACATTTTTGTCCCATTACTGTGTTGTCAGTGTCCGAATGTAGACGTTTTCAACTATTTCCTCACTTAGCACACCTAGTAATTGCACCTTTCAACACCATGGACATGGAAAAAGTAGGTGTAATATCATGTAATATCATTCGTGGCCACTTTGGGGCGCTGTACTCTTTAGCCCCACCTGATGGCACGCTAGCCCATGATTGCCTATAATAATACTACATCAGAGTGAGTTATGTTACAATATTAAACCACTATGTGTCTGGCTCATTGGAAACTAACCCCTTGTGAGCTATTTTCAGCGTCTGGCCTGATTTAGCACTGAGCCACTTTGATTAAAGGGCGCTAAAGCTTCTCTTAAAATGAGCATAGTGTTACTTCAGTAGTAGTGTTACTATTCCTTAAAGTGGCTTTAAAGAAAATGGAGGTAAATGGAGAGGGTGATCAAGGCCTTCACCCAACGGATAACTCTCTCCAGGCCTGACAGCATTGCTCATCTCTCCTTGAAGTGGCACGTTTCATTTAAACTCATTGTATACCTTCATAATGGTAGTGCTTATGGACTTTTGCCTTCTTGCCGATTTTGCCTTCATATGTAGCTGTAACTGTAAGTCTACTAGACAGATTCAGACTGTATTCTACTGGACAGATTCAGACTCTAGTCTACTGGACAGATTTAGACTGTAGTCTCCTGGACAGATTTAGACTCTATTCTACAGGGCAGATTCAGACTCTATTTTACTGGAAAGATCCAGACTCTGTTTTCTCACTTCCAGATTATTGTAATTCTTTGTTTGCAAGCCAAGCTGCTTTTGTCAGACTACAGCTGGTCCAAAATGCTGCAGCCAGGCTGCTGACACTGCTGTCCTACACTGGCAGAAAAATAAAAGGTTTATTATCAAAATACTTACTTTAAAAGTAATGACTTTTAAAGCTATGCATGGTCCTTGGACCATGGACCTTTACGGCGGTGCCAGCCATGCATTGATATAAATTGTGGATCAGTCGGTCAGCTGAATGAACCGCCGCTCACTCAGTGTTTCAGTGTAGTGTACCTGCACCAGAGAGGGGCTGTGGGTGAGCCTCTGTGAAGCAGCCTGAATTCACTGACTCATTGTGTATGCCATTGGGGATGAGGGAGGGTGCAGTGTCTGCACAGGCTGCTAAAGGTGACTTGCATTTTGGCACAGCGTCTAGTGACTCTAGTGACTGTGTTTCCACCACATACAAAACTGTGTGTGTGTGTGTGTGTGTGTGTGTGTGTGTGTGTGTGTGTGTGCGTCGATGTGTGTGTGTACTGTCGATGTGTGTGTCTATCTGTCTGCATGTGAGTGGGGCCTGTTTCCTGGTTGATCAGTTTCTCTCTTTCTTTCGTCTGGTTAGTACCTGTTTTCCCGTGTCGTTTATATGTCATCCGCAGCAGTCTTCACTGTTAAATCATTCACAAACTGTTGTCACATTATTGTTGTGCTCAGGACTGACTTCTTGCTCCCAGCACAGCGTGGTGTGAGACCGGTGTGAGAATACTCACACTGGTCCCATCGCCGTAGTAACCGAGGACACGTGACCACACATGACCATCTCCTGTTCTCCAGGAGAACACGGCACCACCTCGCCTCTCCTGCAGCTACTGAGTGGGAGTGGCTTGTGTGTGTGTGTGTGTGTGTGTGTGTGTGTGTGTGTGTGTGTGTGTGTGTGTGTGTGTGTGTGTGTGTGTGTGTGTGTGTGTGTGTGTGGTGTCCCTTCAAAGCACATACTATGTAGTCTTTGTAGTCAGTATAGAGGCTCAGGGTGCATATCAAAGGGATGCTGTTTATTCGGTAACAGATCCATCATAAATCCCTCATGAACATCCTGATACAGTTTGATCCTGCTGTCTCACACCAGACAGCATCCTGATAGACACACACACACACACACACACACACACACACACACACACACACACACACAAGCATTCATACATCATACAGCTCCATACTAACATCAGTGCAGCCTACAGATATCATACTAACTGTTGTGTGGACAATATAGGGCCCTTGGAAATGGCATGCAGCTTTACAACCACTCATACACAAGCAGCACGAGAGTTGTGTGAGATGCATAATTGATGATCCCTCATTTGCTCTCTCTCTCGCGCTCTCTCGCTCTCGCTCTCGCTCTCGCTCTCTTAATTCATTGCATTTATATAGCGCACTTTTCAAGACACAGCGCTTTCTCTCTCTCTCTCTCTCTCTCTCTCTCTCTCTCTCTCTCTCTCTCTCTCTCTCTCTCTCTCTCTCTCTCTCTCTCACCCAAAGCGCTCTCTCTCTCTCTCTCTCTCTCTCTCTCTCTCTCTCTCTCTCTCTCTCTCTCTCTCTCTCTCTCTCTCTCTCTCTCTCTCACCCAAAGCATGCTCTCAAGCACACTTCCAGGAATTGTCTTTACGGCTCTCAGATCGTAGCTACGGCGCCTTCCACTCATTCAGAGTGAGGTGATGACTCAAGGTACAGAAACATACATGGGCACAGCACTGCAAGACGTCCCCTTCTGCAGTTTGGAGAAAGACATGGAAGTCTGTGGGTTATTATTCCAGAGGGCTGAGAAACACATTGATTGGTGAATATATTAAGTGGGATTAGAGATTTGTTTAGAGTCAGCACTGTGCTCATATGCTGAGACATCCAACACACCAACTTGGGCCCTTTTGATGCCAGGGCTTAGGTCAGCAAATGTCTTCTCACTCGTTTTTTGGTGTTGCTTTTTGTTATATGTCTAAAGTCTATGCCCTGCTCTCTCTCTCTCTCTCTCTCTCTCTCTCGCTCTCTCTCTCTCTCTCTCTCTCTCTCTCTCTCTCTCTCTCTCTCTCTCTCTCTCTCGCCACATTTCTATTGGGTGGCTCACAGCCACTTGTAATTTGCTCTACTGTTTAATGGGGCCACCGCAATATGTAGTATATATACAATATACTCTTTTTTATGGGAATTTTCAAATCTGTATTTTGTTCAATTTAGTTTACTTTTTAAATCATTTGTGTTTAGATAATTTTGGTTGTACTACGATGACAATAAAGGCATTCTGATTCTGACTGGCTTAACGCCCATCTCTCTGTTGTATCATCTAAGGCCGGCAGCCACTGGTGAGCCGAAGCTGTGGGGAGAGAGAGAGAGAGAGAGAGAGAGAGAGAGAGAGAGAGAGAGAGAGAGCGAGAGAGCGCCGTCAGAGGAGACATAACGGAGAGGACCTGACCGACTGTCTTGCCCCATGTCTGCTCCTGCTGCTGTTCCAGCCACTCAGAGGTCTGCGCCGGGCTCCCGCAGCAGGTGAGCAGAGCTGAGGAGAGCCTGGTGTTACAGTGTCAATTAGCTCAGGTTAATCAGGTGAAGGAGACCTGAAGGAGAGGGTGGGACACCTCATCCACCTCCAGTGGGTGATCAAGACAGCCAGTGTGTGCTGCAGAACACTCACCACACACTGTGCTCTCACAGTGGAGAGCCATGGGGTCTGGAGGGACCACACGACGGTGACAGGACACAAGCCCTGTTCTTATGAGAGGAATATATCGATTCCAGAAGTGGTTTTTTTTGTATTTTAATTGTTTGATGTCATCTGTTTACACCAATGGCCCCACGTGCTCACAGCCATGGATGTGGGGGCCACCATGGACCACTCACTCTAAGGTTTCATGTTTGTACCACAAACATGAAACCTTAAACATGGTTAACCTTAACCTTATGTATGGTTAACCTTAAACATGGTTCGTAGAGACGATGACCTACATCTAAATCTGGAGGATTTAATCCTCTTTATTGGTCACATACATGTACACACACAGTGACATTAGTTTCTCTGCATTTAACCCATCCTAATGTATGTAGTGTATAAGTGGGCAGCTTTTGTATATACTTTGCCCAGAGAGCAGTGTAGGGGGTCTGGTGCCTTGCTCAAGGGCACCTTGGCAGTGCCCAGGTGTTTTGGGGACTTGAACCAGCGACCTTCCGGTTCCAGCCAAGTCCAGCAAACTGAGCTATCCTGCCGCCCCACCTACACTCGCTACCACGAGAGAGTTAGTCTACACCAGTGACGTGCGGGCGATATTACACTCAAAATAACATTGGAATAAAATTCTAATAACGTAAAGTAACAGCAAGAAGCCCGACGCGATCTACAGACACTGTTAACCCCCAACCCTCCAGATCTACAGACACTGTTAACCCCCAACCCTCCAGATCTACAGACACTGTTAACCCCCAACCCTCCAGATCTACAGACACTGTTAACCCCCAACCCTCCAGATCTATAGACACTGTTAACCCCCAACCCTCCAGATCTACAGACTGTTAACCCCCAACCCTCCAGATCTACAGACACTGTTAACCCCCAACCCTCCAGATCTACAGACTGTTAACCCCCAACCCTCCAGATCTACAGACACTGTTAACCCCCAACCCTCCAGATCTACAGACACTGTTAACCCCCAACCCTCCAGATCTACAGACACTGTTAACCCCCAACCCTCCAGATCTACAGACACTGTTAACCCCCAACCCTCCAGATCTACAGACACTGTTAACCCCCAACCCTCCAGATCTACAGACACTGTTAACCCCCAACCCTCCAGATCTACAGACACTGTTAACCCCCAACCCTCCAGATCTACAGACACTGTTAACCCCCAACCCTCCAGATCTACAGACTGTTAACCCCCAACCCTCCAGATCTACAGACTGTTAACCCCCAACCCTCCAGATCTACAGACACTGTTAACCCCCAACCCTCCAGATCTACAGACACTGTTAACCCCCAACCCTCCAGATCTACAGACACTGTTAACCCCCAACCCTCCAGATCTACAGACACCGTTAACCCCCAACCCTCCAGATCTACAGACACCGTTAACCCCCAACCCTCCAGATCTACAGACACTGTTAACCCCCAACCCTCCAGATCTACAGACTGTTAACCCCCAACCCTCCAGATCCCTGGCTGTCACAGCGTTTGAATGCACCTATTAGTGGAAGTTCAGTGGAAGCAGGTAGACCCAGGCTCCCTCTGCCTGCCCTGGCCATATGCTCATATGCTCATATGCTCATATGCTCATATGCTCATATGCTCATATGCTCATATGCTCATATGCTCATATGCTCATGCGTTGGTGCAAAGGAAAGCTGTGTTTAAAACTTGCGTCGTAACTTGGCGACAGAAGTTGTGAGTTCTAGCACAGGTTGTGTGTGGGTTAGCACTAGCCGGTTATATTGTTTCCCGTGTCTTGGAACATAAAGTTGTCCTTCACATTTAGTGCCAGATGGATTCTTATTTTCATGGAAATCTGATGCTGTATATGTGAGGTGGACGGCTGAGTTTTTGGTCTACCTTATTTGTTAATTGTGACTCCATGTCATGAAATACAAAAACCTAATGCTGGTCATTTATTACCAGGCATTTGTTGCAATTGTGGAAATTGTAATATTACTTTTTTTATTGAATGAAATGTGATGCGAGTTCACTAAAGTGTGTGTGCGGTTTGACTGGGTTTGCTAATCAGGTTATTAGTGATGAAAAATGTAAGAAGGTAATAATTGCCTACAGTATATTGGAACCTATGGTTGTAAGCTATAAGTGATCACAGTTGTGTATAAGGGGATATTTCAATTATGTAAATATGGATTTGAATATTCTGTACCTTCCCAGCCACTCACTCTCAATATATCCTGTATAATATGTTTTACAAGTACATTTTATGAATGCATCATAATTATTATAACTGTGTGCAAAAGCTATATATTGGGAAGTTACGTATTTACACATTTGTTTTAAAATGTTCCATCTTAGATTTCCAGTATTATTGTCTCCATGCATGTAGGCAGATATGTTAGTCATGTATTTATCTTGCATTTCTATCCATTGATATTAATTATATGACCACATTACAAACACGCTATCTGAAAACCGACAAGGCTCACTGTGTCTCAAAAGGTCAACATATTAAATCCTCTATTGGTGTGCTGAAACACCTCCCAGGTTCTGCTTGCATGCCTGCATAATGCATAATTCAAACTGAAGAGATGGATCAATAATTACAAGGGGAGTGGCAGCAGTACAAATGGAGGGACTGCCTGATGTGGGTGGTGGGGTAATAGTGTCCTTGGAGTGTGGCGATAGACCAATTCCAAACCCGGGGTGGCGTTAAGTCTTCAGGGCACCACCTGCTGTGTTCCATGTATTCCCCCTCAGATTCAACCCTCTGAAGATGCCACACAAACTCAGTGTGCAGCAAAAGCCAGTGTCTCCATCCACACCGATGTCTCTGTCCAAGCTGCCGGTGTCTCTGTCCACGCCGGTATCTCTATCCACGCATCCAGTGTCTCTGTCCAAGCTGCCGGTGTCTCTGTCCATGCCGGTATCTCTATCCACGCTTCCAGTGTCTCTGTCCAAGCTGCCGGTGTCTCCGTCCACGCCGGTATCTCTATCCACGCTTCCAGTGTCTCAGTCGAAGCTGCCGGTGTCTCCGTCCACGCCGGTGTCTCTGTCCACGCCGGTGTCTCCGTCCACGCCGGTGTCTCCGTCCACGCCGGTGTCTCTGTCTACGCCGGTGTCTCTGTCCAAGCCGCAGGTGTCTCTGTCTACGCCGGTGTCTCTGTCCAAGCCGCAGGTGTCTCTGTCTACGCCGGTGTCTCTGTCCACGCCGCAGGTGTCTCTGTCCACGCCGGTGTCTCTGTCCACTCCAGTGTCTCTGTCCAAGTCGCAGGTGTCTCTGTCCACACCAGTGTCTCTGTCCAAGCCGCAGGTGTCTCTGTCCAAGCCGCAGGTGTCTCTGTCCACGCCGCAGGTGTCTCTGTCCACGCCGGTGTCTCTGTCCAAGCCGCAGGTGTCTCTGTCCACGCCGGTGTCTCTGTCCACTCCAGTGTCTCTGTCCAAGCCGCAGGTGTCTCTGTCCAAGCCGCAGGTGTCTCTGTCCAAGCCGCAGGTGTCTCTGTCCACGCCGGTGTCTCTGTCCACGCCAGTGTCTCTGTCCAAGCCGCAGGTGTCTTTGTCCACACCCGTGTCGGCCAAGAAGGCGACAGCGGCCACGGCGCCGGTTTCTGCTGCTGTTCCGGCTCTACCTGCGTGAGACGCACTGCAGTCACACACCAGAGAGGACACTCTGTAGCTGAACCTCTGGCGTCACTGTAGCCACTAAAAGACGCCAAACACAAAACACCAAAGTCACCTACAGGAAGCCCTGTAGGTGACTTGTAAGCACTTCATTTGTATCAATATGTCAATATATATCTAACAGAGCTCATGGTATATATGATTTGGTCAACTTTTACTCTTTAGTGGCTACATACACCAGAGGAATAGCGTACGATGTGTCTCGCTGCACCTTGCTGAAACAATGACAACAGCAAACGCCAGCCCTAAACGCCGTGACTTCTCCAGCAATGTCTCTCCGACCACACGCTTTCACCACTGCTTTGACCCCGTGGAGCACCCTGCTACGTACCGGCACACGCCAGATTCACACCCACGCCGTCCCAAGACATCCGCCCTAACCCAGGGGTCCCAGATCAAAGGGTCAAACCAGACCTTCTCTGGTGCTGTACAGGCGGTTGGCTTCAGCTTCTGCTTTTTTATCCATGTCTTTGCTTACTTATTACTTTATTGCATAAAATGCGAACCCCTATTTCAAAATGTTCTGTTCTATTTGGCCTTGCTTGTCCCGCCTCCCTCCATGGAGGTCAGTGATTGGGCAACACCTAGGTGTTTTTGTAATTGTGATGCAACAACATCAACATGAATTAGAACATTTTTATAATACATTAATGTTATTTTTATACGTATATTTGTTGTTAAACTGGTGATGTTGCCCATCACAGGTTCCTCGGTCTTCTACTCATGTCATCATGTCATCACTGCACAGCAGCACACTGAGCGTCGTTTGGGCGGTTCACCATCTCAAGTTCATTCTTTTAATGGAGCAAAATGAAATGGCCCTGTCTTGTCTTGTCTTTATATTGAGCTGTAGTTTCTGCATATGAGGGATTTATTGTTTTACGGGCCAGTACTTGTTTTAAAGCCCCATAGATCAGTGGTTCCCAAACTTGTTCTGCAGGACCCACGTTTTGTAGCTAGATTTGTAGAAAACGTCAGCTTTACAGAGGAATCAAGAACACGTTTAAACAAACTTGTGGGCTGTGTGAAGTTTACCGGTATATTCCTTTTATTTTCCAAAGGGAGGGAAATCAGTGTAGAGACTTCATTGTGAAATCTCCTTGGTATGTAAACGATCAGTATAATAAAATAGCACTTTATAACTGAATTTATAGTTAACAATCTGACAACATGACTTTGTGGTATTAAATACATGTATGTATTTGGATGTTTTGGAAAGATTCTAGAAAGATGTCTTTAATCCAGGACTTCATCGCTTTGGCCCTCTTGACCTCAGTGTGTTTGGTGACGTTAGGCAGCGTTCTCTCATTGTTCACACCGGGCTGCCAGCATCTCCCGGGATAACGCTTGTGCTCACGATGCAATGCACTGTATGGCAAATGCGTCATTCCAGCTGTACCAACTGCTAGCGTACTATTTGGGGTGTGCTAACCTAGCTCGTTCAAGGGGACCTTCAGCCGTGTAACCTCCTGCTGTCTGTCTCTGCCCGGTCAGGTTTGACTACTGCAAGTTCATCGAGCTGGACTACGTCCCGATGGAGACAGGCTACATGGTCTCCATGCGTCCGACCAAAGGCTACGCATCCTCCAAGTCTCCGTCCAAAAGCTTAGTCCCCGCCAAGTCCCCGTCCAAAGGCTACGGGTCCAGCAAGCCACCTTCTAAAGACTATGCGCCGACCAAGTCGCCGTCTAAAGGGTTAGGGTCCAGGTCTCCGGAGCACCACAGCCATCCAGCCACGGCTCCATCCACCCCTCGGACACGGTACGCCTCCAACCAAGCATGTGTTTGTTCTTCAGGCTAAATCCTTCTTAAGCTGTCAGTGGAATGTTCCAAGATGATCTGTCATTGTGGAAAAAATAATTAATACTTTTGTAAAAAGATTTCATTTAATATTCCAGTGGCCAATTGTGTTAGAGCCACTTGGCATCCCGAACACAACTGTACTTGGCAGCACGCATGGCACACATCCCATCTCTGAAATGTGTGGCAGGAGCGTTTCTCCGTGTCCCAGTGGCTGTACCCTGTGTGTTTCATGAGAGACACCATAACCTGGTGTTGCCCTGGAGTAACGTGACTCTCCTGGTCCATGTTCAACTGGTCTATGTTCAACTGGCACGACGTCACCGGATTCGTTTAGCCGATAGCTTCCATTGTGATTCCCCTTTCTAGGAGTGTGGTGTTACTTTGATTGTTATTCATTTCTTCTTCTTCTTCTCCTCCTCTCCGGTCGGAGCAGGCGGGCCCCAGCGCCGGTCAGCACCAGAGATCCCTTGGGCCCCGCCTCCCACAGCAGCAGCAGTGGTAATGGCTCATGTAAAGGCGGCGAGTGCAGCCCGACCAAGGGGTGAGACGGCCTACTGGTGCATGCTGGGGGATCTTCGGGATTAAGAAGTTAAAACGTTAAATGTTAACAGTTTTGATCCGTTTTTTAACTTTGACGCCACTTGTTCCCTAGGGCCTCCAGGTTCTTAAGAATCCCACCTAGAACCAGAACCAGTGTCATTAGATTAGATTCACTTGTTTCTTTCCTCAAACCTTACTGTTCTTTCATATGTTTTCCGGATGGTATATTTTTATATATTTTTATATTATATTTCAAAATAAAATACTTTAGCGTAGCTATTTACTATTCAGCCAATAAGCAGATCCTTTAATTCTAAACAATTGGATTAAGATTCAGATTGTCACAGAAACTAAATGTCTACTGCTTATTAATAATTACAATAATACATTTTAGATTAGAAGATTAAAACAACTGTGTAAAACTATTGACAGACTAAAAGCAGTTGAATATTGTTCCCCCTGGTCCCAGGCGTCACCAGAAGTACACGTCCTGTACCGATAACCATGGGATCCGACCTCCCCCCCGGAGCAGTACCTCACCCCCCTGCAGCAGAAGGAGGTGTGTATACGTCACCTGCGGGCCAGGCTAAAGGAGACCGTGGACAGACTGCAGGATAGGTAAGACAACACATGGCTCCTGCTCTCTGATAGAAAGTTGTTTTTAAAGTTTAGTCTGGATGGGTCAGATTTCCCCAACACAGATTAGTTTAAATCAGGACTAGGCTAATTCAGTTTAAATTACTTCAGGTTTAAAAAATGTCTTCCTGACACATGGATTCACTTCCGATGAACAAGTTCTATCTAGAACATGTTTGGAGTCCAGTGCTGGAGTGAAAACCTGGGGCAGATTTTTACTTCTACAAGCATTCTGTGGAACCGGAGTTAGACCAACAATGGACAAAGTCTAAGAATAAAAGTCACTTTTAAAGCAGATTATGTCAACCCTCAATATTATTGAAAACATACAAAAAAAAGATGATTCCTCAACAGAGAGCAAGAAATTGAAAAACAAATTTGCAATGAATTTATCTGAAATTAAAAAAATAACAAACAGAACACAAAATATGGTTCAGAATCACTGTACAATGCTTGGCCTAAGAATACATATTTACAATGTACATACAATAATTCAATTATACTTTATATTGCCTTGTTCAGTGGTCCTGTGGGCAATACAATGCGTATTGTATTCAATAACTAGATGTTTTTGTCATTCATACATTACACATACAGTTTTCCATTTCTTAACATTGTTTGGCTTTTTGCCTGCACATAGATATTATACTAACGATTACAAACTAAGCGTATAACTATTAACAAGTGCTACAAAGCAAAAGCATCTCTGTTGCACTGATTGTTGCAATGATGGCAATGCAGCATCTTCTTGGAGAAACTGGAAACCTCTTTATGTAGTTAAGTTGTGGGTCATTCAGAACCTTCTGTTTGAGCCTGTTGGAGGTCTGTCATTTCTATCTTCTCTCTTCCTATCTTTTATCATCATTGAATGATTAACTTCTACTATACTGAAGTTAAACCTGCCTTATTCTAAGCCCTCAGTTAGTCCTTGATTAGCTCTAATCCAGATGTATTAAATCGAGGCTGAGACTACTGAGATTGAGACTAGTTTAAACCATGTTTGCAAAACCCAATTTCAGCTAAGATTGAAAATGCAATTTAGTTTTAAGATTAGGTTTAATTTCTCTACAGGGCACCGGTTAAACCTACACTCTACACTCTGCTGTTTTCTTACTTTTGAATGGTATCTACAGCAGCTTCAATGACTTCACTGTGCCTACATTACTCCTACTGTATCCACCTGTCCCCACCTCCTCCCTCACTACCTCTCAGAGACACCGAGATCGATGAGCTGAGAGGCCAGCTGTCGAGGATGCAGGAGGACTGGATCGAGGAAGAGTGTCAGCGGGTGGAGGCCCAGTTGTCCCTGAAGGAGGCGGGGCGGGAGATCCAGCTGCTCAAGAACGCCGTGGACACCGTACGCAATAGCCTGAGTGAGGCCGGGGGGCTCAGCGGAGATGAAGGGGTCCAGAAGTTCTTCCAGGACATTAACGCCCAGAACCACAAGCTGGAGAACCTGCTCCTCAACATGGAGCTCGCCCAGGCCAGCGTGGCCAAGGAGGCCGAGCGCACGCCCAGATGCCGCGCCAGAGTCGGCGGTTCGGCCCCGGCGTCGGTGTCAGGCGAGAGTCCCGGGGCGTTTCCCCGACCTCCGGTGGGAGGACGGGGAGCGTGCTCCTGTGACGTCTCTCCTGCGCACTCGCTGACGCGGAGCTCCACGTACACCAAGCTCAGCGAACAAGCGCTGGGGGACCGAAGCGGGAACGGATCGGGCTTCGCTTGCTTGTCTGGGGACGGAACTCAGGACAGCGGCTTTGTCTGCGGCGGGGAAAGCAACATCCCCAGCCGAGCCGACTTGCTGCTGGAGGCCGCCCTACTGTCAGAGGAGACAGCTTCACTTCTCAACTCCTACTCCCAGACCTTTGCCCATTCCTTGCCCAGCTCCCTTCCCCACAGCTACTCCCACACCCTGCCTCGCACTGCACCCCACAACCTCGCCCACACCATGCCCCACTCCTCCACCTATGAGAAGCTGTGCACCGGGGACCGACTGGCCCCCTTCCATTGTGCCCTGGGTGGAGTAGGCAGTGTCAGCCACCCTTGCTTGTCGCACCACCACCTCTACCTGCACCACCTGCAGGAGACGGGCATCCAGACAGAAAGCTGCCCTGTGCCCTGCGCCACAAGCACTCACCCCTCTGACCTGGACACCATCGCCGAGCAACGCACTTTCCGCTCACAGGCCTGCAGTCCCACTTCCACCTGGATGTCCGATGAGGGGGAGGAGGAGCTAGACTCCATCACCGCCACCACTTCAATAACGACAGCGACGCTCATGACCACCGCCACTGAACCAATCCCTGTCTCCAAAGCACCTCTGCGTTCACGCTTACCGCGTTCGGCCACTATGTCCTCCTCCATGGAGATTCCTCACGACGGCAAGGAAGGCGTCGGAGAAGAGGAAAAACAGGAAAATGAAGATAAAGAGAAGGGAACTTGTCCAGTGGGGAAACCAGGTGTAGAGACTGAGTTGGCAGGAGAGAGGTTGACAGAAGCTTCCGAAAGAAGTCGTGATGTAGAACCAGAAAGGTTGGATGAGATCCCTGCTGAGGAAGCTGGGCAGGTGAACACAGCCAGTTGTGAAGAGAGGAAATATCAGGACGCGGTAGAGGGAGATTCACCAAAGTCGACAGCAGGGTGCCAGGGCAGTGTGGGGTTCGGAGGGTGGACTGGAGAAGCCCCGCCAGCAGAGATTAGGGAAGGAATGCAGAGTGGTTGTAGTGAGACACAGCTAGAGTCAGTGGAGGTAGCGGAATGCACACGGGGCAGTCCAAGTAACGGAGGGACGTCACCAGGTGTAGAAATGCCTCATACTTCCCAGCCAAAGAGATCCACCGCCCAAGAGGAGATGGTGTGCCTCACAGAGGAGGACCCCGAACTACAGGGCGCCACGGGCGGTTCTGCGGAACCTGAATCCGAGCCGGACCCGGGTACCGTTCAGAAAAGCTACTGGAGCCGCTATTTCCTGGTAGACCTGCTGGCGGTGGCCGTGCCCATGGTCCCCACGGTGGCGTGGCTGTGTCGCGGGCCTGTGCGCCACGGACAGCCCATGTATCACATCGCATCGCTGCTGCGAGGCTGCTGCACGGTGGCCCTCCACTCGCTGCGCCGGGGGGGCGGCCTGAGGCACTACCCCGCGGGCGGGGGGGGGGACCTGGGGGGGACGCAGATATGAGAGGAGACGCCCGTCTGAAAGACAAGCTGGGGGTTCAACTGTACCCCCCCCCGACATACAGTACATCACGTCTGTACACTGACAATGAGTCAGTTAAGGTGAACTGAATTAAGGCTTTGATGTGACGGACTTCATAGAAAAATCGACCTGCAAAACAAAATAATACATAATGATTTCGCTGTGGCTTGTTTAGTAAAAAATAATAATGAATGAATTTGAACTGAATGAAGCTTTGACATATGTGATTGTTTTCTCAGAGAAATGAATGGTCATCAATGTTGTATGAGTGTCACTATCACTACGTTTGGATGTACTGTACCATTGGTGTGTATGCCTGTGTGCCACGTGGTGTGTGTGTGTGTGTGTGTGTGTGTGTGTGTGTGTGTGTGTGTGTGTGTGTGTGTGTGTGTGTGGTGTGTGTGTGTGTGTGTGTGTGTGTGTGTAATAATAATAATAATACATTTTATTTGTTCGGCGCCTTTCAAGACACCCAAGGACACCTTACAGAGCATGTATGCTACAGTCAAGTTAAAATTATAAAAAATATAAAAAAGTAAAAAACTGTGGACTTCACAAAGTGTCCGCAGGGTTTAAAACAAGAAAAACAACAGGAAGTAAAATGAAGAAAGGAAGAAAGATGGTACCGTTCATAAGGGATAAGCCAGTTTAAACAGATGGGTTTTTAGTTGGGTTTTGTAGGTTGTTATAGAATCAGACTGTGGGATGTGTAGTGGCAGGGAGTTCCAGAGTCTGGGAGCCGAGCAACTGAAAGCTGGAGCCCCCATGGTGCTGAGGCGTGAGCGGGGGACGGTGAGAAGTCCAACGGAGGAAGAGCGGAGGGTGCGGGAGGGGGTGTACTCCTGAAGGAGGTCAGTGATGTAGATGGGGGTTAGATTGTGGAGAGCTTTGTAGGTGAGTAAGAGGTTTTTGTAGTCAATCCGGTAGCGCACAGGAAGCCAGTGTAGTTGAATGAGAACGGGGGTGATGTGGTCAGATGAGTTAGTGCGGGTGATGATCCGGGCAGCAGAGTTCTGAATTATTTGCAGTGTGTGTGTGTGTGTGTGTGTGTGTGTGTGTGTGTGTGTGTGCGTGCGTGCGTGCGTGCGTGCGTGTGTGTGTGTGTGAGTATCCTGATGACATTGGTGATATCTCGTTGGTGATGTAATAGTGCAGATCTTTGCAGGGAGGTTATGTCTTCTCTAGAGATGAAATCTGAGAGATAAAAAGAAAGAGAATGGACCTGGAATAATTCCCAGGACGTTGTTTTGTCCAGGTCAGGCCGGTCCAGTCTCACTGCTGAAGCTACTCTGAACATTAATGCCAGGGATGCCCTGAAGGAACTAATGAGCTTAACTCAAGATTTCCTGAGTACTTTCTGGTTGAGAAGTCAAATAAAATGGAGCTTCTTCAGTTGTAAAAGACTCAACATGCATACTCGAGTGCATCACAAACAGTCATGTGCAATATATTACTGAAAAACATATTTGCAAGATTGATTGATTTGTAATCGAATCAATAAACCCATTGTTATGGCTTCAAGCTTGGGAGTGAGATGTCAATGTTACTTCATGACGGATTTTAGCTTGCACTTAATTCTGTGTTGCATTTTTGCCCCCATGCACCCTGGATCTTTAAGGCATTAAGGATGCTGATTCAGTTCCAATTAGGTCTTGATATTCATAGAAGGCAGATGGCCACTAATTAAAATCTCTTCAGTTTGACCAGATAGTGCAAATGTGTCAGTTTGCCAAACAGATGCTTGTCCAGTAGTGTGCTAGGTTAGTTTCAAATGTTAATCTACAGCTGAATGCATTGCCATGTAGGATTTAACCCTAACCCTGGGCTGTATATTTACTGCAAACCTACTGCTGTTCTAGTGTAAGTTAACTGTCACTGTGGTTGTGTGTGTTAAGCCCACCTTATGAGAGTTAGTCACAGTAAGTCAATGAAATTAATACATTTTGCTCTTCAACTTGTGAATTATGTTTTTTCATAATTCATAATTCATAATTTCAAACAGTACAGAACAGGTACTGCTAGTGTACTTTTTGGTGGCTAAAAGCTAATCGGTTCGGTTGTGTTTGACCTTACGTGAATGTGGGTATTGGGAGTGTCTAATGCAGCTTTGTTGAAATAGAAATAATCTATTGCAATATGATATTGTAATAGTGTAATAATATACCAACAATGATCTGCAACTTCTTCTAACTGTCAGATCAGCCATCACCAGAAGTTCATTTCTAAAGACCCTGAAAGACCTCCTATGTCCGTCGGTTGAGTTTATGTTTGGTTTTTGGTTCAGAGGCGATGATGCTGAATGAACCCTAAGGCTTGTTACTTATCTGCTGAAGATGTTTGCACTACTGTTCACTTTATGAATTGGAAGTTATTACTTGAAGTCAGGATTGTATGTGTATCCAAAGTGTTCACCAAAACCTGTCTAATGGAATTGTTTGTGTGCATTATTATTATTATTATTATTATTATTAAATCCCAGATAATCTCAACAGCTCTGGCCAGGCCACACAATTACAATCCATGTAAACAAGTAAATATAATTACACATTCAATCCATAGTGACATTGAGGAACACTGGAAGTATGTAAAGCTTAGTTTTGTGGGGGAGGTTTAGTGTATTTTTTTAATCGATTGTCTCTCCCTCTTTTGATTGTGTTAGCAGCTTCTCGGCGTGAGCTGCACATCTATATTTTGTAGTTGTGTAGTCTGCTATATGTTTTTGTTTGCTTGTACAAAATCTCTACCTGACAACATTTCCCCACCATGGCTCCATGTTTCACAGCGGCGGCTTCCCTTCTCTAATGATTAATGTCGGGCCGTCCTTGCTGGTGATGGTGAGGTTGGCTGGGTGAGTGTGACTCAGGAGGCCTCCAGAACCTCATGGTTTTAAATGTAAACCTTCAATATGAAAAGCCATATCCTGTTCCGGAGAGCAGGTCTCCGAATGTAAAGAGGGGGACGTCATGTCAATGAAGTGTGTGCTATTAGCTCTATCGTGATGGAAGTAGCGTGACTGATAATCATCTCTTTAATGTGCTTTTGTTTTAGGGATTGAAAGTCATTGACACTTTTGGGCGCTGATGAAGGACTATTGAGGGCTTTCCCACTTTTCCTCCCGTTAATGGTGGGGGAAGGTAGCTACGAATGAGGCAATCTAAAATGGAATTATGCTACACTTTACTCTGATCTCCATTCCTCCACAAATCCAGGAATGAATTGTCTCTACCTGCATATCCTACTTACTAAGAGACTTCTCCCTCTCTTTCTAACACACACACACACACACAGCCACACACACACACACACACACACAAAAACCAATGCTTTAACCTGCTTTGGACAGAGGAAGCCTCTGTGTAGATCCCTGGTGGTGTCTGGACCTACGCTGATAACCAATAAAGCCAATAGCGTTAGCCAATGAAGGCGTTAATAAGCTGCCTAACGCCGTGCCGGTCCAGGTGGAGGTTGTGGCCTGGGCCGACAGTCTTTGCATCTGCATTTAGATTAAGGTTAAGGCTGTGCTTACAGGAGGTACGCAAACCCCCATAGTTAGCAGTCAAATCAATTGGACTCACAGCTGTAATAGGCCTAGTCGCCATGGTGTCTGTAAATCAATTGTATTAACAACTCAGCACTTAGGCCTTTTTGATTTAATGTGTGTCCAGGTGTGTTTGTTCCATACCTTTTTTGCGATGTCCATGACTTAATTTGTACTGAGACATTGTATGGATTTGACTGTGTAAAATATTATATATTTTGTACTTAAGACCATTAACAATGAATATCCTGCTGAATAAATCACATTAATTACATATATAATTAATGTGATATATATATATTATTAATAATACAGGAAATTAAAGCGAATAATACAGTTAAAGGAATACTCTTGACTGTTTGGGAAATAAGGTTAATTTCCACTTACACAAAGTCAACAAGAAGCGTGTGCTATTTCTGTTCTCAATCAGCCCAGCGGGTTAGATGAAGACTTTGGTCCACCAAAGTAAAGCCATGTTGATGAACAGTGGATGTATACACAAAATAACCACATACACTAAATAACCACACACACACACGTTCCACGGCTCCATTTAGAGTGCGTGTATCTTTAGTCCCTGTGCGACACGCCCCTAGTGTAGGCATAGTTGGGCATAGTTTGAGCAAATTCGAATTGTAATATATATATATACAGTATATTTTAGATTTGATATTACATATGCTGTATATTTAAGGCAACGGGTTCCTCTAACGGGTTGGCTTATGGTGGTTGGATGCAAAAAGACAAACGTAGAAAATTGAATACCCGATACCCTTTACATGGTATGCTAATACTAATGGCTAATACTTCAGAACAACGCTTCACTGAGAAGTTAACGTAATGTAGAAAGGACTAAATGCATATCCACCCCACTGATTCACCTTATTTCATTTTAATACAAAATCCACACACAATAATATAACTGAAGTATGTTATTAGAAATGTAATTGAAGTATTACCAATTAAATAATTGTTTTGACTGCATTGCTGATCAAAAAGGCAGAATGCAAAGCATTTGCTATTGGGGAACTTTTTTTTAATGTGTACACAAGAAATTACCTTAATATGGCCCTCAAGTCCCAAGAGTATTCCTTTAAGGTGTTCGGGTGAGTGATGTAGGCCTGTGATGTATGTCTGTGTTCAACACTGCTATACTGCAATACTACATATACCCTATACATTAACACGGTTCAAACCAGCATCATGTTATGTGTTATCCTTTGTCTGAATGTGTTTGCTCATGTGTTTGATGATGATGTAACGTGATCGAAATCAACTACCCTTTTAACCGTGAATAAGGAGTGTTGACTTTCATTTTGCAGTACAGCCTATAATGGACCTTGTCTGATGTCTCTATGGGGAAGATGGATTGCAGCAGTTTGAACGCAGCCAGCAGGGGGCGCTGTTTCACCTTCCCCTCCCCGTGTACTGATCCTATGGCATCCTCGCATTTCGGGCCCTACTTCAATGCCTTGTATGGGAACTCAGCAGATATATTACTATCTCTAGATGCATCTATTAACCTGTTGTAAATGAGCTGTGTTCACGGCACTAGTAGTGTGAAGAGTAACAGACATAAACTGTCCACCTGTACCTTTCATTCACACGTATTAAACAGCATGGAGGAAATCCGGTGTCTTCATTGGTGTTTCTCATCGTCATGTTGGCCTTTATTGGAGATGGTACAACGCCCTAGCCTCGCACAGCCAGACCATATGCGCCTTGGATATCCCCCTCAGACTCTGAATGGAAGATTTGGATTATTAGCCATAATGTCAACCCTCCTAGTAGACTCACCACAAGCTGTGAGACGGTGAACAGATGCTCCCATTGAAGTCACAAGTCGTTTGACATCGTCCTTGTTTTATTTGTCGTCATGGTGACGTCATGGCTCAAAAGCCACTGACTTCCTCCACACAGCACTCACTTACTTACGTGATGATATTGTAGGTTTGGTTTTTGAAGCGTTATTCAAATAGAACATGTGCTTTGAACCCATTCAGAAATTACATTCATGAATTCTGAATGTCAGCTAATGGCTGCTTTGACGTGGCACTAGAAAGGAGCACGTTTAAGATCATAGAAGACATGCTAGTATGTTAAAAACAACATTAATTCATTTAGCCAGCCATTATTATTGATGCAGGACCCACAACACCACCGGGCCGTCTTGCTCCTCATGCACATTAATTATGCATTTGATGGAAGTATTATTAAGTAATTCTTTTTCTAAGAATACAATATTCAAATGTGGTTCTCAAGCCACGTCCCAACAGAGCTACTGCCGCCCCTAATTTCCGCTAGTGTGGTCAATATGCACGTAGCTTTACTGAAAGTTGGCATGATGAATGCAAACTTTTTACCGGACTCTCTCCCAGTCTACCATCTCCCGGTATGTCCTCCACGCTCCTGAGGCCGGGAGACACAGCCCACCTTCTTGTGATGGAGAACGTATGGCTGTGCCATCCTGGAGGAGCAGGGTTGTCTTGCTGTTGCCTCTCCTGTCCTCCTGACCTGGTGTCGCCTTCATTAAGTTTACACTTCCCAACTGGACAGATCAATACAACCAGAAGTTTAGTTATATATAATATATAATTTGATGATTGAAGTGTTCCCATAATTATTATTTTTGCCAGATTTGTAAACTCACATGTCAACACTACACTACAACACGGTGACACCTTAAGAAGTGAACCAATTAAACAGACCCAGACTTTCCGTATGGAAAGATGCTAGGACTAAGAACTATAGGCTCTGTGAGACTAGTTAATCCAATATCCCCCAAGATGTAGGCTGGCTCCAAGTTTAACGTCACAACCTCTGTAGTACATGTGCACACCTTTTGAATTGCAATGCTATTGAACAAACTGTACATTCTGAGTTACACACTGCTTCACTATAATAAACAATGCAGGCCAAGTTGTTGATCAATGAGGGACGAGTAAATATCAACTGAAAGACTTTATTTGCTTTACAGTAACTATTCAGGTTATATTCATACGTCAATTTTAGGATTCTTATAACATTTGACAGAGTGATGACGCAGGGTTTGTCAGATTACTTTTCCCGAAAAGAAAAAAAAAAGAAACCATCCATGCATCAAAACATGAACAGCATAAAAAAGCACAGCATTATTTATTTATTTTTTACAAAATGTCGGAATGGAAAACGTGACAAACTGAGTAACGATGAAGCTCCCTGTGCTCCCGGACCACAGAACCAACAGAGGGGGATAGAGCCCCCCCGCCCCAACGATGACGCAAAGCAAAACAGAGCAAACTGAATCCACTGGACCCTTGATTTAGAGGTAAATGCATTGATTTGACCACGCTACTCTGCATAAAAAAAAAAAAAAAAAGTAACCCGCCGTTCCTTAACAATACAAAGCACAGGTTTGCATTCAAGACCGTGTATATATAGCACGTATATGGCGCAGAATCACCTCAACCAAGAAAATGAAAGCCACTCGAAAGGTCGTGGAAAGTGCACTTAGTGGGTCTGTCCAGCGCAGACTCATGTCCTCCCAAACTAAACAAACCCTTAATTCCCTTCCCCCGCAAGAGACATTTAAAAGTAGGAGTCGACGACGACGTCGACTCCTAGTAGCCGAATTCCGCGGGCATGCAGTGACATACTCGCCATGTCTTTCCTAATGCTCAATGTGCCATGGGGGTTCTTTGAGTTTCACACACACACACACACACACGGGAACGGGAGACCAACAGGACCTTTGTGGAACAGGCCAATACCTCCTAGTGAGATAGGGTAGTGGACATCTGGTGCCTCACTCCCTGTTCCCTGAAACCCCTCAAAATGTGCTCGTTCTTTCCATCACCTAATTACAATTAAAGATAAAAATTGTAACCCCTAATAAGAGACTTCTCAAGAGCAGGGAAATTAATCTCTAACATTTGTGGAATGGCCCTGGAGTTGTGAAATGGGGGGGGGGGGGGGGTTGTGTGTGTGTTAGGGCTGTGCCATATCGTATCGTTTATCGCGATAAGTCCTCCCCACGATAAGTATTTTGTCATACCGCGGTAATGACGATAATTAATGACGTGTTTACGTATGCGACAAAAATGCGGCATGTAGAAGGAGAACAACAATGGCGGAAGGCGGAGTTCCAAACGTAGGCGAGGAGTTAATCGAGAAAAAAGGAGCTGGAATTGGCTTCTATTCACGGCTATCATATCACTCCGCTAGTAGTCCCGTTCACTTTTCCTGACGGAAAATACTGACTTGCTGATAGAATTGCTGAATTGTTTGCGCCAGTTGCCAAGCAACGCCTCAACTTCGGAGAACTATTTTTTTTCTCCGCGGAAGTAAATCATAATAAGTCGGGACCGACTACCGACTTATTAATGAGCTTTTTATTTTTTTGGTCATCATTTATCGTCATTTATTGTTATCGCGATAAATACCATGAAATATCGTGATATAGTTTTAAGTCCATATCGCCCAGCCCTAGTGTGTGTGCGTGTGCGTGTGCGTGTGTGTTGAAGACTGACCACAGGAGGATCACCAGCGTTTACAGCATTTTTGACAGAAGAGGTGAAAGGTCACTCGCCTTCATGGTCCATCTCTACAAAAGAGGAGGAAGCTCTGGACTCATAGCATGCAAGTCTTTAAAAAAACAACAGATTACTGTCCTTAATGTCACATCCAATACAAAAAGGGAGGAATGCATGTGAAGCGCAAACCACGACAAAAACATTTTTTTAAAAGGGGACCATAAAGGCATGAAAGGCAAAAGGACACAGGTAGAAATGCAGCAGGTGTGCATTGAAATGAAGTAGACTGATAGTAAAAGACAAACGCCATAGTCATGTTAACAACAACAATAATGATGAGAAACAAGAGTAGTACGATACAATGACAACGAGTGGGGAGTAAATGGTGAAGGAGGAGGACGAGGAGGAGGAGGAGGAGGAGGGGAAGAGACGCTGACGCTGGGACATCTTTCCCCCCGTTAGAAGATTGTAGACATCCTGACTTCAGGGGTTGTGGGGTTGAGGGTCCGTCTCACACCTCGGGCACAGAGTGGTCCATGGCGGACCTCAGGAGACCGGAGGACATCCTGGAAATAGAGCGGGGGCGAGAGCACAGCCATATTGGATGTACTAGCTTTGATATACATTGTGGACAACTGAAAAACAAATTAATTGGTTGCCTTGCGAAAACCACGAAACGTATTCACTCACAAATTGACCTCTATGCGTTGCTATAGGCCCGGATCTGATTAAAACTCCTAAAACAATAGTTTAAAATGAACGTTTATGCATTGTGGTCAAAATGTTTTGACCGAAAAAAGACCGAAGAAGAGCTGGCTAATTCACAGGCTGGTGGTGTGAGCGCGATCCAGGAGAGGAAAAGCACCTCTTTGTTTCCAACTTTATACATTTAAAATTAAATAACCAATAATGAAGGGCAACACAAAGTCATGGGAAGCAGGGACGTGTGTTTACAATGGCTTTAACCTGGAGTTTGATGGGTATCAAATATATAAATATTCTAAATCCTTATTGGTCACATACATGTACACACCCATCCTAGTATAAGGAGCAGCTTATTTTTATATACAGCGCCCGAGGAGCCGTGTAGGGGTCTGGTGCCTTGCTCAAGGTCACCTCTGCAGTGTTCAGGTGTTTCGGGGACTTGAACCGGTGACCTTCCGGTTCCCAAGCTAAGTCCCAACAGACTGAGCTCTCCTGCCACTATTGAAGTATCAAGTAGCCCTCCAAACTCAGGGGTGTTCACAAAAGCCCAGACAGGTGTGCAAGTGACCCAGGAAGTGCTTCAAACTGTGGACATCTAAACGGTACCTTTTGATCATGTGCTCATAGATGAACTTGGGCATGATGGTGATGGTCATTGCAGTCGGAGAACTGGTCAGAATGTCCTTGATTTGAGAATCCTGAAAATATACAGGCCAAGAAGAGTTTCACTTTAGAGAACCATACAAAAGCTACAGCATATTTTTGCATTAATATACAGTATATTCAAACAAAAAACAAATCTCAATAATTGGATGGACGTTAGAAGTAACCATGTAGTCGATTGTACTGGAAGACATGGCGGCGTACCTTGAGTCCGATGATGTTCTGCCCGTTGATCTCACAGATGTAATGGTCGGTCAGCATGCCGTTGCGGGCGGCGGAGCCGTCCTTGACCAGAGAGGTGACCTTCCCAGACTTGTAGATGAAACCCACGTGCCCGGAGCTGTCCTTGTGCATGGTGATGGTGCGCTGGAAGGGCCTGGAGGAGAGACACAGGGGGAAAGGACATGTAGACACAGCATAATATAATAGATTATATTATATAATAATATATTATATCATTTGTTCAATTCTTGAACATTTTAACTAATGTCTGATCATGTGTAAGGCCTTTTCACAGGATTCTTCATTTAAAACAAAAATTTGCCAATTTTCTACCACTGTGGTATGGCTCAAAGTAGCCTAAATAACAATCTTTGTTTCATTGCCAACTGGTAGCCCTTTTCATATCCAAAACTGATTTAGAGGCTATCATTAGCTTATGTAGCCCATCCTGAGTGGGTAGCTCAGTTTTTCAGAACATCAAAAGCTATACAAACATTAACTCTGTTATGTAGATGAAGGGTCCAAACAATCACAAATGAATAGCAGCAACCTTCGGTAATAACTACTGGTTAAAAAGTAGACATAATAACATGATAAACCTATACATCCCATTTTAGTAATTTTCTGACAGTCCATCATCCAGAATAGTGCCTGTGTGTTTTCTCTTCAGGTAAATGGAGCTTGTGTTAAACTGTACACAATGTACCTGCGTTTGTGATCATGTAAAGTATCTTTGGAAACGTTTATAATGAACCTTTTCATAATCCATTGTCCGACTTGTGACTCTAGCCACAATGTTCTTACGTGAGGAGCCAAAATTACTATTAGTTTTGTTATGTTTATTCTGTAGTAATTATATGATACTGTAGGTCTAGTGTCTTTGTGTTATTAAAGGAAAACATTTTCATTTGACCATGATGCATTCATGAACCAAGTGATGATTGATGAATTACACGAGAGCAGAAGCCCTACGCCTCCCTACAGGCTAAAGCACACATGGTGGACCACATGTCAGGGGCTACCCACCGGTCCCTGACAATGAGCTCAATGCGGGTCTCGGAGGCGGCCTTCAGGGCCTTGTGGGCCTTGTCCAGGCTCCAGCCGGCACAGTTCTGCCCGTTGATCTGGAGGACCTGGTCGCCGAAGCGCAGGCCGGACAGCGCCGCAGGGGAGTTGGCCTGGACCAACTGGATGAAGACACCCTGGAGGGAGGAGGGACAGCAGGTTCAAACAGGTTACACAACCAGAAGATGGATCCAAAGTAGTGTAGTAATGTCGGCATACAGTATCTCAAGAGACACATGGATGGATCCCTCGGCTTACTTAAATGGATATATAACAACAATATATTTATTTTATGTAAACAGTGTGGAAACAAATGATCCAGAACGATACCAGGAACAAAGCATGTCAAATATATTGTAATCCGTTCACCCCTACAATATCTAGCTCTGTTCACCCCTACAATATCTAGCACACTCCCCCTGGTCCTCAAGCATGGCATTGCAGTATTTTTTAACAGTCAACTGTAGTGGCATAGCTCTCTCTATAATAGCTCTGGTATAACCATAGCTCAGAATATCTGTGCACCATACCCATCTGGGTGAGTTCTGTGTGGGTGGTTCCCAGCATCAAGAGAGTGTCAGTGAGTCACTGTACCAAACCGTAACCATGGCGGCGCGGGGGCAGACTTACGTTGTCGATGGACCTCAGTCGCAGGCCCACCTTCCTGTCCTGGTCCTTACAGAGGATCACCTCTCGCAGACCCGGGCGGATCTCAGCCCTTCTGATGCCGACGTCGGCCCCGGTGACCGGCCGCACCATGCCCCCGTACCCAGAGACCACTGGGGCCACTTGCTGCACGGGGGAGGGGGAGAGCATCACATTACATCCATCAAATAGAAGTGTGGCAGAGCCCAAGAGCTCTGCTTTTAATTACCCCCCCAATGTAAGTTTTATTGGGCTTAAATACACAACCTCCATGTTCTTTGAGTGTTGAAGAACAGACAAGAGGGCTCTTGGATGCTGTTGGGTTTTGGTTTGGTCTTGTTTATCTAAATCTAAATCTGGAGGATTGAATCCTCTTTATTGGTCACATGTACACACACAGTGACATGTGTTTCTCTGCATTTAACCCATCCTAGTATTAGGAGCAGTGGGCAGCTATTGTATATACAGCGCCCGGGGAGCAGTGTAGGGGTCTGGGGTGCCTTGCTCAAGGGCACCTCCGGTGTTTCTGGGACTTGAACCGGCAACCTTCCGGTTCCCAAGCCAAGTCCCAGCAGACCGAGCTACTGCCGCCCTGTTTAGTTGACTTGTTGTGCTATTCAACACCATCTCACTACATGATGCACTTGCAGACCCCTCTTCCATACATCACTGACATTTACTCAGTTTTTTCGTTTCCCATTATGTTCCACGTTTTAATATTTAAATGAATAAAACAAATATTTTCTTGCACCCTGCCCTAGTGTTCCTTTCCTGTTGGACACAGTCTATTATTATTATATTCATTTTAAGATTCAAAATACATCGTGATCTCTGGCGCCCCCCTTAGTTTGGGAGCCACTGCAATGGAGCAATCAGTTAAGTTAAGGAACATTTTACCAATAAAAATATTATCTATTCAGGAATAAGAGTTGTGCACATTAGTTTAGACTGTGCCACATTTGTATGGGTCAGGAATTACAGAGGCGGAGGAAGGTGAGTCCAGAACATGGATAAAGGTTGATGGTTGGATTGGACCTGGATTGGACCTGCTAGGATCCTTTGAGATCAACCACCTCTCCTACAAGGCCTCCTGTTTGTGTTCTGGTCTGCTTCACCCTAGCAGTCAGTTCAGGACCCACACCAGACAGGGTGACAGCCAGTAAAGAGACCAAGCATTAGGTGCTTTGGGACCAAATAGTCCTTGGTGACTGGGGGACCAATAGTTCCTTCAAGGGCTTTTTCTGTCAATTTGAACGTTATGTCCTCCGTCACCAAAGGTTCCTCTTTGCTGGGAGAGAGAACCTGCTCTGAAGTAGGAGCTGAACAAAGTCCCTCAGAACAGCGCTCTGGGAACTATGGTACGGTATGGTTCCTCGTTCCACAGGAACGAGGAACCATACCGTACCGTAAACACAACCACAACAAAAGGAGGACAGTTCCTCCAAGAGTTATGAGAACGATAAAAAAGGTTCCTGCGGTCCGAAAGCATATGATTATATGATATATGCTTAGTTCTATGTGAAGGATTATACTCTCTCTCACACACACTTACATTGTCTGCCATGGGCACCAGGGCCATGTTCCTGTGAACTTCGTCACTGGTAAGGCTCAGACCCATGTAGTCCCCAAGATCCTCCAGATTAGGGTACAGGCCTGGGGGAACAGTGAGTCACACAGTGAGTGAGTGAGTGAGTGAGTGTGTACAGAGGGGTTGGTAGGACACATTGAACAGAATAAAAGGGAATGAGGCAAGTAGAGTGGGAGTGAGCTGGTTCGATCCCCGGCTCCTCCTAGCAAAAAAACTGTGGAGGTGTCCTCGAGGAAGACCCTAACCCTAACTGCTCCCCTCTGTATAAATAGCTGACCGCTGCTCCTAATACTAGGATGGGACAATATCTCAATATTATTTTGCATTTTTATGCACCAGCTTATTTTTCAATAAGAACCAGGGCTCTGAACAGTTTTTGACTCCTCTCGTCTGGACTCCTGCAACTCACTGTTCACCACTCGCTCAACCGTAAACAAAAACTCATATTTACTGTTCCGGAACAGAACCGGTAATTACATTTATTGGATAATAACTTTAATTATTTTGTTCCAATTACAATATGTGTACAAACACCGTTTCACACTACGACGAATGTAGATCTTGAACCATTTAGACTCTGGCACAGGGCAGATTATTATTAATTTGGTGGTTTAGAATGATTGTATGAACTATTAAATGGACACCAGGCTGCTACTTTAAGTCTACAGGCACAATCCTTCAGAGTCCTTTAGCAACGTCAGCGCAGGTTCACGGCGCAAGCTTGTGGCAACGAAAAGCACGGGTTGACGTTGACTAATTGTCCGATATTGCTCTTACCGATGCTCACTGTACGTTGCTAATTGCTAAAAAGAGATGCCCTATTCTGGGCCTTAGAATAGCCTCATTCCCCTAGGACAGACCACCCACACAGAGCAACTGTGGATTAAAAAACACCGCATCCACGCCTCAGAGGAGCCCATATAAAGGGGGGAGAAGATGGGTGAACAATGAAACACGAGGGTTAGTACAGACAAAGAGTACGTCTGTCACTTTCTGCTTGTGTTCAACAGGACTCACTTGATCCTGGCATGCCAGCGGTGGCAGGCTGCTGGGTGTCTCCCTCAGTAATGGCTGCCATGGGAGTGGGAGTCATGGCGAACTGGTCCTGGCTCTTAGAAACAAACAAGGAAACATTTCACTTTCCTGCTGCGCATCGTTACCCAGAAGAGGAAACAGACTGTGAACATCACAGCCATGTTTGTTTGCCTGATAAAGAAAGTGGCACATCAGTGCCTGGCGGTGTCCACATGAGCGTCAAACAACACTTCCTTTCAGGTCTACCATAAAGCAAAGGCAATCGCATTGTCACACTTTACCTTCAGCACCTTGTCCACCTTCAGGTCCTCCAGGGATGGATACAGAGACATCCTGCAGAGAACACAGTGATCACATCTCAATCACAACGCCTTTGTTCTCATTGTACACAAGTACAACACAATTATATAGTAATCCTAAACCTAGAAATCTTAACCGCAATTGAAAAAGATACAAATTATTATGACAGTTAAAAGGTTAAAGAATGTCCGTATACAAATTGTATACATATATATACATGGGTATATATATATATACACATGGGTCATACACTATATATATTATCATATAAACCGTTTATCATGGTGACTAGTTTGCTACACTCATCAGTTAGGGTAGGAGTAGGTTTGCAACTGTAAGTGTAGAAATGTCCAGCCGCCCTGGTGCTTCAACCGCGGTATATCAGTCCACGGTGTATCAGTCCACGGTGTATCAGTCCACGGTATATCAGTCCACGGTATATCAGTCCACGGTGTATCAGTCCAGGTATATCAGTCCACGGTATATCAGTCCACGGTGTATCAGTCCACGGTATATCAGTCCACGTGTATCAGTCCACGGTATATCAGTCCACGGTGTATCAGTCTAACACAGCTTTGCTTCTAGTACGAATGTTATCAGGTTGTGTATCTCTACTTAAAAGGCGGGGAGGGTAAGTTTGCCTTGGATTTGTTTAGATTTTCCATTTGGCCCTTTTCACACAGCGTCACAGAACGGCGGATTGGGAGATGAGAGGGTAATACGATGTCTGCTAGCCCCACTGTTGTTCATAGGGGCTTTTCTGATCTCTATCTATTTTCAGTCGTGTTTACTTAATCTCTCAATAATCTTCCTATACTTACAATTTAGCATATAGCCCAGTTGTATGATGGATAGATAAGTCAGTACAGTCCACTGGGTGTTCTGGCACTGATAAGGTCATCACACATCTGGGTGGACACTCTCACATGTGACCTCACTACGTCAATGACAATTGAGTCACATGACAATCACAAGACAGTGGTTTTAATAACAAAATAACCCACACGTTTACATTCACAAACAAAACAAAACAACAATTGTGATATATGACCACACCAATCTTTCTTCGGTTTGGTCACCACTGAAAGCACAAGGCTCCACTTAAAATGTAGGTCTAATTTTTAGAAAACTTTTACGAAATACAGCAACGCAGGGCTAGCAGATGTTGTAATACGTGTTGGCCATGTACTTCTGCTATTCTGCCCCGCTGTGTGAAAAGGGCCCATTTTGTTAGAATTTGGTTAGACTCTAATTACACATGAAGCATTTTAGTGGGTCATAGGGGATTGTGTGAACCTTTTATATTTGTATACTGTGAAGACATGGATTATTGTCCTGCTGCATGGTCATGTTGAACCTTTCCCGAATTTCAAATGAAAAACATTCTGGCTCAGCAAAGCCAACCCTCTACAGCGGTAACCCCTGCACCAGACAAAAGACTAGGAACATTGGCAAAGCCAGACTAAATCTGGCGAGTTCAACTCCAGCTTTTGCCAAAAGATATTAGTCTGGAGACCCCGTCACGAGCAGTCAGGCTCCCAACCACATTTAAGCAGCAAACCCTGGCTTGACTAATATATTAATAATCAGGTACATTTACAAAGTCACTGACCCTACCATTAAGATATTTAAAGACCCACATTTTTAAAAAGGAACCAGAATCAACCAGGGACTAGAAACATGATGACCCAAAACATATCATGCAATAGGTACTATAGTGGAATAATGTGCTATGACTTTCATCAGCCATAGTGCATATTGTTTTTAAGATAACTAAAGTTAGTCAAGTGCAAATCCCATGTGCGTGACTATCTGTCCATCAAAACATTGAAAACTATATAAACTTCATCTGCTCCTGCAACATCTACACTACACACACATATTATACATCATAGTATTCAGCATGATGAGCTGATGGCTCAGATGGAATATAGTATCAATATTTGACACACTTTAAGACATTAAACCCTTTAAAAGGTTCCAATACACATACATTGTGTAAAGAACACCTGTGTAAACAACAAACTGAACAAGCTGAGCTCACTTTACAGGCTGGAAATTACCTGAAGGCATTAAAGAACTGGTTGAAACATACATAAAGACACGTAAACACACATACATAAATACACATACACATAAATACACATAAATATACATACAAACAGTAAATATACATACGTCACTCTGCAGTCAAAGTGTTTCAACACCAGATACATACCCTGGATGTTTAATTCATTTAGGTTTAGTAAACATTTTGTAAACGAGAAAAATCTGTAAATAAAATTGAAGAGGCCTATCTAGGTGGGAATAAACACTGGGTGTATTTAAGGATATTATTATAAATGTATAAGACAATTATAAAAGTGACAACTCGATTCTGTGTGAAAATAGGTCTGAAGAGAGCGACTGACATTTTAGAATGTTAATAAGTGATCGGAAAATATAGACACACATAATATATGCATATACTTTCATTCTATTACATAACTCTGTCACTGATATTGAGTAAAAATCCATTGTTATGTCCATTATACATTATACATTAATTGTTGTACGTTAATTAGATGTAATGAACTATGAACTATTCATTTACCGTAGTAAAATATAACAATTATGGACTTAGGACCCGGTTGCCATGGCAAATAAACGATAAAACAAGCAACATTAACACATGACGTTTTCAATAAGATCACAAGTTATGCAAACAAAAGCAGAACCGAACAGCAGCATTGACTCACATCAGCCTACATGACGCATACTCCTCAAACACAATAACAACTAACAACTAGCCCACACCTCGGCCACACCAACAAGTCTCTGTTGGGCCTGTTCCATGGCCCATAAGTAATCTAATCACCAGGTTTTGTCCAATTCCATAAATAACTTTATAGTCTTTTTGTTTAAGTTAACAGACAAACCGGGGGGGCAACATAACCTCTGGATAATAATAGTCCTATTTTCTACCTTACTTCAGATCTTCTTCCATTTAGAATTCGGCCAACACTGTGATGAAAACATAAGCACACACTAGTACTTTGTTAAGAACTACTTGTGCCTAGTGCTTAACTCGACATAAGCAGAGCATTGACAGAAATCATGTCCCTGTGACTTCAGACTCTCACAGCCACTCTGATTGTACTCAATCTGCCTATTCTTGGCACTCACAAACAAACTGACCATTGTGATACTAGACAGGAGCACTTTTAGACACTCACTGTTTGTTTTGTTTAAAATAGCTCCCTTTTGGACACACGGGCCGACAGCCCAAACAACCAAATACACAAAATGAGGAGAAATAGGTCTATTAACTGCATGAAGACATTTTAAAAGGTTAATAAGTGATCAGAAATTAGACAACCCAGAAGATATGACAAATACTTTCATTCTTAACACTGAACAATGTGTAACGATGCCAAGCATGTTACAGAAAATGTTAAGGTAAATCATGGCACCACATGACACGCTATAAGGCCATGGCCACTTAATCTAGATGGAAAAACACTCAATACACCTCATTTCAACCTTTGTGTTGTATAAATGATTACCAAATATATTGTTATTTTGGGGATTTTTTTGGATTCAAATACGTTTATCGCAGTAATGGCTATTTTTTAAATATAAACATAAGAGAATACTTTAGCTGATCCCAGACGGGGATGTAGAGGTAGAGTGGTCCAGTGACAAAACAACACTGTTCCCCTTGAATACAACAACTTGTTAGCATTGGTCCAGCCCTCACTGCAAACCCACTGGGCCCGCTTTGGAGAAAACGGGTAGACATTCTGCAGGGCCGAACGAATTGGTTGGAGATACATGAAGAATGTGGGCCCCTGGCAACTTATTCCGGTCTATTGACAAGGCTGGGAACAGGAGAGAAAGGCCAAAGGAGGAGTGGGAGAGGGAGTAGGAGTAAGAGAGGAAAGTGAGAGGGAGTAGGAGTAAGAGAGGAAAGTGAGAGGGAGAGAAGAGAGAGTAGGAGAGGAAAGGAGAGTGAGAGGAGAGGAGAGGAGGAACACAGACAGTGGTGGAGAAAACTGACTGCTTCCAAGTCCTCCACACCCTTTGAACAACAAGTCAAACAAAAGTGTAAAATATTAGCTGTAGGATATTGATTACACAGTAAGGTTGTACTGGAGATATATATATATATAGATATAGATATATAGATATATAGATATATAGATATATATATATATATTACCACAAGTAAATAATTCATGCGTGTGTGTGTATGTATTTGTAGACTGACAAGCTTGCCAGGCTCTTGTGGAAACTTGGTCGAACAGCACACTTGTCCGTCCAGGGGTCCTGCAGGGCACTGCAGGGGTGCTCTCTGGGGTTTGGTTTGTTGGACTTGCGTAGCGGTTATGGGGCAGGCCTCTTATTACCACCGCTTCATGAAAGACTTTGCTACCATCGCCAGCCCGCTGCACTGCCAAGGGCCGTTTGTCAGCATAGGTGACGGATGGGACGTTTACATTGGTGCATGTTTGTTGGCGTCAATGTGTAGTATGGCTATGTTAGTATGTTGATGTATATAACAAATAACCTTTATTGATGAGGCACTCTGCCTTAAACCACCACAGGGTGCCATCGTTTCTTTGTGAAAACAGGGCTGTAAGCGTGGCCCCACGAATGGCCCCACCATCATGGTGGAGGTCGGGGCTGTGGGGGTGATCCCCGGTTGGGAAAGTTCACTTGGTTGGCGCTGTTATTAAACGTTGATCCTGGAGGTGTACGGTGCTACAACTTAATTACTACACAAGTCTCTCCCGAGTTCTTGAGACAACAATGATGTCATTTACGGGGGCTCCAGTAGTGTCCCTAAGTTTTTTAACTATATAGTCCTCTACATTTAACTAATACAGAGGGAGTAGGGAATGAGGGAAGGATTTCACTATATAGTCCTCTACATTGAACTACTAGAGAGGGAGTAGGGAATGAGGGAAGGATTTCACTATATAGTCCTCTACATTGAACTACTAGAGAGGGAGTAGGGAATGAGGGAAGGATTTCACAATATAGTCCTCTACATTGAACTACTAGAGAGGGAGTAGGGAATGATTTCACTATATAGTCCTCTACATTGAACTACTAGAGAGGGAGTAGGGAATGAGGGAAGGATTTCACTATAGTCCTCTACATTGAACTACTAGAGAGGGAGTAGGGAATGAAGGAAGGATTTCACTATATAGTCCTCTACATTGAACTACTAGAGAGGGAGTAGGGAATGAGGGAATGATTTCACTATATAGTCCTCTACATTGAACTACTGGAGAGAGAGTAGGGAGAAAGGAATTATGCAAGCACAATTGAAAGTCATTTTGACAAGTGTCTGGAAAATGACAATGATATAATAATAATAAAATAAAATAAAATAAAATAATTAAATAAATAAATAAATAAATAAATAAATAAATGATAGATAGCACTCCCATGACTAAGGGATGCGCTGTAATGTAGGATACATTAGGAAGTTAAGTGCTCTGGGGTTATTATATTAACCACATTACTACCTGGTATTGTAACTAAATAAACACCCCATCACTTGCTTACACACTGGCTCAATACGCATGTATATAGCATATATTGTATACAAGTTGGATTGGGGAAAAACTAAACAAAATAAGAGGCATGTCGATCACATACGTGTATTGACTAAAGGGAATCCGTGAAGAGAAAAACTATTTCTACTTTCGTTTACAGATAACGGAGAAGCAACCACCCAGATAGAACAGGAGAGGAACACAGGCTAACGGACAGCTAACACGTTAGCCTGTCCGTATGAGAGCCATAACCAATAAACAGAAACAAACCTTTACAGCTCTCGACGAATCTCGTTCGGAAGATGAAGAAACGTTGTTGAAATTCCAATGGAATTAAAAACACAAATAATAACTTCTATATATTTATTATATATTTCCTCGTCCACTGTGATGCTGTCTGCGATGCTAACGACGGGGGAAATTCTGAAGTGAAGTCATCATCACCATCTTCCGGGTCCGCGAACCACCGCTGACGTCACTAAGGCCCGCCCACTCATACTTCAAGATGTTTTTATTATCCATTTGAGTACAATGGAACGCTTACTCCCTCCCAATCAATACTATACTCTACTCAACTATGCAATACTATACTATACTAAACAATGCTATACTATAAACATAATATACTTAAAAACAACACTATACTATACTATAACAATAATATACACAATCAAAAATAATAAATAAATAATAAAATAAATAATAACGAATAATAACTGAAAATAACAATAACAATAGTAATAATAATTGTAGTGACCACTTGTCCTTTTCTTGAAACACGAAGTTTCCCATTTGTGTGTGTCACTCTTGGACAGACTGAAATGTTCTCGACGCTTGTTGCAGATGGAAGAATATAATGTCCACTCCAGGTTTGTTTGGGTTTGAAATTAAAGATGATTTATTTTCTTCTTTACAGAGATTCAGAAAACTAGACTTGCAATGTAATTAAATAGACAAAATAACACTCCCGTACGCAAGCAAGGTCTAAAGACTGTATGCTTCTCAGTCTGTCCCCCCCCCTAGCGTGACGCACCTCTCCTTATATAGAGACCTGCAGGGGGTTGAGTACACTGCAGCCATTAGTAGACACACACCACCTGGTAAGGCCAATAAATAAATAAATAAATAGAATATAAAGAATTGGCTCCTACAATAATAATTATAATAATTATAATAATAATCCTAATTGAAAATAACAACAATAATAGTAATAATAATTATAATAACAATAATCCTAGTTGTAAATAATAATAATAATTATTGTTGTTTTTCCAATAAAATAAAAAATAAAAACTCAACTAAATATAACGGGACACGGACTGGATGAATGTCATGGGTTTGAACCGTCGATCCACCACGACTTCCTCCCCACTTCTGCTTTGTCTCTCTTTATTATCTTTCTCATCTTTTATTATTTATCTTTATTTATTATTGCTATGTCACCTGACTCCTTAAAGTATGGAAGCCCGTTTCCGCCACTCTATTTAAAAAAAAAAGTCACATAGTATCTCATAATTATGACTTAACTTTCTCATAATTATGAGATACTATCTCATAATTATGATTTAACTATCTCATAGTAATGAGATACTATCTCATACTCAGACTTTAATCCAGATGTATTCTACCACACAAGGGGGCACCCGTTTTGGAGACCTGCACAGATTGCTCAATTTATTTTGTTATGCTAACCTAACTCATTGACTGTATGGTACAGAGCTCCTAAAGTCCCAAAAGGTGTGTATGGCAGTTGTGTTCCTTGCTGTGAAGATCAATTCGATCTGTGTATGACACTAGTGGAGGAACTTGGCTTACCGTTTCCCAGTAGAAGCCCTCTGGAAGCTGTTGATTTACTAAGGAATTCCATCAACATACAACTAAGTGATTACTAGATATTTTTCTAATTGTAGCCTATGTGCTATACCTCTCCCATTCGTGTCCCAATGAACTCATTTAGAAAGTGATCTATTTTTTGTATTAGAAATAGCATTACATATGTCATATGTCATGTCAATCATATGTGTGTAACTGTTTCAAGAACAGCCAATACAGGGTCAGTTAAAAAATGACATGCTGTATATGTTGACAACACATTGTACAGACAGACAACCTCATAAGGGTCCAATTATTTGCTTGTTTTTTTGTACAACAATAATGCACTAATAATGTCATTCAACAAGACTGTCAAATCCCCTGTCAAGAAGCCCCGCCCCCATGGAAACATCTGGTTGTCCACTCTGGTTGTCAGGGACATTAGCGTCCTTCTCTGAATCAGCATTTGTCTGCATACTGTTAAGCCCAATTTCCTCTTTCCTCCGTGATAACATATCGTGTTTGGTTCATCAGGTCTTGTTCATCTAAAAGCATCAGGGCAGTTGCAGTTGGTGTTTGCTCTGGTCTGTTCAATGTCATCTGGAGGAGGTTGTTCATCTTCTTCTGATGACACGATGATACTAAATAGCATATAACAATGTATATTTTATTACATTGATTTATATATATATATTGCTCTTTTTCTGTGCTGATATATTGCATTTCATATATGCACTTTTGTATTTTTATATATTTAACTTTATACAGTTTGTACTTTTTACTTCTTTTTTATTCTATTTTTATTATTTTTATTTTTGCTGTCTGTCGTCGGGTATTGCACATAAGATTTTCACCCATTGCTTATACTTGTATAACTTTGATGTGACAATAAACTTGACTTGACTTGACTTGGTCCTCAAAGCAGAAATTACAAAAAAAGTTGTTCCCACAAGATAATTATGTTTATTTGTAGCTTATTATTTATCTGTATACATTGTTTTTGTCATTGGTTCACAGAAGGAGAAAGAGGGCAGAAACAAGCAGCAAGTCGTCTCAGCCTGACCTTAGTGCAGCTCACAGCTCAGGGCTCTTCCTCCATTGAGTCTGATTCCAGACTTGCATTTCAGCCCTCAGAGCCAACAGGAGCTTCGTACCGGTAAGTTTCACTAGTGCAATTGGTTCGGCCTCCTTTGAAGTCTAGCCCCATCTAGGCATATTTCCCGGGTCAGCCATGCCTAAAACACCTCGAAACTGGTGCACTGGTCTAATTTGAAGACATCATGGTACAAGAACAGAGAATAAACTATACCAATAAGTGTGTGCACTTGAATGAGCCGGTCACAATCTATTTATCATTTGGATTCAAAGATAAGTGACATTTTGAATCCTAAAAGCGGCTCACGGGTCAAAGGTTAAGTGTGTCTGGACCTTCATAGATGGGTCATCACACAGGATCCATATTGGAGGGATTTCCCAGCGAGTTCGCTGGGTTAGCATTTGCTTTCCGTTAGCCCCTTGTAACCATGAATTCCCCGCACGGGTCTCAAACTCGCGGTTCCCGGCATGAGAGGCGACGCTCTAACGTGAGAAGCCAAAACCCACGGCCTCTAGCTTCATCGCTGGGACTTGTCTTTGAGGTGACGGGGAGGGAGGTTGACTTCACTGCAGGGCACCACCGCCTGGCGTCTGTTACACGCTTCCATGGACTACAGTAGCCTAGCTCCTGTTCATGTAATTACTCTTCGAAGATTTACAATGAGTTTGGAATAGTTGTAATGAATTTCAAACTGGTCTAGCGATTATTCTCGTCTTTACTCTTGAATGAGTCATGTTACATATGATAAATATTGTGTGTGCATTTATTTTTTGTTTTTGAAATGGTATGAATGTTCCTATAATGTATACTATCTACCTCTTTGATGGAATGATGCCATGAACCTGCAAGCAGTTCATGGTCAACTCAAGCATACGAGATACAAGATATTTATTGGCCATTTGCAACAAGTACAATGGAAAGCAGCACACACCACACACGCTACACGTCAGTAGTCTTATCTTTGTGTGATGTAACCCATTTGTGATGTAACGTGATCCCATTCTGCATTGCAGAATGGGATCATGTTACAGTGGAAGAATATAATCTTGTATAAGCCTATTTTTTGTTTAGAAGTTTTTATTATATTACAAGTTCTATCCTTGAAAATCTACTCAAAAGAAAAATGCAGTCATATAGTTTTCTTTAAAGACCACTTTTTAATCACATTCATATGGTAAAGCTGAAGGCTGAAAAGAACATTGAAAAACTCTCCAACTATGAGTTATATTAGATCATATAAATGAAAACATTACTATTACAAACATTTCTTTACTATTAAAGTAAAGAACATTTAGCCTAATATAGGCTACTCTATTTACTCTGACCTCCTGACTGGATGTTACCCCTTCCAGACCAAGGAAAGCATTGTACATAAAGAGCTGCCATGCATCCGGTGTCAAATAACAAGTGAGACACAAACACACACACACACATGCTTGACAAGTGCCTCTATGCCCTGTGGTGCCTCAGAAAAAGCGGAATAGGCCAACGGTGGCTATTGAAGTTTTACCGTGACACTGTAGAGAGCGTCCTGAAGAGTGGCGTCACTGTGTGGTACGGGAACACCACTGCACAGGACAAGAAAGACATCCAGAGGGTCGTGAGGACGGCAGACAAGATCATCCAGTGTGAACTTCCATGCATTGAGGAGATCTTTAGGACCAGTTGTCAGAAGAAGGCCATCTCCATAACTATATAAGAGACGGTACCACCCTGGGCACCGTCTCTTCTCCCCCCTACCGTCCGGTCGCCGGTAACGCCATCCGTACTAGTACTACCAGGTTTAAGGATAGTTTTTATCCACAGGCAGTGACCTACTGAACTCCTAGGACACTATCATAAAATTGTCATTAACATCACACTTTCATACTTTGCTGGACTTTCTGGACTCATCATAGTTATTGCACTGTATTCATGATGCTGCTGCACTACTGGCACTTTAAATGCTTTTAAATATGTTCGCACCATTCAACACATGTACATATCTATCAGTCACTTTGCTGTTCTATTTTTGTTAATTGTTATTGTATATATATTAAAACCATGAAAGCCATGCACCCTGTTAGACAGCCAGGTGTTCATATGTATTTACTTATTAACTTATTTATTAACTTCTTTACCCTCCAGACTGGGAAGACTTTCTTAAGAGATGCCTGACAAAGCAACCTGCTGCTCCCAATGAGTGTACAACCGAGGGTCACAGAGCATATATCCCATCATGCATTGTGCTGAAAGAAAAACGGCAGATGACACCGACACGTTCTGACACGTTTAACGGAGACTCCAGTAGTGTCCCAAGGTGTTTTAACTATATAGTTCTCTACATTGAACTACTAGAGAGGGAGTAGGGGATGAGGGAAGGATTTCACTATATAGTCCTGTATATTGAACTACTAGGTAGGGAGTAGGGAATGAGGGTAGGATTTCACGTTATAGTCCTCTACATTGAACTACTAGAGAGGGAGTAGGGGATGAGGTTAGGATGTCACTATACAGACCTCTACATTGAACTACTAGAGAGGAGTAGGGAATGAGGGAAGGATTTCACTATATAGTCCTCTACATTGAACTACTAGAGGGAGTAGGGAATGAGGGAAGGATTTCACTATATAGTCCTCTGCATTGAACTACTAGAGAGGAGTAGGGAATGAGGGAAGGATTTCACTATATAGTCCTCTACATTGAACTACTAGAGGGAGTAGGGAATGAGGGAAGGATTTCACTATATAGTCCTCTGCATTGAACTCCCTAGAGAGGGAGTAGGGAATGAGGGAAGGATTTCACTATATAGTCCTCTACATTTAACTACTAGAGAGGAGTAGGGAATGAGGGAAGGATTTCACTAGTCCTCTACATTGAACTACTAGACAGGGAGTAGGGAACGAGGGAAGGATTTCACTATATAGTCCTCTACATTGAACTACTAGAGGGAGTAGGGAATGAGGGAAGGATTTCACTAGTCCTCTACATTGAACTACTAGACAGGGAGTAGGGAACGAGGGAAGGATTTCACTATATAGTCCTCTACACTGAACTACTAGAGAGGGAGTAGGGAATGAGGGAAGGATTTCACTATATAGTCCTCTACATTGAACTACTAGAGAGGGAGTAGGGAATGATTTCACTATATAGTCCTCTACATTGAACTACTGGAGAGGGAGTAGGGAATGAGGGAAGGATTTCACTATATAGTCCTCTACATTGAACTACTAGAGAGGGAGTAGGGAATGAGGGAAGGATTTCACTATATAGTCCTCTACATTGAACTACTAGAGGGAGTAGGGAATGAGGGAAGGATTTCACTAGGCCTCTACATTGAACTACTAGAGGGAGTAGGGAATGAGGGAATGATTTCACTAGACCTCTACATTGAACTACCTAGAGAGGGAGTAGGGAATGAGGGAAGGATTTCACTAGTCCTCTACATTGAACTACCTAGAGAGGGAGTAGGGAATGAGGGAAGGATTTCCCTATATAGTCCTCTACATTGAACTCCCTAGAGAGGGAGTAGGGAATGAGGGAAGGATTTCACTATATAGTCCTCTATATTGAACTACTAGAGGGAGTAGGGATCGTCCTGAGACCCTGCCCACTGTATGTATGTGTCGTATGCTGCGTTACCGAGGCTTACGTCAGGTTCGTTTGCATTATCAGTTTGCACATGCGCTATTGTAAAGTGTCATGCAAATATTGACTTTCACGCCACGCCAAAGACATTTAAAACAACACATGTGGGTTACTGACGTATGAAGAAAATTCAGACCTTTTCCAAAAAGCAGGCGGAGAGCATTTTATTGCAACAGCACATTTTAAATATGTCTCATTGGCTTAGCCTGCATACAGTATGTAACTCATTTGCACATGACTATAGACAGTGGTGGGATGGTGAGCTGCTGCCATACTGATTGCTTCTTAGGTAATACACAACGCGTCGGCAGCCAAGGACAGTATTTCCAGTCAGGCCAGCATGTCCGTTGTCTCCATTTAAAACTATTAATCTGTAATATAAAACCATTAGGATGCCTATGGATTATTCCTATTCAAACACAAGGTTTATTTAGGCAGTGTGGTATGATACTGACAAAAGAAAAATGACAGGTCATCAAAGGTTACAGTAGCATTTCAGTTCTCAACAGATAGAAAGTTGGCATCTGAAAAACGTGCACAACCCAAGTGTTAAGGGGAGGTCACCGCTTGATCCCCTCCTCTTCCTCCTGGTCAATATTAAGAGCATTTCCACCAATTCCAAGAAAAGCATCGCAAACACCAAATGACGGGCATCAGGCTTGTCCGTGCTCAACTGGTTCATGTATGGCTTTGAATGAGGTGTAAAACAGTAGACTACGTCAAATGGGAATAGGATTCATGCAAGTCAAATGCAAAGCTTTTTAAAAAAAAAAACCCACGTCCAGACGAGGTCTTGACTACATCGTGCTGAACAGGTAAACCATCGTTAACCATACGTCTGCCAAATATTTTCAACCACAGAAACACGACAGCACTAGCCGATCTAAAACTCGCACTTGTTCTTAACGGAATTGCCATTTCTATAGCTAACATCAAATTGTAAATATTGAAATGTAATAGAGAAAAAAATAAAACTGCATCCTAATTAGTACGGGTCATGTTAACTAATAAATATACTGTTCCACACCGATGGCATCTCCAATGACTTCACAGGTAAATACATTTGAATAATTTAACTGCTCTCTAGTATGAACTAATTTCAGGTTGTGTTTTACTGCCGTGAAGCTTTAAGTTACAAACATGTGCTTTTCATATCGTCATGTGTATTGTTTTCCCCTTGGTTACTATATGGAGCGTCTGCCCTCTTGGACGACGTGTGTCTGAAACAGCATGTACCCCAACATGAACCTCACTGCTTGTCGTCCATCGGCACCCCTTCATAACCATGCACAAACATTTTACAAAAAGCAAAATAGAGCACAATTATAAAATATCTAAAATTAAGAACATGGAGGTTTGTCAGGGTACGAGACATAATTTGATGTAATGTGATGAAATATGATCGGAAAAATAACTTTCGATAATAACATTGATGGAAAAAATATTGAACATAACATTAGTGGAACTATCAACTCAAGCCATTTATAGAATCAAGTGCAGACTCTCCGAGCTCCTCAAGTCACCCAGTTAGGAAGTCAACTGGAAGAGAGAACAATGAGAAGCAAAAATGAAAAGGTTAGACAGGCCATCAATTATATTTTCTGATGTGATCCACAACACTTGCACACTATGTTGTACGTATTTTCTACAATGGGTTGTTCATTTTCATCAACTGCACATCAACGACAAGTGGTCGTTGGTACATTTGAATGTGAACATTACTAGGTATATTAATAAACCAATGGATCAAATTTGACAGATCGCCATTCAATGTCCTCAAAGAGGGAAGTCATTTACATGGACAATGGGGTGCACATTTAGACACAATACACAAGACACCAGCATACATAGACAAATAGGCTATACTAAGGGTTCAGAGTATGGTCATGTGAGCTTTGATAACTCAATATATTATATGTACAATATTCCAACATATTAAAAATACCCTGACAAGAGCATTTATCAATTCATTACCGTGTCTTACTTCAGAAACGTAATTCATTATTGTTAAAGAGTTTACTGCCACACTATTATTTTGTCCTTATCAAAGCTGCCCTAATGTAAACTATAGTTCTACACATGGAATTAACACACACTCATTCACTGAATAGTAAAGAGTAGTAAGCATGTGGAGGAGGTTGTGTAACCTTGAGTTACAGGATGTTATACACACACACACCATCATCATTTCTTTGTAAGTGGGCAAACTTACAAAATCGACAAGGGATCAAATAATTATTTCCTTCACTGTGTGTGTGTGTGTGTGTGTGTGTGTGTGTGTGTGTGTGTGTGTGTGTGTGTGTGTGTGTGTGTGTGTGTGTGTGTGTGTGTGTGTGTGTGTGTGTGTGTGTGTGTGTGTGTGTGTGTGTGTGTGTGTGTGTGTGTGTGTGTGTGTGTGTGTGTGTGTGTGTATATATACACATACATACATACATACATACATACATACATATATATATATAATACACACTAAATCATAACATTATTTGTCTTTGTAAGAACAGAAATACAAGGTTGCTTCTTACTTCTTACATAATACAGGCAGTGGGTTGGTTTCATTCCAGGCTCAGCAGCTCAACGTCGAAGATGAGTGTGGCGTTGGGTGGGATGATGCCTGGGTGACCCTTGTTTCCGTAGGCAAAGTCCGGAGTGCAGGTCAGTTTGGCCCTCTGACCAACACTCATCTGGCAAAGACAAAGAAAACACAAGATCGCCATTATGCCAAATATAGTATATATCTGTCTTCAATCTGTTAAAGGAGTAGCAGCAGTTGAGCGGTTGTCGGTCATTGTGAAACGTGCCACAATATTCTCCATGCATAGCTATGAATGCAGAAATAAATGTTTACTAATTTGCAACTATACATATAAAGACGTAAGGCTGTTGGATTGATTGGACTTGTTTAAATGAATAATCAGAATGTGGATTATATAATGCACTGATGAGGTTGAGGTCATCAATGATCACTGTAATGAGAAGGTCAGCCCACCCCACAACCATAGTAGGACACCATAAAAAGTCATCAGTTAGATGGGCACTTGCACATTTTACCTTATAATAACACAACCTATCAATACTCATAAATATTATGCAAACACTTAAACAGTTGTTGGCCATAACTCCATTAATGCCGTGGTTCATTGCAGTCAAGCCTCCTAGACTCTGCATGGCTCCCGTGTAGGGTGCCTCAATTCTGGATGTAGTGTTGGTTCTGTTTTGGCCCTCCAGACGGCCTTAAGAACGAGGCCAATGAGAGCACCTTACTCTCTGTTCCATGGAGCTGTGGTTCCCAACCCCACCGCTTCAATGGTGCTGAAGCTGTGGGGTTGCCACAAAAAGCTGCCATTTTTGCCGTAGCCAGGAGGAGTGTGTGTAGGGAGCCACTACCTCACGTGGCAGGGTATAGGGACTCTATTGGGACAGGGCTTTAACCTTGAGAGGGGTCCTGCAACCTTGAATTTGAAGTTAAGATGTGTGAGCTTGGTTGGTGTTCCTCTAATACGACAGAGTGCTTTCACCTGATGCAACCTGCGTTGCCACCTACTGTTTAGGCTGGGGAAGTGGCTGACGAAAGTATTTGTAGGAAATCCCAGATTCAACACTCCTGTGAGTTCCTGGGGCAACGTGATGACTGTTATTCAAATATTTATTACTCACTAATTGGCCTGTTAAGATGATTGATCTAGATTTCATTAACATTGTCTCAAATAAAAATGTTGTACTAGAGGCCATTGTTACACATGCATGGACATGGTAGATTCCCTATCAGACAAAGGTTTCATCTTATTGGTAAAATGTTGTTACAACAGTTAAGAAGAGAAGTCTTTTATCGACCTCACGCCTGTGTTGTGAGTGTGTCCAATTGGCTTAGTCAGTCATAATGCATCTTCTGCAATGTAATATTTAGTCAGTCAATACTGATCAATCAAATATTATACAATGTCTCAAACCCCATTCCATAACATCCACAACGAGTAACCAGAGAACCATCTACAACCACTCCATAACCTGCTGAGTAACCAGAGAACCATCTACAACCACTCCACAACCTGCTGAGTAACCAGAGAAGCAGCTACAACCACTCCACAACCTGCTGAGTAACCAGAGAAGCAGCTACAACCACTCCACAACCTGCTGAGTAACCAGAGAACCATCTACAACCACTCCATAACCTGCTGAGTAACCAGAGAAGCAGCTACAACCACTCCACAACCTGCTGAGTAACCAGAGAAGCAGCTACAACCACTCCACAACCTGCTGAGTAACCAGAGAAGCAGCTACAACCACTCCACAACCTGCTGAGTAACCAGAGAACCATCTACAACCACTCCACAACCTGCTGAGTAACCAGAGAAGCAGCTACAACCACTCCATAACCTGCTGAGTAACCAGAGAAGCAGCTACAACCACTCCATAACCTGCTGAGTAACCAGAGAAGCAGCTACAACCACTCCACAACCTGCTGAGTAACCAGAGAAGCAGCTAAAACCACTCCATAACCTGCTGAGTAACCAGAGAAGCAGCTACAACCACTCTATAACCTGCTGAGTAACCAGAGAAGCAGCTACAAACACTCCACAACCTGCTGAGTAACCAGAGAAGCAGCTACAACCACTCTATAACCTGCTGAGTAACCAGAGAAGCAGCTACAACCACTCCATAACCTGCTGAGTAACCAGAGAACCATCTACAACCACTCTATAACCTGCTGAGTAACCAGAGAAGCAGCTACAAACACTCCACAACCTGCTGAGTAACCAGAGAAGCAGCTACAACCACTCCACAACCTGCTGAGTAACCAGAGAAGCAGCTACAACCACTCTATAACCTGCTGAGTAACCAGAGAAGCAGCTACAAACCACTCCATAACCTGCTGAGTAACCAGAGAAGCAGCTACAACCACTCAAACAACAAGATTGATGTGGGCACTATGCCGTCAGGCCGGCTGCCATTAGACGAGTAGAGAAGAATCAATAGAACAGTGTTGATCTGCTCTGGTACCAGACACAACAGAAGGACAGTGTTGGCATGCTCTACTAGCCCTGCAACCACTTTCCATAAGCTCCACCTACTGATCAGTATTTCATCATTTTCATCATCTTCTTAATATATATAATCATAGGTATACCTTAACATCCTGTAAATGTATATAGAATACCTTAAGTATATCTTAACATCCTGTAAATCTATATAATACCATAGGAATACCTTAACATCCTGTAAATGTATAGATCATTGGTATAACTTAACATTTTGTATGGATATCATATCGTAGGTATAACTTAACATGTAAATCTGTATATCTCACACTACAGGCATAGCGTGATAGATAATGTACATTTATAAATCCGTTTTTTCAGATCGGCTGGTTGCAACCACCTCTCAACTGTCATACTAAATAAGGACTAGTCACACAAGGTCTTATTTGGAGATTGCGCGTGTGTGTGTATATATATATCAGGGTTTCCGTTAGCCGGTATTTACCGGGTAAAAATTATTTTTAAAAAATGGTAATTTAAAAACCTGCCGGTCAAAATGTCCGGTATTAATGCTCATACAAAACTTAGATCCTGGACATTTGAGTTTTGACAGCTTTATTACTGCCCCCTCCCCCCCGAAAGGGTGCACACCTCTCATCGACGTCAAGCGCGTCCGACGAGATGCAGGTGCAGTGATGGCAGCGCTCCGCGGCTATGGGGGTTTAATGTTTGCGACAGCTTGCCAAGTGCTAATTTCTGAGTTCAGCGAGCTGTACCCCGACTGGGCCACACTGGCTAAAATTGCCTGTGTTCTGCCCGTGTCAAGCGTGCCAGCAGAGAGGGGCTTCTCCCTGCAGAATCGTTTGAAAACATTACTGTGGAGTCGTCTGGAGGAGGAGAGAGTGATGCGACTTATGCAAAGCTGCAAAGACACATTAGACACCTTTGATTTCAGCTCGGCAGCAGAGGACTTTGCCGCAATGAAATTAAGGAGAAAGCAAAATGTTGCCTGGTAGCCTACAGGGTGAATTTGATGCCATGTAGCCTATGTTAAAACGGACTACAGATGTTACAGATGTTTTGAAATAGCCTCGATTTTGGCGGCTAACGAGGTTTTGCTCAATCGTTCTTCTTCGTTTTGTTGTTCATTAAATAGTCAAATTTATTTGAGGTCTTTGTCAGTCTTTCGTCAATCTAGGTGTACATTATAGTTGCGTTTGTAATATAGACTGTTTTTGAAACATGACCGGTAAGTTTCGAATTTGTCCGGTAAAATAAAATCTGTCCGGACACTTGACCGGCAAGAAAAAAATCCTAGCGGAAACCCTGAGTGAGAGAGAGAGAGAGAGTGAGAGTGAGAGAGAGAGACCTCGCCACCATGGACATCAGGGACAAGATTGTAGACCTGCACAAGGCTGGAATGGGCTACAAGACCATCAGCAAGCAGCTTGGTGAGAAGGAGACAACTGTTGGTGCGATTATTCGAAAATGGAAGAAACACAAAATGACCATCAATCGCCCTCGGTCTGGGGCTCCACGCAAGATCTCGCCTCGTGGGGTATCGAGGATCATGAGAACGGTGAGGGATCAGCCAAGAACTACACGGGAGGAAGTCGTTAAAGATCTCAAGGCAGCTGGGACCACAGTCACCAAGAAAACTATTGGTAACACACTACGCCGTAATGGATTAAAATCCTGCAGTGCCCGCAAGGTCCCCCTGCTCAAGAAGGCACCAATGAACATCTGAATGATTCAGAGGAGGCTTGGGAGAAGGTGATGTGGTCAGATGAGACCAAAATTGAGATCTTTGGCATCAACCCTACACACCGTGTTGGAGGAAGAGAAATGCTGACTATAACCCCAAGAACACCATCCCCACTGTCAAGCATGGAGGTGGAAACATTATGCTTTGGGGATGTTTCTCTGCTAAGGGGAGGATGGATTATTGGATGGATTGTGGATTGGATTGTGGATGGATTATGGATTATTCTATTTTTTTTTTTTTATTCTATTTTTTATCTATTTTATCTATTTTATTTTATCTTATTCTATAACTGCTGTCTGTCGTCGGGTATTGCACACAAGAATTTCACATCACTGCTTTATACTAAACTGTAAACTGTGAAGTGACAATAAACTTGACTTGACTTGACTTGACGGGGCCATGTACCCATGGCCGATAACCTTGGCGAGACAATACAGTTTCCAAAGGACAAAGCGGTACTTAAAATTGTGCTGTGATGTAATTTCCTTTTCGGTGATGTCACTTCCTTGCCCTGCGAGACAGTGCTTGTCCTCAGACTGTGGGTCGACATAAGACTGTGGGTTGCAACCAGACCCTATTGTTCGACTCACCTGCACCACACCCTCTTCCCAGCCTTTGATGACTTCCTGCTTGCCGATCTTGAACCTGAAAGGCTTGTCCCGGTCTCGCGAAGAGTCGAACTTGCGTCCATCTGTGAGGGAACCTTTAACGGGAGATGGGGAAATGGGTGAGAGCAGGGAGCAGCCAGCAGTCTGCTGTTTTAGGGAAAATACAACTGGTTTATTACAGCAGAGATTGATCTATGAAGCTTAAAAATACACAGACTGTTCTGTGTAACTACAAGACTGTATTGAACACTGTCAAACACTGACACTGACTGTCATGTGTAACTACAAAACTGTATTGCATCAATACTACATTACTTAGTTACATGTTTACATCACACTGCATTTTGTTTAGTTTTTAATTTTTCAACTGCCGTTGTGTGTGTGTAAAGAGTGAACGACAAAGGCATTCTGATTCAGAAAATACCTATACAAGTCCAGTAGCAAATTAAATCTGATAGAAACACATGTAGCATAAACTGGGTTGATATAGTTCTTAACAATAAATTTAAAGACTGCAGACTAATGTATCTGCTCTGCATTTTAGTTGGCCATGGTCCCTGCCGTGTGTATATTAAGAGCCCAAATGAGGGGATTCCAAGGATTGCAGAAATAGCCGCTGCAGCTGTCTGCAGGGTTGGGCCCTGCAGACAGCAAGAGAGGAAAGGGGCCAAGTAAGCATCAATCCACAGAATGGTATCCTAAGATTATCTACAACAACATAATTAGCCCACTGTTATGTGCACAAGGCAGCCATTCTATTCATGCGGAAATGTCTGGCGCAGTCTGAACAATATATAGCTGTCCAACATGGTGGTAGGACCTTTCTGTCAGTGCTAAACCATAACCAGTATGTGTGAGTGTGTATATATCAGGTGTTAACATGGTGGCCTGTGTCCAGGCTAATGACAAGAGTAGTTGGCAAGAAATGCTACATTCTCTGCATAATAAGTGTAAAGCAGCATCATTTTCTCTTTCAAACAATCTTAAACATTAACACATTGTATATATCACCATAACACATTTTTCTTTACTGTGACTACGCAAGGAATGGTTTGACATTTTGACATGGATATAAACACTTTTTTATATTATAAATTATTACATTGTAACAAATTATTTTTAAAACATGATTCAGTCATTTGTATATAGAAAAATAAGTAGGCAACATGTACCAAAGTAACACGGTGCCTCCCTGTTTTTGGTGTACACCTGATAATCAGATTATAGCATGCCTTCAAAAAGCAGATATAAAAAGAATGATTGAATCATGCACCGTAGAAAACCCGGGTATTATTTCAAGTTACATAATGGTAAAGCGATGGGCTTGTATTACAGACAGAGGTACGCTCGGTGTCTAGTCTACCATGCGGGTTGAACGGACATCAGCTACAGTACAGTCGCATAACATTAATATCATATCGAATATATACAAAAATCATAAGTTAGAACTAGATCAATCATTCATGTCGCAGCTTTAATAAAAAATAAAAACACGATAAAACGCCCCTCAGACAACTGTAATCCGATCCACCAAAAGCCACCGATCCCCTCAACGAAGGCAGCAAATGCAAAAGTAAACCCAGACATCTAGAGGATCTAAAGTGATGTCTGCCTGTCTCCTCGTATGTCTGCCAGATCATGTCTTGCCTGTCTCCTCGATCATGTCTGCCTGTCTCCTCGCCTGTCTTCTCGATCATGTCTGCCTGTCTCCTGGATCATGTCTGCCCGTCTCCTCCTATGTCTCCTAGATAATGTCTGCCTGTCTCCTCGATCATGTCTGCCTGTCTCCTCGTATGTCTCCTAGATCATGTCTTGCCTGTCTCCTCGTAGGTCTCCTAGATCATGTCTTGCCTGTCTCCTCGTATGTCTGTCTCCTAGATCATCGTCTCACCGTCTGCGTTTCTTCAGATTGGTGCTAAATCAATTACATCCAATTCCCCCCTAATATATATAAATATATATCAGCCTTCTACCCCATGGAGTAGTGGCTTCAGACCACTAGACCCACGGTAGGGAACAATGATTCCTTCACATCTACTACTGCTGCAGGTCGAATCAGCCATGCACACACATATATATATATATATATATATTACAATTAAAATAGATTGGTGCAAATAAATATTGTGTATAGACCCATACATACACCTATTGAAGAAGAAGAAGTCAGGCCTCTCTGGGCTACTTTGTACGAGGCCTTGGGGATGAGAAACCACCCTCCTCGGTATGGTCGGTGTTAGTAGGCCCACAACTACTACTACCTCCTCCTCCTCCTCCTCCTCCTCCAGGGGACACTCGCCGACATTATGGACCACAATACTGCACACTATCGTTGAAACTCGCCGACATAATGCACCATATCACAATACTGCACATTATCACGGAGACTCACCGACATAATGCACCACACACGTCTGTCCTTTCTTGGGGAAAGTCCTTCCTGCAGAGACAACAAAGCAGCGTTTGACATAACGAGGAGGAATACGAGCCATTTATATATATCTCTATATATATGGACGATGGCGCCCGTTAAGAGCCGCCGAGTCACGTCGTCGTGTACTGGGAGAGCAGCTTTACCGTCGCCCGGGGTGATGGTTTCGATCTCGACTCCCATGTTTCGGTGTGTCCGTCGGGTGTGAACCTACTAGCCTCCTAGCCTCCTAGCCTCCTCGTCTCCTGCTGCTCTTCTTCTTACTAGTCGCCTCTTCCAGCGGAGCCGCTTCTCAGCTGTCTGTCTCTCCGTGGGTTCGGCCAGCTCACGCAAGCCACGCAAAAAAAAAAACGTCTACCACGTGACGTGACGTTGACGGAACGTCGTTGTGTGTGTACGTCATCTTACGTTGTGAGCGTATGATACTACCTTCTTTGCATTTTAAGCTTATTGTCATTGTAACTACAACGAAATTGAGTAACAACGCTCACGGTCACTCTTTAAAAACAGCAATATAAAGATATAAATGATTTAAAAAAAAACGAAACTAAATAAACAGGTTAAAAATATATAAACAAATACATACATTATTTAAAAAACTAAACAAAACAAAATAAACAGGTTAAAACAATTGCCATACCTATTGTATAAATATACATTGCATTGTCGATGCACAATGCTTTGTTGCATTATTTATTATTTATTGCAGAAAACATTGTCCCTCATACACAGCCGGTCTTACTGGAGTCAAAACCATGGACAACTGAAAGAAGACACGTCAGACACTGAAGACAACTGTGGTTACACCACATTATGAGGTTTTACTATTATACTATGGACTGAGGAGAACACCAAACATACTACCAGGCTGAAGTTAGATAATGGTTCGCCAGCTCTTTATTAGACATTTTCTAAGCCGCAATGTCGTTGTTTGGCCTGTAGATGGCGAGTGACTTATCTCTGTCCTGTGCTGTCGAGGCCTCTATTGGGAGATGTATACAATGACTTATATGGAATGACTATTAATGAGCCTCTGAACATGGCTTGTTCAGGACTGTAGTCTCATTGTGATACCGAGTTACATTGTTTGTTATACACTAGTGTCCGATTCGTTCGGTTTTTCGTACGGTTTTAAATAATGCTGGGTGGACCAGTGACACAATGGCACCAGAGTCTGCATACCATTTTCAGAGGTTAATAAATATATAAATATGTTATATTCATAATTAAAGTAATAACACATATCATATGCAAAAAGTGCCATCACCTTTCGCATTTCTCATTTGATAACAGTTTTTCAAAATGTTTTTATTAATGAATACAAAGTATTCATAACACTTTACATTTACATTTAGGGCATTTGGCAGACGCTTTTATCCAAAGCGACTTACAAGGTGTACATTAGTTGAAGCAGACAATAGCATAACACTGGGGTACGCAAACATAAAAATACAGCAGTTCACAAGTATTCATTTTAACAAGATGAATAACACAATTTCGTACTGCTAGGTCACCTGCTTAAGTAGCTGTGATAAGAGCGTGTTATCAACATTAAGGATATACACTTGCTAACATATACAACATGCTAAGAGCTATTAATGTCAGGACTTAAGCAAGTTTAGGGGTTTCACAAAGGAGAAGGAGGGGTCAAGGAGAGTCCAGGTGGACTCTGAACAGGTGGGTCTTGAGTCTCTTGCGGAAGCTGGCGAGGGACTCTGCTGTCCTGACATGAGACGGGAGTTCATTCCACCACTGTGGAGCCAGAGCCGTGAAGAGCTGGGTTTTGGACGAGCGATGTTTGGTTGACATTAGTGAAGGTCGAACAAGTCGCCTGGCAGAAGTTGAGCGGAGCGCTCTGGCTGGGATGTAGGGTTTGACCAACGCCTGGAGGTAGGCCGGGGCAGTTCCATTGACTGCCCTAAAGGTCAGCACCAGAGTCTTGAATTTGATGCGAGTATTTACCGGAAGCCAGTGGAGATCGCGGAAGAGAGGGGTCACGTGGGAGAATTTCGGTAGATTGAATACCAGGCGTGCTGCTGCGTTCTGGATGCGTTGGAGGGGCTTGGTTGCAGAGGCGGGGAGTCCCGCCAGGAGAGAGTTGCAGTAGTCAAGGCGGGTGATGACGAGCGCTTGGACCAGGATCTGCGCCGCTTCGCGTGTGAGGAAGGGCCGGATCCTGCGGATGTTGTAGAGGGCAATTCTGCAAGATCGGGCCACCGCGGTGACGTTGGCATTGCAGGACAGCTGGTCATCTACCACCACACCAAGGTCTCTTGTTGTGGTTGAGGGGGAGACTTGGGTGTTCTCGATGGTGACCAGTAGGTCCATCTGAGGGCAGTCTTTCCCCGGTATGAAGAGGAGCTCAGTCTTGTCAAGGTTGAGCTTCAGGTGGTTGGCGGCTGTCCATCTGCTGATGTCGGCCAGGCATTTAGAGATGCGTGTTGCTATTTGTGTTTCTGAGGGGGGAAAGGAGAGAAACAGTTGAGTGTCATCTGCATAGCAGTGATAGGAGAAGCCATGAGATGTGATTACAGAGCCTAGCGATTTAGTGTAAAGAGAAAACAGAAGGGGTCCCAATACTGAGCCTTGAGGGACTCCGGTGTCCAGGGTGCAGGGTCTGGACAGGGAACCTTTCCATGTGACCTGATAAGTGCGATCTGCAAGGTAGGAGGTGAACCAGGATAGCGCAGTTCCAGCGATTCCAAGCTCGGCGAGAGTGGAGAGGAGGATCTGGTGGTTCACTGTGTCGAATGCCGCAGACAGGTCGAGAAGGATCAGTACCGATGAGAGGGACGAGCTTCTGGCATCACGAAGAGATCATCAGAGGAGTCAGATTTCCTCATTTCCTCACTTTAGTCATTTAATAAATCTATAGAGATAAGTCACTAAATAGATCCACCTGCAGGCCAAATAACGGCACATTTAAGGTGGACTGGAATATCGAATTAGGAGCTGGGGAATATGTAGCCAACTTCAGCCTTGTGTGTTGTGTACTGATAATTCACGTTATATCTAATCAAAATCTTTATTGGTCACATACATGTACACACACAGTGAAATTTGTTTCTCTGCATTTAACCTATCCTAGTATTAGGAGCAGTGGGTAGTCAAGTCAAGTCAAGTCGATTTTATTAGTATAGCCCTAAATCACAGTTACAGTCTCAAAGGGCTTCACAGGCCACATGTTTACCCCCCAACACCCCCCAAACCCTTAGCCCCCCCCCCATAACCCTTAGCCTCCCTAAGGGCAGGAAAACCTCCCTTAATTATGGAGGAAGAAATCTTGAGAAGGAACGCAGAGTGGAAGGGGATCCGTCCTTCCAGGGATGGTTAGGAGTGACATGGGTGCCATAAGTGACATATAAAGTTATGTACAAAGAAAATAATAAACAGATAATATACACAATATAAAATAGTAAAATGAGAATAAAATTTGTGTGTGGTGCTGGCCGGTATCCTTCAGGTGGGGATCATAGCGGCACACTGGAAAACAGAAGCAGACTGCGGTATGGTTAGATGGGGTAGGGTGGACATGGACCATGTGGAGAACCTCTAGTCTAGTACCTATCAGTCTGATGGTTAGATTGGGTAGGGTGGACATGGACCATGTGGAGAACCTCTAGTCTAGTACCTATCAGTCTGATGGTTAGATGGGGTAGGGTGGACATGGACCATGTGGAGAACCTCTAGTCTAGTACCTATCAGTCTGATGGTTAGATGGGGTAGGGTGGACATGGACCATGTGGAGAACCTCTAGTCTAGTACCTATCAGTCTGATGGTTAGATGGGGAAGGATGGACATGGAACATGTGGAGAACCTCTAGTGTAGTACCTATCAGTCTGATGGTTAGATGGGGAAGGATGGACATGGAACATGTGGAGAACCTCTAGTCTAGTACCTATCAGTCTGATGGTTAGATAGGGTAGGGTGGACATGTAGTACCTATTGGCAGCAGGGGTAGGCTAGTGATGGCTAACGGGTCGATTTAGCTGTAACCAGAGCTGAAGTGCACTCCTAGGAGCCAAACGACAATGTAAAAAGGTTTTAAGTTTAGATTTGAATATTTCAACACAAATAGGGCGCATGGTAGGAGAATGCTCTACTCCCTGCTGAGTTCTTTATGACTTTTGGGATTGATAGAAGGCCGGCTCCTGAAGACCGGAGGGGCCGAGAAGGACAATAGGGAACAATATGGTCCTTCAGGTATGATGGTGCTTATCCGTGTAGGATTTTATAAGTAAGTAGTAGCACCTTGAAATCTGACCTTGCATTAACTGGAAGCCAGTGGAGCGAGGACAGAATTGGAATAATGTGGTCATAGTCAAGATGTTCTGCACAAGCTGGAGGCTTTTGGTAGTGGAGTTCGGTAACCCAGAGAACAGTGCATTACAGGAATCCAGTCTAGACGATATAAACGCGTGGATGAGTGTCTCTGCATCCGCGGCAGACAGCATTGGTTTAATTCTAGCAATGTTTCTAAGATGAAAAAATGCAGTTCTGGTTATACATTTTACATGTTGATCAAAAGATAGCGTCGGGTCAAACATACACCAAGATTTTTAACACAAGAGCTTTAGGCTTCAGTCGAGCCCTCAGCAGCTATTGTATATACAGCGCCCGGGGAGCAGTGTAGGGGTTTGGTGCCTTGGTCAAGGGCCCCTCGGCAGTGCCCAGGAGGGGAACTGGCACCTTTTTTCCAAGTACCAGTTCTTACTCCGTACTTGCTCCGTTTTTGGGACTTGAACAGGCGACCCTCCGGTTCCCAAGCCAAAAGTCCCAACAGAATGAGCTGCTGCCATCCCCAAGTAGTTACGTTGGTTCTGAATTTTACTGGGCCATTTCTAATATGAAGACTAACAGCAGAGATGAGGGCAAAGCTACTGTAGATAGCAACTGGTAGGAAGTAAACTACAAAGAGTCTCTTTGCACACATGCAAAGAGAGTCCAGAAGAAACCAGAAACCTGCTGGTTGAAACCTTAGATTTCTACCTGTCTTATAGGATGGCGGTGAAAACATAACTCTTGCTCTTCAAAGAGTATGGTGGATATTGTGATCAAGTCATTGTTGTTGCTTAAATGATTACTGGTATTGTTTTCCGGTGTCTCATCAAGCTTCTGCAGCATAATTGGCTGAATGTGCCTGGAGCTGTCAGCCATAATAAACAGCAATAATAACTAAAATAACTTTAAAATTGGCCCTGTAATTGTGTCCCAAATGGCCCACCACAATCTCTCTGAGATGGTAAATGGTAAATGGTAAAAGAGATCACCTTAAGGCATATAGAAGGACATCTTTAGCTAAATAATCACAAAGTCACTACAGGGACGTAAAGGGAAGTCATATTTAAAAATCTACAAAGTGAGCAAGAATATTAAATGTTTAAATATGTATTATTATTATTATTATTATCATTATTATTATCATTATTATTATTATTATTATTACTTTTATTACAATTATTAATAACATTATTATTAATATTAATGATGAATCTGTCTTTTTTTTTATGTTAAATGTTCTATTTTAAATGTTCTTGGGCCGGACCAGCACTTCTTGGCCATTCCATCCCTGCAGCAGAGGGTTGTTTGCTCTACAAATTACAATTTGTCTAAATGTTTTGATGTAACTGCAAAGCTGTACAGCAGAGGCTTGTTTGTTCTAGAAATTAAACATTATCTAAATGTTTATGGTGCAACCGTTTAGAATATTTAAATGACATTAAACAAAATGGATTGAAATATTGTCTTGATGAAATTTGCTATATTCCTGCATCAGGTCATTTCTCATTTAAAAGTCAAACAGAAGTGACGCATATAATTAATTTCTACACTGTGTAGCATTTGTCTCACTGCACCAACAGTCTCCATATACCCTCCTCCTTAGTCAGGGCACACACACTGCCTCTGCCTGGGGCCTGTGTGTTCCTCTCCAATCCTCCCCCATCCATTGTCAAAACTACATTGAGGGGCCATGTAAACACTCTACTACAGTCCTTAGGTATGTAGTGTAAACTAAACCTGTCCAGCTTCTCTGCTTTGGGCAATCTCTCACATTGACTCCAACCACAGCTGCAGGAGAAGACTGACTCATTGCTGAACTCAGGCTGTGGTTATTCCAGGCTCCCTGGAGACTCTGACGGGTGTGTGGTAGATGGCAACAATGCAATGAACATAGGTCTTCTCTGGAGGTATGTCAAAGACATTCCTCCAGAGACTTTCAGTTGTACAAAAAAGCCAATAGATTGACGTCATTAAAAGTCGCAGGCTGAAAACTCATCTTTTCAGGAAACACTAGCCGGATCCTTCCACATCCTCTTATCACTTTGTACTAGTGTCTTAGTAAGTAGATTGTGAGGTAGATATTGTTCTAGATATTGTTCTATAGTGTTTGCCAACTTACTGTACTTTTACCTGACTGTACTTTTACCTGAACTTATTGTATTTTACCTGAGCACTGGTTCAGTTCTTGGGGGAATGAATGGAATGGTTAGGAATGAAATGCACTTTTGACTTCTGGTGACGAGTTGTTCTCTTACCTTCCTTTGTTGAAACACACTATTGTAAATCGCTTTGGATAAAAGCGTCTGCTGAATGACTGTAATGTAATGTTTGGTAAACAAATTCCAATACTGTGGCCAAAGAATAAAGCAGCAGGACTGCTTTTAAGCTGGAGTGTGGAACTTTAATTGACATATAAATGAACATCTGTTACATTCAAGCCCTGCCCTGTTTTTTTAAATCAGTTTGGTAAACTGTGGGAGAGGGGATACTGACAGCTTACAGTCTCCATCCTGTTCCCACTACAATTCCATCTTTAATGTAATAACGTTTATGAAAGCTAAGTGGGATTGAGGGATGGAATTGGTGTACGACTGTGGCAATTCCTTCTTATGGACACAATTGCACGTTTCTCAACATAAAACTGGCTGTGCCCTGAAGACACACTCCAAACTACAGGCATTGAATAAGTAAAATAGTCTTTACTATTTTAGTCTTTGATCTAGATTTAGCATATACCTTTGTGTAGTGTTGGCATTGTTTATGTGTAAGTTCAGTGTATTTTTGTGCTGACCCTTACAGGTGTGTACGTGAGGTCACAGCCCAACACTTTGTTTGGCATGCTGGCCACAAACCCTTCTCAGAAAACAATTAGCATGAAAATAAATCCATGAGTATGAGCATGGGGGCCAAGGCCACTTACTGTATAGACAACATATCAGGGACTGCTGGCAGGAGAACAGGTCAGCAATTACCAACCGGCTGCAAGAAAAGGAGACACATTACATGCGTCAGTGAGTGTGTAAAAGCAAGGAAAGTACCTTATGTAAATTCAGCACTTTTTAAAATAGTTTTTAAAACATAGGCTTCAACTATTTTCTTTTCCACAGTGGATGGAGGGGGACGGACTCTCCAGGAAGGTCTTACCATTATTGTCTGTATGCCGTGTTATCAAACAACACAATGACACTTGTGAAGCAGCTTCACTTGTAGTTTTAAGCTTTGCACTCTTAGGAGCTGCTTCACCAAGGCTGCTGTGTCATGTTTTGCTATTCAAGACTGAGGTGCTATTATTGTCTTCTTTATTTCATGTAGAGATGGGAGTCTATACTGATACACTGCTGACATGGTAGTGACTACTGACGCAATACTGACTACTGACACAGTACTGACTACGGACAAAAGTGACTACTGACAGTACTGACAACTGACACCGTAGTGACTACTGAAACAGTACTGACTACTGACACAGTACTGACTACTGACACAGTACTAACTACTGACACCATAGTGACTACTGAAACAGTACTGACTACTGACACCATAGTGACTACTGACACAGTACTGACTACTGACACAGTACTGACGACTGACACCATAGTGACTACTGAAACAGTACTGACTACTGACACAGTACTGACGACTGACACAGTACTGACTACTGTTGTGCTCAGAACTCTGTTTGTTTCTCCGATCCAATAACAAAATATCCAAATGAGAATTAATAAGTAAAAAGTTGAGCTCAGAATAGCTGCTGAGATACGATACAATACAAAAGAATGTTCTGGAGAACAAAGAGCCCAGGTAATCCACCCGACAGACCGGATAACCAGTTAACTGCCTGACAGTAGTCTACCCAAGATCTGCCCCCTCTCCGACACAAACACATATTTATGCAGTTAACAACTCCGCCTGGTCTTCTTCTTCGTCGTCATCTTGTCCGATACATTCTCACTGGGGCTGGAGTCTCCATGTTCAAGGGTGAGGGGGAGACTGTTTTGGTTGGTCCCGTAATTGGCTGTTATCTGTCTCTCAAGGTCCATGTGAATGGGAGACTCTTTGGGCAGAAACCACCTGCCATCCTCTTCTTTGTATAGGCACTGTCCGGCCTCATGATGTACCCTGCCCCTCTCGTTACACTGCCTAGGCACCGCACATTCTTACACAATCTTCAACCTCGGAACACACACTTCTTTATGCTGCAGAGTAGATACATTAAAGCTTCACACACTGTTCATCTAAAGGGTGGGGTACATGGGAAACATTCTTAACACCTCTTGATTATATGTTTAATACTTACATGGGAAAACATTCTTAAAACTTAACACTGATTCTACGTACTTTAAGTGTCGCGCGGTGTCTCGGAACACTCGTTTGGCGCGATCTGTTGTTGCGCAATTACATGTGCAATTACGGTACATCGAAAAGTCTAAACCCCGATTATAAAACGACCCCTCTTTTTCAGATTTTTTTGTAGGAAAAAAAACCCGTCTTATATTCGGGTCAATACGGTACGTTTAATACTAACATGGGAAAACATTCTTAAAACTTAACACTGATTATATGTTTAATACTTTTGGTGATTAACTGTTCATTGCTTGTATCGATTATGCATGCATTTTCTTGATTTATACTACACTACTGACACAGTACTGACTACTGACACAGTACTGACTGACTACTGACACAGTACTGACTACTGACACAGTACTGACTACTGACACCATAGTGACTACTGACACAGTACTGACTACTGACACAGTACCGACGACTGACACAGTACTGACTACTGACACAGTACTGACTATTGACACAGTACTGACTACTGACACCATAGTGACTACTGACACAGTACTGACTAAGACACAGCAGCATGCAGGATCAAGCTCATGTACCGGACGCCAGCAGGTGGAGCTGTGCAGTGGTAAACCTCACTCAACGACACCTAAAGAACGTTCTAGCGCTGAAGCTAGAAGCCGTGGGTTTTAGCTTCTCACGTTACAGCGTCGCCTCTAATGCCGAGAGTCGTGAGTACGAATCCTGTGCGGTACACTCACTGTTACACTCACTGTTACACTCCCTTACATCAGAGTTTTGCACACAACATGGAGCGGTTCAACTCAAGCTTTATGCTCTGTGAAAATCCTCCAATCGTTTCATAATGAAAAGCTCCAAGGTTACTTGGAGTGTATCCAGCGTATCCATTGTTGTATCTTGTATCACCCCAAACATTGTTTTGTTTTTAAAAATGTTATACTTGTTTTTATCAACAACTCATGTCATGAGATGTAATAACATTAATATGAAGCCAGTGGCTGCCCCTTAATGGCAGTGGTAATGGAATAGTGTAATACGGTTTTCTGGTTTCAGAGTCTATGGAGAGATGTACTCCATCATGTGACAGGCGTTCACTATAGTGGTCTTTTGGGAGATGGCAGACCAGACCATCAGAAGGCCCGGATGCAGATTGCCGGTTCTCCAGCCCACCTGGCACCTAATTCATCCTTAACCCCTGCTGTGCGCATAGGGGAACCTCTGCAGGCATACGCCATAGCCACGCGTTGACTGTTTGCATGCAATTACTCTCACTGCCAAAAGGGGGAGACAAAGATTCTGCACTCCTGCCTGACAGATGAGCCAGGCGTTATGACACTGTTAAGTCAGATACTGGGTAGTGTATGTCAGTTGAATCAAGCTGTCATGATGTAGACTCCATACTGAGGCCCTCTCCATGAAGTAGTAACAGGGCCGGCAGGCCAACTTTCACTGGAACAAACATATGGATGTGGTCATTGATGTCCAGAGGACTAGACGAGGAAGTCCAACATCTCTATTTGTTATCTGGCTTCATTATCCCTAACAACCGCAATTGCGCATATGTAGCGTTACAACGGTGGTTATGGTGATGTATAAATACTGCTTTTATATAGCGCTTTTACCCAAATCGCTTTACAACGACCGCAGAGTCAGCCATGCAAGGAGACAGCCAGCTGGTCAGGAGTGGTTAGGGTCAGGGGGTCTTGCTCAGGGACACAAAAGTGACATGTGAAACTACAAAGTTACTGCCGTTAAGTAAATGGTTACGCTACAACACTTTCCTCTGGTAACTAACTACGTTAAATTACTTTAAATTGATTTTGTGTTTATTTTAAAACATGTATTTCAAGATTCAAGATTTTTAATTGCCATATGCAACAAGTACAATGGAATGCTTACTCCCAATTCCTTCCCGCAGTATGAATTTCCTACAATCAAACAAACACTATACTATACTTTGTACTATACTTATATGTGGAGTGTGTGTGTGTGGTTGGTAGCTGGTTTAAGCTGTTGACCTTGATTAACAATGACTTACAGGTGTGCAGCCTCACCAGCCAATCAGTCTTACTAAGGCCAGGTGAGGCTGCACACCGGTGGGACATTGATGATCAAGGTCAACAGGTTAAAACAGCCACCACCACCACGCACACTTGAGGGAGATGTTCTGCTCTGTTCACCACTGATTCAAAACACTGTAGTGGTAGCATCGTCTGCTACATTATACAACACTTTGATGTTACACTGGTTGTTCGCGGCAAAGAGAATAATCCAAATGATGTTCACCTTTTCGCAGCTTCTTCATGTGGTTGGTGTGTAACGGACGCCAGCAGGTGGCGCTGTGCAGTGGTAAATCCCAGACGCCTATATAGACGTTCTAGGCTAGTGATGAAGCTAGAGGGCCTATGGGTTTGAGCTCTCACGTTAGAACGTCGCCTCCCATGCCGGAGGTCGTCAGTTCGAGCCCAGTGCGGAACAGGTGCGTGTTACAGGTGCACAAGGTACGGTCCTGTCACACTTCTACGATACACCTAGCTCATCAGCACCAACATCTTTTACTGAAGGAACTGCACTGCATTGAAGCTGCAGCTGTTTCATTATTTAAAGTCTTCAAAAATAAACACACTGAACACAAAACAACATCATATATAAAAACTGGATGACACAAGTCGAATAGAAATGGTGCACTTAGTTTGCCATGTAAGCTTTATCCCCTTATATTAATATACAATATGCAATTTTATAAAATAAAATACAAATGGATATAGTCAAACCTTTTAATAAACGCTTAATATACATCACTGACACAATTGCATTTCATACAGAACATTGTTTTGGAATTATCTTTGATCCTACGTTCAACCTTAGAGAAATGCTCTACTGGGCGGCAGGATAGCTCAGTCTGGGACAGTTGGGACTTGTCTTTGGAACCGGAAGGTTACCGGTTCAAGTCCCAGAAACACCTGGGCACTGCCGAGGTGCCCTTGAGCAACATACCCTTACACTGCTCCCCTAGTGCTGTATATACAATAGCTGCCCACTGCTCCTAATACTAGGATGGGTTAAATGCAGAGAAACTAATTTCACTGTGTGTGTACATGTATGAGACCAATAAAAAGGATTCAATCCTCCAGATTTGGATAACTCTCTAACTTCACAGGTATTTCAGTCCCAGTGCTAAAGTGATTCAGTCTAACCCCCTAGACACAAGGAGGAGGGGGGGGGGGGAGCAGTCATCTAGGTGGGGGCTGGGAGAGGCTCTGCCGTAGAGCTCAGAGCTCTCTGCATTGTTGCTCTCGGCAGGTACAGTGTTTTCCCCTTAACCTCAACCAAACTCTGCAGGTACTTAATATAAGTGATTGCGGCCCTGAGCGTCTCCACCTTGCTCAGGCGCTTGTCACTGGCGCCCCCTGGCAGGTGATCCCTGAGCTTGGCGTAGCCTTGGTTCACACACTTCACCCGTTGGCGCTCCCTCTCGTTGCGCTTCTGGATGAACGCGGGCTCAAAGGCACACTCGTAGATGTTAAAGTGGCTGTGGGTGAACGGAGACAGACGAGAGAGCAGGCAGGGACTGTGGCCCCTGAAGGAGCCTTCGTAGAGGCCGAGGCAGCCGCCATCCATGGTAGAAGAGTACAGGAGGACAGGGATACTCGCTGGAGATTTGGGCGCCGAGTGTTGTTGAGAGGGGGAATAATTATAATTGGCATGTCCACCGAACACACCATAAGAAGACTGATATTTGGCCAAAACACCGTCTCCATTTAAATAATGAAAGCTTTGCCCGACAAATGAGTCATCGGGAATTGCACTCATTCTAAAAAGAAAGCGATTTGTTCCAAAAATGTTCACGATCAGTGGTCCGTACTTTCTTCTTTCATTCTTGCTGTTGGAGAATACACTCCTCTAGAGACAGAATACACTGCTCTAGAGACAGAATACACTCCCCTGGTGACATAATACAATCCTCTAGTGAGGGAATACACTCCTCTAGAGACAGAATACACTCCTCTGGAGACAGAATACACTCCTCTGGAGACAGAATACACTCCTCTACTGAGAGAGCAACTCCCTCGCCTCCTCCAACACCATCGTCTCCTCTTGGGAATCTGTTTAGGGAGAAACATAATTGTGGAGTGGACCTTAGCAACATTAACAAAAAAAACCATTATGTATTCAAAAAGAAGCACTTTCAAGAGATGAATTCAAATTCGAACTACAGAAAAACACATCACTAATGCGATGACCATACAATTTCAACTCCTAATCCAAATGAGGCGGCTAAGCTTGCTCACTCGAAGTGATTCACTATTTAGTAGTGAGCTGTGAATGAGTTTAGAGTTAAACTATATGACCACGTCAAGTGCCTGTGACATATTTCATATACTATAATAGACTTATGTGTGTGTCTCAAAATAAAATGTGTAAAATGTATATATTATATAACAAGTACATACAAGTATTTAATGTATGCCAAAGACTGCAGCACAATATATCAGAAGATAGAATTTGATCAGTTTATAATATAATACAGTATATACGTTTATGTATATACGTTTCTATAATAAAAAATAGTTCTCATAGCTTTTTCTGTAATCACACAAATGATGTTATTATTACCATATCTGTCAAGCATTGCTCTTAACCCAAACACCATTGAATAAAGCTTTAGAAAACATGTGCATACACAAACAGAAAAATATGATCATAAATATGACTTATTGTCAGTTGTGTTATAACAAAAACACACAAACCATAAGCACCAAGAGATATCTTCATATGAATCGCACAATATAACATAAAGATTATCATTGTTATTATTCTAATTATTATTATGATTATCATCATTATTATCCTTACCTTTAGATGAACAAAACATACCCACGTTAAGGCAATATAGAACAGCGTACAGAGCAGAATAGCACACTGTCTAAGAAGAGCCAGACAGGCAGTGTACGGAAATAGGATGTCTTACCTGCTTGGCTGGTGACAGAAGCCCTTGCCATCTGGACAGCGCAAAGAAAGAACAATTATATCCAGACCGTTGGTTTTGATGTGCCAACGGGCTATGATTATGACTATCATTGTGTAGTCTCATTGATGCTTTCAAATCTGTTAGCAATACTAGAAATTCCCCCTCCTCCTAAAAAAGTTTGTTTTCACATTCCTGGTGCGAGACTTAGTGAGCGGTGTGCCGAGGGATGAGCTGATTGAGGGGTTCCATCGGGGGACTCTCAGAGTCCTTTGAAGCCACGTTTACCTGAAAGGCCCCCGGCCAGGTGGAGAGCCGCCGGGGCAATTACTGTTTGGTCTTTCCTCTTCTAAATCCTGCCTTTCCAGATGAAACGGTCTCCTGCTTCCTCTCCCCACTAATGTTATCACACCAGCTTTCCTACGCTGTCTCAAGTTACAGCGTTTAATAAGTTTACTTTACTTTTCAAATAGGTGTGGATCTGTTGAGCTTGTGCAGTCGCACGCCGGCAGTCAGGTGTTTGGAGTCTCGCTACTTTAGGTTTAGAGTCGTATTTTGGACATCAAGTAAGAAGTTGAACTTTCTACTAAAAAGTTCACAGCCTATACACATAACATACACATAACATACACATAACATACACATTACATACACATAACATACACATTACATACACATTACATACACATAACATACACATAACATACACATAACAATGGCGGCACCCAGGGAGTCATACACTGTGAATGGTAAGCCGTCAAGTTAAAGACAATGTAAAGTATATTTACCTGTATTTAAAATATTAAAATAAGACATCATATCGTAAAACCACTGAAATCCAAAAATCGGTCAAAATGTGTCGCCAATGCTTGCTGGTTGCGGTAAACCTAGGTCATTCCAACCGGTTACATATACCTTGCAAAAAGCAGCACTCACCCACTTTACCTTATCAATAGGACACACGTTAAGCAGTTGGACAGAGAATGGGATATCTTGTGTCACTCATAAACCATCAGCATGAACATTCCCATTCCCATTAACGAGACATGAAGCTTCTGTTAATTGGATGTAGACCTGACCCTGGACTGTAGCACAGCGGCGAGCACTTCATTAAGTCAAGTACCGTAGGTCGGGGGGACCACTCAATGAACAGAATTATGTTAAGTGAAATCAGTCTATTAGTCATCTGGATACATGGATTTTGAAGATGGATCCCTAGTGTGTGTGTGTGTGTGTGTGTGTGTGTGTGTGTGTGTGTGTGTGTGTGTGTGTGTGTGTTGAGTTCAAAGTTCACCTCCCACCCTTTTAGTCAAGATGAAGACAATGTCTCCTTATCTATTGCTTCTTAACTTGTGTGGGAGGGGAGAGAGGCCGACTGGCTGTGAGTTCAGAGAGTGTTCCAGGCTGCAGACATGCAAAGAAAGGTGCATATATTATAGTAATGCTGATTGCTTCTATGCCCTTTCAGGCCTGCTAGAAAAACAGAGGCAGGTTAGAAGATGTACAGGGGGGTGACAGAGCGTGGTTTCCCAGAGAAGAAGGCCCTGGTTTCACGGCTACATTGCGATCATTGCGCTTTTATGTGAATGTATCAAGACGGTGAAGAACAGTGAGTCAGGAATAGTGCATACAAAATGTATGAATTACCAATGATGCTTCTTTCACAAACGTAACCAACCATAATTTGTCAAAAAACGTAATTGTTACAGATTCTGCCAAAGAGCATTTAGCATGTGTGTGCCTTTGCCACGATGTAAACAATAGCAATAGCAAATTATATCAGTAATTACTCAATTCATCAGTTTTTATTGTCCTCTAATAACCTGTTTAACAATGTCTGCAGTTTTTCCGTTTTAATTATTTTTACATCAAAATGTATCAAACCTAACTTCCTGTGCACAGCATATTTCTTTCAACCAATGATATGATGATAATAATAATAATAATATAATAACAATAATAATAATAATAATATGTGCTCTGGAAGGCATTTCATGTCTTCTCGGGCTGTGTTCCCCGATACCGACAGGAAGCAGGTAGTTGAGAAACACACACGCTATTAGACCCAGTGTTATAATCAGTTGAAGTCATAGCTGCTTGTTCCCTTGTCTATCGGTGGACGTTCTAATGGCTGTTTTCCCCAAGGCCCACAGGGCTGAGCTGCTCCTCTGACCTCCCAGGTCACCTCAGAATCCACTCAACTACAAGATGGATGCATGAGAGTGTATTTAGTGCTGCAAAAAAAGCTAAGCTAAAATAAAATAAGAGACGAGGGCAGGGAAGACGTCGGAACACGACGTCCAACTCTCTTTTTGCACTCTCACTATCTACTGTGCAATCTAATACTTGAGGAAAAATGAAAATGGTGATTCATTCTAAAACTCATCTGTTGACACAAAAGGCACAAGGCACACAGGTTTCAGGTTGGTACCCCCACCCCCATGGTTTTCACCGTCTCTGTGGATGTTTTGTCTCCATCTCTCTCGTACAACCTGGTGCCCACCTGTTTAGACGGCTCTCTAATATATACAAAAGTTACATTTGTATTTCTCCTCCAACAGACCAGTCCAGTTTCTGCGGAACACTTCCACAACTCCAAGTCCGAGTGCAGTAGTGTGAAGTGTGGTGTGTAGTAGTCTGTAGTCATGTGTGTGCTTTTGGGTAGTAGTGTGTAGTAGAAGTGTGCATTAGTGTATCGTGTGGTGTGTAGTAGTGTGTAGAAGTGTGTATTATAGTGTGTGTGTGTGTATGTGTAAAAATATGTGTAGTCGTGTCTGCAGTAGTGTGTAGTCGTCTCTAGTTTGTGTGTAGTAGTAGTAGTGTGTAGTTGTGTGTAGTAGTGAGTGTGTAGTGTGGTGTGAAGTAGTCGTGTGTCTGTGTTTATAGTAGTGTGAAGTGTGGTGTGTGTAGTAGTGTGTAGTTATGAGCAGTAGTTGTGTGTAGTTGTCTGTAGTTGCATGTATTAAGAGTGTGCAGTAGTGTGCAGTGTAATAGTAGTATTGTGTAGTCATGTGTGTGTGTGTGAGTGTGTGTGTGTGTGTGTGTGTGTGTGTGTGTGAGTATGTGTGTGTGTGTGTGTATGGTAGCAGTGTGTAGTCTAGTGTAGTCGTGTCTGTAATAGTAGTATTGTGTAGTCATGTGTGTGTGTGTGTGTGTGTGTGTGTGTGTGTGTGTATGTGTGTGTGTGTGTGTGTGTGTGTGTGTGTGTGTGTGTGTGGTAGCAGTGTGTAGTCATGTGTGTGTGTGTGTGTGTGTGTGTGTGTGTGTGTGTGTGAGTGTGAGTGTGTGTGTGAGTGTGAGTGTGTGTGGGAGTATGTGAGTGTGTGTGGGAGTATGTGTGTGTGTGTGTGTGTGTGTGTGTGTGTGTGGTAGCAGTGTGTAGTCTTGTGTCAGTCAATTGGGTGCCAAATGTCGGGGGTGTGCAGGTGCGGGTTCCAAAGGTCAATGATGAGAGCCCGACTGACTCTGGCCCAAGGGGGCGGAGTCTTGCCATCACGCCACGCCCACTATCCAAGCCACAAACCCAACAACTCAGCCCCTGGGTGGGCTAGACATGTGGTCATCGAAGGGGGGGGTCCCAAAGATTACTGATGAGCCCCCAACTGGCTCGGACCCAAGGGGGCCAAGGGGTATTTATTGTTATCTTTTAGAGGCGTACAGACCCGGTTACAAGGTTGAATGGTCACATGGCAACCGCAACTATATTCATAAAATATATGAAAAATATATGAAATATATGAGGCTTCCATTCATAAAATGCACATTTTCTAAAAATGTTTGAATCCTCTACACTTGAATCCATCTATGATCATCCAACAAGGAGGTAAACAGTGCATCTTTCATTCCCCCTCATAGATCATGGGGTACCATTAAGACAAGTCACTTGTTTTTCATAAAACATACATTAAACAAACTCTTTGTACAAACCTTTTCTATTCAGGGTCAAAAACAAGGCAAACGAGAGGAATTCTATTTAACATCAACTTTATTTTCGAACCAAGTGTGTGCGAGTGTGTGTGTGTGTGTGTGTGTGTGTGTGTGTGTGAAGTCTATTCTATCCTATTGTGTAGTCTATATCTTATCAATGAAATATGAATAGTGAATTATACTTGCACTGACCATGTTAACATCAACAAGTGCACCATTATCCTTGAAGAATAGATCCCCTCAGTCATCTAAGTTCACCTTCACCGACACCACAACCCTGGTCTCATACTACCTACATCTAAAACTTTAATATGTAGTACAGCTCCATACCACATGTATATATATAGATATATATATATATATATCTATATACATATAGATACATATATATATACACCACTAGAGTACCACATAGGGACCATGAAATGTAGTCTGTTATTCACCATTGGTAGAGGTTGGCTTGAAAAATGCAATGTTTTACTAGGAAATCAATATGTCTAAAATAAATGGACTATGTTTGACTTATGATCCCTTTAGTCTCCACATTCAATCGGCAATCATAAATGGACCCAGCATAGGTGTGAGGGGCACATGCAGGTGTATATACATGAAACAGACCATTTTCAATCTCTATATTTTTAGATGTTTTACTTTTTTTTTTATAGAGTTTACAGAATTTTACAAACCTCACACACACACACACACACACACACACACACACACATACACACACACACACACACATACACACACACACTCACACACACACTCACTCCACTGGGCTGGTGGCTGAGAGGCACATGGAGCAACCTGCGTGGAAACAGCCAAGTGGTGGAGGGACGCTACTGCCCACATGAGCGCTTGGCAGGACCAGGAACTTCCTGCTCGTTAAGCGGAAGGCAGCACACCTGGAGGGGACCAGGGAGCCAATCAACCAGGCCGTGTGCTCGCATGAGAGCAGGGAAGGAAGACAGGGGAGCACCGCGTGGGCTGCGTGAGGCCTGACCTCCTGCGTGGAGACCATACCTCCTGCGTGGAGACCATACCTCCTGTGTGGAGACCATACCTCCTGTGTGGAGACCATACCTCCTGCGTGGAGACCATACCTCCTGTGTGGAGACCATACCTCCTGCGTGGAGACCATACCTCCTGCGTGGAGACCATACCTCCTGCGTGGAGACCATACCTCCTGTGTGGAGACCATACCTCCTGGGTGGAGACCATACCTCCTGCGTGGAGACCATACCTCCTGCGTGGAGACCATACCTCCTGTGTGGAGACCATACCTCCTGCGTGGAGACCATACCTCCTGCGTGGAGACCATACCTCCTGCGTGGAGACCATACCTCCTGCGTGGAGACCATACCTCCTGCGTGGAGACCATACCTCCTGTGTGGAGACCATACCTCCTGCGTGGAGACCATACCTCCTGTGTGGAGACCATACCTCCTGGGTGGAGACCATACCTCCTGCGTGGAGACCATACCTCTAGCCGGGAGGACCTTTTGTATTAGTTATCTTTATCCCCTCCCCCCCCCCCACATTTTGATTAAAAAAATAAAAACACCTTTGTTTACACCTGCTACCTCCGTCTCCCCCGGGCGCACGCCACAACACACACACACATACACTACTACACTACTACACTCTATAATTCACACTACTACACGCTACTATACACTACTACTACTACACACATGACTACACACACACACACACACACACACACACACACACACACACACACTACTAAACTACTACACACTATAATTCACACTACTACACGCTACTATACACTACTACTACTACACACACGACTACACACACACACACACACACACACACACACACACACACTACTAAACTACTACACACTATAATTCACACTACTACACGCTACTATACACTACTACTACTACACACATGACTACACACACACACACACACACACACACTACTAAACTACTACACACTATAATTCTCACTACTACACACGACTACACACACAACTACACGCACACACACACACACAACACTACACACTACTACACACACATGACTACACACTGCTACACACACAACTACACACGACTACACACTCTTTATACACACTACACACTTCTACACACACACATACACATACACACTACTAGACAATATAATACACACTACTACATGCTACTACACACACACACACACACACACATACACACACACACTACTAGACAATATAATACACACTACTACATGCTACTACACACACACACACACACACACACGACTACCCACTGCTACACACTACTACTACACACACATGATACTGTAAATTGTACAATTCATCTATCAATACATTTAGATTTCATTTAGAGTTAATTTAGTTATATTTTGTTTATACTAGTTTAGCTTAGTTTAGTTTGTTGTTATTTAGTTTTTAGTTTTTAGGTATTAGTATATTAGTATATATATGTTTCAACTGTTGCACCTTAATTTCCTTCGGGATAAATAAAGTTATCTTGAATCTTGAATCTTGAATGATTACACACACATGCACACAACTAGACACTACTACACACCACACTACACACTAATACACACTACGGCTACACACTACTTGTTGGGAGGTGTGTTTCTATGCTATTGATATTCATACTGATCACTTATATTATATATATATATATATAATATATCATATTACTTAGAACTGGTGTATTGATGCTGTTGAATACCCTCACATGCATCACATGCATACATGAAACTGGCTATAGACCGAGACTAATGAGGTTCTTGAGTTGTGTGGTCCATATGTTCTCTATGATAAGACTGGCATCTCTGTGTCCATGCCACACTCCAAGATAAGGTCTGTTCATGCAGCCTGGGCCAAGGCCTCTCAGCTGGTCCAATCCAACAGAGAGCTTCTGTGAATGATGGCCACAGCCTCTGGCTGTTGCAAGTCAACGTCCATGAGGATGACGATAACCTGCTTAGCGTGCAGGCTCTTCCCCTCTCCGACACATGGGAGATCTGTAATCAGTGGTCATGTGTGATCTTCTTGCCTTAACGCCAGGGGTGTGCTGTTATGTATATATACTCACAATGTATTGTCAATAAATTGTCAATTGTGTATTATTGTGTCGTGTGCTGTGTAGCAGTGTGTAGTCATGTGTGTGTACTAGTGTGTAGTAGTAGTTGTGTCTAGTCGTGTGTGTGTGTGTGTGTGTGTGTGTGTGTGTGTGTGTGTGTGTGTGTGTGTGTGTGTGTGTGTGTGAGTTTGTGTTTGTGTGTGTAGTAGTATGTAGTGGGGTGTATGTATGGTCGTGTGTGTGACGTTGTGTGTAGTAGTCGTGTGTAGTAGTGTGTGACGTTGTGTGTAGTAGTCGTGTGTAGTCATGTGTGCAGTAGTAATGAGTAGTCGTGTGTAGTCATGTGTGCAGTAGTAATGAGTAGTTGTGTGTAGTAGCGTGCATTAAGAGTGTTTAGTGGTGTGCAGTGTGGTGTGTGTGTGTAGCAGTGTGTAGTCATGTTGAAAGTGAACCTATGTTGAACGCACTATTGTAAGGCGCTTTGGACAAAAGCGTCTGCTAAATGACTGTAATGTAACTGTGCAGTAGAGTGTAGTCGTGTGTAGTAGTGTATCGTTGTGTAGTAGCGTATAGTAGTGTATTTGTGTATTTCTACAGTGTGTTTCTACAGTGGCCAGTCGACACGGTGTTGATTTGAAAGCTTTTTTTACTACTCCGAGTTTACACTTACAGATCCCCACCTCCAGCAAGATGATTGGTTGAAAAGGTGATGGTTAAGTTATGACGACGCTCTGTACGTTATCGCTATAAACCGATATCTGCATATGAATGCAGCATCTTTAGGCAAGGACAATATTTTAGTAGGCTTTGGTTGTCTCTGGGCAAACAGACTAGCTTTTTTTTTAAGTTGATTGAGCAGCGTTCATATGCAGATCTCCGTTCATAGATGAGACCTGGTCCTTAAACGCCTACAAAAAAGGATGGCGTCTCAACTTGCTAATCGGACTGTAAACAGAGCCCTGTGTACGGTAGAGGAAGTCTGGAAGGCCAGGATATCCGCTGGCTACACTGGATGCCCTGAAAGCATCCCCCCCCCCCCAAAACATCAGCCCCGCCCCCAAAACATCAGCCCCCCCCCCAAAAACATCCGCCCCGCCCCCAAAACATCAGCCCCCCCCAAAACATCCGCCCCGCCCCCAAAACATCAGCCCCCCTGCCCCCAAAACATCCGCCCCCAAAACATCAGCCCCCCCCCAAAACATCAGCCCCCCTGCCCCCAAAACATCAGCCCCCCCCCCAAAACATCAGCCCCCCTGCCCCAAAACATCCGCCCCGCCCCCAAAACATCCGCCCCGCCCCCAAAACATCAGCCCGCCCCCAAAACATCAGCCCCCCCGCCCCCAAAACATCCACCCCGCCCCCAAAACATCAGCCCCCCCCAAAAACATCAGCCCCGACCCCAAAACATCAGCCCCGCCCCCAGAGGCTTACAGCGCGTGGGATGATAGCCTCTGGGTTCCGAGATTGTGTAAATTACGATACTGACATTATGATTGCTTAAATTCATTGGGTTTTATTTGGCATTACAATTGAATTCACATTTGAATGGAAATGCACACATGGATGAACGCGATGCGGATAAGGGCGTAGACAAATAAACACATGAACAGCTCCGTCAGTTCAGGAAATCCAGTTCATCACTTTCCTCTGGTCCACTGCACCCAGAATGCATCTCTTCACCTGACCACAGGAACACAAGATGACATTAGCCACACAGAGTATATTATTGTGTGTGTGTGTGTGTGTGTGTGTGTGTGTGTTTTAGTGTCATAAATGCCACAAGCCCATACCAGTATTACAATTTTATTTGAATTTAACGAAATCAAAGAACACACAAATCACAAAGATCAAAGAAGGTGTGTTCTTTGCATTGTGTGCATCGTGTCATTAATACAATGTTTTTTTTCCTTACTTACTTCAAGAATTTAATTGAAAGCATTCGGGAACAAGCAACATACAGAAAAGTAGAAGCAGGAACATTAACCAAACAATATAGAATTGATCGTACACACATGCAATATTCAAAATATATATAGCGTACTGTCCTTAATAAAAAATAGGCTTTTTTTGTACGTGAATTTGCGCGTGTGTGTGTGTGGACTACCTGTCTGTATAGTTGAGGAAGGGGGCTGTGAGAGTGGAAGGAAGCCATCAGAGGAGCATCCCTGAGTAGGGTGGCAGGAGGATGCAACAGACCAGCTACTGGCGGTACTAGACTGGGAGCCAGACCAGCTACTGGCGGTACTAGACTGGGAGACAGACCAGCTACTGGCGGTACTAGACTGGGAGCCAGACTGGCAACTGGCGGTACTAGACTGGGAGCCAGTCGGGGCGCCGCACAGGGTTCCAGTGGGGAGACAGATGCTCTCATCACTCTCACAGGGCTGGGATAGCGACAGGGAGGTGCTGGAGGAGTGTCCCTGTGTTCCTAGTTGAGCCATGTCCCGGACCAGAGCACCCAGTCCCACCTCACTGGAGGTGGGAGAGACCAGGAGAGACGAGGGAGCACTAGTGGTGCTCTTCAGAAGGGAGAGGATGCCTTGGAGCTCCTCGAACACCTGACAGGAGGCGAGGAGAGAGGAGTTGAGGAGAGAGGAGGTCAGGAGAGAGGTGAGGAGCGGATGAGGAGATATGAGAGGTTGTGAACACACCAAATGATAGCATCCCTCTCATGCATGACCCCCACCGCACACCCGCACACACACACACACACACACACACACACACACACACACATCCACCCACCTCGGTCATGGCCGGTCTCTTCTTCTTGCTTTTATGCAGACATCTACAGGCCAGCGTAGCAACATCCACACACCCTGCAACGCCCCCTAGAGGTTACAATATATTACACCTAGAGGTAACAGTGTGTATTTCACCTAGAGGTAACACTATGTATTACACAATGTATTATTGTTAATGGGATGGGGCTACCTGAGCTGGCGGCGTTGTGGGGGAGGAGCCTAGTGTCCAGGTGTCTGCTGCAGCTCTGGGACAAACTGGGAGCCTCTTCCAGCTCGGCCACCAGGTCCTTCTGTTAGGATTAGACCAAAGGAGTTCTAATAAGACAATATGTGAAGTGACCACCAGGGGCGCTAGTGAGTAGAGATAGTGTGAGTGTAGAGTGAATGAGAATCAATGGGGATTTTTACTACATGTAATATTGTCATATATTCATTCAATCTTGAACCATTTAGGTGAAAAAGGCTCCTTAATGACCCGTCTCTGTACTCTCTAACCCCTACCTGCTCCTTAATGACCCGTCTCTGTACTGTCTAACCCCTACCTGCTCCTTAATGACCCGTCTCTGTACTCTCTAACCCCTACCTGCTCCTTAATGACCCGTCTCTGGACTGTCTAACCCCTACCTGATCCTTAATGACCCGTCTCTGTACTCTCTAACCCCTACCTGCCCCTTAATGACCCGTCTCTGGACTGTCTAATCCCTACCTGCTCCTTAATGACCCGTCTCTGGACTGTCTAACCCCTACCTGCCCCTTAATGACCCGTCTCTGGACTGTCTAACCCCTACCTGCCCCTTAATGACCTGTCTCTGTACTGTCTAACCCCTACCTGCTCCTTAATGACCCGTCTCTGTACTGTCTAACCCCTACCTGCTCCTTAATGACCCGTCTCTGTACTGTCTAACCCCTACCTGCTCCTAAATGACCCGTCTCTGTACTGTCTAACCCCTACCTGCTCCTTAATGACCCGTCTCTGTACTGTCTAACCCATACCTGCTCCTTAATGACCCGTCTCTGTACCGTCTAACCCCTACCTGATCCTTAATGACCCGTCTCTATACTGTCTAACCCCTACCTGCTCCTTAATGACCTGTCTCTGTACTGTATAACCCCTACCTGCTCCTTAATGACCCGTCTCTGTACTGTCTAACCCCTACCTGCTCCTTAATGACCCGTCTCTGTACCGTCTAACCCCTACCTGATCTTTAATGACCCGTCTCTATACGGTCTAACCCCTACCTGCTCCTTAATGACCTGTCTCTGTACTGTCTAACCCCTACCTGCTCCTTAATGACCCGTCTCTGTACCGTCTAACCCCTACCTGATCCTTAATGACCCGTCTCTATACTGTCTAACCCCTACCTGCTCCTTAATGACCTGTCTCTGTACTGTCTAACCCCTACCTGCTCCTTAATGACCCGTCTCTGTACTGTCTAACCCCTACCTGCTCCTTAATGACCTGTCTCTGTACTGTCTAACCCCTACCTGCTCCTTAATGACCCGTCTCTGTACTGTCTCTACTATCTTCTCCTTAATAATCAAATGTGTGTGTGTGTGTGTGTGTGTGTGTGTGTGTGTGTGTGTGTGTGTGTGTGTGTGTGTGTGTGTGTGTGTGTCTCTCTCACCAGGTACAGTGTTCGAGACCCTTCCGTCTCCACAGCTCTACGGCCAGTCAGCACCTCTAGCAACACCTTATAGACAAGCAGACAGACAGGTGGGTAGATGAGGAGGTGGAGATAGAGGAGGGGGCAGAGGAGGGGGTAGAGGAGTAGAGGAGGTAGAGGAGATGGTTGAGGAGGTAAGAGGAGTAGAGGAGGAGGTAGATGAGGTAGGGGAGGCGGAGGAGGTTGTTGAAGAGGTGGTTGAGGAGGTAGATGAGGTAGGGGAGGTAATAGATGAGGTAGAGGAAGAGGTAGAGGAGGTAAGAGGAGTAGAGGAGGAAGATGAGGTAGGGGAGGCGGAGGAGGTGGTTGAGGAGGTTGTTGAGGAGGTAGGAGGAGTGGAGGAGTAGAGGAGATAGAGGCGATGGTTGAGGAGGTAAGAGGAGTAGAGGAGGTAGAGGCGGAGGCGGTGGTTGAGGAGGTAGATGAGGTAGGGGAGGTAATAGATGAGGTAGGGGAGGAGGTAGAGGAGGTAAGAGGAGTAGAGGAGGAGGTAGATGAGGTAGGGGAGGCGGAGGAGGTAGATGAGGTAGGGGAGGCGGAGGAGGTTGTTGAGGAGGTAGATGAGGGGGTAGAGGAGGTAGAGGAGATGGTTGAGGAGGTAAGAGGAGTAGAGGAGGAGGTAGATGAGGTAGGGGAGGTAAGAGAAGTAGAGGAGGTAGAGGAGGTAAGAGGAGTAGAGGAGGTAAGAGGAGTAGAGGAGGAGGTAGATGAGGTAGGGGAGGTAAGAGGAGTAGAGGAGGTAGAGGAGGTAAGAGGAGGTAAGAGGAGTAGAGGAGGTAAGAGGAGTAGAGGAGGTAGAGGAGGTAAAGGAGGTAAGAGGAGTAGAGGAGGTAAGAGGAGTAGAGGAGGTAAGAGGAGTAGAGGAGGTAAAGGAGGTAAGAGGAGTAGAGGAGGTAGAGGAGTAGAGGAGGTAAGAGGAGTAGAGGAGGTAAGAGGAGTAGAGGAGGTAAGAGGAGTAGAGGAGGTAAGAGGAGTAGAGGAGGTTGAGGTGGAGGTATGGGAGGAGGAGGAGTAGAGGAAGAGGTAAAGAGGGTAGAGAAGGTGGTAGAGGAGGAGGTAGAGGAGGTATGAAGTATAATAGGGGTGTATCGTCTAAACAGAGGTGGAGACCATCTCAATAGCAACTCCTTTTCCAGGAGCAGCCCCCAGTGCCTCACCACTCCAAAGCTGTACACGTCCAGGCTGGTGGTGGCTCGTCTGTCCTGGAGGTAGTCCTGGGGCAGGTAGGCCTGGGTCCCCCTCAGGGAGGAGGTCTTCCCCACACAGCCGGTCCTGACACTCACACCCCCTTGGACCCTTGGACTGAAGACCGCCAAACCAAAGTCCCCCAGCTTAGGAACCAGATGCAGGTCCAACAGGATATTAGAGCTGGGAGACAGGGAGACAGATAGACAGGTGTTCTGTCATGTAGATAGATAGGTATAGATAGACAGATAGAGAGAGACAGACAGGCAGGCAGACAGACCTCTTGACGTCCCCGTGGATGAGGGGGAGGTGAGGGGGAGGGGGGAGGTGGAGGAACTGGAGAGCTCTGGATGCTCCTTCAGCTGCACACACCCTCTGTATCCAGGAGAGGGCGCCACACACCTATACACACACACACATATTATACACACACCCTCAGTTCAAAGGAGAGGGCCCCACACACACACACACACACACAGTTCCAAGGAGAGAGGGTGACACACGCGACGCACACACACACACACACACACACACACACACACACACACACACACACACACACACACACACACACACACACACACACACACACACACACACACACACACACACACACACACACACACACACACACACACACACACACACACACACAATTGTACCAGCTGGCTCTCTAATGATCCGTTGCTCATGAAGCTGTAGAGAAGACAGAAGGTCTCCACTCCCACACTGAACCCCATCAACTCCAAGATGTTGGGGTGTCTGTACCTACACACACACACACACACACACACACACACACACACACACACAAAGGGTTATTAGGATAACAGTATATACTAGAATAATAAACAATACTTGATACATCTTTTGTAACACAAAATGGGATGTATATTTTTTTCTATTCTATTTGAGGTATTCTTTATTGTTGTGCAAGGGCCTGAGAGTCCTTTGCAATCAATAATTCGATTTCATGTATATTTCTTAAGTTGCACGTCATTTTTTTTCCAATGCTTTTAATTGTTAATTGTCTAAAGTGTTATGTTGAACCCACCGATGTGGATGTGGAAGCAGGACCTGGCAGATCTCTTACCAACTGTTACAGACCATGGATATATCATAATAACAGGACAGGATTCAAGAAGGTCAGGCGTTTTCTTAAAGATTTTTTCTGAAGAGTATTAACTGTTCATCAATTGTTTCCTTTGATATGTGCGGCGATATGGCAGGCAACTAACCATGGCAAATACAATTGTGTATTGCCTAAAAGCTTGTTGTTTTTATTCATTACTTTAGAATTACTGAGATGCAAATACAGACATGCATAAACTTTTCTCACAGCAGCTCCACTGTGCCCACACACACAGCTCCACTCTGTTAACGCCCAATAGTTAGATGGAAAATGTGATGCAGCTGCTTTAGCCAATGGATATCCTGTACAACCAAGCAAGGAACAATGAATGAGGCATGATATGTTATCCACAGAGTCCACGGGTTGAGAAACATAAAATACTAGAGTAAAGTAGTTATATCATGATGTTATCCACGTAATCCATATCTACTCTCTCACCCGGATGTTAACATGTTCCCATAAGGGCATAACTCAATGGACGTTGTACTGAATTTACAATATTAAACATTTACAATATTAAAAGACTCAGGTCATTTTCTTTTTGGACTATGGTTAGATCTGGACATGCCATGGCTAACAGAGAGTGACCATACAACAGTGACAGGCAGTACATGGCTGGACCATGGCTGGACCATGGCTGGACCATGTACTGCCTGCTGGCTCCGCCTCCAGTCAAATAAAAGAAGATGGAAGATCATATTGTTTTAAACACCTGGTTTAGAAAATGTATGCCAGTATTGATACTTTTGACAACCTTAACACATGCACAGACAGACAGACAGACAGACAGACAGACAGACAGACTTACTGAGAAAGTTTCTCCACCTCTGTTTTAAAACTCTCCTTCACCAGAGACCAGTCTAGCAGACTGGAGTCCTGGAAATACATAAATAATTATGTGTAGAAAAAAAAATATATATATAAGGCAATATAGAAGTTTAAACTAGCAGTCAAAACCCCAGTAATGTATCATACGGCCAATAGCTGTAACACTAATGATGGACCGATGGGGCCATCATTAGTGTTACAACTATAGGACTATCATTAGTGTTAAAACTATAGGGCCATCATTAGTGTTACAACTATAGGGCCATCATGAGTGTTACAACTATAGGGCCATCATTAGTGTTACAACTATAGGGCCATCATTAGTGTTACAACTATAGGGCCATCATAAGTGTAACAACAATAGGGCCATCATTAGTGTTACAACTATAGGGACTTCATTAGTGTTACAACTATAGGGCCATCATTAGTGTTACAACTATAGGGACTTCATTAGTGTTACAACTATAGGGCCATCATTAGTATTACAACTATAGGGACTTCATTAGTGTTACAACTATAGGGCCATCATTAGTGTTACAACTATAGGGACTTCATTAGTGTTACAACTATAGGGCCATGATTAGTGTTACAACTATAGGGCCATCATTAGTGTTACAACTATAGGGCCATCATTAGTGTTACAACTATAGGGCCATCATTAGTGTTACAATTATAGCCTGAGAGCATCTTCTTCCGCAACTCTGCCTTGGAGTAAAGAAATGTCATAAATGTGGTTATTGCTCGTTATTCTGAAGTAAAACCTGTTGTAATAAATAGTAATTATCAGTCCCAAGTAAAATAGTATACAGTCACATATGTTGTCAGGCTACATCGTTAAATGCACCTGCCTGTCGTTCATGAAATGGAAATAGATATTGTATCAAATTATATTATTATCATTATAATCAGTATATTAAGAAGATATGTCAGACAAACTGTAATAAGTTGTAGCCTACCTACTGTAAAAGTACTGTAGAGTAGTACTGTATTAGTACAGTACCTGTTTGAGGTGTTTCACAGTACTATATAGTATAACTGTATTAGTACAGTACCTGTTTGAGGTGTTTCACAGTACTATATAGTAGTACTGTATTAGTACAGTACCTGTTTGAGGTGTTTCACAGTACTATATAGTAGTACTGTATTAGTACAGTACCTGTTTGAGGTGTTTCACAGTACTATATAGTATAACTGTATTAGTACAGTACCTGTTTGAGGTGTCTCACAGTACTATATAGTATAACTGTATTAGTACAGTACCTGTTTGAGGTGTTTCACAGTACTATATAGTATAACTGTATTAGTACAGTACCTGTTTGAGGTGTTTCACAGTACTGTATAGTATAACTGTATTAGTACAGTACCTGTTTGAGGTGTCTCACAGTACTATATAGTAGTACTGTATTAGTACAGTACCTGTTTGAGGTGTTTCACAGTACTGTATACTAGAACTGTATTAGTACAGTACCTGTTTGAGGTGTTTCACAGTACTGTATACTAGAACTGTATTAGTACAGTACCTGTTTGAGGTGTTTCACAGTACTGTATACTAGAACTGTATTAGTACAGTACCTGTTTGAGGTGTTTCACAGTACTGTATACTAGAACTGTATTAGTACAGTACCTGTTTGAGGTGTTTCACAGTACTGTATAGTATAACTGTATTAGTACAGTACCTGTTTGAGGTGTTTCACAGTACTGTATAGTATAACTGTATTAGTACAGTACCTGTTTGAGGTGTTTCACAGTACTGTATACTAGAACTGTATTAGTACAGTACCTGTTTGAGGTGTTTCACAGTACTGTATAGTATAACTGTATTAGTACAGTACCTGTTTGAGGCGTTTCACAGCGTACGAGGTGTTCCTCATGCAGGCCTGGTACACGGTCCCAAAGCCCCCCTCCCCTACCAGCAGGGAGGGGGAGAAACCCTGTGTTCCCTTCTCCACCTCGTCATGTGACCAGCACATCACCCCCGCTCCACACAACGACCCAGCTGGAGCCTATAACCATCACCACCATTGTCATCATCATCATAATATCATCATAATAATAATTGTCATCAATAATTGTCACTTGTCATCACATCACCATCACATCACATCATCATCATCATCATCACCATCACATCCTCACCATCACCTCCACCTGGCTGAGGGGTTGGGCTCCAGAGTGCAGGATGCTGGGGGGTGGTCCTGGTTTAGGCAACATTCTGGCTCCTCCCACCACCTCACCTGCTGCGCAACAAACTCTGCGTAAATGACTCAACCAAACCTTCCCTATGACCTGTAGATAGCACCTGCAGATAGCACCTGCAAATAGCCCCGGACTCATACAATCTCCTGGGCAGGTATACACCGCTAGACACACAGGACTCACAGTCTCCTGGGCAGGTATACACCGCTAGACACACGGCACTCATACCGTCTCCTGGGCAGGAATATACTGCTAGACACACGGCACTCATACCGTCTCCTGGGCAGGAATATACTGCTAGACACATGGGACTCATACCATCTCCTGGGCAGGAATATACTGCTAGACACACAGGACTCATACAGTCTCCTGGATATCCTCAACTACCAGGTACCATCCTCAACTACCAGGTAGTATCCTCAACTACCAGGTAGTATCCTCAACTACCAGGTACTATCCTCAACTACCAGGTACTATCCTTAACTACCAGGTACTATCCACAACTACCAGGTACCAGGTAGTATCCTCAACTACCAGGTACCAGGTAGTATCCTCAACTACCAGGTACTATCCTCAACTACCAGGTACTATCCACAACTACCAGGAACTATCCTCAACTACCAGGTACTATCCTCAACTACCAGGAACTATCCTCAACTACCAGGTTCAAGATAGTATCCACAACTACCAGGCACTATCCTCAATGTACAATCTACATTCCCAACAGAGGATATAGTTCAGCCGGTACCGTACGGTGGGAAAGCACCTCTAGTGTGTGTGTGAGTGAGTGTACCTGTAGTGAGAGTCTTGGTGGGTAGAGAGCTGGGGTCCAGGTAAGGCATGAGAGCGGGGTCAAACTGGGAATGGCAGGGATGTGGGCGGGGCCTGGAGACAGACTCCCCCCTCCCTGAAAATAAACAGGAGGGAAGTTTAGCATGTGAATAAGATGCTCGCATTAGCTTCTGTGACACAAAGCGGCTAAGCTCCCTCACAGTACATATATACAGAAATATACATACAGAATGTTCTGACGCTTAATGCTCAGCTTGCTAAACCTTAATAACATCATTCGAAGTAAATGAGGGATTTCTGTTGTCTGTCATTGTATTTCTATCTGGACAGATGGAGACGTCACACTCAGTGACAGTGTTGTTAAATAGCAGCAGTGGTCACTTTCCTTTGAATATGTTCACCGAGGGCGGCAGTAGCTCAGGAGGGGTACCTCGCATGGCTGACTCCGCCGTCGGTCTATGAATGGGTGAGTGTGTGGCCTGTTCTATGAACAGGTGATTCACCTCTATGAACAGGTGATTCACCTGGGAGGGAGTGGAGCAGCAGGAGTGAGTGGTGCAGCAGGAGCCAGTGGAGTGAGTGGTGCAGCAGGAGTGAGTGGTGCAGCAGGAGCCAACAGAGTGAGTGGTGCAGCAGGAGTGAGTGGAGTGAGTGGTGCAGCAGGAGTGAGTGGAGTGAGTGGTGCAGCAGGAGTGAGTGGAGTGAGTGGTGCAGCAGGAGTGAGTGGAGTGAGTGGTGCAGCAGGAGTGAGTGGAGTGAGTGGTGCAGCAGGAGTGAGTGGTGCAGCAGGAGTGAGTGGAGTGAGTGGTGCAGCAGGAGTGAGTGGTGCAGCAGGAGCCAACGGAGTGAGTGGTGCAGCAGGAGTGAGTGGAGTGAGTGGTGCAGCAGGAGTGAGTGGTGCAGCAGGAGTGGGTGGAGTGAGTGGTGCAGCAGGAGTGAATGATGCAGCAGGAGTGAGTGGTGCAGCAGGAGTGAGTGGTGCAGCAGGAGTGAGTGGTGCAGCAGGAGTGGGTGGAGTGAGTGGTGCAGCAGGAGTGAGTGGTGCAGCAGGAGTGGGTGGAGTGAGTGGTGCAGCAGGAGTGAGTGGTGCAGCAGGAGTGGGTGGAGTGAGTGGTGCAGCAGGAGTGAGTGGTGCAGCAGGAGTGGAGCGACAGTGGATGTTCACATTTCACAGGATCGATGATGGGTTTATTAAGTTAATTTATATTTAGCTGTGATTCATTATCTTTCGAATATGTGATTGTTGACATCACTGGGCACACAGCCTCCCTGGACACCACAAATGTTTCCTTAATTGATCCCAAATTATTGGTCCGCAGCTGTGCAGGATATACTGTATAATCGTGATGAAATCCACCATGTGGAGTGGCATTTAGTTATAAATAAATACATTTATGAACTCACAGGTCAGAATGAGGTCTCTGGCCCTGAGAAGCTGCTGTCTCTCCAGTAAACCAATCAGCTCCCATACGCGGCCATTCCTGTTTGCCCATTGGTTCATCACGTAGTCGGTCCGCCTCTCCCTCCGCTCAGCCAATCGCAAGTCGGTCTGATCACTCAGAACCTCTGAGGCTTAGAGACAAACAAATCTACAATGACATCACTAGAAGACAAATACAAAAACATCCCTACATAAACATCACTAGAAGAGAACTATAACAACACTCCCACTTCTCCAATCCATTCAATCCCACGTTTACTACTGTTAATAATAATAAAACTATAATAGGTCTACACCGCAGTAAATGTGGTATCATGTTGGATATTTGATATTCAGTAGATATTATTTATTTTAAAATTATTAAAAAAACCAAGCTAAACAAAAATAGGTAAAAATGTCCACATAGAAATAGTATAGAATATATATATATATATATATATATATATATATATATATATATATATATATATAGACATATACACACACAAACACACACATATTACATTGGCCCTAAATACACAGTAGTGTAAATGAGAAATGTATTTCCATACAAATGGTTCAGTGTGATGGACCATGTAACCATGTGAAGTAGTATTGATGCAATACAGTATTGTAGTTACACAGACAGTCCAACACTACACTACTCATACTAGAACAGTACTGTAGTAACACAGTCACTGTTTGACAGTGTTCAGTTATCGCATGGGACTGGGGAAGAAACTGTTAAAAGTCTGTTTGTCTGTGATTTGATGGATCTGAAGCGTCTTCTATGGTCCATAAGGTGATGGTGGAAAGAGTCTTTCTAGATGTTGGCTGCTCTGCTGAGGTAGCGGGAACTGAAGGTCTCTTCCAAAGTGGGCAGTGGGCAGGCTATGATCTTCTGGGCGGTGTTGATGACCCTCTGAAGGGCTTTTCTGTCCGCTGCTGAGCAGCTGGTCTACCACACAGAGCTACAGTACCCCAGCACACTCTCCATGGAGCAGTGGTAGAAAGACACCAGCATTTTCTCCTGCAGATCGTTTTTTCCTGAGGATACTCAGGAAGTAGAATCAATGCCTTATTGACTACTGCGGTGTTGTTGGTAGTCCAGGAGGGATCCTCAGCGATGTGCATTCCCAGGAACCCAAAATGTAGAGACCCTTTCCACACAGTTGATGTGCAGTGGATCCGGGTCCTCACCGTTCTTCCAGAAGTCCATAATGAGTTATTATGTGTTATGTTATGTGTCAAATAGTTCAAAACAATTCAATTAAAAATTGAGGTTGAGATGTTGCTGTTAAAAAATTAAGTGGATGTTGGACCTCTCAGTGATTACGTAGGAAACCTCTTGGCACAATTATGCATTAAAATAAAGTATCACAGAAATAAAAATCAAAGGAGGTCAATTGTTCTTCATCCTCCCTTCTCACACGTGAATAATTCCCATCTACTGCTACTAATAATATTATTATTTCTTACCGAAGCGGACCCACTGCGTCTCAGCCAGTCCATCCATCAGGCGGCAGAACTCAAACCAGACGGCAGGGGGGAGGTCGTACAAATACTCACTACTAGACATGTTACTAGTACAACTACTCACTACTAGACATGTTACTAGTACAACTACTCCCTACTAGACATGTTACTAGTACAACTACTCACTACTAGACATGTTACTAGTACAACTACTCACTACTAGACATGTTACTAGTACAATTGCTGACCACTAGACATGTTACTAGTACAACTACTCACTATTAGACATGTTACTAGTACAATAACTCACCACTAGACATGTTACTAGTACACATACTCACTACTAGACATGTTACTAGTACAACTACTCACCACTAGACATGTAACTTGCACTGATACTCACTACTAGACATGTTACAAGTACAAATACTCACTACTAGCTAGTAACTAGTACAACTACTCACTTCCAGATACTCGTTACTAGTACACATACTCACTAATATACATGTTACTAGTACAACTCCTCACTACTAGACGTTGACTATGTAGATCAGAGTAAATGAGGTTGTAGACACTTTGTAAATGTCTTGTATGTTCTATTTAAAGTGGTCCAGATGTTCACTAGTTTCACTAGCTCACTAGAACCAGCGGTTCAAACTATGAATAGGACACTAGTTTGACCCGATAGCTAAAATACCACACTAAACGCTATCAGCATAATATTAGAAACAGCATATATTACATATATATGACATATATTAGCATCAAAGATGACAACTTCCTAACTTTCGTCCACTTTTCACATAACGGAAAAACAACAGGCCCATTTCCGCTCTGTATTTTCAGAATAAAACCCAAATTTAAAAATAGTGTTAATAGTTAATAGTGTTATAACTACCTTTCATGTTGTTGTTCATTAGAAATACATTATAACTCATATTGTGTCTATAGACTTATTATTATTATTATTTCTGTAGTTTTTTACTGTTGTGTTAACTTTTTTTGCATATACGTTGCTGTAACGCTGCTGTAACGAATGTCCTGGATTAAATAAAGGACGTGGTATCTTCTATCCAGCAGAAGTCTAGTTTGGCCACTAGGTGACAATGAACGATAAAAGCTTTAGACTACATAAATACATTGGACTGCAGTCTAATTCATACAATGATGAAAGAATAATGATGAATAACGTCCCTATAATTAGTGGAATAACATAGGATCTTCGCAGAGTTTCTCTAGAGAAGGAGAGGTTAGAGGTGCCGTATTATAATAAAACAGAGTCCCATCATGTGCTTTACTAGGTTGTCCGTCACAGGGCTCAACAAGGTCAACTTTACAGAGGAAAAATATGATCAATACACAGATTAAATAAGTCAATGACCATTTAGCAAACATTTTATAAAGTGCAGATTTACATTTATCATGAACCAGATGAAAAGGCGAAGACTTAACTAAACAGAGCTGGATAACAAAAACTGATTTTCTTTTAAAAATAACCAAAAACGGATTTACTAGTGCTTCACGGGATTCAAACATCAATTTAAACGTTTACGTGGGGCACGGTTTATTATTGCCTGCTAACAGCACACCCCCCCCACCCCAGACATTCAACAGATCCATTGAAGAAGCCTAGTTTAGATTAAGGGTTCTGAAGTGGAAGTCCAGCCACAGGAGGGAAACAGGACATTTCTTCAAGGCACAACACAGTGATGGGGTTGGGGATGTTGGATAGATAAAACAAGTTTAATTCATCTGTAAAATAAAGAAAAGTACACACCATGCAAACACACCTCTGTTTATAATGAGATTCAGAAAAGTAAAAATAAACTGTTACTATGTGTTTTCAATGTATAGGACAATAAACACAACTTGGGATAACCCTTGGTTAGAGACAGGAGGCTGTATCCTTAGAAACAGAACGTCCTTCATCCCGACTAGGGAAACCGCTAGAACTGACTCGAAGCCTAGTAGAAGTGACTCAGAACCCTGCTACAATTGACTCAAAACCCTGCTAGAACTGACTAGAATTGACTCAGAACCAGTCAGTCGTAACCCAAATCTCAGTCACCACCCATTCACCAGTTAAAGACCAATCAAGCCATTCACTTGGCAGAATCCTTATAGACAAGTTAGTCCAGAGTCCTTTAGAGACAGAGTTAGTCTCATCTGGACCAGTCCTAGATACAAGTTAGTCCAGAATCCTTTAGAGACAGAGTTAGTCTAACCCTGACAAGAATCCTATTGAGAGAGTTAGTCCAGTTAGACCTGAGTCCGAGATGTTAGCGTGACCTGACCAGTCTTATAGAGACATAGTTAGTCTAACATGGACCAGAGTCCTAAGTCAGAGTTAGTCCAATTAGACCAGGGTCTTAGAGACAAGTAAGTCCTGTCAGACCAGAGTCCTATTGAGACAGTTAGACCAGTGATATACAGGTAGTAAGTCCAGGTTAGACCAGGGTCCTAGAGGCAGTTAACCTGGACCATAGTCCTATAGATGGTTAGACCAGTGTCCTATAGAGACAGACCAGTCATATAGTCAGTTAGACCATAGTCATATAGAGTTCGACCAGAGTCACAGAGACAGAGTTAGACCAGAGTCATAGGTTAGACCAGAGTCAGACAGACCAGTGTTCTATAGACAGTTAGACCAGAGTCATATAGAGAATGAGAGAGAGTCAGAGTTAGACAAGTCATAAAAAGACAGTTAGACCACTCTTAAGAGAGTTAGACCAGTCATATACAGACAGAGTTTGTCCAGGTTAGACCAGTCTAAATATATGAATCCGTCAACACTGGAAGCAGTACGGCATATGGAATGACACATCCATATCTGATCGGTCAGGATTTTTTTTAAATTAGGACGTTTTTAATACGACTTCAACAAAGTTTGCCTGAGCCATCATGTACTAGCTGGCCGCTAATAGAAGCAAGATGTAAAGCATGTCAGCATGAGAGCCTGAAAATATCAGCTGTTATCCTCGTGAGACCACATTGTTTCTCTCTGCAGATCAGTCTGGCCTCCAGCCTTGTTGAAAGCCTCTCCCAAAATACTAACATGATAGGTCCAAGCAGCGATTGATGGAAGACTTCACTCTACTCTATCGGCGATGTTGAGATGAACAGACATTTGTACGGAAGACTTTTATCAGAGGAGAAGATATTTTTGCGTTACATCCAATCAGATTCAGCAAGAGTGTAGGAAGCGAGAGCGTCACTCTGATTGGTTGGCGTTTTTTTAACGCAAGGCCACGCCCGTATGTCATATGAGTGCCCACCCCAGGCCAGACTGATATTCATTGCTAAGCGTAAACTTAACAATATCTGGATGGTCTCACAGGGCTAATGAGCCATAGGGCCCTATACCAGACAACAGATCCTATTGACATACAGGTTGAGCTGCTGTGATGACGACGTATCGTCTCCACTGTGCTGCAGCTTGACAGATGACTTAGAAGTCACCAGAATAGGGAGTTTGGTGCAACAATGTGTTCACTTAAAAATGTGGAAACTTGATTGTCATATTTTGTCATATTAGGCAGAATGCGTTTGGCCCACCACACCGGCAACACACCTGCTGCTTGTGTGAGTTAAGAGCTAAAAATTAGGACATTTAGTTCAACATTACCAACGTTAGTGCTAAAAACTAGGACATTTTTTAGCACCAAGTTGGCACTAATGTTCAATGACAATGCCGATCGTGTTGCAAACAATGTATAAAGTTAAACCAAAATTGTACCTGTGCAGAAATGCAATATGCTGTTGCATTGGCCAGCATTAAAAGAGCCTTGTGTGAATCCAGACACAGTGATGCTGCTTTTCCACCATAATTTGGACATATGCTGCACTACACTGTAGCGCACTATGCTTAAGCTGTGATACACTTTAGCTTTACATTATGTACACTTTGCTCATACAACTACAGTACCCTAGAGTACAAGTACAGTACCAGTACACTAGAGCAGTGGTTCTCAACTGGTCTCAGGACCCAGTGGTTCTCAACTGGTCTAGCCCCACATGTGTCATTAGTCATTGAGTCACGACTCAATTTTATATTTTATGTAATGATAAAATTGAAACATGAATTAACATTGAAACACTAATTTCATTAATACATGGGCTTCTTTCTAAAGATCCAAGGTTTGGCATATGCCTGTGACCCACAAGATCACAATAATCACTGCACAAGAGTACAGATGCAGTACATTAAAGTACAGATACAGTACACTAGAGTACAGATGCTGTACACTAGAGAACAGATCCAGTACACCAATGATTTCAATAAGGAGCAATACGTTCATTATTTGAAAATTTAAGCACTTAATGAAAATCCGCTTTAGACTGATAATTTTGTCTGGGTTTATTAGGACTATGCCAACTGTTCATCTTGTTACTGTTGTTACTGTTCATAGTCATAGGACTATATCTTGTTACTGTTCATAGTCATATGACTATGTCACTGTTAACTGTTCTGAAAGCTTTTAGAATCAATTACTTGAAAAGCATAAATGCTTTCAAGTCGAGTCTAAATGCAATTTGAATAAAATGACCCCGTTTAAAAGTATATACATGGTATTAACATGATTCAAATTTAAATGTGTTTCTGTTTATTACTATGAAACAGGTCTGAAGTATTTAGAATACCAATAGTTCCAATGGTATGTTTAATTGGTGTTACAATTTTGAGGGGGGTCTTTGGAAAATAGTTTTCCCTGTAAGGGGTCCCTGGCCCCAAAAAGTTTGAGAACCCCTGCACTAGAGTACAGATGCAGTACACTAGAATACAGATGCAGTACACTAGAATACAGATACAGTACACTAGAGTACAGATGCAGTACACTAGAATACAGATACAGTACAGTTAATATATCCAAACCAGTGGAAAAGCAGCCATTCATTTCTGGAACTATTGCAGTTAGTTCAGCTACCAGTAGGGGGGAACCCAATTCATGTTACAAACTAAATTTTAGGACAATCTCTACAATCTCTCAAATGTCATTCATATGTAAGAGTAACAGCATTTCTTCTTATTGCCGACGTCCTTAACAAAAACTGAAAAGATGTTTCTCCAAAGCAGCATCTAACCATGCTCAGCATCTTACCGTCCTCAAAAGTTCCAAAACCCTTTCAAACTCTTCCCAGATCCTGTCAGCAGAACAAGGGGCAGACGTCTTCAGCTTGTCCTAAAGGATCTTCAGTGGATGTCAGGATGACAGCTACAATAGCCAAACACAATGTCGTCCAATGGCGATAACCAGACATAATGTCTTTTTCGATGACCAGTCAGTTGAAGACAACCTCTACTAATGGTGACAAGTCAAAACGAAGAACACACACACACACACACACACACACACACACACACACACACACACACACACACACACACACACACACACACACACACACACACACACACACACACACACACACACACACACACACACACACACACACACACACACACACACACACACACACACACACACACACACACACACAAGAGCTGACTATAGACACCAGAAACTAAAGAAGCTTAAAAAAGGTACAAAAGTTGGTTATATTGTGGAAGCTAAGTGTCCGTATGCATGGTTCCTTTCCAACAGCTGCCTTGTCGTTATGTACACACTCTACACCCGGTCACCCTTGCCCCATCTTTGTGGTGATCTCGTCTCCGTGGTGATCTAGTCTCCGTGGTGATCTCGTCTCCGTGGTGATCTCGTCTCCGTGGTGATCTCGTCTCCGTGGTCATCCAGTCTATAGTTCTACAGGACTTCCAGATACAGACGGAGACAAAGCACAACCAATCGCAGCTACTGCTCAGCCTGGCCAATCAGAGGACTCTCAATCTGGAAGCCTCAGCCAATCAGCTGACCCGCTCGCTGACAGCAGTCCGAGAGTCCACCGGCTCTTTGCTTCCTGCGGGAGGCGGGCTTGACGTCTCCCTACTGTCCAACGTTGGCGGAGCCTCTGCTCTCTCCTGCACCCCAGCACCCTCTCCCTGTCCCTCCCACCCAGAAGGCAGGCGGAGGGGGCGGGGCCGAGGGGCGGTCAGGCCGGCAGCGGGACACACCTGCTGGCTCTGTGCCTGCTGGACACCTGGGCACTGGGGCTGTAGTTGGGGGCGGGGTGGTTGCTGTGGGCAGGGCGGTTGCTGGGGGCGTGGTTGTAGCTGGGGTTGGGGTGGTTGCTGGGGGCGTGACTGTAGCTGGTGGCGGGGTGGTTGTTGGGGGCGTGACTGTAGCTGGGGGCGCGGCTGTAGCTGGGGTTGTGACTGTAGCTGGGGGCGGGGTGGTTGCTGGGGGCGTGGCTGTAGCTGAGGGCGGGGTGGTTGCTGGGGGTGTGGCTGTAGCTGAGGGCGGGGTGGTCGCTGGGGGTGTGACTGTAGCTGGGGGCGGGGTGGTTGCTGGGGGTGTGGCTGTAGCTGAGGGCGGGGTGGTTGCTGGGGGTGTGGCTGTAGCTGAGGGCGGGGTGGTTGCTGGGAGTGTGGCTGTAGCTGAGGGCGGGGTGGTTGCTGGGGGCGGGGTGGTTGCTGAGGGTGTGACTGTAGCTGGGGGCGGGGTGGTTGCTGGGACCGTGACTGTAGCTGGGGGCGTGGCTGGGTTTGTTGAGGGATGAGTTGGGGGCGTGGCTGATGAGTCTGTGGGAGGGGCAGGGGTTGCCTGGACTGAGGGTGGTGTCTGGAGTGGATTGTTTTGGGTGGAGGTCGGAGATTGGAGGGGCTTGTGGGCACTGTGGGTGTGCTCTGTATGTGCAGCGGAGGTCTAGTGGGCGGGGTCTGGGGAACTGGGTGGGGTAGAGGTGTGGCCTGTGATGTGGGTGGGGTCTGAGACTGTGATGAGGGTGGAGGCGGTTGGTGCGGCGGAGGTTTGTGTTTGGTGGGGGCAGGGTGGGGGTGGGAGGGCTGTTTGGGCGGAGTACGATCCTTCCTCTTTTGACTCTCGGCTGCATTCTGCTTCCGGCCTTTAGGGGTCTGAGGATCCTGGGGTTTGGGGTCATCTCCAACAGGAAGCTGCTCTGACAGGCCGACAGGACCCTGCTCTGACAGGCCGACAGGACGCTGCTCTGACAGGCCGACAGGACGCTGCTCTGACAGGCCGACAGGACGCTGCTCTGACAGGCCGACAGGACGCTGCTCTGACAGGCCGACAGGACGCTGCTCTGACAGGCCGACAGGAAGCTGCACTGAAGTGCTTGGAGCGCCACTTCCCTGTTCACTCGCACCATCGCCCAAGCGGCTGGTCGTCGTCGTAGCAACAGGAGCTACAACCTTGTCCAACTCCTCCATGGTCTCCCTGGTTTTACGCTTCTTGATTGGCAGAGCCGTTTCCTGGACGACGGTTCTTTCTTTGGCAGCCCTCCGCTTGGCCTCTGCGGCCAATATGGCCGCCGCAAAACTTTCTGCCGAAGAATCTCCAGGTCCGGCAGTTTCCAAGGGTACCGCCGATGTTGTCGCACTGATCAAAGCTGGCTTCCTGCCGCGCTTCTTTGGGGCCACCTGGGGAGGAGCCACATCCTGTTCCGACTTCCTCTTCCTTCCTGGGCGCGACTTGGTGACCACCTACAAGAAGAAAACATTGTCAACCTTCCGATCACCACCAGGCCCTGTCAGCCAATCATCATCATCATACTCTGTCAATCAATCAACATCATCACCACCATCCCCCGTCAGCAAAGCATCTTCATACCCTGTCAGCCAATCATCATCAGCAGCATCATGCCTTGTCAGCTAATCATCATAAGCAGCATCATACCCCAACAGCCAATCATCAGCAGCATTATACCCCAACAGCCAATCATCATCAGCAGCATTACACCCCAACAGCCAATCATCATCAACAGCATTATACCCCAACAGCCAATCATCATCAGCAGCATCATACCCCAACAGCCAATCATCATCAGCAGCATCATCATACCCCAACAGCCAATCATCATCAGCAGCATCATGCCTTGTCAGCCAATCATCATCAGCAGCATCATACAGCATTTAGTTTGTTTATAAAGTCAGTGTACATTTGAAGTGTATACTGTCTTCATCAGTTTAAATCAGTCACTTTGAAAAAAGACTTGCTTGTTTAAAGAAACAGATGCTGAAGTTTGAAACTGAATAATAACAACCACTGATTTTGAATGATATTATTATAGTAATCATGATTATTATGGTCCATAGTCCGCTCTTACTGAATCCACAATAGTTATGCTTATGGTAGACCCAGTTTATATTATAAAATGGACTGCATTTGTATCGCGCTTTTCTGACCTGTGGCCACTCAAAGCACTTTAAAAGTTATGCCTCACATTCACACATTCACACACCATCTGTCAACCATACCGAGCTACAACGAGCGTATCGGGAGCAGTTAGGGTTAAGGTGTCTTGCTCAGGGACACCATGAAGCTGACAGATTGACCAGGCAACTGTTGCCAGACAATCTGCTGAACCTCCAATATTGCATATTATAATAGTACATAATGATAACTCATTTGCTGAAACAACACAGAAACACGGAGCAGGTTATGAACAATATCACGTTCACCAGACAGACAGACCGACCGACAGACAGACGGTACCGTTGATGCAGAGGTACTGGTGCTGGCCGTGGACTCCGTCTTGACAAAGGGTTTCTTGACGAGTTTCCCGGGAGATTTCTCCACCACTCTCTTCACGGCCATGCCCTCTGTAGATTGCCGAGCCTTACCACTCCCTGCAGATAAGACAGAGTACAGTGTCTTATAGGGTATGCTATAATACAGTATGTCATACAGTACACTATAATACACTCAAATAATACTGTAGAGTAGTTCCGTAAGTCGGTAGTGTGACGTGTGTTCATGCAGACAGATGGACAGACAGAGAGTTAGATAGAGAGATATAGATAGATAGATAGATAGATAGATAGATAGATAGATAGATAGATAGATAGATAGATAGATAGATAGATAGATAGATAGATAGATAGATAGATAGATAGATAGATAGATAGATAGAGAGAGCGATATAGTAAAATAGATAGAGAGAGAGACTGAGAGTTAGATAGATAGAGCTAGAGAGATATAGAGATAGAAAGACAGAGAGATAAACTGATAGAGAGTTAGCAAGATAAAGAGATAGATAGAGAGATACTCTTTATGTGCACTAGCGACGTGAATATCACCACAGAGGGTGACGCCATACGTATCTCGATGCATTGCCACATACTTGGCTCATCTGGAATAGTACTTGTGCTTTAATCATTGGTCTATTGTTAGCTTAGTGGTGAGTTAGCGCCTAGTGTTGTGGCCCACTGAAGGTAGTTTAACTTCTGTGTTTACAATGCTTAGACTGACAGCTGATTCGGTGGTTGCATAGCAACAAAAAAACCCGGTTCGAACAGCTCTTTTTTCAAATAGGATGGCGTCCTGTGTGATCGATAAAGAGCAGTGCAGTGACTTCCTATTGTGACTAATGCGACTGCAGGAAGCAAAAGCAGAATTCAGGACATTTTTAGCATTATATAAATAAATCGGATTTTACTGATGCAAAGATTTAAGAAACGATCCATCTATCTAGACTCGTGTCTCGGAGTCTAGATAGATGGATTTTTATGAATGGGCAATCGTGAACTTTAATGCCGGTGTACCGATGCAAATCGTTGAATCTTACCATCACACACACACACACACGCACACGCACACGCACGCACACACGTCACGTCATTGTGACAGTACCTTTGGGTCGGCCCCGGCGACGGGGGGAGGGTGCAGTGACCCGGGGCGTCCGGGACGGAGGGCGTTTCTCCCGGCGGGAAGGGCTGCCCCGTCCTGTGACTGTGAAGTCAAAGTCATTGGGGTCGCTGGTGGCGTCTCCCACCCTCTGGAAGTACGCCATGAGCTCCACCTTGGAGCGGAACGCCTTGCCCTCCGAACTATACACAACACACACTAATATCACATCAATATTCACCACATCACAACACACACTAATATCACATCAATATTCACCACATCACAACACACACTGACATCACATCAATATTCACCACATCACAACACACACTAATATCACGTCAATATTCACCACATCCCAACACACACTAATATCACATCAATATTCATTACAACACATTAAACATTATTATTATTATCATTAACAACTGCTTCTATGGGAACACAATGACAACGGTATGACAACCAAAGAGGGTGTGATATACATCTTTGACAGTTTTAAGGAAGTGGGTGTGGCTAAAGGGGAGGGGGGCCTAGCTAACCAATTGACTTGGTCCAGGGTGGGGGTGTGGCTTAACCAATTCAATCCGACGACTCAGTATGTTTGAGAGCCTAGAGCAATAAAATGCGTTTCCACCAAAATGACGAGATACTCAAAGGTGCATCAGAGGCTTACCTGAAAGGAGCAGGCAAGGCTTACTTTAAGGGAGTGGGCGTGGCTTGCTCTAAGATAATGGGCGTGGCTTCACTCAAGGGAGCAGATATAGCTCCCTTTTAGGGAGGGTGTGGCTTCCTTTAAGGGAGTGGGCGTGGCTTACTTGATGAGGTAGACGTCGTATTTCCCGGCTGAGCGTCCAGACTTCCTCTGTTTGAGTTTGCGGGTCCAGCCGGCGGGCAGCGACGGGTCCTCATACAGCGGTCCGCGGTCCCTCATCACTGACCGCCGTGGTCGGGGGTCACCTGACTGAACCGGACCGGACCGGGACTCAGAAGGGCCCGCCTCCGGCTCAGACACCTACATTACAAGACACAAACACATACTCAGTCTACACCACACACACACATACTCAGTCTACACCACACACACACACACTCAGGCTACACAACACACACACACAAACACACCGTCTACACAACACAAACACACACACACATTCAGTCTACACACACACACATCAATGTTCTAGGTGCTTCCCGCCTTTCATGTTGGACCTCACCTGGACCTGTGGCTCCGCCCCCATCTGAGAGGCCCCAGCCTCTGAGCTTCCAGTCTGCTGGTCGGCAGGGTCTTCCTCCACAGCGCTGAGACCAAGGATATTAGAAGTATTACGGTAAGTTGGTACTACAGTAAGCACCAACAACCTACAGTCAGTACATTACATTTAGCAGACGCTTTTGTCCAAAGCCTCTTACAATAAGTGCATTCAACATACTGTAATTAGGCAAGAGAACTACTAGTCACCAGAAATAATGAGTGCATTTCCTTCCAAACAACCATGGACCATTTTTCACACAATGAGTGCACCAAACAGGGGAAAGGACAAACTGTGAAGCCATCAGACAAGCCAATAAGCAAACGCTAATAAACAAGTGCTAGTAAACAAGAAATAGAGCTAGGTAGTGCTTTTTGTTCCTTCCCCAGGAGGAACACCGTCTCAGTCTTGTCCATGTTGAGCTTTAAGTCGACATACACTCCAAGTTGTTTGCCAGGCACACAGCTCCATTTGTGTGTCAGAGGTGGGAAACGACATGATCAGTTGGGTGTCTACTTCTTTGGTGTCTATGACGTGTGGTGGTTATATGACAGTTTCCCATTTCTTTAGTTTCAGACAGTCCTTCAACATAAATAGGGTCTCTTCCTGCTCCGGACTGGGGGGCTACAGTCCTTCAACATTAAGAGGGTCTCTGCCTGCTTCGGAATAGGAAGCTATAGTCCTTCATTAAGAGGGTATATTCCTGCTCTGGACTGTGGGGCTGCTGTCATTTGTTGAGCTTCTGGACATAGTTGTTGTTGTTGACTCAGCTTCAGAGTTGTTGGTAGAATTCACAGGCTTGGTTTAAAGCCTGACAGGGATCGCGACCAGAGTGCTTCTACCATGATCCCCCCCGGCTGGGTGTCATCGGCATAGCAGTGGTAGGAGAAGTCATAGGAGTGGATAACAGAGCGGTGTTGAGGGAGAAGAGAAGAGGACCCAAGACCGAGCCTTGTGGAACCCCAGTAGTCAGTCTGCCTAGATCGGACACAAACCCTCTCAGTGTCACCTGGTAGGAGCGACCCGTCAGCTAGGATGCAAACAAGGAGAGTGCAGAGCCTGAGACACCCAAGGGTGGAGAGGAGAATCTGGTGGTTCAGTGTCGTATGCTGCAGACAGGTCCAGAAATATCAGGACCGAGGAGAGAGAGTCTCTAGCAGCATGGAGCGACTCTGTCACTGCCAGGAGGGCAGTCTGTGTCGAGTGACCTGCCTTGAAACTGGACTAGTGGGGGTCCAAGAGACTGTTCTGGTGGAGGTGCAAAGACCGTTGATTAAAAACAGCACATTCAAGAGTTTTGTATAGGAAAACTAGAAGGGAAAGCGGTCTGTAGTTCATGACCTCGGAGGGGTCACATCCAGATGTGAGAGATGTGTTGATGAGGTGGGTGAGGAAGGGGAGGAGTTCAGGCACCGTAGACTGAAGGAGAGGGGAGAAGGCCGGGTCAAGAAGGCATGTGGTAGGGCGACTGGATGTAACAAGGTAAAGAACCTTGCTTGGGGAGAGGGAAGAAAAATGGGTTAGGGAGGGAAGAGGTGGAGAGGGTGGGAGGAAGACAGGTGTGGTTGGTGTGCAGAGCACCAGCCAGGGTGGTGAGGGAAAGAGGATTGGATATCGTTGACCTTCTTGTTAAAGAAGTTGGAGAAATCGTCAGGGAGAGGGATGGAGGAGGGAGGACATTTTTTTCAAGATGTTCTTAGGGTTGAAAGCAGACGTTTTCGCTTTTAGTGCAGAAGAAGGCAGCTTTGGCAGCTGAAAGAGAGGAGGAGAAAGTGTAAAAGAGAGACTGAAAGTTAAGAAGGGCTTCAAGAAGAGAGAGAGAGAGAGAGAGAGCAGAGAGAGGGGGGGAGGGACATGAAGTCGTGGTCAGAAAGGTAGGAGAGACAGAGGTTTGCAGATGAAAAGTGTGGTGAAGATCAGGTCCAGCTGGTTGCTAGCCCTATGGGTCGGAGGAGATGGAGAGATGGAAAGGTTGAAGGAGGCGAGGAAAGAGGGAAGAAAGTCCAGCTTCTCAGTCAAGATGTTGAAGTCACCAAAAAGGATGAGATCAGAATCATCAACAGGGTGACAAGTGTGTCAAGCTCCTCCAGGCACTCATCAGAAGGGCCTGGTGGATGATAAACAATCGCAATGGTGAGTTTGACTCGAGAGGAAACAGTGACAATATTCAATTCAAAGGAAGAGGGGGAAATTGTGAAATGGAAAGAGATTATTTCCATTTGCGGGACATCAGCAGACCAGTACCACCAGAAAGAGTATACATCTGACCTACAGTCGGTACTAATACTAATACTATAACACTACTATCTCAACTATACTATAATAACCTCACACTACTACACAACTATAATACAGTGGTACAGTGGTCCACAAAGCTGCAGATATTTGGGACCTTGTAAGTGCGTCTACATTCCAAAATAAAACAACACATCTAACTAAACATTAAAGAAAATTATTTTACTCATACAATTCCGTAAGATCTATGAAAGAAATCATTTTGACCACTGACCTTTGAAAGCATGTCCAATTACATTACAGCTATGCATGACATACTAGAAGCAATGGGATGTAAACATCCCCATGATATAAAGACAGCCGCAAATAGTCAGTGTCTCTGAGTCCACCAAACTATTCAATATACATTCAAAGTCATATCACAACCTCAGAATAAAGAATATTGCATGGAACACATGCAAAAAGAAACCATATCAATGTTCAAATTATTATATTTATAATTACAAAAAATTATTGTTGGTAATGGAACAAATACAAAAAGGAAAACATAATGATGACATTTACACATGTGTGTTGATGACAGATCTTTATCACAATAATTTTTTCCAAACAAGAATTTTAGATTTTAGGTAGGCTCCAATTATTAGTTTTTTTTAAACACAAAAGGTTGGGAACCACTGCTGTTATATACTAATACTACTATTACTAATACTAATACTAGGTGTATACTAGGTGTATACTAATATCAGGTGCTGACCTCATATAGAAGCACCTTTAGCAACAGACTCATTCCACCCAGGTGCACCACAGAACGCCATAGGAAGTCCTTTCTTCCTGTGGCCATTAGACTCTTTAACTCATCTACCTCGGGTCGTGAGAGGGACAGTGGAGACTCAGTGACCTGAGGCCAACGTACTTATTACTATTATTTTTTGGTCAACGCACTGGAAATCATCTCATTGTAACTTTGCACTGTAAATTCTATTTCAAATCCTAATTCACTTTTCACATGTCACTTTTCAGTGGAGTTATTTATTAATATATTATTACTGCCAATTTGCACTATACGTATTGTTGTGTATTGTATATACCTACGTATTACAGTAATAATACTGTAAATTTATCTTCATTTATCAATACATTTAGATTTCATTTAGAATTATTTTAACTATATTTTTGTTTATAATAGTTTTATTTAGTTAGTTGTTGTTTTGTTTTTTAGCTTAGGTATTAGTATTTTTGTGTGTGCATTTATTCCCCCTGTGTCAACTGTTGCACCTTAATTTCCCTCGGGATTAATAAAGTAATCTGAATCTGAATCTGAACTACTAAAATATACTAATGCTACTACACCATATTATAATATACGTATATGAATACACTACACTACTAATGATACACTACGAAACTATAATATACTAATATTATAATATACTATATATATATACATATATAATATACTAATATTACTACATTACTATACACTAGTAAACTAATGTATAGTATACTATACCACTGTAGTATACCAATACTACAATTATACTACACTACTACTGTACTATAGAAATACTGGGGTTAGGGGGCTATGTGGCTAACTAGCCTGTTAGATGGGGTTAGGGGGCTATGTGGCTAACTAGCCTGTTAGATGGGGTTAGGGGGCTATGTGGCTAACTAGCCTGTTAGCTGGGGTAAGGGGCTATGTGACTAACTAGCCTGTTAGTTGTGGGTTAGGGGCTGTGTGGCTAACTAGCCTGTTAGTTGTGGGTTAGGGGCTGTGTTGCTAACTAGCCTGTTAGTTGTGGGTTAGGGGCTATGTTGCTAACTAGCCTGTTAGCTGGGGTAAGGGGCTATGTGACTAACTAGCCTGTTAGTTGTGGGTTAGGGGCTGTGTTGCTAACTAGCCTGTTAGCTGGGGTAAGGGGGCAATGGGGCTAACTAGCCTGTTAGTTGTGGGTTAGGGGCTATGTTGCTAACTAGCCTGTTAGCTGGGGTAAGGGGCTATGTGTCTAACTAGCCTGTTAACTTGGGTAAGGGGACAATGTGGCTAACCAGCCTGTTAGTTGTAGGTTAGGGGACTATGTGGCTAACTAGCCTGCTAGCTGTGGCTAAGGGGCTATGTGGCTAACTAGCTGCTAGCTGGGGTTGAGGGGTGCAGGATGCGGGTAAACGAGGGGAGGAAAACAACAACAGAGCCACGGCTCCGTGTTGACAGGCGCTAAACTCGGCGCTGGCTCATGCTACACGGAGTCCCACTTCTCCCGGGGTCCGGACCGCCAGACCCCACACCCCCCCGGACCAGGATGGACGTGGAGTCCGGACCGACAGACCCCACACCCCCCCCGGACCAGGACGGACGGCGGGGGCTGCGAACCACCACCCACAGTTTAATGAAAACACAAGCAGGACTTAGCAGTAACTTGGTGACGTATTTCCCAGTCTGCCTCAGTAGCACCGCACGGCGGGACGCGCCGGGACACATATCAACGCACTTTACTTAACCCACAAATACTCAACACAGAAACGTTCAGCCGCTTTAAGGGAAGGGATGTGTCGTAGGAGGTATTCATTTAGGTATTTTTGATGTAAAATGTCACTTACAGTCTCTCCTCTCCATGCTCAACGGCGGCCATTTTTATTTAAATAAATATATTATTAGATAAAAAACAAAACATCTCCAGTACCCCCCAAGGCCACGCCCCCCTCTGCTTCAATCCCACCGCCGTCAGACCGAAAACAACGCGAGATCTTTAGAACCTCATCACTGACGAGCCGTACCAACGCGAGATCTTAAGGACCTCATAACGGGGAGTCGTGTCAACGCGAGATGTCAGTGGAAAGAGAGACGCGTTTGAAGTTCGAAGTTGTAATCAGCGAAACACTGATTACATAATCAATGGTTGACGCAAATCGATTTTCATTATTTTTCAATAGTGTGCGGGACTTAACGCATAAATATGTAGGCCTTAAGCGAGGATAAGAATAACAGTCGCTTGAGTGTTGAACGTTCGAGTCGGAACCTTTGTAAATCCTTATCCCGTTTTAATATCAATATTACTATTAATATGATACAATATGTATTATGATTATTTCATAATATATTAAATATCCAATATTTTCTCTTAAATTGTCCGAGTAAATCCAAGGGTGTTACATTTCAGACCAAATGACAGAGCTCTAAACAGGCCTGTCCAGGTGTTCCAGGTTAAAGGTCAATACACTTGTTGACGCCGAGGCTTTAATAACAATAATGTTGTCCTGCGTTGTGCGCTACCTGCTGCTGCTGCTGCTGCTAGCTGCTGCTGCCCGCCTCCTCCTCCTTCTCCTCCTCCGGTCATACCGACCACTTGGCGGAGGCAGGCAAATCGGAGCTCCTCCACGTCCACAGACTCGCGAGCCAACCGCGCTACGGTGAATGCTGGGCTCGCGCGCTGCTGGACGTGGAGGCGTCGTGCAGGGAGCTGACGGAGGAGCGGCAGAGCAGGCTGGCGCTGAGGTTCACACACTGTCACCTGCACAGGTACACACACACACACACACACACACACACACACACACACACACACACACACACACACACACACACACACACACACACACACACACACACACACTCTGTCACCTGCATAGGTACACACACACTGTCACCTGCATAGGTACACACACTGTCATCTGCACAGGTACACACACTGTCACCTGCACAGGTACACACACTCACTCACTCACTCACTCACTCACTCGCACGCAGTTTTTCTTAAATGTCTATATTTCACTTAATGGAACTGTATGGGTATCTGGCCACAGCTGCTATGTTTTCTTCTTTAACCTTCACTCCTAAATCTGAACGATTGAATCCTCTTTATTGGTCACATACATTACATTACATTACAGTATTAGTCATTTAGCAGACGTTTTTATCCAAAGAAACTTACAATAGTGTGTTTCAACAAAGGTAGCTAAAGGTAGCTAAAGGTAGGTGCACATACATGAAATTAGTTTTTCCTGCATTTAACCCATCCTAGTATGAGGAGCAGTGGGCAGCTCTTGTGTATACAGCACTAGGGGAGCAGGGTAGGAGGTCTGGTGTATACAGCACTAGGGGAGCAGGGTAGGGGGTCTGGTGTATACAGCACTAGGGGAGCAGGGTAGGAGGTCTGGTGTATACAGCACTAGGGGAGCAGGGTAGGGGGTCTGGTGTATACAGCACTAGGGGAGCAGGGTAGGAGGTCTGGTGTATACAGCACTAGGGGAGCAGGGTAGGGGGTCTGGTGTATACAGCACTAGGGGAGCAGGGTAGGGGGTCTGGTGTATACAGCACTAGGGGAGCAGGGTAGGGGGTCTGGTGTATACAGCACTAGGGGAGCAGGGTAGGGGGTCTGGTGTATACAGCACTAGGGGAGCAGGGTAGGAGGTCTGGTGCTCTTGCTTATTTCCGGGACTTGAACCCGGTGACCTTCCTGTTCCCAAGCCAAGTCCTAACAGACTGAGCTACTTCCTGTCCCCTCCTCTCTCTTATCTGGCTGATTGCATATTGCAAAGATTGCAACTTAATATGAATTCAATAACATTGAAGTGTACATTTAACTCTGTATCCTAACTCTGCCTACTTTTATGTTATTATAACCTACGTTTGAGGAAATTATGAGCCACAGTCAAAGTAACAAACGTACGTACACACACACACACACACACACACACACACACACACACACACACACACACACACAGTGTGTTATCATTTATATTATTGTCAGTATTTATCGATCGTGTTTGAGTTTGTTTTTGTTTTTTACGTCTCCCAGGTCTGGCCGTAAGTTCCCAGCATGCCCCGAGGGGTCGGAGGTCAGCCTGTGTACAGCCAACATGGACGCCGTGGCGTTCAACGCGTTCACGGAGTTCTTCACACACACACTCTCCATCTGTCACTACCTGCAGTCTGACGCCTGGCAGCTCAGAGCAGAGACCACCATGATCAGGTAGATGGACAACTTGCATTTAAATACAAACTCTTGTTTGCCATCTCAAGGGGGTGGTCCCCCTTGAGATAATTGGTGAATACTTTAAATATGCACAATTACATTGTGAGCTCGGAACTTGTAAATTGTGAGCTCTGAAAAATTATATGTTGTTCTTTAAGTATTTCTGTTATTGTATTTTTCAGCCTGTTGACTCAATTGTGTGTGTGTGTGTGTGTGTGTGTGTGTGTGTGTGTGTGTGTGTGTGTGTGTGTGTGCAGTCTGACGGAGGCGTCTGCCAGTGTAGCTGAGCAGCTGAGCTCCACCAGGCTGCTAACTGAGGACCTGTTGGAGGCCCAAGGCTCCGCCCTGTTGGCCCAGGAGCAGATCCTCCTCAACGGAGAGGAGCTCAGAGACACACTTGCAGAATCTACACAAGGTGTACACACACACGCACACACATTGTATGTGTGTCTTACCCTAATAGCATGATGTTCAATGATATTTTCTCTTCATTGTTCAACTTCTAGAACGTTAGTGAGATTGTACACAATAGGAATGTGTGTGTTTGTAGGTGTGAGGGACCTGTACTCCCAGGTGGCCGACTCCTCCCGGGAGCAGCACGTGGTCCTGTCTGAGCTCTTCAACCGGATCTCCTTCCTGCAGAGCTTCCTGCTCCTTGAAGCCCATACCCTGAGCTCTGGGCTTTATAATGCTGCTGCTCTCTGCACCTCCTTCCTCCTTACCAGCACCCCCCGCACCGCTCGCGCCAGGTGTGTGTGTGTGTGTGTGTGTGTGTGTGTGTGTGTGTGTGTGTGTGTGTGTGTGTGTGTGTGTGTGTGTGTGTGTGTGTGTGTGTGGTGTGTGTGTGTGTGTGTGTGTGTGTGTGTGTGTGTGTGTGTGTGTGTGTGTGTGTGTGTGTGTGTGTGTGTGTGTGTGTGTGTGTGTGTGTGTGTGTGTGTGTGTGTGTGTGTGTGGGTGGGTGGGTGGGTGGGGGGTTGCTGTTGCTTGGTGTGTGTGGCTGTTGCTTGGTGTGTGTGTGTGTGGCCGTTGCTAGGCTTGGGGTATGTGTGGCTGTTGCTTGGTGTGTGTTAATGGGTATGTAGGTTGCTGTAGCTAGGCTTGGTGTGTTAGTGTGTGTGTAGGTGGCTGTTGCTAAGCTTGGTGTGTGTGTGTTGCTAGGCTTGGTGTATGTGTGTATAGGTTGCTGTTGCTCGGCTTGTTGTGTGTGTGTGGCTGTTGCTAGGCTTGGGGTGGCTGTTGCTTGGTGTGTTTGTTAATGGGTGTGTAGGCTGCTGTAGCTAGGCTTGGTGTGTTAGTGTGTGTAGGTGGCTGTTGCTAAGCTTGGTGTGCGTGAATGTATTAATGTGTGTGTGTGTAGGTTTCTGTTGCTAGGTGTGTGTGTGTTGCTAGGCTTGGTGTGTGTTGGTTGCTAGGCTTGGTGTGCGTAAATGTATTTATGTGTGTGTGTGTGTGTGTGTGTGTGTGTGTGTGTGTAGGTTGCTGTTGCTTGGCTTGGTGTGTGTTAATGTTTACTTGGAGCGACTAATCTACCAGTGTGTCATGGACTCAACCAACCCTGCTCACACACACATGGTTAGTAATTATACTACTACTATTACTACTACTTCTACTATTAATACTACTGGTGCTGGTCTTGATAGTTCTAGTATTACTAGTTCTATAGTAGTACTTTTCTATCCTAGTGCTACTGATTGTAATACTTTAGTATTAGTACTAGTACTATTAGTACTGTGTTTTGTTTGTATTTGTGTTTTGTGTGCTTTTATACTAAACATACCAGAAAGAAATAATTGTGTGTGTGTGTGTGAAAAAGTACTAGTACGAGTACGAGTACTAGTAATACTGTGTTACTACTCCAGGAGCTGGTGTCTCAGTATGTGTCGCTACTGCGGAGGGCCATGGTGTCTCTGGGGGTTCTGGTCCTGGTGGGGGCAGCGCTACGCTACAGAGACCCAACCCAGGACAGTCTGTTGATCCTGGCCCAGCTCAGAGACACCCAGCGCAGCCTCCAGCTGGCACTCACACAGACGGGTACCTACCTGTCTGTCTGTCTACCTGTATGTTTGTCTGCGCTCACACACACACACAAGTACATGTCTGTCTACCTGTCTGTCTGCGCTCACACACACAGGTACCCGTCTGTCTGTGGCTACCTTTCTGTCTGTGTATCTGTCTGTGTCTGCCTGTCTGTCTGCCCATCTGTCTTCAGAAGGGTTGTCTGTGTCAGCAGAGCGTAGGAGGAGAAGAATAGGAGAGGAAGACGTGTGGAGGAGAAAAGAGGTTTTACATCTTCTGTTGTTACCACGACAACCAGGTCAACACCCTATTATCACGTTGTTACCACAACGACCAGATCATCACCCTATTATCATGTTGTAACCATGACGACTAGATCATCACCCTATGCTCATGTTGTAACCATGACGACGATCATCACCCTATTCTCATGTTGTTACCATGACGACTGATCATCACCCTATTCTCATGTTGTTACCATGACGACCAGATTAACATATTGTCTTACCCTTAGAGACAACAAGAGACCAGCAGCAAGACCAACTCTTACATGTCTCACCACTCGGAGAGAAGTCACTACACGTCTCACCACTCAGAGAGAGGTAACTACCTGTCTCACCACTCAGAAAGAAGTAACTACCTGTCTTACCACTCAGAGAGGTTACTACCTGTCTCACCACTCAGAAAGAGGTAACTAACCGTCTTACCACTAAGAGAGAGGTTACTACCTGTCTCACCACTCAGAAAGAGGTAACTAACCGTCTTACCACTCAGAGAGAGGTAACTACATGTCTCACCACTCAGAGAGAGGTAACTACCTGTCTCACCACTCAGAAAGAGGTAACTCTGTAATGTGTGTGTGTGCCCCTGACAGGTCATCTGGACACATCAACAGAAAGTTCCCACAATGCTTTGCTGTTGCAGAATGTTCCTCCTAGACGTAGCCACTCCCGGCCCTCTGCTGGTTCTGGCACTCAAACCCTTGGCCACGCCCCCGAGGTGTACAGCTTCCTGGTAGAGGAGAGACAGGTGTGTCTGTGTGTTCACATGAAGAGGTAAACCGGGTAAAACGGAGTAGCCAAGCTCCGGTTGCTACCAGTTGAAAGATTCACAAAGCACTACTAGGCCTAATTCAGTTGTATCAACTGTACTGAAAGGTATAATTCAGTACTGTACTTTAGGATTGGCATACGCATTACTAGGTCTAATACAGTACTGTACTTTAGGATTGACATACTCATTACTAGGTCTAATACAGTATTGTACACTAGTCTGAATATACTCATTACAACGCCTATTGTTACAGAACTTCCTTGCGGCCACAAAGACACTGAAAGTGTTATTTTGTTTACATGGTGAGTAACATGGTATAGGGAAGGGATAACCTGGTTGTGGTGTTCATATGGTCGATGGCATGGGATAAGGATTGGCTCCCAGTACCACTTACAGTCAGGTTTCCTGTGTGACCATGGGTCAAATACTGATCGGTAATCTTTCCCTTCCCTCCGTGTATGAACCCTCATCGTCACCTTCCTCACCGTCCCCTTCCTCATCGTCACCTTCCTCATCGTCACCATCACGACCTGAATGCTGCTTCAGCCTCGTTACCGTCTGAGAAGTAGACGTTCAGATGCTCAATAACACACACAATAACACACACACACACAATGATACAAACACACACTGATACACACACACACACGCACTGACACACACACACACACACTGATACAAACACACACTGACACACTGACACACACATGCACACATAATTGTTTTAATGTTATTTTAATTATGATGAATAAAGATGTTATGATTCTTAGTGTTGTCTAAATATGATGTCATATAATCTCCTTGCAGGCCTGATGGTCGAGCATGTCTGTCTGAAGATGGGCTGAAACTATTGGCCCTTAAAACAGTTCGGTCTGCAAAAAATGTTCACCTCTGGACCCAAAAGACAACTTGAGTGTGACCACACTTGAAGAAACGCTGTCCTCCAGCACCTACAGAAACTGAATCCATCACAGAAATCCATGAAATCGGGGTAGAAGTTCTGAACTTGAAAGTGTTTTACTCATGAGGCCAAGCCAATGAGAACAGAGACATTGTTGGATGACTTTTGGTCCTCTGGGGTTTGTAGTTTGGAGGCTTGGTTTGGGTGGTGTCAGGTCCTCTGGGGTTTGTAGTTTGGAGGCTTGGTTTGGGTGGTGTCAGGTCCTCTGGGGTTTGTAGTTTGGAGGCTTGGTTTGGGTGGTGTCAGGTCCTCTTGGATTTGGAGGGTGGTGTCAGGTCCTCTGAGGTTTGGAGGGTGGTGTCAGGTCCTCTGGGGTTTGTAGTTTGGAGGCTTGGTTTGGGTGGTGTCAGGTCCTCTTGGATTTGGAGGGTGGTGTCAGGTCCTCTGAGGTTTGGAGGGTGGTGTCAGGTCCTCTGGGGTTTGTAGTTTGGAGGCTTGGTTTGGGTGGTGTCAGGTCCTCTTGGATTTGGAGGGTGGTGTCAGGTCCTCTGAGGTTTGTAGTTTGGAGGGTGGTGTCATGTCCTCTTGGGTTTGTAGTTTGGAGGCTTGGTTTGGGTAGTGTCAGGTCCTCTGGGGTTTGTAGTTTGGAGGCTTAGTTTGGGTGGTGTCAGGTCCTCTGGGGTTTGTAGTTTGGAGGATGGTGTCAGGTCCTCTGGGGTTTGTAGTTTGGAGGCTTGGTTTGGGTAGTGTCAGGTCCTCTGGGGTTTGTAGTTTGGAGGCTTGGTTTAGGGGGCGTCATGTCCTCTGGGGTTCGTAGTTTGGGTTGTGTCAGGTCCTCTGGGGTTCGTAGTTTGGGTGGTGTCAGGTCCTCTGGGGTATGTTTGGTGTCTGGACTAAAAGCCTGACCATTCACAGTGAACTTACCAGAACTAGTTGCCAGTTACAAGCTCTAGTTGCCAATTTGTTACTAGCTACCGGCGCTAGTTACCATTGCTAGTTACTGGTTCCCACTGCTAGTTACCAGGAGCTTCTATCCAGACTTGTCCAGGATGAGACAAACTAAAGCTATTAAAGTTATATTCTATAGTATTGTATTCTTCAGCCTCATATTGTTGATTTTACTGGGAACCAAATGTAAACCGGTCTGCTGGAAAAAGTGTTAATCCAGTTGATGTTCCTTCCTCCCTGCATCTCCTCAATGGTTTAAGAATAATCCTTAAACATCATTTCAAATAATAGTAGTCTTTCATCCCGGCTCTCAATGGTTTGAGAATTTATGTGTTGGGGTTAGTTACTAAGTGAACCAGGTGAGACAAGTGTTAGACAATTGATCATTTATTATTATAAAACATGTATTCACTTCTACTGGAACCAGTAGAAGACTGTTTGTACTGGACAGCTCCCAGTAGCAGACTGGTTGTACTGGACAGCTCCCAGTGGAAGACTGGTTGTACTGGACAGCTCCCAGTAGCAGACTGGTTGTACTGGACAGCTCCCAGTAGAACCAGTGGAAATTGGTTGTACTGTGCAGCTCCCTGTAACTCTGCTTCGGCGGTACACTGGTTTCTTAACACAGTAAACACAGAAGCCCAGCTGCGTTTTCCCAAACGTTTGCACAAAACGTCAGATATCCCCAGCGGCTCACAGAGTCCCAGCATGCAGTGCGTGTGGAGCAGCACGGAGGATGTGACCGGTGAACGTTGATGCGGCTACATTCAGAGGAATGTGTGTGTGTGTGTGTATCATTCTCACAATATCATAATCATTAAAATAGGTAGTTATATTCAACAAGTTTGAACAAATTATGAATTGATAACTGGATATTAAAATGATCGAAATGAGTTGCCAAGGAAACCGAATGGAAGGCGATCGAGGCGACCATCGCCGTCACGTGATGCGGTGATGGTCTCTCCCCCCTCTCCTCTAGCGGGGACCTACTGTAGGATATGCCGTGATTGTCTCTCTCTCCCCCCCCCCCCCCCCCTCTCTCTCTCTCTCTCCCCCCTCTCTCCTCTAGCGGGGACCTACTGTAGGATATGCCGTGATTGTCTCTCTCCCCCCCCCCTCTCTCTCTCCCCCCTCCCTCCTCCAGCGGGGACCTACTGTAGGATATGCCGTGATGGTCTCTCCCTCTCTCTCTCTCTCTCTCTCTCTCTCTCTCTCTCTCTCTCTCTCTCTCTCTCTCTCTCTCTCTCTCTCTCTCTCTCTCTCTCTCTCTCTCTCTCTCTCTCTCTCTCTCTCTCTCTCCCCCCCCCTCCCTCCTCCAGCGGGGACCTACTGTAGGATACTGCAGCTGACTGCCCGCCTCGCATCCGCGGGCAGCGCTCTGTGATCTTATTCGGTATATATATCGATCTAGGATGTACACATCTGTATTATAGACAGTGTAGCGTCGTGTGAGCGACCGGGAGATCCGTTCTCCCCTCCGGTGCTTGGATGACAGGATTTGTATTTTGTTGCGCGATGTATATGGACAAGACCAGTCTGCTCCGAGGTGAGTCTACCACCATCTCTATCACTGTCTATAGTACTGTCTCTATCACTACCGTTACATGGATGTATATGGACAAGACCAGTCTGCTCCGAGGTGAGTCTACCACCATCTCTATCACCATCTCTATCACTGTCTCTATCACTACCGTTACATGGATGTATATGGACAAGACCAGTCTGCTCCGAGGTTAGTCTACCACCATCTCTATCACCATCTCTATCACTGTCTCTATCACTACCGTTACATGGATGTATATGGACAAGACCAGTCTGCTCCGAGGTTAGTCTACCACCATCTCTATCACCATCTCTATCACTGTCTCTATCACTACCGTTACATGGATGTATATGGACAAGACCAGTCTGCTCCGAGGTTAGTCTACCACCATCTCTATCACCATCTCTATCACTGTCTCTATCACTACCGTTACATGGATGTATATGGACAAGACCAGTCTGCTCCGAGGTTAGTCTACCACCATCTCTATCACCATCTCTATCACTGTCTCTATCACTACCGTTACATGGATGTATATGGACAAGACCAGTCTGCTCCGAGGTTAGTCTACCACCATCTCTATCACTGTCTATAGTACTGTCTCTATCACTACCGTTACATGGATGTATATGGACAAGACCAGTCTGCTCCGAGGATAGTTAGTCTATCACCATCTCTATCACTATCTATATCACTACCGTTACATGGATGGATATGGACAAGACCAGTCTGCTCCGAGGATAGTTAGTCTATCACCATCTCTATCACTATCTCTAGTACTGTCTCTATCACTACCGTTACATGGATGTATATGGGAAAGAGCAGTCTGTTCCGAAGTGAGACTGGGTTATCTATCTCTATCTCTTATCTATTACTATCTCTATTACCCACTGTGACTTTCTATCACAACTATCACTATATATTGCTATCACTATTATTATCACTATCACTATCTCCACCACATTTTACTGTATCACTATTAAGATCTATATTATCTATATATTAGGCTACTATCACTATATATTGCTATCTTTATCACTATATATATTACTATCACTATTGCTATCCCTATATATTACTATCAATATTAATATCACTATCTATTACTATCACTATCACTTTTACTATCTATATCACTACCAGTATTACTATCTCTTTAACTATATACTACTATCTACCTGTAACTATCACTATATATTACTATCTCTATTTACAATCATTATCACTATTACTATCTCTAGCTATTACTATCTATCACTATATAGTACTCTATATATTACTATCACTATCTATTGCTGTCTCTATCACTATTTATATTACTATCACTATCTGTCACTATTTCTATCACTCACTATCACTATCTATTCAGATTCAGATTCAGATTCAGATTACTTTATTAATCCCGAGGGAAATTAAGGTGCAACAGTTGACACAGGGGGAATAAATGCGCACACAAAAATACTAATACCTAAGCTAAAAAACAAAACAACAACTAACTAAATAAAACTATTATAATATAATATTATAATATATTATAATATTATAATATTACTATCTCTATCACTATATATACTATCTCTATCACTATTTCACTTAATCACTATCCATTACTATCTTTATCACGATTTCACTTCATCACTTTCACTCTATCACTATCACATTCCATTACTATCTCTATCACTGTATCACTATATCACTATCTATTACCATCTACATCACTATATCACTATCTAATGCTATCTCTATCACTGTCTACTGCTATCTCTATCACTATCTAATACTATCTAATTTAGACTTTCTATTACCACCCCAACCACTAGCGGTATATGTGATACAGCTACGCAGAGGTTATGATGCGCTTACACCTCCAGATGTTTTAGCAGACCAACGCTGCAATGATGGAGGCTTGATGTTCAATGCGACTGGCAGATGTGTTTGTGTGTGTGTGTGTGTGTGTGTGTGTCTGTGTGGGTCTGTCTCTCTCTTTCTCCCTCTTTCTCTCACACACACAGACACTGTGATAATAATATTATTAATGGTCATTTTAAATTAAATGAAGGCAGTAGAGTTTGTGGCGGTATCCGTGTGGCGGTATCAATTTGTTATTTTGGCGGCTTGTGGTGGCGGTGTCAGAGAGGACATGGATTATAACCGTAAAGTGGGCAGGGTCTCGGTGGGGGTTGGTGTGATGTGTGTGTGTGTGTGTGTGTGTGTGTGTGTGTGTGTGTGTGTGTGTGTGTGTGTGTGTGTGTGTGTGTGTGTGTGAGTGAGTGGTGATGCAGCAGCGATGAGCTAAAGGAGGTTATTCCAATAGGAGATGTGCTCGTCAGCAGCGTGAACACACACACACACACACACACACACACACACACACACACACACACACACACACACACACACACACACACACACACACACACTCTCATATGGTTGCTAGGCAACCGTTTTAGCAATTTCTGATGAGCTCCGCCCACAGGAAGACCAGTTGATCAGCATAAGTAACCTGTCTGTCTGCGTGTCTGTCTCCCTGTCCGTCTGTCTGCCTGCATGTCTGTCTGTCTGCCTGCGTGTCTGTCTGTCTCTCTGCGTGTCTGTCTCTCTGCGTGTCTGTCTGTCTGCGTATCTGTCTGACTGTCTGCCTGCCTGACTGTCTGCGTGTCTGTCTGTCTGTCTGCGTGTCTGTCTGTCTGCGTATCTGTCTGACTGTCTGCCTGCCTGACTGTCTGCATATCTGTCTGTTGGTCTCCCAGTCTGTCTTTATATTCATTTGTCTGCGTGTTCGTCTGTCTGTCTATCTGTCTGCGTATCTATTTTTCTGTCTGTCTGCATATCTGTCTGCCTGTCTAACTGTCTGCGTATCTGTCTGTTGGTCTCCCTGTCTGTCTGCGTGTCCATCTGTCTGTCTGTGTATCTGTCTCCCTGTCGGTCTGCGTATCTGTCTGACTGTCTACCTGCATGTATCTTTCATAATTGCTTACCCCTGATCACTACCTGTTACTTACCTATATATATATATACCTATTATTATGCTCATATCCCACTTTATACCTAGTAGACTGTCGTTTAGCAACTGTAAACTGTAAATTATATATTACCATGCACTTTACGGCAACAGTTGCCCTCTGGTTAGATGCTAATTAATTTTCGCTGTACTGTACTTGTGCTGCAATGACAATATAATCTACTCTTTGTCTGTCTCCAGGTCCCTCTCCCGGCTTGTTGTCAAAGAGTGTCCCTCTGGACGCCTCCTCCTGCCCTCGCTCCCTGGACGCCTCCTCCTGCCCTCGCTCCCTGGACGCCTCCTCCTGCCCTCGCTCCCTGGACGCCTCCTCCTGCTGCTCCGATGGCTCCGTCAATGATTCAGGGCCTCCGCACCTCCCAGTACCACCGGTACCACCGGACCCAGCAGGACAAACACACCTCCCGGTACCAGCACCCCAGACCAGGAGCAGACCGGGCCCACCTGGACCTAAACCACTAGGTGGTTGTCATTTTTATCCTTGGAGTTAGGGTACCTATCTTTGGGTTATAATTAGGGAACCTACCCTGGGGTTAGAATTAGCCCAAAAATAAAAACCAACCTTACTTAAATAAGCAGACTCTCTACAGGGTTACCATACCTAAAATAAAATGAACGACCCCCGACCCGCAAACCCACCCTCCCCTTCCTTTCTGGAGACCAAAAGCTTGAGCTGCTGTCTTGGCTGGCCGATGTGTTGCTGGGAAAGGGTTGATGCTGGGAGGTGTTCTTATCCGACTTGGCGAGGTCCCTGTTCAGAAGCCAAATGTAGCAGTCTCCCCTGTAGCATGCCTCAAACGTGGCTTCTTTGGGCTCCTCCTGACAACATGACCCAGGTGGTAGCTGTTAACAAGCAGAGCGGATGGTACATGCTGGCACTCCCCCTGAGTGTGTGTGGTTGGTGGCTGGTTTAACTGGTAGGCCTTGATTACTTAAGGACCCACAGGTGTGTAGCCTTACCAGCCTCAGAGTCTAATCAATCTGACTAAGGCCAGGTGAGGATGGTAAAACCAGCCACCAACTACACTCACTCCACTGGTACCTACCCTGGAGTGAGAGTTAGTATACCTACCCTGGTGTTAGAGTTAGGGTACCTACCGTGGGGTTAGATTACCTGCCCTTGGTTTAGGTTTAGAGTACAAAATCAAATGAATTAAAGCTGGGATGTGATTAGCTACATCTACCACATAACATAAAGAAGATTAAATGGGGAATGAAGAAAATCTATCATTTATAGGGTTAAGGTAGCTTCCCTGGTGCTGGCGTTTGGTTGCCTACCAAGATAATCCACCTGGTCTCTGCTTGTGTGGTTGTACTGCAGGACAGAGTAGTGCCATCAGTAGACCTGTGGGGGGCATGGTTTCCCCCAGGTGCTGCACTTGATGCAACAGACACAGTGGTTCTATGTGATGCCCCCCTGTGGCCAGGCCTGGCAGTATATGTATGCAGTACCTCCGGTGGTAGTGTACGCAACATACAATCTAGTTAGACTAACAATGGGTTCTTGTCGAGACAGAATCTCTTGCCGAAGAGTTAGTCAGATTCTCAGATCAGATGTCGTCAACCAATAGAATGCTTCATATGTCACCGGTTGTCAACCAATAGAAAGCAAGGGGCGCGCCATATGCAAATCTGTGAAACATCACGTGCTGTCCCTTTTTTTTTTAGATTCTATGATTCCTAGCCCAAAATAAATATGATTCAAAGCATTTTGTATTTGTATTGTTAGCTATGTAAACTGGTCCACCACGGTGGCTACGTCTCCATCCTCTGAGATGAGGGACCTGAAGCCTGTATGAATGCATATCAAGCAGGGATCTCTGGTTAACGGCCCCCACATGTCAACACGCTGAGAAGCTTTTTGAATGTAGATACAATCTAGGTAAGTAACAGGGTTATAAAGGCCACTAGTTTATAGTGTGTACTGGTCTCAGAGGGTTAGGGTGGTGTTTTGGGTGGTGTGGTGGTGGTATATAGATAGAGATAGAGATAGATATGTCTATTCTTTCTCTCCTAGTTCCGCCAAAGCCCGCCTATCTGCAGCAGAAGTCAGGATTGAGGCCACGCCCCCTGGTCTGCTGGCCCCTCCCTTCTCTCCCCAGGGAGGAGAGGAGCCCCCAAACCTCGCCTCCCCACACAGATGCCACGCCCCTTGCCTGCGTCCTGTCACTCATCGAGAAGTTTGAAAGGTGAGTGCTGATAAGTTAACTGACACTAGATACTGATACTGTTACCAGTATGTTAGCACTACTAGTACTGGAAAGATAACTTACTGGTAAGGTAACACACTGGTAAGATGTGTATGTGTGACGTAAACTTTCACAGGAACATCCCCATAATAGGTTCCCACACTCCTTAAACGACTGCCCAGTTCCGATCTAGTGTGAAACCTCCCAGTGTGAAAGCGCTTTATGTGTGTGTGTGTGTGTGTGTGTGTGGTTCCACTCAGACTACTGTTTGTTTGTGTGGTTCTGTATATATGTGTGTGTGTTTGTGGTTTCCCTCAGAGTACTGTGTGTGTATGTGTGGTTCTGTGTATATATATGTGTGTGTGGTTCCTCTCAGACTACCAGCTGCATCCCCGGGGGTGGAGGTCAAACGTCAAGCTGAGAAGGATGTTGATAATGAAGACGATGAAGATGATGATGATGAGGAGGAGGAGGAAGAGGATGATGAGGATGAAGAGCGTGAGAAGCGTCTGTCTCGGGAGTCGGGCTACAGCGCTTCAGAGAGACACTTAGACCGGCTGGTTACCGTGGAGACGAAGGAGGAGGGGCAGTCTGGGAGCCTCCTCCCCCCACTACACACAGAGGGGAAGGCGGCCAACCGGGACAGCGGGATAGACAGCATTAGCTCCCCCTCACACAGCGAGGAACTGTGGTTCCCCCCACGCCTCTCTAGCTCCTCCTCCTGTGGGGGGGAGGAGGGAGGCGCCGGGGCCATGGGGAGGGGCTTGTCTGAGGATGGAGACAGTGACCTGGATGTCGAGGAAGAGGAGATCACACTGGTTTTACCCGCCGAGGTGAGAGAGAGATAGAGAGAGTGCATTTTGCTGGACAGTGTAGGATGTGTAATGCTACTGGAATTAATACATTCTACCGGTTATTATGAATCACCCTTATGTTCGCATACACAATTGATGACCTCCTTATAGAGCAGTTGCACACTGAGGCTACACAAGCAGCTTAAAGTAGGCTTTATTTAAATAAGGTAGACAGATATTTAGCATCTAAGATACATATTTCGATAGTTATTAGTCAACTTTAACTATTAACCAACTAACTTTATACTAATCAACCAACTAATGTACTTCTAACCAACTAACTTACTACTAACCAACCAACTTACTTACTACTAACCAATTAACTAATGGACGACTAACCAACCAACAAACTTACTACTAACCAACTAGCTTACTAGTGACCAACCAACTAACTAACAACTAACTTTCTACTTACCGACCAAGAAGACTAAATAACTGCTAACCAAGTCGCCAAGTAACAAATTAACTACTTATAACCTAACTTACTACTGACCAACCAACTAACTTACTGCTAACCAACTGACTCACTTTGTACTAACCAACTAACTAACTTACTACTAACCAACCAACTAACTAAACAACTAACTTGCTACTAACCAACTAACATAACCAACTAGCTTACAACTAACCAACCGACTAACTAAACAACTAACGTTCTACTAACCGACCCACTAACTTACTACGAACCAACTAACTTTATACTAACCAACCAACTAACATACTTCTAACCAACTAACTTACTACTAACCAACCAACTTACCAACTGACTTACTACTTACCAATTAACTAATGTACTACTAACCAACCAACTAACTTACTACTAACCAACTAGCTTACTAGTGACCAACCAACTAACTAACAACTAACGTTCTACTTACCGACCAAGAAGACTAAATAACTGCTAACCAAGTCGCCAAGTAACAAATTAACTTACTGCTAACCAACTTACTAAATACTAACCAAACTACTAACTAATAACCACATATCTACTAACTAGTACATAGGTGAAACACAGTATATCTGCATGTCTGTCCATAACACATGTCTGTCCATAACACATGTCTGTCTCCACCAGCTGTCTGTCAGCCAGAGGGTGTTCAATATAGCCAATGAGCTGCTCCACACTGAAATAGCTTACGTTTCTAAGCTCCACCTCCTTGACCAGGTAAACAGCTGATACCTTTTATATATACTGTATACCTATATATATATATATATATACTGTATATATATATATATATACTGTATATATATACTGTATATATATATATAGTAAATACATACAGTACATATATATCAATATATATATTCACCATAACTAGCCTTAATAGGATGTATTAAGTCATATCTTCCTTCTCTTCTCCTCTCTCCTCTCCTCCTCTCATCTCCTCTTCTCGCGTGCATCCTCTCCTCTTCTCCACCTCCACTCCTCCTCTCTGCAGGTGTTTTGTGCCCAGCTCCTGGAGGAGTCTCGATCTCGCGCCTCCTTTCCTCCAGATGTGGTCCAGGGAATCTTCTCCAACATCTGCTCCATCTACTGCTTTCACCAGCAGTTCCTCCTCCCAGCGCTGCAGATACGCATGGACCAGTGGTATGATAAAGGAGAGACAGGATGATAAAGGAGAGACAGAGTGATGGAGGAGAGACAGAGAGATGGAGGAGAGACAGAGTGATGGAGGGAGGATAGAGGAGAGACAGAGTGATGGAGGGATGATATAGGAGAGACAGGATGATGGAGGGATGATAGAGGAGAGACAGAGTGATGGAGGGATGATAGAGGAGAGACAGGATGATGGAGGAGAGACAGGATGATGGAGGGATGATAGAGGAGAGACAGAGTGATGGAGGGATGATAGAGGAGAGACAGAGAGATGGAGGGATGATATAGGAGAGACAGGATGATAGAGGATGATAGAGGAGAGACAGAGTGATGGAGGGATGATAGAGGAGAGACAGAGTGATGGAGGGATGATAGAGGAGAGACAGAGAGATGGAGGAGAGACAGGATGATGGAGGGATGATAGAGGAGAGACAGGATGATGGAGGGATGATAGAGGAGAGACAGGATGATGGAGGGATGATAGAGGAGAGACAGAGAGATGGAGGGATGATAGAGGAGAGACAGAGTGATGGAGGGATGATAGAGGAGAGACAGGATGATGGAGGAGAGACAGAGAGATGGAGGGATGATAGAGGAGAGACAGAGAGATGGAGGGATGATAGAGGAGAGACAGGATGATGGAGGAGAGACAGAGAGATGGAGGGATGATAGAGGAGAGACAGGATGATGGAGGAGAGACAGAGAGATGGAGGGATGATAGAGGCGAGACAGAGTGATGGAGGGATGATAGAGGAGAGACAGGATGATGGAGGAGAGACAGAGAGATGGAGGGATGATAGAGGAGAGACAGGATGATGGAGGAGAGACAGGATGATGGAGGGATGATAGAGGAGAGACAGGATGATGGAGGAAAGACAGAGTGATGGAGGGATGATAGAGGAGAGACAGGATGATGGAGGGATGATAGAGGAGAGACAGGATGATGGAGGAAAGACAGACTGATGGAGGGATGATAGAGGAGAGACAGGATGATGGAGGAGAGACAGAGCGATGGAGGAGAGACAGAGAGATGGAGTGATGATAGAGGAGAGACAGGATGATGGAGGAGAGACAGGATGATAGAGGATGATAGAGAGAGACAGAGTGATGGAGAGTTAAAAGAGGAGAGACAGAGTGATGGAGGATGATAGAGGAGGGACAGGATCATGAAGGGATGATAGTGATGGAGGGATGATGTGGTCTGTGTGTCCAGGCATGTGAACCCCTGCTTGGGAGACGTCCTCCAAAAGCTTGCCCCATTCCTCAAGATGTATGGGGAGTATGTGAAGAACTTTGAGACGGCCATGGAGCTGCTGACCTCCTGGACTCAGAGATCGTCCGCATTCAGGACCATCATACAGGATATACAGGTAGGCTCTTTATTCATTAGTATCTCTATCTATCTACCTATCTATCTCCCTATTTGTCTATCTATCGGTCTATATATCTATCTATCTAGCTATCTCTCTATCTATCTTATTGACTCTGGAGGAAATGAATGCGTAGATGATTCAGTTATGGTCAGGGTTAGGCTGTTTGAAATAAAGTCCTTTTTTTAATCTGCTGAAAGGGGTTACTGCATTTACAATTCAATGGTGCTTTTGCCTTATATATATTGGTGTATTATCTGTGTATTATCACGTACTATTGGTGTATTATTGGTGTAGTATTGTATTGTGTTGTATTATTATCATGTATTATTGTGTATTTTCGTGTATTACCCGTAATCCCGTAATTAATCACGTAGTATTACGTATTATCACATATTATCACGTATTATCACCTATTATGGTGTGGTTTATTGAAAGCGAGAGGAGCGCTGTGGGAGCCTGAGTCTCCAGCACCACATGTTGGAGCCCGTCCAGAGGATCCCTCGCTATGAGCTGCTGCTCAAAGACTATCTACACCGGCTGCCACCGGACGCCCCCGACTACAGGGACACCCAGAGTACTGAAACAAACACACCCAACCCTAACACACCTTAACACACCCTAACCCTAACACACCTTAACACAACCTAACCCTAACATACATTTACCCTAACACACCTTAACAATAACACATCTAAACCCTAACACACCTTAACCCTAACACACCTTAACACATCCTAACCCTATCACACCTTAACACAACCTAACCCTTACACACCTTAACCCTAACACACCCTAACCCTAACACACCTCAACACAACCTATCCTTAACACAACCTAACCCTAACACACCTTAACCATAACACACCTTAACACAACCTAACCCTAACACACCTTAACCATAACACACCTTAACTCGACCTAACCCTAACACACCTTAACCATAACACACCTTAACACAACCTAACCCTAACACACTTTAACCCTAACACACCTTAACACAACCTAACCCTAACACACCTTAACCCTAACACACCTTAACACAACTTAATCCTAACACACCTTAATCCTAACACACCCTAACACGCCTTAACACAACCTAACCCTAACACACCCTAACGCACCTTAACCCTAACACACCTTAACCCTAACACAACACACCTTAACACAACCTAACCCTAACACACCCGAACACAACCTTACCCTAACACACCTTTACCCTAACACACCTTAACACAGGCTAACCCT
>CM051013.1:21892505-21905005 GCA_027704905.1 Muraenolepis orangiensis | reverse complement strand
TGTATTTACATAAAATAAGACATCATATAGTAAAACCCTTTTTGCACATAAATCACATAAATGGTCTATTCACGAGCCAAAGAAACAGCCTTGTCACAGTCAGCCATGCTTTCTGTTTACGTTTAGGTCATGCACCTGAAACACTTTACCGTTATTTACGTTATAACTCCAAAGTTTGTCTAAAACATGGAATGTTTGTCTAAAACATGGAATTAATGAATGACAAGATAGATCCTTGCATGATGATAACGGTTACGGCCCGAGACGTGTAAGTGTGTGCGCCCTTCGGGTAAAGGGGGATCCCGTGTGCGCCGGAGCAAGAATGGAGTCAACACAGGGGTCCAAGTGCAAAAAGTGTATTGGTGATTACAAAGGACACAGACACACTCAAAGAACAAACACTCAGGAACCAGGCCTAGGGACCTGGTGGAAGTATGCCAAATCAAAAGGAGCTTCACAAAGCTACACAAAAAGGAAAACTAAATTGCCCTCTGGCAACTACTGGTAGCAGCAGTGGCAACAAGCGGTTAACCCAAACACACTACTCTGGAAAAACATACATGGGTGGCATACCCCCTCTAACCTAAGGTATTTAACAGTGAGTTACCTACATGGTGAAAAATGTAAAGAGGCCTCTGACTAACCTGTCCCAAAGACCTGCACCTTACCTGTCCCAAAGACCTGCACCTTACCTGTCCCAAAGACCTGCACCTTACCTGTCCCAAAGACCTGCACCTTACCTGTCCCAAAGACCTGCACCTTACCTGTCCCAAAGACCTGCACCTTACCTGTCCCAAAGACCTGCACCTTACCTGTCCCAACCACCGTAGGGACGTGCATGCCGTGAGGGTGACAAACAAAAGAGGGTGAGCTGCATAAGGGAGCCTTTATACACAACAAAAATAGCAGGTGATTAGTTGATTGGTGATTAGTTGATTGGTGGAGTCTGGATCCTGGTGCTGGAGCAGGGCGGGGCTCTGACCTGTAACAGGGAACAAGGCCCACAGCGTCACCCGAAGGCACCACATGCCCTAACAATAACCCACCCCCCAAAACTCTGATTGGGTATTCACCAGTGCAGTGAGCTCTGCTGATGGGGGAGGAAATGGGGAGTAAGCATTCCATTGCACTTGTTGCAAATGGGGATCATTCTCCCTTACTGCCATACACACTCATGTTAAAAAGGACTCACCGGCCGGGTTCGGCAGTTTTATAATGGACTTCAATGGGGAGCTTGGGGAGGACGGTCCTCCGTACAGTAATTTTAAATTGTGGTAGGGGGTGCTGTTGGTATTTTGACACAGGGACATGATTTTTGTGCCTTTGAGGTGTTAAAATATAAATATTATCAGTATTTTTACAGATGAATCTTTTAAATGTATTAATTTTTCTCTGGCAAGTATTTTTTTCTCTGAAATTTAAGGGGAGGGTGGTCTTCCCGTTCTTCAATGAACGAGCCTCCATTGATACATACACACACCACATACATACACACACACATACACATATACATACATATACTCACATACACAAACACATTCATATTCATACATATATTCATATATTCATACATACACACACATACATGTGTTTATGTGTCTGTGTGTGTATTTCAGGTGGTTTGTGGGAAGTGTTCAGAGTTCCGAGCTCGTCTGTCATACGACAACAACCGGACCAATCGTGTGTGTGTTGACTGTTACACCACACTGCTGGGAGTCCCGCCCCCCCCAACAACTCTGACCAATCACCTGCAGAGGAGACGCTCCATCCTAGAGGTTAGTCTGAGGTGGACTTGTCATTACTATGATGACACTACGATGTCATTACGAAGTCCCTATGATGTCACTATGATGTCACTACGATATCACTATGATGTCACTACTATGTCACTATGAAATCACTCGGATGTCACTATGATGTCACTATGATGTCACTATGAAGTCACTATGATGTCACTATGATACCACTATGATGTCACTATGATGTCACTATGAAATCACTCGGATGTCAGTACAATGTCACTATGTGTCACTATGATTTAACTATAATATCACTATGATGTCACAATGATGTACCTATGTACATATCTCAGATGTCATTACACTGTCACAGTTTTACAAGTCACTATATTGTTAAGAAAATGTCACTAAAATGTCACTACGATGCTGCGTTTAACAACGATGTCACTACAATGTAAATAAAATGTAAATAAAATGTTACTACGATGTCACTATAATTTATGTGTATGTCCTGGTGTGTGTGTGTGTGTGTGTGTGTGTGTGTGTGGTGTCCGTGTGTGCGTGCGTGCGTGTGTGGCTATAGAAACAGGCCTCCCTAGCAGCAGAGAACAGTGTGATGTGCAGCTGTCTCTCCTACCAGGAGAGAGGAGGGGGGAGGGGCTGGCAGAAGGGCTGGTTCGTTATCCCTGAGAAGGAACCCATGGTGCTGTATATATATGGTGCTCCACAGGTATACTATACATGTACACACACAGTGAAATGTGTTTCTCGGCGTTTAACCCATCTTAGTATTAGGAGCAGTGGGCAGCTATTGTTATATACAGCTGCCCGGGGAGCAGTGTAGGGGTCTGGTGCCTTGCTCAAGGGCACCTCGCCAGTGCCCTGAAGGCGAACTGGCACCTTTTTCCAAGTACCAGTTCTCACTCTGCACTTAAACCGGCAACCCTCCAGTCCTAACAGACTGAGCTACTGCCGCCCCCAGAAATATACAAATATACTATATCATCACAAATATGCTATACTATACTAATATACTATATTACTTCATAAAGAGTATAAATTATACTATACTACTATATATGTATACTGGACTACGATATCAATACTATTGTACTATATACTGTATATACTATACCATACTACTATATGTCTATATTCTAGACTACTATATCTATACTATTCAACTATATGTATACTATACTATACTACTATATATATTTACTATATATGCGGGGCACTGCAGGTATACTACATACTATAGTCTATACTACACATGTGGGTGTGTGTGTGTGTGTGTGTTCAGGACGTGAAGGCCCAGAGGAGCCTCCCTCTGATTGGCTGGCAGGTTTCTCTCCCTGAGTCATGTGACCGCCGCCACGCCTTCAAGATGACCCAGAGTCACATGACCCTGCTGTTCAGCGCAGAGGGGGAGGAGCTACAGACACGCTGGATGGAGGTGCTATCACGTGCTGCCAGTGGGGAGGAGCCAGTCACTCATAGTCCAATCGCAGAGTGTCTGGACGAGGAGGGGGAGGAGCCGGCAGCAGAGAATCCGTGATTTTATTTGAGAAGAAGAGACACATTTATACACACACATGCACACACACATGTGCACGCACACAAACACACACACACACACACACACACACACACACATATGGTGTAATTGTGTTGCATGACTGGTCTCTGTAGTGTTTAACCCAGAACTCACCTCTCACTCTCTATCTCTATCTCACTGTCTTTCTCTGTGTCTCCCTCTCTCGCTGTCCATTTCTCTCTGTCTCTCTCTCTCTCTCTCTGTCTCTGTCTCTGTTTCTATCTCTCTCTCTCCCTCTCTCTATCTCTCTCTCACACCCCCCCTCTCTCTATTCTGCATTATTATACCTTCAGACCTCTAGACAGACGGACAGACAGACAAGCCTCAAGACAGACAGGCCTCTAGACAGACAGAAAACAGACCTCCAGGCCTCGAGACAGACAGACAGACAGAACTCCAGGCCTCTAGACAGACAGACGGACAGGCCTCTAGAATTGTGGTGTGTGTGTGTGTGTGGGCGTGGGTGTTTGTGTGGGTGAAAAGGCCTAGAGGTCTGGTTCTAGAGGTCTAGAGAAGGTTCATATACATACATAACCAGTTGTAACTTCACATAACCAGTCTAAACTAGTTATAACCATACACAACCCGTCTAAACTAGTTATAACCATGTATAACTAGTCTAAATGAGTTATATCTGTACATAACTAGTCTAAACTAGTAATAACCATATATAGTGTTATTTAACTTTTACCATATCTCTACTGAGTCATTTTATTTAATAAAACCAACAGATTTAGCCATCAGTAACTGTGAGGCCTCTAAGGACCCCTAGTACATGTAGCTGTTAGCTGGGGGGGATACTAGCTATAGTACATGCAGCTGTTAGCTGGTGGGGATACTAGCTTTAGTACATATAGCCGTTAGCTGGTGGGGATACTAGCTCTTAGTACTTGTAGCTTTGAGCTGGTGGGGATACTAGCTCTGGTACTTGTAGCTTTAAGCTGGTGGGGATACTAGCTCTAGTACTTGTAGCTTTAAGCTGGTGGGGATACTAGCTGTGGTACTTGTAGCTGTTAGCTGGTGGGGATACTAGCTCTAGTACATGTAGCTGTTAGCTGATGGACCTCCTAGCTGTGCTACATGCAGATGGTGGGTAGCGGTAAGTTGGATGGGCTCCTAGTTCTAGTACATGTAGCTGGTGGGCCTCCTAGCCAAACTACATGTGGCTGTTCGCTGTTGGGGCACCTAGCTATAGTGCATATAGCTGGAGGGCCTGCAAGTTATAGCACATGTAGCTGTTATCTGGTGGGGCTCCTAGCTATACTTCATGCAGCTGTTAGCTGATGGGGCTCTTAGCTATACTACATGTAGCTGTTAGCTGGTGGGGCTCTTAGCTATACTGCATGTAGCAGTTAGCTGGTGGGGCTCCTAGCTATACTACATGTAGCAGTTAGCTGGCGGGGCTCTTAGCTATACTACATGTAGTGGTTAGCTGGTGGGGCTCTTAGCTATACTACATGTAGTGGTTAGCTGGTGGGACTCCTAGTTATACTACATGTAGCTGTGAGCTGGTGGGGCCCCTAGCTATACTACATGTAGCTGTGTAGCTATACTATGTCATCTCTGGCAGTTATTTCAGTTGGTTTGAAAAAAATGAATTCTGTTGTAAAGCTGTGTTGTTAATTATTGATAAATGAACGATGAACTAAGAAGTATTATTAAAACTACATGGAGATGTTGACTGTCCCAGAACATTGTTGTGAATATTTAGAATTTGTATCATTTCAACCAAAATGAAATTGTGAACCTGTTTTTGTAGTCCATAGACAAAAGATTTTTACTATGGAGAGAATATTTATACCACAGTACAGTATTATGGGATAGAGTTTGTCACTTCTACCTGGACCAATCACATGGGACCTTGGCGGTCACATCACCATCAACCAGGAACCACTTGCTTGTTTTTCTATCGGACCTAGGTTTCCACAGTAACCCGTAGGTTACCACGGTAACCTGCTGTAGGTTACCACGGTAACCTGCTGTAGGTTTCCACGGTAACCTGCTGTAGGTTTCCACGGTAACCTGCTGTAGGTTTCCACGGTAACCTGCTGTAGGTTTCCACGGTAACCTGCTGTAGGTTCCCAGGGAGACGGCTGTATTCTGTGGAGTTGTGTCTTTGTCCAGCTGTAATGATTGATGGTTATTGACTGATTGATGAGTATATTGCTGAGTGGCAGGCCACCACATGAACATTGTATCCATGTTATCTCCATCAAAACATTCTGTAAAAAAAAGTGTTTATGAGGTGGAAAATTCAATAAAATGAAACAAAAGCAATCTGTTTCTTGTGCCTGTGTTATCTCAACAATATACATTATAATGTGTGGTATAATGATTATTGCTGCCTGTGTTTTTCATTATGGGTTGACTTTATGAAGCTTAAGAACATAACGTATATCCCTCTGTCTTACCTCTAACTGTAAACTAAATGCACATAGCGCCCTTGACAACACCCATTGGTTTACATACAACCGTTATTAATGAGGTTAAAAAAAGTAACTACAACTTATATTTGTACACAAATTCGGGTTGTTTCTCTGCATTGTTCTTCTTGTCGGAGCAGTGGAGTTGCTGGACGCATGGGATTGTGGAATATCCTGACCAATGAAGGATTTGTCTACGCTGCCTAGTCTGCCTAGTCCTCAGCAGGCAGCCAGTTTAGTAAAAACATTCTATTGGTACCACGCCCTGTTACCACGCCCTGTAACCACACCCTGGTACCACGCTGTGTAACCACACCCTGTAACCACACCCTGGTACCACGCTGTGTAACCACACCGTAACCACACCCTGGTACCACGCTGTGTAACCACACCCTGTAACCACACCCTGTTACCACGCCCTGTAACCACACCCTGTTACCACGCCCTGTAACCACACCCTGGTACCACGCCGTGTAACCACACCCTGGTACCACGCCCTGTAACCACACCCTGTAACCACACCCTGTTACCCCGCCCTGTTACCACGCCCTGTAACCACACCCTGTTACCACACCCTGTAACCACACCCTGTTACCACGCCCTGTAACCACACCCTGTTACCACGCCCTGTAACCACACCCTGTTACCCCGCCCTGGTACCATGCCCTGTAACCACACCCTGTAACCACGCCGTTACCACGCCCTGGTACCACGCCCTGTAACCACACCCTGTTACCACGCCCTGGTACAACGCCCTGTTACCACACCCTGTTACCACGCCCTGGTATCACGCCCTGGTACCATGCCCTGTTACCACACCCTGTTACCATGTCCTGGTACCACGCCCTGTTACCACGCCCTGGTACCATGCCCTGTTACCACACCCTGTTACCACGTCCTGGTACCACACCCTGGTACAACACCCTGTAACCTTGCCCTGTAACCACACCCTGTTACCACGTCCTCTCTGGACTAAAATGTTAACGTTGGTTTTAAAAAAATGATTAAATAAAACAATCAGAGAAACAGACTTTTCAAACAAATTATTATTATTACTATTTCCAAAAAAAAGGCAATCAAAAAAGGACATATTCTTGTGGTGGCAAGACAGTCCTCCACACCACAAAGAGCAACTGGTCTCACTGTCTCTTTCTCTTAAATCCTCCTCAACCAATCAGTTGCCGTATCCACTGTCAGCCAATCACATACGAAGAAATGACGGTAACGTATCAAATAAACCAAAAGATGATATGATTCATTTCACGATGATTGGACGCAGTCTAGTCTGCTAGCCCCTCCCACTTGCGGAGGTGGCCCACACGTTTTTGCAGATGTCCGCCCACTCACGGGTAGCTCCGGTCTTTCTTTGCTTGCTTCTTTATGAAATAGGGAAAAGGCCAGAGTTACAGAGCTACATGTCATCAGCACTCCTTTGGCAGACAAATAACGATATAATAAATAAAGATAATGATGGCATCAGGTAAAGTTATTCAGACAGGGTTTATCTCTGTACCCCTGTCAGATTATAATATGTCTCAGATCTGGTGTCACAGAATAACATCTGGCGTCAATGTATAATTTATGGTGTGAGATTATAACATCTGATGTTAGATTATAACATCTCTTGTAAGATTATAACATCTGATGTTAGATTATAACATCTCTTGTAAGATTATAACATCTGATGTGAGATTATAACATATGGCGCAGGGATTCCTCGGCTTCCCGCTGTCACAACAACATGGACATAGAGGGAATAAAACACATGTTCTACTGACATGTTCTAACACATGTTCTACTGACATGTTCTAACACATGTTCTACTGAGCATGTTCTAACACATGTTCTACTGACATGTTCTAACACATGTTCTAACACATGTTCTAACACATGTTCTAACACATGTTCTAACACATGTTCTAACACATGTTCTAACACATGTTCTAACACATGTTCTAACACATGTTCTAACACATGTTCTAACACATGTTCTAACACATGTTCTAAGTTAAACATGTGTTAGAACATGTGTTAGAACATCTAACACATGTTCTACTGACATGTTCTAACACATGTTCTACTGACATGTTCTAACACATGTTCTACTGACATGTTCTAACACATGTTCTACTGAGCATGTTCTAACACATGTTCTACTGACATGTTCTAACACATGTTCTACTGACATGTTCTAACACATGTTCTAACACATGTTCTACTGACATGTTCTAACACATGTTCTAACACATGTTCTACTGACATGTTCTAACACATGTTCTAACACATGTTCTACTGACATGTTCTAACACATGTTCTACTGACATGTTCTAACACATGTTCTACTGACATGTTCTAACACATGTTCTACTGACATGTTCTAACACATGTTCTACTGAGCATGTTCTAACACATGTTCTACTGACATGTTCTAACACATGTTCTACTGACATGTTCTAACACATGTTCTAACACATGTTCTACTGACATGTTCTAACACATGTTCTAACACATGTTCTACTGACATGTTCTAACACATGTTCTACTGACATGTTCTAACACATGTTCTACTGACATGTTCTAACACATGTTCTACTGAGCATGTTCTAACACATGTTCTACTGAGCATGTTCTAACACATGTTCTACTGAGCATGTTCTAACACATGTTCTACTGACATGTTCTCACCGAGGTCTCCAGTCCACGTACACGTCATTCGGAGGAGAGGCCGGAACGGAGGAGAGAGAGTTTATACCGGAGGAGGAGAGAGAGTTTATACCGGAGGAGAGAGAGAGTTTATACCGGAGGAGAGAGAGAGTTTATACCGGAGGAGAGAGAGAGTTTACACCGGAGGAGAGAGAGTTTATACCGGAGGAGAGAGAGAGTTTATACCGGAGGAGGAGAGAGAGTTTATACCGGAGGAGAGAGAGTTTATACCGGAGGAGGAGAGAGAGTTTATACCGGAGGAGAGAGAGAGTTTATACCGGAGGAGAGAGAGAGTTTATACCGGAGGAGAGAGAGAGTTTATACCGGAGGAGAGAGAGAGTTTATACCGGAGGAGAGAGAGAGTTTATACCGGAGGAGAGAGAGTTTATACCGGAGGAGAGAGAGAGTTTATACCGGAGGAGAGAGAGTTTATACCGGAGGAGGAGAGAGAGTTTATACCGGAGGAGGAGAGAGAGTTTATACCGGAGGAGGAGAGAGAGTTTATACCGGAGGAGGAGAGAGAGTTTATACCGGAGGAGAGAGAGAGTTTATACCGGAGGAGAGAGAGAGTTTATACCGGAGGAGGAGAGAGAGTTTATACCGGAGGAGAGAGAGTTTATACCGGAGGAGGAGAGAGAGTTTATACCGGAGGAGGAGAGAGAGTTTATACCGGAGGAGGAGAGAGAGTTTATACCGGAGGAGAGAGAGAGTTTATACCGGAGGAGAGAGAGTTTATACCGGAGGAGAGAGAGAGTTTATACCGGAGGAGGAGAGAGTTTATACCGGAGGAGAGAGAGAGTTTATACCGGAGGAGGAGAGAGAGTTTATACCGGAGGAGAGAGAGTTTATACCGGAGGAGGAGAGAGAGTTTATACCGGAGGAGGAGAGAGAGTTTATACCGGAGGAGAGAGAGTTTATACCGGAGGAGAGAGAGAGTTTATACCGGAGGAGGAGAGAGAGTTTATACCGGAGGAGAGAGAGAGTTTATACCGGAGGAGAGAGAGAGTTTATACCGGAGGAGGAGAGAGAGTTTATACCGGAGTTTATACCGGAGGAGGAGAGAGAGTTTATACCGGAGGAGGAGAGAGAGTTTATACCGGAGGAGAGAGAGAGTTTATACCGGAGGAGGAGAGAGAGTTTATACCGGAGGAGGAGAGAGAGTTTATACCGGAGGAGAGAGAGTTTATACCGGAGGAGAGAGAGAGTTTATACCGGAGGAGGAGAGAGAGTTTATACCGGAGGAGAGAGAGTTTATACCGAGGAGATATGTCTGCGACCGGGTCAAAACAGAACCAGGAGCCCGGGGGTCTGCCCCCCCACACTGTGTTCGTCATTTTGGAATCACCGGAACCCCTCAACCTGCTCAGGTGAGTGGACATGCGCAGTGGTCCACTGCAAGAGCTCAGTGGTAGATAACCAGTTCAAGATCCCTGTTCGATTCCTGACTGTCTGAATATATATATAGAGAGAGAGAGACGCGCGCGCACACACACACACACACACACACACACACACACACACACACACACACACACACACACACACACACACACACACACACACACACACACACACACACACACACACACACACACACACACACACACACACACACACACACACACACACACACACACACACACACACACACACACACACAGATAGAAGAGGTGGAACACACCCCATGTGTGGATTGTATTAGAGGGACATGACTCAGCAAACACACACACACACACACACACACACACACACACACACACACACACACACACACATACAGCAGACTCAGGACTTCAGGGCTCCAGGAAACCACCAAGAATGTCTTTACCACACATAACCTGACCTGTATGTCTGTTTTTCTGTCTGTCTATCTCTCTACATGTCTTTCTGTCTTTCTCTCTATGTGTGTGTGTGTGTGTCTGTCTATCTGTTTGTCTGTCTATCTCTCTTCATGTCTGTCTGTCTCAGGGTCCTACCAGAGTCCTACCTTTCTGTCAACGTGCCTGTCTTTCACAGGGTCCTACCTATATGTCTACCCGTCTGTCTGTCTCAGGGTCCTACCAGAGTCATACCTGTCTGTCAACCTGCCTGTCTGTCTCAGGGTCCTACCTGTCTGTCTACCTGTCTGTCTGTCTGAGTCCTACCAGAGTCCTACTTGTCTGTCTACCTGTCTCTCTCAGGGTCCTATCAGAGTCCGACCTGTCTGTCAACCTGCCTGTCTTTCACATGGTCCAACCGGTCTGTCTACCTGTCTGTCTACCTGTCTGTCTGTTTCAGGGTCCTACCAGAGTCCTACCTGTCTGTCAATCTGCCTGTCTGTCTCAGGGTCCTACCTGTTGGTCTACCTGTCTGTCTGTCTCAGGGTCCTATCAGAGTCCTACCTGTCTGTCTTTCTCAGAGTCCTACCAGAGTCTACCTGTCTGTCTGTCTGTCTGTCTGTCGCAGAGTCCTACCAGAGTCCTACTTGTCTGTCTATCTGTCTGTCTCAGGGTCCTACTCAAATTCTACTTGTCTGTCTACCTGTCTCTCTCAGGGTCCTACAAGAGTCCTACCTGTCTGTCAACCTGCCTGTCTTTCACATGGTCCTACCTGTCTGTGTCTCACGGTCCTACCAGAGTCCTACCTGTTGGTCTACCTGTCTGTCTGTCTCAGGGTCCTATCAGAGTTCTACCTGTCTGTCTGTCTCAGGGTCCTACCAGAGTCTACCTGTCTGTGTCTCACGGTCCTACCAGAGTCCTACCTGTCTGTCTACCTGCCTGTCTGTCTCAGGGTCCTTCCTGTCTGTTAACCTGTCTGTCTGTCTCAGGGTCCTACCAGAGTCCTACCTGTCTGTCAACCTGTCTGTCTGTCTCAGGGTCCTACCAGAGTCTGGTATCATTGCTGATATTGAAGAGGAACTTCTCCCTCAAGACTTCTACCAGATAAAGAGCCAGCCAATCAGGTAGCATCTCTATAAAGAGCCAGCCAATCAGGTAGCATCTCGATAAAGAGCCAGCCAATCCTGTCTTCTCTCTCTCTCTGTGTCTTAGTTCTCCTGTGGTAGCCTCCTGCTCCTCTTCCTCCTCCTGCTCTTCCTCTTCAACACTCCAGTCAGCTGTGGCATCAAGGTGAGAACCAGATCAATGCATTAATGTCACAAGCTGAACAGATCAATAGAGCAATAGAATATATACATTTTAAAGCGCTTTACAATTATTGCCCATTCATTCACGCATTCATACACCCACGGCGGAGTCAGCCATGCAGGGAGACAGCCAGCTGGTCAGGACCAGTTAGGGTTAGGGTGTCTTGCTCAGGGACACCTCCACACGTGCGTGGCCAAGGCCAAACGAAAAGATTTTCACCCATTGCTTATACTTAATAATAATGACAATGATGATACTTAATGACAATAAACTTGACTTGACTTGACTTGACACTTGGCTGAGAGGAGCCGGGGATCGAACCAGCAACCTTCCAGTTTATAGAGGGGTGATAGAAGAGTGGTAGAGGGGTGATAGAAAGTGATAGAGGGGTGAATAACAGTCTTCCCCTGCTCTAGGGTCCTCTTGCGCCAAGAGTTGATGCGGCAGCAGGTGCAGGAGGAGGACAGGAAGGAGGCGCAACAGCAGGCGTTGCACCTCCTCTCTTGCTCCTCCTCCCCCATCTCCCTCTCTCCTGCCCTCCTCCCATGCCCACCTCCTCACATCCCCCTGGAGGTGCTCAAGGTAAACACACTACAGAAGTAATGTGTGTGTATATACACTATATACTGTATATATATATATATATATATATATATATATATATATATATATAGTGTATATAATGCATATTTAATGTTGCAGGTCACTGCCACAGGGGGGATGAGGATTCCGCTTGATTCATTGTGAACAGAGCAGATGGAACATGCTAGAGCTCTTCCTCTAGTGTGTGTGGTAGAGGCTGCTTTAACCTGTGGGCCTCCATTAACAAGGACCCACAGGTGGGCAGCCTGCTGAAACCAGCCACCAACACACTAATGTATATATAATGTATATGTTGTGTATAGAATAATGT
>CM051013.1:21840005-21890005 GCA_027704905.1 Muraenolepis orangiensis | reverse complement strand
TGTACGTGTATTGAACAAAATTGTGTAGCAATCCTCAGGGTCACTCTTTTCACACATAACAGCAAATTTAAAAAGATACATTATTTTAAAACTAAACTAAACAACATTGCCAAATATGAGGGAAACGTTATATATTTAGATATTGCATTGGCCCTATCTACACAGTATTGCAAACTATAAAATGTATACATACAAAGGTGTAGTGGGATGTAAACATGTAACTAAGTATTGTTGTATTGATGCAATACAGTATTGTAGTTAGAGGTTAGAGGTTAGAGATTAGTGTCAAGGGATTAAGAATTAGGGGTTAAAGGTTAGGGTCAGGGATCAGGGATCAGGGGTTAGGAGTTAAGGGTTAAGGGTTAATGGTTAGGGGTAAGGGTGATGGTTAGAGGTTAGAGTTTTGGTTTAGGGGTTAGAGATGAGGGGTTAGAGGTTAGGGTGATGGGTTAGAGGTTAGAGTTAAAGGTTAGAGTTTTGGTTTAGAGGTTAGGGGTTAGGGTCAGTGGTTGGGGTTAGGGATTAAAGGTTAGGAGTGAAATGTTAAAGGTTAAAGTTTGGGTGAGGGGTGAGGATTGAGAGGATTAGTTTGTGTGTGTATGTGTGTGTGTGTGTGTGTATGTATGTGTATGTATGTATGTGTGTGTGTGTGTGTGTGTGTGTGTGTGTGTGTGTGTGTGTGTGTGTGTTTGACTATCTGATATCATGATACCGGACAGTAACATTACATCAAGTATAACACAAAACAATTAGACAGGTATATTAGGTTTCCCCTTAATGACACGTCCAGTTGGTTGGACAGTGAAACGTAACTGTCCTGAATAATTAGGGTGGTCTCCAGCCAGTTCTATGTCGTAATTGGCTGTTGTATTTTGTCCTTTGTTGTGATTGGCTCCTTGCAGCTGCTGGATGCGTACAACAGTGCTGGGTCAGCCACGACCACCCTCACCACAAGCAACAGTTGTCCTGGCAACCTGCAGTCTGCCAAGAGGGAGCTTCACGGTAAGTAGTACTACTGTAGTACTAATTGAGTACTAATGTAGTACTAATGTACTACCAATATAGTACTAATTTACTGCCGATATATATATTCCTAATCTGCCTCTGATGTAGTACTAACATCGTACTTTTGTAATACTAATTGTAGCAGTCGACGCTGCCACCAGCCATTAAAAGGGCTATTTGAGGCTCCTCCCGGAGACAAGGACACAGAGGGATGAGGAATCTGGTTTATTGAGTTTTGGATCATGAAGAACAGAGCAGATGGAACATGCTAGAGCTGTTCCTCTAGTCTGTGTGGTTGTGGCTGTTTTAGATTGGATTAGATTAGATATAATTCCAATTTAGTGTCATTGCACAGCTCAAGTACAGTACAGCGAAAAAAATTGTCATCTAACCAGAGTGCAAATGTTGCAGTAATGTGCATGGTAATATATAATGTACAGTGGTTAAATAAAATGTAAAGTCTACTAGGTATAAAAACGGTATAAAATAACTTATAGAGTAGGTATGAGATATAGGTATATATATATATACAGGTAAGTATACAAGTATTCAAACGGGAGTGAGCAGGGGTATGCATTTATATTGACAGGATAAATATATATAAATGTATATACAGCAGGTAGTGAGCAGGGATATGTAGTTGTATCAACAGTTAAAGATTAATATATATACTGTAGGTACAGTAAGTTGTAAAATGTACATGGCTAGTATACAGGTATGTAAAAAAGATGTATGTAAACTATAGGTAGAGGTAGGGAGGTATGACTACAGTGCAAGGCAGTAGAAGACATTGATGGTGATAGAATATAGTCAGCAGAGTTCAGAGTTTGTATGTTGGGCAGCAGAGGTGGGGTGGCAATGTGGGAGGGGGTGGTGGGCTGTCATTGTGGTACAGAGTTCAGAGAGATGACAGCTGAGGGGAAGAAGCTGTTCCTAAGCCTGCTTGACTTGGAACAACTTGGACTTGGTTCCTTTAGCGCCTCCCGGAGGGGAGGAGGCAAACAGTCCATGGTTGGGGTGAGAGGGGTCTTGGACAATTTTACGTGCCTTCTTCAGACATTGTTTGTGTTGGGTAGTCTTTATTGCAGGGAGGGGTAGTCCAACGATGCGTTGGGCAGTTTTCACCACCCTCTGCAGCGCTTTTCGGTCTGAGACAGTGCAGTTGCCGTACCACACTGTGATGCAGTTGGTGAGGATGCTATCAATGGCACACCGGTAAAAGTGGGCTTTTAACCTGTGGGCCTTGATTAACAAGGACCCACAGGTGTGCAGCCTCACCAGCCATAGAGGAATCAGTCTGACTCAGGCCAGGTGAGGCTGCTTCAACCAGCCACCAACCACACATACTCCACACGAATGTACTGCTGATGTAGTACTCATGGAGTGCTTATGCACTTATTATGTGGTACTAGTGTATAGGATGCGTACACACATATACATGCGTAAATGTATGAGTGTGTGTATGTGTGTGTGTATAGCTCATGTTATATTTCTGTAGATGTGGAGACCAAAATACTAATTAATGACCGTCAGAAGAAAGACAACCACAATCGCAGTAAGTTCTTCAATAATACAGTCATACTAGTACAATACTATTCACTATATTACTAATTACTAGTCTTATAAAAGTACTACTTCATACTAGTACTATAATAGTACTACTTCAAACTAGTACTATAATAAATAACAATAATAATAAAAACTATTATAATTAGTATTATTAGTATTATTAGTATTATTAATAATAATAATAATAATAATACATACATTATTATTATATTATTATTATAGATCATGAGTTGTTTATTTTGTTTGTATTATATATCATTTTTTAACATACAGAATGATTGTATATTATGTATAATATGTATTCTGTATTATTCTTGTTTCTGTTTAAGCATGATGATTGTATTGTGATAGTATTGTCTGTTCTCTGGTTATAGTCGAGAGGCGAAGGAGGTTTAACATCAACGACCGTATCCAGGAGCTTGGGGCCTTAATCCCGAGGTCAGCTGACCAGTAAGTCTCTCACACACACACACACACACACCCACACACACACACTATTTCTCTAGGATAGTGTGTGTGAGGGTGGTGCTGACGGTGTTATACTGTAGGTGGTGTTGATGTTCTGTAGGTGGTGTTGATGTTCTGTGGGTGGTGTTGACAGTGTAATATGAAGGGTGGTGTTGATGTTCTGTGGGTGGTGTTGATGGTGCTGTGGGTGGTGTTGACTGTGTTATACTGTGGGTGGTGTTGATGTTCTGTGGCTGGTGCTGTGGGTGGTGTTGACAGTGTAATACGAAGGGTGGTGTTGATGTTCTGTGAGTGGTGTGGATGGTGCTGTAGGTGGTGTTGACTGTGTTATACTGTAGGTGGTGTTGACTGTGTTATATTGTAGGTGATGTTGACTGTGTTATACTGTAGGTGGTGTTGACTGTGTTATACTGTAGGTGGTGTTGACTGTGTTATACTGTAGGTGATGTTGACTGTGTTATACTGTAAGTGGTGTTGACTGTGTTATACTGTAGGTGGTGTTGACTGTGTTATACTGTAGGTGGTGTTGACTGTGTTATACTGTAGGTGGTGTTGACTGTGTTATATTGTAGGTGGTGTTGACTGTGTTATACTGTAGGTGGTGTTGACTGTGTTATACTGTAGGTGGTGTTGATCGTGTTATACTGTAGGTGGTGTTGACTGTGTTATACTGTAGGTGGTGTTGACTGTGTTATACTGTAGGTGGTGTTGACTGTGTTATACTGTAGGTGGTGTTGACTGTGTTATACTGTAGGTGGTGTTGACTGTGTTATACTGTAGGTGGTGTTGATCGTGTTATACTGTAGGTGGTGTTGACTGTGTTATATTGTAGGTGGTGTTGACTGTGTTATACTGTAGGTGGTGTTGACTGTGTTATACTGTAGGTGGTGTTGACTGTGTTATACTGTAGGTGGTGTTGACTGTGTTATACTGTAGGTGGTGTTGATCGTGTTATACTGTAGGTGGTGTTGACTGTGTTATACTGTAGGTGGTGTTGACTGTGTTATACTGTAGGTGGTGTTGACTGTGTTATACTGTAGGTGGTGTTGACTGTGTTATACTGTAGGTGGTGTTGATCGTGTTATACTGTAGATGGTGTTGACTGTGTTATACTGTAGGTGGTGTTGATCATGTTATACTGTAGGTGGTGTTGACTGTGTTATACTGTAGGTGGTGTTGACTGTGTTATACTGTAGGTGGTGTTGATCGTGTTCTGGGGGTGATGCTAATGGTGATGTAGTTGGTGTGGGAGGTGTTGATGGGTTGTACTGTGGGAGGTGTTGATGGGTTGTACTGTGGGTGGTGTTGATGTTTTTCTGTGGGTGTTGTTGACGGTCTTATACTGTGGGTGTGGTTAATGGTATTCTGAGGGTGGTGTTGATGTTGCTGTGGGTGGTGTTGATGGTGCTATGTGGTTGGTGTTGAGGGTGGTATGTGGGTGATGTGGATGGTGTTCTGTGGGTGGTGTTGATGGTATTATACTGTGGCTGGTGTTGATAGTATTATGTGGGTGGTGTTGATAGTGTTCTGTGAGTGGTGTTGGTGGTATTATACTGTGGGTGGTGTTGATGGGTTGTACTGTGGGTGTTGTTGAAGGTCTTATACTGAGGGTGGTGTTGATGTTGCTGTGGGTGGTGTTGATGGTGTTTTGTGAGTGATGTTGATGGTATTATACTATGGCTGGTGTTGATAGTATTATGTGGGTGGTGTTGATGTTGCTGTGGGTGGTGTTGATGGTGTTATATGGGTGGTGTTGATGGTGCTATATGGGTGGTGTTGATGGTGTTCTGTGGGGGGTGTTGATGGTGTTCTGTGGGGGGTGTTGATGCTGCTGTGGGTGGTGTTGATGGTGGTATTTGGCTGGTGTTGATGGGGGTATGTGGGTGGTGTTGATGGTGTTCTGTGGGTGGTGTTGATGGGGGTATGTGGGTGGTGTTGATGGTGTTCTGTGGGTGGTGTTGATGGGGGTATGTGGGTGGTGTTGATGGGGGTATGTGGGTGGTGTTGATGGTGGTATGTGGGTGGTGTTGATGGTGTTCTGTGGGTGGTGTTGATGGTGTTCTGTGGGTGGTGTTGATGGTGGTATGTGGCTGGTGTTGATGGGGGTATGTGGGTGGTGTTGATGGTGGTATGTGGGTGGTGTTGATGGTGTTCTGTGGGTGGTGTTGATGGTGGTATGTGGCTGGTGTTGATGGGGGTATGTGGGTGGTGTTGATGGTGTTCTGTGGGTGGTGTTGATGGGGGTATGTGGGTGGTGTTGATGGTGGTATGTGGCTGGTGTTGATGGGGGTATGTGGGTGGTGTTGATGGTGTTCTGTGGGTGGTGTTGATGGGGGTATGTGGGTGGTGTTGATGGTGTTCTGTGGGTGGTGTTGATGGGGGTATGTGGCTGGTGTTGATGGGGGTATGTGGGTGGTGTTGATGGTGGTATGTGGGTGGTGTTGATGGTGTTCTGTGGGTGGTGTTGATGGTGGTATGTGGCTGGTGTTGATGGTGTTCTGTGGGTGGTGTTGATGGTGGTATGTGGCTGGTGTTGATGGGGGTATGTGGGTGGTGTTGATGGTGGTATGTGGGTGGTGTTTATGGGGGTATGTGGGTGGTGTTGATGGTGTTCTTTGGGTGGTATTGATGGTGCAGTGGGTGGTGTTGATGGTGGTATGAAGGTGGTGTTGATGGTGGTATGTGGGTGGTGTTGATGGGGGTATGTGGGTGGTGTTGATGGTGGTATGAAGGTGGTGTTGATGGGGGTATGTGGGTGGTATTGATGGTGCAGTGGGTGGTGTTGATGGGTTGTACTGTGGTGGTGTTGATGGTATGGCGGCAGTATAGCTCAGGAGGTAGAGCGGTCGCCTCACAACCGAAAGGACGCTGGTTCGATCCCCCGGCTCCTCCTAGCAAAAACTGTCGAGGTGTCCTTGAGCAAGACACCCTAACCCTAACTGCTCCTGACTGTCTCCTTGCATGGCTGACTCTGGCTATGAATGGGTGAATGTGAGGACTTTACATGACTTGTAAAGCGCTTTGGATAAAAGCGCTATATAAAAAGCCGGCATTATCATTATTGGTATTCTGAAGGTGGTGTTGAGGGTATTCTGAGGGCGGTGTTGATGTTGCTGTGAGCGCTGTTGATGGTATTCTGAAGGTGGTGTTTACGGGTTGTTCTGTGGGTGGTGTTGATGGTGTTGTATTGTGGGTGGTGTTGATGTTTTTTCAGTGGGTGGTGTGGATGCTATTGTGTCGATGGTGTTTAGGGAGCAGCGGTGGAACAAGGGGACCATCCTGAAGGCTTCGGTGGAGTACATCCGCCGGCTGCAGAAGGAGCAGCAGAGAGCCAGAGACCTGGAGGTCCGACAGAGGACCCTGGAGAACACCAACAGGTCCCTGGAGCTACGAATCCAGGTACACACACCTGGTAGACACCTGGTACACACACCTGCGGCCAAACGCATAAACCATGTGGACACACCAAACATGCACTTTCCACACAGGGTTCAGAAAGTAACGAAATCCCTGGTTTCAGGATGATGAGGAGATATGAGGAAAATTACGTGGGAACAAACGTTTTATATTATTTATATATGAGGTTTTATATATGAGGTTATATATGAATTGGTTAGATTGCTTATAGGCCAAGGAACAGTTGATTCGATTTAGCTGAATCCGGATCCAGGAGACTTTTTGGTGTGCCTGAGGATGTGCTCTGCTGAGTCTGTGTTTATAAATGAACATTATGTATTTTATATATTTTATATATGAGGTTTAATATGAGGTTTAATATATTTACTGTATATGTGAGGTTTTTTATATCTATATTTGAGGTATTATATATGTTTTATATATATTACACACAAAATGAACACACCTGTTACACACACAGTAAACACACCTGTTACCTACTTCCTTGCTGTGTTTTGTAGGAGCTGGAGCTTGGGGCAGATGGCCTGTCATCTCCTGCCATGTCCTCCTCCACTTCCTCCCTGCGCCCCACCTTCTGCTCCTCCAGCGCCGCTATGGCCTCCATGTTGACTCCGGCCCTGGCCTTCATAGCGAACACACCCCCTGACCTGGAGCCCTTGAGCTTTGCGGAGCTGGAAGACCCCCAGGGGGCCCCCCCGGTGTTCTCCCCCGACCTACTGGGTCTGGGGGTCCTGGGGGACATCCTGATGGAGGAGTCTGGAGGGGGAGCCATGCCCCTGCTCCCCTCGCCCCCTGGAGCGTCCGGGGACAGCAGTAGAAGGAGCAGCTTCAGCATGGAGGACTGAGCAGCCATGTAGCCTTATTCACATCTGCGTGGTGAACACGCAGTGCATTTACACACACAATCCTTTCATACTGCGGGAGGGAATGGGGAGTAAGCATTCCAATGTACTTGTTGCAAATGGCAAATAAAAATCTTGTATCTTGTATCTTTATCAAATGTTATTACTGTACAAATTCAATTAAAAGCAGAGTCCCAATCAAACGCTGAGTCCCTTTTACTGGCCAGGTGCCGCTACATGTTTTGACAAATAAAGGCTGGTCTCAGTTAGAAGACGGGTATACGACTTGCATTCAAATGTCAGAACAAAACTCAGGAGAAGCAGAAGCCAGCATTAGGATGAGGGTCAAGAGTAAGTCTAGTCTGTTTATACAGTAAGTCTAGTCTGTTTATACAGTAAGTCTTGTCTGTTTATACAGTAAGTCTAGTCTGTTTATACAGTAAGTCTAGTCTGTTTATACAGTAAGTCGTGTCTGTTTATACAGTAAGTCGTGTCTGTTTATACAGTAAGTCTAGTCTGTTTATACTGTAAGTCCTGTCTGTTTATACAGTAAGTCTAGTCTGTTTATACAGTAAGTCGTGTCTGTTTATACAGTAAGTCCTGTCTGTTTATACAGTAAGTCCTGTCTGTTTATACAGTAACTCTAGTCTGTTTATACAGTAAGTCTTGTCTGTTTATACAGTAAGTCGTGTCTGTTTATACAGTAAGTCTAGTCTGTTTATACTGTAAGTCGTGTCTGTTTATACAGTAAGTCGTGTCTGTTTATACAGTAAGTCTAGTCTGTTTATACTGTAAGTTCTGTCTGTTTATACAGTAAGTCTAGTCTGTTTATACAGTAAGTCTAGTCTGTTTATACTGTAAGTCCTGTCTGTTTATACAGTAAGTCTAGTCTGTTTATACAGTAAGTCGTGTCTGTTTATACAGTAAGTCGTGTCTGTTTATACAGTAAGTCTAGTCTGTTTATACAGTAAGTCCTGTCTGTTTATACAGTAAGTCTGTTTATACAGTAAGTCTAGTCTGTTTATACAGTAAGTCGTGTCTGTTTATACAGTAAGTCTAGTCTGTTTATACAGTAAGTCTTGTCTGTTTATACAGTAAGTCCTGTCTGTTTATACAGTAAGTCCTGTCTGTTTATACAGTAACTCTAGTCAGTTTATACAGTAAGTCTTGTCTGTTTATACAGTAAGTCTAGTCTGTTTATACAGTAAGTCTTGTCTGTTTATACAGTAAGTCCTGTCTGTTTATACAGTAAGTCTAGTCTGTTTATACAGTAAGTCTTGTCTGTTTATACAGTAAGTCCTGTCTGTTTATACAGTAAGTCGTGTCTGTTTATACAGTAAGTCTTGTCTGTTTATACAGTAAGTCTAGTCTGTTTATACAGTAAGTCCTGTCTGTTTATACAGTAAGTCTAGTCTGTTTATACTGTAAGTCTAGTCTGTTTATACAGTAAGTCCTGTCTGTTTATACAGTAAGTCGGGTCTGTTTATACAGTAAGTCTAGTCTGTTTATACAGTAAGTTGTGTCTGTTTATACAGTAAGTCTAGTCTGTTTATACAGTAAGTCTTGTCTGTTTATACTGTAAGTCCTGTCTGTTTATACTGTAAGTCTTGTCTGTTTATACAGTAAGTATAGTCAGTTTATACTGTAAGTCCTGTCTGTTTATACAGTAAGTCTAGTCTGTTTATACAGTAAGTCTAGTCTGTTTATACAGTAAGTCTAGTCTGTTTATACAGTAAGTCTTGTCTGTTTATACTGTAAGTCCTGTCTGTTCATACTGTAAGTCTTGTCTGTTTATACAGTAAGTATAGTCTGTTTATACTGTAAGTCCTGTCTGTTTATACAGTAAGTCTAGTCTGTTTATACAGTAAGTCTAGTCTGTTTATACAGTAAGTCTAGTCTGTTTATACAGTAAGTCTTGTCTGTTTATACAGTAAGTCTTGTCTGTTTATACTGTAAGTCTAGTCTGTTTATACAGTAAGTCCTGTCTGTTTATACAGTAAGTCTAGTCTGTTTATACAGTAAGTCTTGTCTGTTGATACTGTAAGTCTTGTCTGTTTATACAGTAAGTTTTGTCTGTTTATACAGTAAGTCTAGTCTGTTTATACAGTAAGTCTAGTCTGTTTATACAGTAAGTCTAGTCTGTTTATACAGTAAGTCTTCTCTGTTTATACAGTAAGTCTTGTCTGTTGATACTGTAAGTCTTGTCTGTTTATACAGTAAGTCTTGTCTGTTTATACAGTAAGTCTTGTCTGTTTATACTGTAAGTCTTGTCTGTTTGTAGACTAAGTATTGTCTGTTGATACTGTAAGTCTTGTCTGTTTATACCGTAAGTCTTGTCTGTTTGTAGACTAAGTATTGTCTGTTGATACTGTAAGTATTGTCTGTTTATACAGTAAGTCTTGTCTGTTTATACAGTAAGTCTTGTCTGTTTATACAGTAAGTCTTGTCTGTGTATACTGTAAGTCTTGTCTGTTTATACAGTAAGTCTTGTCTGTTTATACAGTAAGTAAGTTGTAAGTTGTCTGTTCAGACTGGGTGGTGTGTTCAGACTATGTACAGTGCAGTAACTGTGATGAGTCCAGAAAGTCCAGCAAAGTATGTACGTGTAATGGTAATGACATGTTATGAAAGTGAAAGTGGCAGCACTCCTAGCAGTTCAGTAGGTCACTGCCTGTGCATAAAAACTATCCTCTAACCTGGTAGTCCTTGTACGGATGCTGCGCAACCGGTGACCTCCTCTACATCCGGCGACATCCTAGTTTATAGTACTGTATTAGACCTAGTGATAAAATGTTAATCCTGATTTACAGGACTGTATTAAACCTAGTGTGTGTGGCGTGTGTGTGTGTGTGTGTGTGTAGTTAAAGGTGGAATTCAAGATTAAAGATTCAAGATGTTTTTATTTGCCACGTGCAGCGTACAATGGAATGCTTACTTCCCATTCACTCCCGCAGTATGAATTTCAACAATACTATAATAAACTATTCAATACTATATTACTATTATTATATATATATTATATTATATATATATTATATTACTATATTAAATAGTACTATACTATAAATAACACTTTATACTACCTATGATATGCGATACTATATACTATCCTCTGTACTATACTAGTGACTGATGGATGATATATACATATGGTAAATTCTGCAAAAGCAGAGTAGAGATGGTGCCCAGGATGGTTGTAGTCCTTTGTGATGGAGATGGCTTATTCCGACATCTGGTCCAGTAAATGTCTTCAATGCATGGAAGTGAACACCTGATGATCTTTTCCTTCGTCCTCACGACCCTCCACACTCGTCAGGATGCTCTCTACAGTGCCATGGTAGTTGGCCTATTCCGCTTTTCCTAAGGCACCCCAGGGCATAGAGGCGCTGGTGTGCCTTCTTCAGCATGACCTCTGTGTTGCGGGTCGTCGGCAGGTTGTCGGAGATCTGTAGTCCCAGGAAACGGAAGCAGATGACGATTTTCCGTCTAGGCTGATGGTGGAGTGGGTGCCCCGGTGGCTCCTGAAGTCCACGATGAGCTCCTTAGTCTTGCTGACATCAGTGCGAGGCTGTTTTCCTTGCACCATTGCTTCAGCAGGACTACCTCATCTCTGTACTCTGTCTCGTCATCGTCGCTTATCGGGCCGATGACTGTGGTGTCGGCTCCAAACTTGATAATCTGATTGTTGCTGTGCGTTGCAGTACAGTCATGTGTGTACAGCTAGTACAGCCGGGGACTGAGGCAGCAGCCTTGGGGACCTGCCGGTCAGAAAGTCTTAGGTCCCTCAGTTTCAGGACCAGCTTGGAGGGAACGATGGTGTTTAACGCCGAGCTGTAGTCAATGAACAGCACGTAGGTGTTCCTCCTGTCTAGGTGCTCCAGGGCCGTGTGTACTGCTTGGGAGATGGCGTCGTCTACAGACCTGTTTGGTCTGTATGCGAACTGGAGTGGGTCCAGGGAGTCGGGAGGAAAGACCAGTTTCTCCAGGCACTTCATGGCTATGGGTGTTAAAGCCACTGGACGATCATCATTGAGGTTTGTTACCTTGGTTTTCTTAGGTAACGGCACAATGGTTGTCTCTTTGAAGCACGCTGGGACAACAGACTGTTGCAGTGATGCGCTGTATACGTCCATGAACACAGAAGCCAGCTGAGGAGCAAAAGTGTGGTTACATGTGTAGTTAAATGTGTAGGTAAAGATGTCATCATGGTTTATGACATGATGGTCGTGGTAATGGTCATGGTTATCACATCATGGTCTAGGATGGTCGGTTTAGTGATGATGTCATAGTAATGTCATGGTCTTGGTGGGTAAGTAAGTAAGTAACAAAGTAAAAATACAACTTTCTACTTTTACTCGTTAATTTGAACATGATCATTGATCATGGTCATGACATCTTGGTCTAGGAGGGTTGGGCTAGTGAAGAGGTCATAATGATGACATCATGGTCTAGGAGCCGAAGAAGAAGGAACAACATTCAGAGCAAAAGTCTAGGAGGTCGGTGGAGCAGCTGCAGTCCTCCCCTATCGGGGCCTGACACGCCTCCTCCCCACTGCAGCAACAGCCAGTGGCCTCGCAGCAGCAGATAGCCCCGCCCCCCGGGCAGGCTAGACACGCCTCCAGGGTGTAGCACATGGAGAGCAGCTCACAGAACAGACAGGACAGAACACACCGGAGACAGAGGTCTGGGAGGGAGATATAAACAGACTTATAGAGACTGATAGAGAGACAGAGAGAAAGATAGAGAGAGAGAGAGAGAGAGAGAGAGAGAGAGAGAGAGAGAGAGAGAGAGAGAGAGAGAGAGAGAGAGAGAGAGAGAGAGAGAGAGAGAGAGAGAGAGAGAGAAATATGGAGAGAGAGAGCAAGAGAGAGAGAGAGGCTTGTGTGTGTAGCTACGTTTCTCTGGAAGTCACAGTGTGTGCCTGATAAAGTGTTCAGTTTATGTTTCTTCTGCTGGAGTTTTGGAGTGCATTGCTACATTTTGTAAGACATTTGTCTGTGTGTGTGTATTACTGTGTGTGTGTGGAGAAGGTTTCTCTGGAAGCCAGAGCATGTGTCTGATAAAGTTTATTATATATATACACAGTATATATATATATATAGTATTATATATTTTTGTGTGTGCACGTGTATATTACTGTGTGTGTGTGTTCTTACCATCGCCAGCCGCCTCCTTGATGTGGGCGGGGTCAGCCTTGAATGGGGCGGGGCCAGTATGCAAGGGGGCAGGGCTTTTACAGGACAAGTTGTTTTCAAGGCAGGACGGCCGATGATTATGATGAAGAGGGAAAGCTTGTGTGTCTGAAGAAGAGGAGGATGGACGGAGAGAGAGAGAGCAAGCGGGCCGAGCGAGGGGACTGGTGATATCTGAGAAAGAGAGAGAGAAAGACAGAGACAGAGACAGAGACAGATAGACAGAGACAGATAGACAGATAAACAGAGAGAGGTTAGGCTGTATGTGTGTGTGTGTGTTTGTGTGTGTTTGTGTATGTGTAGTTTTATTTCCAGGTCAGTTCTGGGTAAAACAAAGAACATGGGGGTTGGATGGCGGGTGTTAAATAATAAATATAACGTATATATATTTAGTAATATACATTTGTGTGTGTGTGTGTGTGTGTGTGTGTGTGTGTGTGTGTGTGTGTGTGTGTGTGTGTGTGTGTGTGCGTGTGTGTGTGAGTGTGTGAGTGTGTGTGCATGTGTGTGTGAGTGTGTGTGTGTGTTGGAGTGTGTGTGTCATGGATCAGCCATGTAGGGGGCGGGGTCAGTGCGAACGCAGCGGGGCTTGTACAGGACACATTGTTTTCATGGCACGGAGGATGATGATGGTGAGGATGATGATGAGGGAAAGCGTATGTGTCTGAAGAAGAGGAGGAGGGAGGTCCAAGGTTACCATGGAAGCGCCCAGGTCTCTGCTGTTACCATTGATACCACCGCTGGTCATTTCTTTAGGGCAGTTGTTCTCAACTGGTCTGGCCTCAGGACCCACATTCTTCCTTAGTCATTAAGCCGTGTCTCGCGACCCACATTTGTAAACCACTCAAATGTATTTCACCAAAAATTGTGCAGGAATACATACTCATGTTAAAAACATGAATTAAACTAAATAAGTGCAACAAAACATGCAACGTGTAAATAAGGCTAAAAACCTATAGGCCTGCATGCTTTTTAAACAAGTTTAAACTGGCGATGCTTTCAAGATCAAGTTTCAAGAATCTAAATTGAACAGTATGACATATGAAATAAATAAAAGGCTTTTTAAACACGGTAAACGGGTGATGCTCATCAAGTTTCAAGAACCTAAATGTAACTGTAGCAGAGCACACATCCACCACGACCCACTCATAATAACTGGGGTCTCGACCCACCAGTTGAGAACCACTGCTTTAGGACACAGTGATATGGTTGACTACGACAAACACAATGTAATGATTATAAGTATACTTTGTATACTTATATATACTTATACTATATTTTTGGCGGCCACTCCCACACAGTGCTGATCACAGGGCTTATCAGAAAAAGTTTTAACACACATTGATAATGTTTATAAACGTTTATTCATGCTCACATTTTAGGTACAATAAGGCCCTTTTACATCACAAATGCAATTTTGATATTCTGCAGAGGAAAGATATGACCTTTAACTTAACTGTACGTTACTTCTACTTACTATCTGATCTGTGTGTGTGTGTGTGTGTGTGTGTGTGTGTGTGTGTGTGTGTGTGTGTGTGTGTGTGTGTGTGTGTGTGTGTGTGTGTGTGTGTGTGTGTGTGTGTGTGTGTGTGTGTGCGCGTGTGTTACCGTCCATATCGCCAGTGGCAGTTGGTTGGGTGCAGATGCATTCGGATTGGTTTAGCTTAATGTTGGCTCCGCCCACAGTGATGTCACAGTCTTCTGGCAGAGAGTCCTCCATCCTGACAATTCGACTTACCACTTTAATACTTACTTTAATACTTACAACTTGAACATTTAGTACTTACACTTAATACTTAAATAAAGATATAACTTCAACATTGAATACTCACACTTACAATACTTAAATAGATATAACTTGAATGGTTAATACGTACACTTAATACTTATAAAGATAGAACTTGAACATAAACGTAAATACCTTCTTTGTCATCTAATTTCCTCTGTCATTTCAACTCGTGAATAATGGTGAACGCTCAGTTAGTTAGGAGTTCACGAGACAAACAAACACGACCTGTTACATAATTATGTTTTAAAATAATAATATTGGCAATAATAATGCGACTAATAACGCTCAGTATTGTAAAGAACCACCAAGGACCAGCAGTCAGGGGAGACTTCTCTCTGGAAGATTACATCTCCACTGGGCCCCCAAGCGCGGAGGAGCAGCACCTCCACGCCCCCTGCTGGCGGACAACGCCCACTGTTCAATATCGATTTTATATGTATATAGGAAATATACATGACATTAGATTAAAGAAAGGATTAGATTAGATTAGATTCAAACGTATTGTCATTGCACAGCACTAAGTACAGTAAAGCAAAATTAAATTGGCATCTAACCAGAGTGCAAATGTTGCAGTAAAGTGCATAGTAATACAATACAATGTACAGTGGTTAAATAGGATGTCAAAACAGTACAGTAGGTATAAAAACAGGTATAAAATAACTTGCATAGAGTAGGTATGCCATATGTGCAGATATAGGACTATATATATATATATACAGGTAATTATCAACAGGTATTGAGCAGGGGTATACCGTTATATCAACAGTTGTAGATACATATATATATAAATATATATTTATACAGCAGGGGTAGGCAGTTATATCATGGAGATGGATACAGATACGTAAAGTACAGTAAAAACGTACATGGTTATAATACAGGTTTGTAAAAAATAGATATATATGAAAACTATAGGTAGAGAGATAGATATAATGATGAGATATAATGCATAAAAACCTAAAACGTTAAGTCAAGTAAATTATATATATATATATAGTGCAGTTTGGATGTATTTTGAATATAGAGTGCGTGTATATAAGTGTATATAATATACTTTAGTAGGGCTGTAGTTTACGGAATCGTCCACTAGGCGTCGGTGTGGTCGCAGCTCCCCACTACCAGCATCTTCCCCGCATTGTTTACACCGCAGAGGAAGAGCGGCGGAGACAAAGCAGAGATTTGCGCTGTTTGCGGGAGTTAATGCGGTACAGTGTTGTCGTGGTCGTGCCTGTCTTTGCGGGGTTTTTGCGGGTTTTGGATATTTGCGGTGACCGAGGCGGTGGATAACGAGCCGTTATCTGCACGCTAGACGAGGCGTGTGTCCGCGGCGACGCGCATGGTGAGTGGAGGACGATGAGCGCGCCCTGCGGGGACGAGCCTGCGTTAGGATGCTGCAACCGAATCAGCTCTGTCTGTCTGTCTGTCTGTCTGTCTGTCTGTTTGCTGTATCAACACCGGAGTGTTTATTCCTCATCTTTCTTTCTGCCTGCCTGCTTACCTGCCCGCCTGACTGACTGACTGACTGACTGACTGACTGTTGTATCAACCAGTGTTTATTCCTCTTCTGTCTGTCTTGTTTGTCTGTCGTTTCATCACCAGAGCGCTGATTAATCATTTGTTTTTCTATCTGTACACAATAGTAAAGAATCTCCTCTGTCTGTCTGTATGTCTGTCTGTCAGGAGTCTGCTCCACAGTGTGAGGAGGAGGAGGAGGAGGAGGAGGGGGGAGGGGTTGCCATGGTGCTCTCCAGCGCTCCTGTCTACTGTATCTGCAGACGACCTGACATCAACTGTTTTATGATGTAAGCCAAACATCTGTATCTCCCCTTTAAAACATCTGTATCTCCATCTTTAAAACATCTGTATCTCCATCTTTAAAACATCTGTATCTCCATCTTTAAAACATCGGTGTCTCTATCTTTAGAAGTCTATATCTCCACTTTAAAACATCTGTATCTCCCCTTTAAAACACACATATCTCCAACTTTAAAACATCGGTATCTCCCCTTTAACACATCTGTTTGTCCTTCTTTAAAACAACTGTATCTCCACCTTTTAAACAGCTTTATCACACCTTTAAAACATGTGTGTCTCCCCCTTGTAAACACCTGGATCCTTACCTTGAGAACATCTGTAACTCCATCTTTAAAACAGCTGTATCTTCCTGTTTAAAATATTTGTATCTCCACCTTTAAAACGTATTTACCTCCCCCTTTAAAACATCTGTATCTCCCCATTTAAAACATCTGTATCTCCCCCTTTAAAACATCTGTATCTCCCCTTTAAAACATCTGTTGCTCCCCCTTTAAAACATCTGTATCTCCCCCTTTAAAACATCTGTATCTCCCCCTTTAAACATCTGTATCTCCCCCTTTAAAACATCTGTATCTCCCCCTTTAAACATCTGTAGCTCCCCCTTTAAAACATCTGTATCTCCCCCTTTAAACATCTGTATCTCCCCCTTTAAAACATCTGTATCTCCCCTTTAAAACCTCTGTATCTCCCCCTTTAAACATCTGTATCTCCCCCTTTAAAACATCTGTATCTCCCCCCCTTTAAACATCTGTATCTCCCCCTTTAAAACATCTGTATCTCCCCTTTAAAACATCTGTTGCTCCCCCTTTAAAACACCTGTATCTCCCCTTTAAAACATATGTATCTCCCCCTTTAAAACATCTGTATCTCCCCCTTTAAAACATCTGTATCTCCCCTTTAAAACATCTGTATCTCCCCTTTAAAACATCTGTATCTCCCTTTAAAACATATGTTGCTGCCCCTTTAAAACTCTTTATCTCACATTTAAAACATCTGTATCTCACCCTTTAAAACATCTGTATCTCACCTTTAAAACATCTGTATCTCCCCCTTGTAAACATCCTTATTAACAATTGTTTTAAACTATATATTTCAAATCGATATAACCTGTAAAGCACCTGTACCTTTAAAACATCTGGATCCTTACCTTGAGAACATCTGTAACTCCATCTTCAAAACATCTGTATCACCTTTAAAACATCTGTATCTCCACCTTTGAAACATCTGTATCTCCACCTTTAAAACATCTGTATCTCCCCCCTTTAAAACATATGTATCCCCCCTTTAAACCTCTGTATCTCCCCCTTTAAAACATCTGTATCTCCCCCTTTAAAACATCTGTTGCTCCCCCTTTAAAACATCTGTATCTCCCCTTTAAAACATCTGTATCTCCCCCTTTAAAACATCTGTTGCTCCCCCTTTAAAACTTCTTGATCTCACATTTAAAACATCTGTATCTCACCCTTTAAAACATCTGTATCTCACCCTTTAAAACATCTGTATCTCACCTTTAAAACATCTGTATCTCCCCTTGTAAACATCCTTATTAACAATTGTTTTAAACTATATATTTAAAATCGATATAACCTGTAAAGCACCTGTACCTTTAAAACATCTGGATCCTTACCTTGAGAACATCTGTAACTCCATCTTCAAAACATCTGTATCTTCCCGTTTAAGACATCTGTATCTCCCCTTTTCAAACATCTGTATCACCTTTAAAACATCTGTATCTCCATCTTTAAGACACCTGCATCTCCCCCTTTAAGACATCTGTACCTCCACATTTAAAACCTCTGTATCACCTTTAAAACATCTGTATCTCCGCCTTTAAACATATTTATCAAAACCGTAAAATAACAGTCTGTCTCTCTCTTGCCTCTATCTTTCTGTCTGTGTGCTGCCTGTCTGTCCACCAGTGGGTGTGAGAGCTGTAATGAGTGGTTCCATGGGAAGTGTGTTGGCGTCTCAGAGAAAACTGCCAAGACCATAACAGTGTGGTTCTGCCAGAGCTGTCAAGGTTTGTAACACCTCATGTATAACTATCATTACTACTAGTCATGTATAAGTATTATTACTGCTAGTGATGTATTACTATCATTACTACTAGTCATGTATAGGTATTATTACTGCTAGTGATGTATTACTATCATTACTACTAGTCATGTGTGAGTACCATTTATACTAGTGATGTATTACTATCATTACTACTAGTGATGTATTACTATCATTACTACTAGTGATGTATAAGTATTATTACTGCTAGTGATGTATTACTATCATTACTACTAGTCATGTATTAGTACTATTACTACTAGTGATGTATTACTATCATTACTACTAGTCATGTGTTAATAGTAATACATCACTAGTAGTAATAGTACTAACACATGACTAGTAATAATAATAGTAATACATCACTAGTAGTAATAGTACTATTATTACTACTAGTCATGTGTTTGTACCATTATTATTAGTCATGTACTACTACCATTACTATAGTCATATAGTCATGTGTTAGTACTATTACTACTAGTCATGTTTTACTACAAGTGATGTACTAGTTCTAGTCATGAATTAGTACTTAGATGGAGGCCTTAAATGGCAGCAGAGATGAGCCCAACAGGATTCAGGTGTGAGACCCTCAATCCGCCACACGGGGAGCACATGGGGCAAACAGGAAGCGGGCCAAAGATGGGGGCGTCGCCTGTAAACAAAAGCACATGGTGCGGACACACCCACTCACACACAGACAGTCCAGCACACAGGGGAGAACTATGAAGAGGAACTGGGCTGGGGCGTGACAGATATGGGAACTCCAGGGTCAGGCATTCCAGGGTCTGTGGATCTAACAGGCTTGTACATCTGCATATCATCAGCATGCAAATTAAAAGAGAAATCATGTCTGATTCACGTGGCCAAAGTATAATGAAAATATAATTGGTCCCAAAACTGACCACTGAAGCGCACCACTAAACAGAAGAAAAGAGTTGTTCAGAGACACCTCCTATTGGACAGGGCAGATGAAAAGCATACCAAAGCTGTACCAGATATCCCCAGGGTTAAGGAAAGTGTGTCTCCTTCTATCTATGGTGCCAAAGGCTGTGCTCAGGTCAGGAGGACTGAGCACATTAAAGGAAGCCATCAGCAGCCATTCAAATGTTGTTGGTAACCGTGAGCAGTGTCAGTGCTGGGATACTTCCAGGAAACCAGATTGATGCTTGCACTTGAAAAATGTTGTTTTCCAGTGCAGAGAGAAATGGCTTGGACATTGTTTTTTAAAATGTTAGATATACAAAGTATCCTGGAAGTTGGTCTAACGTTTTGAGGGAGAGAGGGATCCAGCCCAGTGGGTTCACAAATAGACCAGGAGACAAGGAGCTGAGAACAGGGCTGACAGATTCCCTCACATGTTGAGTAGAAACCTTGTTGTATTACATCAAGATGGCTGGAAGGCTCTAATATTTGATGTTCTGTTTGTAAACTCTTCTAAATGGTCAGACAAGGTAACAGGATCAAGGGTTGGGTGAAGTGGCTTTGAGGGTAATGGAGGCTCTTATTGACTCCACTGTATCACTGAAATCAGATAAATACATCTCACAATCACCTTCAGCTTGGACTTGAGGAGAAGCTGTATGGACATTCTTAAATACAAGTCTAGGGTTATGTTGAAAAATAGTGTACCCTAACATCCTTAACCGTAATATTGTAGTGTAATAGTAATAATAATCATAATAATAATAATAAAAATAATAACAATACAAATAATGAGAGATCCGATTTTTTCTATTTGGCCAATATTTTTGTCAATTCTAATGACAGCCCAGGCTAGGTTTTTTATTAGCATTGCAAATGATAGCCCAAACTAGCTCTGTAATTAGCATTGCTAATGATAGCCCAGGCTAGCTCACTTATTAGCATTGCTTATGATAGCCCAGGCTAGCCCCGGTGCTGTCTCTGATGCAGGTAACGACGGCTCGCTGGAGATCAAGTTTCGGCCGAAGAAGCTAAGGGAGGATCCAGAATATGGCTCCGCCCCCAAGGCGGACAGGAGGCGGGGCTCACAGGTAAATATTGGTTCCCTAAAACGATTTCACTTCCTGTTATTCATCCCTATGAATGTTCACACGTTTGTAAGGACGACACACATGAATTTACACCAAAATAACGTAAATAAAGTTTTCAAGTAAAGTATTGATTAAACAGAATGACTCCTGAGAGGAGCAGCATTAGTGTGGGTAATGCTAATGCTGTATTGTGTGTTCCAGGTGAAGCGGTCAGCCCGTATGTGTGGCGAGTGTGAGGCGTGTCTCCGGACGGAGGACTGCTCGCTCTGTGACTTCTGTAAAGACATGAAGAAATTCGGCGGTCCCAACCGCATCCGCCAGAAATGCCGCATGCGGCAGTGTGAGGTCCGGGCCCGGGTGAGGATTAATAGTGAGAGGTCCTGGTTAGGACTACTAGTGTAAGGTCCTGATGAGGACTAGTAGTGTGAGGACCTGTAGTGAGGTCTTGGTGAGGACTAGTAGTTTGAGGAGTAGTAGTGTGAGAACCAGAAGTGAGGTTCTGGTGAGGACTAGCAGTGAGAGGTCCTGGTGAGGACTAGTAGTGAGTGAGCTAGTAGTGTGAGGACCAGTAGTGAGGTCCTGGTGAGGACTAATAGTGAGAGGTCCTGGTGAGGACTAGCAGTGAGAGGTCCTGGTGAGGACTAGTAGTGAGTGAACTAGTAGTGTGAGGACCAGTAGTGAGGTCCTGGTGAGGACTAGTAGTAGTGAGGTCCTTGTGAGGACTAGTAGTGTGAGTACCAGTAGTGAGGTCCTGGTAAGGAATAGTCATGTGAGGAATAGTAGTGTGAGGAACAGTAGTGAGGTCCTGGTCTATATGTTACATGTGATGTGTTGTAAATGTTGTTGTTGAGCAGAAGATGCTGCGCGTGAAGGATGAAGAGGCTGGAGGAGGACAGGGGCGGTGCCTCCAGAGGAAGGGGGCAGGGCAGCTGTCGGAAGACGATGATGGATTCAGCGAGAGTGAAATAGAGCTGTACCAGCAGTACCAGGCTGCCGGCTTCAACCACCTGGTAGGTGTAGTGTGTATGTGTGTGTGTGTGTGGATGAATTTTTATATGATATACTTTATATTTATTTATACGTATACCGGTATATATATTCCCGTTAGGTGTGGCAAAGTGAGGAAGAGGATGGGGAGTCGGACCCTGCCGTGAGGAAGAGAAAACCTGCTGTCAGAGTGAAACATGTCAAGAGGAGACAGAGGAAGACCAAGGTAACACACACACACACACACACATTTGAATCTAGATTTTCTCTGTTTCTCTTTCATCTCCTCTTCCCCTCTCGCTCCTCCTCTCCTCCTTTTTCTCTATATATCTTCTCTCCTCTCCTCTCTCATCTGTGGTGTCCTCTCCTCCTCCCACACCTCCTCTCCTCTCTCCTTTGTCCTCTCTCCTACCCCTTTCCTCCTCTCCTCTCTCCTCCCCCTTTTCTCCTCTCCTCTCTCCTCCTCTCCTATCTCCTTTGTCCTCTCTTCTCCCATCTGTCCCCGTCTCTCCTCTCTCCAGAAGTCTCTATCTGAGTCCAAGCCTCACCGCCACAAGCCCAAGCAGCGTCATCGCGAGCGCCTTCGTCCAAGCGAGCGAGGAGGCGAGCGAGGAGGCGAGCGAGGAGGTGAGCGAGGAGGCGAGCGAGGAGGAGAGGGGACTCAGCAGGAGCAGCCTGGGGGTCTACATCAGTGCTTGGGACCAGGCTGTGTTGAATCAGCTAGAAGTGGATCCAAGTACTGTTCAGAGGACTGTGGTATGACATTAGCAGCTAAGTGAGTTTCGTCTTGGTTAACTACTTCAAAATGTTACATTATATATTTTATATATATTTATATTATATAATCAATGAGGTATCTGCCTAACTCAGCCCTGCATGCATTGTTTTTCTCTAGACTCCTAATTGGATGTCGTTGATTCAAAGTCTTGATTAGTGAGCGGACCCCACACCACCAGCAGGGAGAGCTGTGGGTTTTGCTACTGTTTTAATAGTTCTGTTTAGTTAATAGTTTTAGATCTAATGGAATGTGGATGACCAGGTGTGGTTTGATAGCAGAGGTTGTCGGACGTGTTGGCATTCAATCTGCAGCCAGAATGAATCGTGGGGTGGTAGTGAATGAGGTCAAGCGTGTCCTCTTATCACTTTTTTACTAGCTTTACGAGTTAACTAGCGTCTTACTAAGTAGATTGTTTGCTTGTTCGTTAGTTAGATATTGTTATATTGTTTGCCAACTTATTGTACTTTTACCTGCACTTATTGTATTTTTACCTTGTACTATTACCTGAACTTATTGTCCTACCTGAGCACTGGTTCAGTTCTTGGAGACGTGTTAGGAATGAAATGCACTTTTGACTTCTGGTGACGAGTGGTTCTCTTTTGTTGCACCCACTATTGTTAGTCGCTTTAGACAAAAGCGTCTGCTAAATGACTATAATTGAATGTAATGTTTCCGATAGTTTACACCCACGAAACTTAAACAAAAACAATCTTGTCCGACATCCCCCAAAATGCTTTCCTTGTGTTAAGAATGAATACATTGATCTATATATAAACAACTTCACAGACACTTTGGGAACGCCCTCTACATCTGGAGGATTGAATACTCCTTATTGGTCACATACACACATACAGTGAAATGTGTTTCTCTGCATTTAACCCATCCTAGTATTAGGAGCAGTGGGCAGCTATTGTATCTACAGGGGAGCAGTGTAGGGGTCTGGAGCCTTGGTGCTCAAGGGCACCTCGGCAGTTAGGCCCAGGTGTTTCGGGGACTTGAACCGGCAACCTTCCGGTTCCCAAACCAAGTCCCTACAGACTGAGCTACTGCTGCCCCCACTTATTTTGAAATCCAACGTTTCCTAAAAAAAAGTGTCCATTCTGTGTTACAGAATAAAATATTTAGCATTGCGACACATGGCTGCAAAAGACTTCTAAATATGTTACAGATATCGTTCACATATGTTAATGAAGAACGGCTGCTCTTTATTCTTGGAGCTGCTGAAAGCAACTTTAATTCATCAAAATGGAAGCTACTTCATTTCCTCCACAGACAGCAAAACACAAATTGTAGAGATCTGGATGTTGTTTGGTTGCTATGGTGATGGCCAGAGTGGGTAGATTACAGATCTTATGAAGCTGTGAGTCATCTGAAAGACCTTATTGAACAGAAGTGTGACTCAGATGTCATTTGCTCTGCAGTAGAGGAACTTCTGATATTTTGGTTAACACTTTTGTCACGTTTCCTTCTTTGTTTTGTTTCATTTATGTATATTAAAAAACGCAATGCAAATTAAAATAAAATCCAATCTCTCTCTCTCTCTCCATGTCTCTCTCTCCATCTCTCCCCATGTCTCTCTCTCCATGTCTCTCCATCTCTCTCCATGTCTTTCCATCTCTCTCCATGTCGCTCCATGTTTCTCCATCTCACTCAATCTCTCTCTCTCTCTCCATGTCTCTCTCTCCATCTCGCTCCACGTCTCTCTCCATGTCTCTCAATCTCTCTCCATGTCTCTTTCTCTCCATCTCTCTCCATCTCTCCATGTCTCGCTCTCTCCACTTCTCTCTCCATGTCTTTCTCTCCATGTCTCTCCATCTCCATGTCTCCATCTCTCTCTCCATCTCCCTCTCTCTCCATCCCTGTACCTCTCTCGCTCTCTCTCTCTCTACCTCTACCTCTCTCCCTCTCTCTCTCTCTCCCTCCATCTTGTAGTCGTATCTATGAGATTCTACCTCAGCGTATCCAGCAGTGGCAGCAGGGTCCCTGCGTGGCGGAGGAGCGTGGCAGGAAGCAGCTGGAGCGAATCAGGAAAGAGCAGCAGCAGGCTCGGCTCCGCCTTTCTCAGATGGAGCGACGCTTCCTGGAGCTGGAGGACATCATCACAACCGCCAAAAGACAGCTGGTTCAGCAGGACGAGGAGGTGTCCTACAGTCCTTCTATTGTCCTACTGTCCTCCTACTGCCTTACTGTCCTACTGTGCCCCTTCTCTCCTACATCCTGTTGTGCTGCTACCGCCTTACTGTCCTCCTACCGCACTACATTTGTACTGTCCTTTGTCTGTTTGGTTGTCCTATTTTCTGTCCTCATTGTGTGTGTGTGTGTGTGTGTGTGTGTGATTCAGGTTACTGAGGGCGATGGAGACGACACAGACCTCCAGATCTTCTGTGTATCCTGCAGTCACCCTGTCAACCCCAAGGTGGCACTGAGACACATGGAGAGATGCTACACTAAGGTACACACACACACACACACACACACACACAGGTGCTACACTAAGGTACTCACACATACACACATAACATGGAGAGATGCTTCACTAAGGTACACACACACAAACAATACTAATAACACCAATGTGTGTGTGTGTGTGTTAACAGTATGAGAGTCAGACTTCCTTTGGTTCCATGTACCCGACGCGCATCGAAGGGTGAGTCTGGCTGACACATCTTTCCTTGCTTAGAGAGGTGATGCATTGTATTGCAATGTGAGTGTGTGTGTGTGTCTGTGTGTGTGTGTCTGTGTCTGTGTGTGTGTGTTCCAGGGCTACACGGCTGTTCTGTGATGTGTATAACCCCCACAGTAAGACGTACTGTAAGAGACTGCAGGTCCTCTGTCCGGAACACTCCCGCGACCCCAAGGTACCTGACCCCTCACCCTGACTCCCAGTAGAACCAGTAGCAAACTGTGGTTGAACTGATCAGCCAGTAGAACCAGTAGCAGACTGTAGAACAAGTAGCAGACTGTGGTTGTACTGGTAGCTCCCAGTAGAACCAGTAGCAGACTGTGGTTTTACTGGTAGCTCCCAGTAGAACCAGTAGCAGACTGTGGTTGTACTGGTAGCTCCCAGTAGAACCAGTAGCAGACTGTGGTTGTACTGGTAGCTCCCAGTAGAACCAGTAACAGACTGTGGTTGTACTGGTAGCTCCCAGTAGAACAAGTAGCAGACTGGGGTTGTACTGATCAACCTGGTCTACTGGTCCCAATAGAACCAGTAGACTGCAGTATTAGTTGAATGTACTGAAATGTATTAAATATATATGAAATCAGATAAATTGCAGGCCCACTGATAGAAGTATTGGACTCGTGAGAAAAATTAACTCATGATCCTGGTGAAATCTATTTTATTCAGTATAGAACCTGGCACATGTCAATCAACGTTCCCAAAGGCCTGGAAGTCTGTGTCATGACACCACAAGACTGGACCAAAATATGATGGAAAATATAGACCAATAAAATGGAAGAAGAGTGGTTAAAGAGTTCCCAAGTCGTTACTTGACTGAAACTGCTGGTGTTGTAGGGGCCATCTGACACCTCTGAGTTATAATGTCCTTCTTCCTAAACCATTTTACTTTCTGAAAACACTACGAGATGGAAATGGAACACAAATTTGAGCATGGCTCACTTCACTAATGGAACTGCTCCTTAGGCGTGCCCCAGAGATCTATCCTGGGCCTCTTTACTCTTTAGCTTATATGTGAACGACCTTCCTACGGGGTACCAGTACCTCAGTCTGTTGGGACTTGGCTTGGAAACCGGAAGATCGCCTATTCAAGTCCCTGAAACACCGGGGCACTGCCGAGGTGTTTCGGGGGACTTGAACCGGCGATCTGCCAAGGTGCCCTTGAGCAAGGCACCAGACCCCTACACTGCTCCCCGGGCGCTGTATATAAAAATAGCTGCCCACTGCTCCTAATACTAGGATGGGTTGTATGCAGAGAGACTAACGTCAGGTCATTTCGAGCAACGAAATGACCTGACCCACCACAGAACATACACAAGTTACCGCAGCGGCGGTGCTCCCACTCCTCCAAGGTGAGGCTGGTGCGGCCCACCTGTATTGGCTCCGGCTCCTCCCGGTGTGGTCCTGCAGGTGTCCGGGACATCTCAGATGACGCTCTCTGACGCGTCGCTGAGCAGTGACTGGGTCCCGACTGTCGTCGCTCCTGTCTCCGGGCCAGCATGCGTTGATCCACCCGTGACGCCAACTCAATGAGTCCGTCAAGCGATGCGGGTAAATCGAACGGAACCAACACGTCCTTGACGTAGTCGGCCAGACCCGTGAGAAAAACGTCACATTGTGCGGCCGCGTTCCAGTCGCTCAGACAAGCTCGGGTTCGGAAGTCTATGGCGTACTCTACGACCGGACGGGTACCCTGACTCAATTTAGAAAGTCCCCCCGAGGAGTCAGGGCCTAGAGAAACGGTTCCGAATACCCAGAATTCCCGGAAAGACGCACAAGCCGCCGTCTGTCGCTCCCACTCAGCTGTTCCCCACAGCCGCGCTTTACCGGTCAGGTAGTTGACAGTAAATGCCACCCTCGCAGCCTCGGACACGAAGGTGTTTACAGTGTGGTTACAGCCCAGCGGTGCTGGCGCTGAGGCGGGGGTGCGGAGGCGGAAACATCGGCCGAAGCGACCGGCGAAGTCTGGGTCTCATCACGCTGCTGGATCTGCGTGACGAGCAACCCTACCGTCCGCTTTAGTGCCACGATTGACTGAGCCAACTCCAACAGGTGTCCGCTGTGATGAGAGAGGGTGTCCTCAGTCCTCTCGAGGCGGTCCTCCGGTGTGGGGGTGTGCGCTGGGTCCATCCTGGCCAGATTGTTCTATCACAGGTTAGGTTCGGACCCAAATGCTGCACACAGACACCTAAGGCAGATAGTGGTATTTATTGCGATAAATATCAAACAGACAGGGATAGGTAGAGACGTAGTCGGGGACAGGCAGGTGATCAGAACCGGGGCTGGGTAGACGAACCAGGCAGGGACAGGCAGAAGCGTAGTCAGGGACGGGCGGTAGATCAGGAACAAGACAGGGCGGGCAGGACCAGGGCAGGCAGGGTCGGCAACAGGAATCAGTCCGGGTACGCTGGAGAGTCTGTGTCATCAGGAACAATCTGGCAAAGTATGAGTGTGCGGGGTAGACTTAAATAGGCCGGTTAATTATCATGCGCTGCAGGTGTGGGGAAATGTAAATGCGGGTTGACGCTGCCCCCTAGTGGAGGCAGGGTGAATAGCCATTGTGACAGCGACGGCAATTACGTAATTTACGGAGATTCTCCAGGAGTGTCTTCCCTATGTAGTGAGTAGTGAGTAGTGAGTAGTGAGTGGTAATTTTGCTGAGTTGTACATAGTTGCACTCTATGATCCAATAGGACACACCTGTCCTATTGGATAGGACACACCTGTCCTTCACCTGATCACCACTTGGCCCCAAGCTTGAAACAACATTCTGAGACCTATGCACAATTTATACCAAAAAGCACCTACGAGGTATCATCACTGTCATACAATAACAAAGTACCACCTTTTTGGGTACTTGTATCTGCCTCGCTTACTCCTGGTTAAAGTACAAAACGACTCACAATGTTGCTCCTCCCTCCACTGACAGAGTTCTGTCACTATGCTCAGAGAACATCAGGCAAACACCAGCGTCTACCAGACTGTGAAGTCCACACGCCCACTGAATCTGGTGTCCTCTACTGGCTTTCTCCAGTAGAGAACACAATACCCTGGACTATCAGACAATGCTCTACTGTCTGTAGTTTTAAATCACAGCTGAAATCATAACATATCATAGCCCTGTTTGAACTATACCTTCTGACGTCCCGATTATCTTGCAGATCTGCGAATGAAGCTACCTAGCTAACTCGGGACGGTCTGTGATGTCCATTGTCCCCTTTTAACTAAATAAATCCATGCATGAACCACGGCAGGTGTCTGTGGACGAGGTGTGTGGCTGTCCGCTGGTGAGGGACGTGTTCCAGCCCACTGGGGAATTCTGCCGGGTCTCCAAGAGGAAATGTAACAAACATTACTGCTGGGAGAAGCTTCGGCGCGCAGAGATAGACCTGGAGAGAGTTAGAGTGGTATGTATATTATTACAATTATTATGATTAGGATTATTATTAATAGTATTATTATTATTATTATTATTATTAATAGTATTATTAATAATATTATTATTATTAGTAGTAGTAGTATTCTAATTTATTGCCATATTGTCAGTGTTTTACTAGTGTTGATAGTGTTGTACTAATATTTGTAGTAGTGTTTTTATGAGTGTTTGTAGTATTGTTTTTACTAGTGTTGATAGATTAGATTAGATTCAAATGTATTGTCATTGCACAGCAGCACAAGTACAGTACAGCGAAAATAATTTAGCATCTAACCAGAGTGCAAATGTTGCAGTAAAATGCATGGTAATATAATATGATTTACAGTGTAAATGTCCAGGTTAAAAGACAGTCTAGGTATTAAATGGGATATAAGCATTATAATAATAGGTATATGTATATACAGGTAAGTGAGTATTTAACAGGTAGTGATCAGGGGTATGCTATTATTGAAAGTAGGATAAAAATATATAAATGTAAATGTACCGGTATATACAAGTGAGCAGAAATAAATGTATGGCAGATATAAATGTATATGTTTATACAGGAGTAGGAGCAGTTCTGTCAACAGATTTTAATATATATGGCAGGTACAGTAAACAGGTATCTTATTAATAATATGTAAAGTATAGAGAGGTAGGTAGTTGTGATACAGTTTTTTTTTTCTTTTTTCCAGTTAGTCAGAGACATTGGTCATGATTTATTATTATAGGTGTTGAGCAGAGGTGTGGGGCAGGGGGGGGGGGTCAGCAGGGGGGGGCAGCAGGGGGGGGTGCAGCCGAGGGTGACAGCAGCAGGGGGGGGGGGGACAGCAGGGGGGGGGGGGGGTGGGGGCTGTCTTCGTGGTGCACAGTTCAGGGAGATGACAGCTGAGGGGAAGAAGCTGTTCCTAAGCCTGCTTGACTTGGAACAGAGGTTTCTATAGCGCCTCCCGGAGGGGAGGAGGGCAAACAGTCCATGGTTGGGGTGAGAGGGGTCATCTCATATTTTTTGTGCCTTCCTCAGACACCGTTTGTGGTGGGTAGTGTTTATTGCAGGGAGGGGTAGTCCAACGATGCGTTGGGCGGTTTTCACCATCCTCTGCAGCGCTTTCCGGTCAGAAACAGTTCAGTTGCCGTACCGCACTGTGATGCAGTTGGTGAGGATGCTTTCAATAGCACACCGGTAAAAGTTCACCAGAATCTGAGGTGACAGGTGGGCTTTCCTCAGTCTCCTCAGGAAGAAGATACACTTGTGTGCCTTCTTTACCTGTGAAGCAGTATAGTGCTATACGACTGTTTGTAGTAGTGATTTTACTAGTGTTGTACTACTGTTTGTAGTAGTGTTTTTACTAAAAGTTTTACTAGTGTTGATAGTGGGCCTATGGAACGCCCTCCCCAACCACATCAGACAGTCAGACACCCTAACATCCTTCAAACAGGCCCTCAAACCCACCTCTTCCCCAACATCTCACAACTGCTTTCTCCTGCTAGACTCCTCCATGCTTTCATCATCATCATCATCATCATCATCATCATCATCATCATCATCCACATCATCCACATCATCATCATCATCTTCTTCTTCACCTTCATCATCATCATCCTCCACGCGCTAAAAAGCGCAATATAAATCAAATATATCATAATTTATTATTAATGCTACTAGTATTGTACTAGTGTGTATGGTGTTACCAGTGTTGATCATTTTGTGTTGGTACTTGTGTTGTTCTAGTGAACAAGTGTTGTTATAGAGTTAATAGTAGTAATAGTGTTGTATTTACTAATGTTGATATTGTTGTCATAGTGTTACTAGTGTTGATAGTGTTGTCATTGTGCTACTAGTGTTTGTACTAGTGTTTGTACTACTGTTGTCATAGTTTTTTTTGGTTTTCTCCTCTAGTGGTATAAGCTGGACGAGCTGTTTGAGCAGGAGAGGAATCTCAGGACAGCGATGACCAACAGAGCTGGACTGTTGGCTCTGATGCTGCACCAGACCATCCAACATGACCCCGTTACTACAGACCTACGATCCACTAGAGACAGATAGACCTACCATCCACTAGAGACAGACCTACAGTCCACTGGAGACAGACAGACCTACCATCCACTGGAGACAGACCTACAGTCCACTGGAGACAGACCTACGGTCCACTGGAGACAGACAGACCTACCATCCACTGGAGACAGACCTACCATCCACTAGAGACAGATAGACCTACCATCCACTGGAGACAGACAGACCTACCATCCACTGGAGACAGACCTACGGTCCACTGGAGACAGACCTACGGTCCACTGGAGACAGACAGACCTACGACCCACTGAAGACAGACCTACGGTCCACTGGAGACAGACCTACGGTCCACTGGAGACAGACCTACGGTCCACTGGAGACAGACAGACCTACCATCCACTGGAGACAGACCTACGATCCACTTTAGACAGACCTACGGTCCACTGGAGACAGACAGACCTACCATCCACTGGAGACAGACCTACGATCCACTGGAAACAGACCTACGGTCCACTGGAGACAGACAGACCTACCATCCACTGGAGACAGACCTACCATCCACTGAAGAGAGACCTACGGTCCACTGAAGACAGACCTTCCATCCACTGAAGAGAGACCTACGGTCCACTGAAGACAGACCTACGGTCCACTGGAGACAGACCTTCCATCCACTGAAGAGAGACCTACGGTCCACTGAAGACAGACCTACGGTCCACTGGAGACAGACAGACCTACCATCCACTGAAGACAGACAGATCTACGATCCACTGGAGACCGATAGATGAGCATCCACTGGATCAGACGACAGGCAGAGTGTTGTACTGTATGGGTTAGGATTAGTCATTTGTATTTAATGTAGTTTTGAATGTTTCTATGTTATGTGCGTTTGTTTATATATATATAGTGTGTGTGTGTGTGTGTGTGTGTGTGTGTGTGTCTATATATAGAATAGGAACTCAACAATTCATCTCCTCCAAAATGCTGGCCCTTGTTGCCATGGAAACAGATGTCTCCCTGACTATGTCCAAAATGCTGGCCCTAGTTGCTATGGAAACTGATGTCTCATCTCCCCCACTATGTCCAAAATGCTGGCCCTAGTTGCCATGGAAACATATCTTGTCTCCCTGACTATGTCCTTTTTTAGTTTACGACCTGTGTTCTTTAACAACAGCTCACTTTTATGCAACATACAACATAACCCAAACCGCGTTTGGTGATATTACATGTGTTTTTTACATCATATTGATTTGTTAGGTGATATTTCAGAAGGTGTTCTCTTATTAAAACTACCAACATTTTATCAGTATGTTTGTTTAATCTTTGGGCTTGTTCAAATGAAATGCTGATGATATGGAAGGGTTAATAGAGAGATAGAGGGATGATAGAGGAGACACAGAGTGATGGAGGGATGATAGAGGAGAGACAGAGAGATAGAGGGATGATAGAGAGAGACAGAGTGATGGAGGGATGATAGAGGAGAGACAGAGTGATGGAGGGATGATAGAGGAGAGAGAGAGATGGAGGATGATAGAGGAGAGACAGAGAGATGGAGGGATGATAGAGGAGAGACAGAGAGATGGAGGGATGATAGAGGAGAGATGGAGGGATGATAGAGGAGAGACAGAATGATGGAGGGATGATAGAGGAGAGACAGAGAGATGGAGGGATTATAGAGAGATGGAGGGATGATAGAGGAGAGACAGTGATGGAGGGATGATAGAGGAGAGAGAGTGATGGAGGGATGATAGAGAGACAGAGTGATGGAGGGATGATAGAGGAGAGACAGAGTGATGGAGGAGAGACAGAGTAATGGAGGGATGATAGAGGAGAGACAGGATGATAGAGGAGAGACAGAGAGATGATAGAGGAGAGACAGAGTGATGGAGGGATGATAGAGGAGAGACAGAGTGATGGAGGGATGATAGAGGAGAGACAGAGAGATGGAGGGATTATAGAGGAGAGACAGAGAGATGGAGGGATTATAGAGGAGAGACAGAATGATGGAGGGATGATAGAGAGATGGAGGGATTATAGAGGAGAGACAGAATGATGGAGGGATGATAGAGAGATGGAGGGATGATAGAGGGATGAAAACACATCCTGTCTAAAAGAATAGACTGTGTGAAGTTCTGTGGTGCCTTTGAGCTGGCCTTGCGTGGCCATGATGAAAGTGATGGACAGAAGGGCGACATTTCAATACAAAAAGTAATTGTACATAATGTAATTAACAATATGTAATTGTAAAAAATGGTATAGCCCCCCCTGGTGAAAAATGCACCAGCCGCCACTGGCCTGAGGGGAGGAGAGTGGCGAGTCAGAGATAGCCTTGCGAGACACAACATTCGTCCAAGTGTTAGTCTAAAGGAATTGGAGCGACCTCCTCATTACGCATAACGCTTTGAGAGAGGGCGAGTAGACAGCTGGGGGGCGTCGTTCAGTAAAGCGTGGTACTCCCTGGCCCCTACCGCTATTACATGGAGAATCATCAATCGGAGAATCCACAGCATCCGCTGTGGATTTTACAGCGATTTATCAGGGCGCCGCTCGTGGGTCGGCGTTTGGGACCGATCCTCGGCGGCACTGATCACCCAGCCTAGATACCCAGCCTAGACAGCCTTCCGGCTGAAGGGAAGGGGACGTTTGCCCAGCCTTTACCCGACAGCCGTCCGGCTGAAGGGAAGGGGACAGCAGGTCGGGGTCCCGGGGACTGGCTCTGTGACTGGCACGCAGCGTCGCCGGAGCGGAGCGTGGTGAATCCCCAGCCCGCTCATAGAGCACGCGGGGACGCCGCCTGACGGGGAGCGAAACCTCAGCGGTGCTTCGCCGACTAGTCGTCGCCCTACAGCCATAGGCCTGAGGGGAGGAGAGTGGCGAGTCACAACATCGCCATGCGGTTCCTTGACGACAATGACGGTGTCAACGTTGTCGCTCTCGTCGCCGTCGTCTTCACTGACACGAGATGTTTCACCGGTGAGGATATCTGCTCAGCCAATCACAGCCCCGCACACGACTGCGCAGCTCTGTGATTGGCTGAGAGACAGGGGACGGCTGACTGACACAAACAGCAACCCATTACCGGATCGCTACAATATATACACGAAATAAACCTATTTTACCTATTGTTGACTCGATGCAGTAACATTTTTCGGGCCACTAGAGGGGGCAATGCCCTGACAAACTCCGCCTACGATAGTCATAGTCTCTCTCTCTCTCTCTCTCTCTCTCTCTCTCTCTCGCTCTCTCGCTCTCTCGCTCTCTCGCTCTCTCGCTCTCTCGCTCTCTCGCTCTTTATTAGCGCTAGTAGTCGCTCTATTAGCGCTAGTAGTCTCTCTCGCTCTATTAGCGCTAGTAGTCTTTCTATTAGCGCTAGTAGTCTCCCGCTCTATTAGCGCTAGTTGTCTTTCTATTAGCGCTAGTAGTCTCCCGCTCTATTAGCGCTAGTAGTCTTTCTATTAGCGCTAGTAGTCCCCCGCTCTATTAGCGCTAGTAGTCTCTCTCTATTAGCGCTAGTAGTATTTGCATCATGTTTCATGTTCTTTGTACAACCTTGGGACAGAGGAGGACAGAGCCAAGTTCAAATAACTGCCATTCATTAGATCAGGAAAACCGCAGACTTTCAACACATGGGTGTGAGAGAAAAATGTTATTGTATTTTATACACATTCTATTCCCGTTTAAATAAGTGTTGAGCACATTTAGTTATATGACAAAGCCATGCTAAGCCAATCACATTAGTTACATTTGGAACATGTGTTGCCTGCGTGCACACTGGGATGCTGTTGCGAGCATGCGCACAATAAACGGTCTTGTGAACTCAGACCAAAGAGATGATGGTTGTGTGTGATTTCTCTCCGTGAATATAGCCTAGCTAAGTAAGAGGTAGCTAACCACATTGGTGACTGATATAACGTGCTGCAGAAATGTCTAACGCTACAGGTTATGGGCCCAGTCATGCAGGCCAAAGGTGGTTCAGACTTTTATTCGACGGTGAAGAGAAAAGTTACGAGCTCTGGGAAACGAGGTTCCTCGCGCACATGGAGTTACGTGGTCTCAGAGAAGTTATCTCGGAAGACCCGGAGATAGATGGGTATGACGAAGAAGCTCTCGCGGAAGATGAAACCAAGAACGGTGAGGCATATGCAGAGCTAGTGCAATGTCTGGACAACAAGAGCTTGTCGTTAGTAATGAGGGACGCGAAACGTGATGGAAGAAAAGCACTGAATATTCTTCGCGAGCACTATGCAGGAAAAGACAAACCCCGCGTGGTGAGTTTGTACTGTGAACTTTCCTCGCTCCATAAGGCTAGCAATGAAACGGTCACTGACTATATTATTCGAGCAGAAACTGTATTCACGTCATTGAGAAGAGCAGAAGAGCACATTAGTGATGGGCTTCAGATAGCTATGGTAGTTAAGGGGCTACCTGATTCATACAAGCCATTCGTCGTGCACATCACCCAGACGAATGACACTGTAACGTTTGGCGAGTTTAAAACGAAACTGCGAAGTTATGAGAGTACAGAAAAATATGGGAAGAGTGACGTGAATGTTGAAGAAGACAACGTGATGAAATCTAGCGGGGCAACGAGGTCACGAGGACGAGGAAGAGGAAAGAAAATGGACCTGGCTGATGTTGAGTGTTACACGTGCGGTAAAAAAGGACACATGGCCAGAATATGTCCTGACGGGTACCACGTGAGAAGAGAGGAACGAAAATGGGACACACCACAGCGAGGAATGGGGCGAAGTCGAGGACGAGGCCGTGACCATGTGATGAAAGCTGATGGAGAGACGGAGGCAGAGCCTACATCTTTCAGTTTCTTCAGGATGAGTGACTGCCCTACACAGAGAGGGAACAAGAAAGGTCTAATGGTCGACTGCGGCGCCACAGCACACATGATCAACGACGCCACAAAGTTCAAAACAGTTGACAAGAGCTTCAGACCCGAGGACCACATGATCGAGCTGGCCGACGGATCCAAGGTGAGCGGGATGGCTAAGATGAGGGGAGACGCTGAAGTCTGTTTGCTGGACAGCGAGGGACGACAGGTGACAACGAGGCTCAAGCAAGCGCTCTACATCCCATCTTTTCCACAAAACATCTTTTCAGTCAAAGCAGCGACAGCCAACGGAGCTGAGGTCCACTTCAAGGACGGTAATGACTGGCTGGTCAACAAGAATGGTACCAAGTTCAAAATGGACGTGTATGGTAGGCTGTATTACCTTAGCACAGTAGAGGATGAAAATGTTGATGAAATGTATGGGTGTCATGACATTCAAACGTGGCATAGGATACTTGGTCATTGCAATTTTGATGATGTTGCAAAATTAGAGAAGGTGGTTGAAGGGATGTCTATAAAAGGGAAACATGACATGTCCAATCAAAACTGTGAAATATGCACACAGGGCAAATTTACACAAAGCAGAAACAGGCATGCAGATGCTAAAGCTACAACTGTGTTAGAGCTAGTTCACACAGACCTATGCGGTCCTATAGAACCAGCAGATAAAGATGGGTACAGATATGCAATAGCATTTACTGATGATTACAGTGGGATGATTTTTCCATACTTTATCAAAGCAAAGAGTGACGCGACAAAAGCTACTGAAAAATTCATAGCAGATGTAGCGCCATATGGAAAGATAAAGTGCATAAGGTCTGATAACGGCACAGAGTTTACGGGACAAGAGTTCCAGTCTCTACTTAGTAGTAAGGGATTAGGCATGAGAAGAGTGCACCCTACTCACCTCATCAGAATGGAACTGCCGAAAGAGGTTGGAGAACCTTATTCGAGATGTCACGATGCATGCTATTGGAGAGTAACCTCCCAAAGCAATTATGGACATATGCTGTACAGACAGCAGCTCAAATCCGCAACAGGTGCTACAGTAAGCGGCTAGAGCAGACACCTTACTGTGTTTTCACAGGAAAAACACCTAACCTATCTAACATGAGGATATTTGGCTCTGAATGCTATGTATATAAGCAGGATAAGAAGAAGCTGGATTCTAGATGTGAAAAGGGGATCCTTGTAGGCTATGACAAATACAGTCCAGCATACAATGTGTATTATCCTGAGACAGGAAAAGTCCTAAAACATAGGCTGGTGAAATTCATCACCAAAGGTAGCGCAGATAGCCAGACTCAGACAGATTGTGACATGGGGGAAGACTTTGAGAGTTATGCAGATACACCACCAAAGAGAGTCAACCAGGTACAGGGACAGCCTAAGGAGCGTAAAGAGTCCAGTGGTGAAGAGACTGCTGAGGCAGGTCCTACCCAGATAGATAGTACTGAGAGAGAAGAGGGAGAAAGGAGATACCCTACGAGACAGAGAAAGGCTCCAGAATACTTTAAGGAGTACCAGTGTAAAGCTGAGTGTGATGGTGACGAAAGTGAGAATGTAGATTATTTCTACAGAGTAGCTTATGGTGTACCTAACACACTTAAAGAGGCAATGGACTCTAAGAAGTCAAAAATGTGGGCTGATGCGATGAAAGAGGAGATTAATTCTTTGACCGAGAATGAAACTTTCACTCTGACTCCACTGCCAAGAGGCAAACAAGCAGTGGGAGGTCGCTGGGTATATGCAGTGAAAGAGAGCCCAGATGGATCTGAGATTTGTAAAGCCAGATATGTTGCAAAGGGGTATAGTCAAGTTGAAGGGATTGATTATAAAGAGACCTTTTCACCAACAGCCAACATGACCTCTGTACGAGCATTAATGCAGGTGGCTGTACAGGAGGATCTTACTATACACCAAATGGATGTGAAGACTGCTTACCTCCATGCTCCAATCGACTGAGGTATATATGGAGCAGCCGGAAGGTTTTGAAATCAAATCAAAAACAGGGGAACACTTAGTGTGTAAACTAAACAAGTCATTGTATGGTTTAAAACAGTCCGGGCGTAACTGGAACATGTTACTGCATGATCACCTTACAGAGAACGGTTTTGTGCAAAATGATGCTGATCATTGTGTCTACAGCAGAAATACTGAGAATGAGAAAGTGATTCTGTTAGTATGGGTGGATGACTTAATCATAGCAGCGAGTGACAACACCTTACTCACTGATGTCAAAGAAATGTTGAACAAAAGGTTTAAGATGAAGGATATGGGTCCACTTAAACACTTCCTGGGTATCGATTTCAGACAGAGTGATGGAGAGATCAAAATGACTCAAAAGAGACATATAGAGAAGATGTTAGCAAAATTTGGAATGTCTGAATGCAAACCGAGATCCACCCCATGTGAGCAAAAGTTAAACTTTGACAGTGAGGGTGAAGTGATTGATTCAACAGGATACCGAGAGATAGTAGGTAGCTTGATATACATTATGACATGTACTAGACCTGACCTGAGCTGGGTGGTTAGTAAACTATCTCAATACCTAGCAGAACCAAAGCAGCAGCATTGGGCTACAGCCAAACACCTACTGAGGTACTTAAAGGGTACTATAGATCAAGAGCTACACTACCAGAAATGTGAGGAAAGCGTTCTACAGCTGGAGGGGTACAGTGATGCTGATTGGGCAGCCGATAGGGATGATAGGAGGAGCACAACTGGATACTGTTTCAGCTTAACTGAGAATGGTCCAGTTATATCGTGGAAGAGCAGGAAACAGCCAACGGTGGCATTATCCACCTGCGAAGCTGAGTATATGGCACTAGCAGCCACTACTCAAGAGAGTATGTACCTTGTACAACTACTAAGAGGAATAGATAGTTGTAACCAGCATGTACCAGTCAAGATATATGAGGACAACCAGGGGGCGATAGCTTTATCTAAGAACCCAGTATGCAGACAGAGAAGCAAACATATAGACATAAAGTATCACTTTGTACGGTCTGCACACACAGAAGGGAAAATATGTATAGAATACTGTCCTACTGCAAACATGGTAGCGGATGTTTTTACCAAGCCAGTGACAAAGGCTAAGTTTGAGAGTTTCAAGGGATATTTGTTTGGAGAGTAATGTGAACTGGCAGATGTAAATGTTTTGAAGTCTTAAGAACACTGCCAGTATGCCAAATGTTTTATTTTGGAGTTTTGTATTTTTGGTTTTATTTACCATTATAGAGAGCTATACACATGTCTTTGAGTGGGAGTGTTGAGCATATTTAGTTATATGACAAAGCCATGCTAAGCCAATCACATTAGTTACATTTGGAACATGTGTTGCCTGCGTGCACACTGGGATGCTGTTGCGAGCATGCGCACAATAAACGGTCTTGTGAACTCAGACCAAAGAGATGATGGTTGTGTGTGATTTCTCTCCGTGAATATAGCCTAGCTAAGTAAGAGGTAGCTAACCACATTGGTGACTGATATAACGTGCTGCAGAAATGTCTAACGCTACAATAAGTGAATTCATTCATTCATTTTCATGACTTTATAACTTCACTAAACCCAGAGCAGACCTGCCCAATATGAATATGCCTTATATTATACAGTGGTTCCTAAAGTCTTTAAGGTCCTGTACCCCTCACACATTGTACCTCCTGCCAGTGTGCGAACTATACCACGGTCTCCGGGGGAGCCGGGATTTTTATTTTTTTTGCGGGGGTAAATGCTGATCCGTGCATTAATAGCAACAGCACAGACAGGCCTATTATAAAGAGAAAATCTGTTGCACACGGGGTGGTGCCGCAGGTCTACATTTACATGAAACGTCCCGATGGATCATGTATGGGCTACGCAAACTTCAATCAACTTGATAATAAATAATCCACGGACCACCAATGTAACGTTTGACTGTTTAATTAAATCAACTTAAAATGACTCAAAAACAGGCTACATTGTTTCACATGGGCTATAGCCTATTATGGCTGTAGCCCACACAGAGCCGAACACACGCGATAAGAGCAGCCAGCGGCACCAACCATGAACAATATTAATATTAATAATACAGCTATAGCACAACACAACCCTCTCACTGCCTGGAGAGACGCGACGCCACACACACCAGCTACATTCGGTTGGTCTTCTTGATCAGGTTGTTTGGCCGTCTTTTTAAAGAAATTGCCCAAGGTAAGTTGTTTTTTTCTTCTCGACGTGTCAGCAGCAGCAACAATGCCTGGTAAACATGCAGCGCTAACTAAACGAGCTTGTGAGTGAGTGGCCAGTGGGTGGAGCTGCGGGCAGCGTGCAAGCAGGCGACACTTTTTTCATGAATCATAAACTCTAAATATAATTTTATTTCACACCTTTGAAAAAAAAAAACATGCCCAAAATAGAATTTATTTGGTCATCATATCAGTATTTTAGAGAGCTCCCCCCAAATTTCACAAACCATGTTCCCAGGGGAGCTCATGTCACCACTAGGGGAGCTATAGCTCCCCCTGCTCCCCTCCAGTTCGCACCCTGCCTCCTGCTGTGTACCCCCTCTACCTCTCATCTGATGTTACATATGAAGACAGGACAGTGTTATTAACTATTTAGCTCTTTATTCAGCCTGCTACAAAGCCCTCTCATATATCAGCCGCATTGTAATATGGAACATGAAACCTTAAACCATGTCTCACTGCAGTAGAGATGGTAAAACATCTGGAGATTTAGCAGGAAACTTAAGGTTATTTTTTGTCGAGTAACGCTCCTGCTCGTCCCCGTATATATTTGTGAATGTTTTTCTAGAACTTTGCGGTAGGTTGTGGAACCAAGACACTCATCCAGATACCTTGAAGTACTCTGAGCGTCTCTGTGTACAGCAGAGACTTTTGGGTTGTGATACTTTGTGACCCATCTCCATGTCCTTGGAGAGCAGTTCCAGAGCCTCTTTGCGTTGTCTTGCGGTACTTTCTGTAGATCTGTAGACTGAAGTCCCGCCACCGCCCGCTCACCTCTTAAGATTAAAACAATCATGTTAGCAATGAAGTCCAACCGCAGCTGGGCCCCGATCCCCAGGGAGCGGAGCTAGCCGTGGTGCTGATCGGTCAGCTCGCTCATTCAGTTATTTCATTCAGGGGTCAACGAAAGAAAGGCTGTGGATATTGGGGAACACAGTACCTCTCATCTGAGAGTGGATACAAGAGTCAAGAGACAAGGTACAAGATTTTGAGTTGCCAAGTACAGTGGAATGCTTGCTTACAATTCCCTCCCGCAGTATGACATTCTAGAACAATACCAATAAATACTATATACAATAAAAATCAACAGAAATTAACAATAAAGTAGATGGATGATATATACGAATGTTGAATTGTGCAAAAAACATTTAAAAGCATTTTAAAGTGCCAGTAGTGCAGCAGCATCATGAATACAGTGCAGTAACTATGATGAGTCCAGAAAGTCCACCAAAGAATGACAGTATAATGTTAACGACAATGTAGGAGTCAAATAGCTTATAATTGCGTAGGTGTTTATAATAATTAATATTATGCTATTTTACGTAATTATTTTATTTGGTATTCATGTTTATGCATATATGTGTGACAAATTTGGTGCGTGTTCCTTTAAGAGCGGAGAACACTCACTGGTTTGAAGCTCGTTTCTCGTGGATAAAGTGGGCTAAACAAGTGGATTAACAAGTGGAGAAGTGTGCATTTTTAACGGGTTTTTTTACGTGTTAACATTGCGTGGATATAATTCAGGATTATATTTTGGAAGGAATTCGTTCGTTTGTTTTTGTTCTTGTTTTTCGTATAATAAATGCTGAAAAAGACAGGAAACACGAGTCAACCAGCAGCTCCTCACGGGCCTTAGCCCACAGACCATGTTATGATAGAGTAATGTTAATGACATGTTATGATAGAGTAATGTTAATGACATGTTATGATAGAGTAATGTTAATGACATGTTATGATAGAGTAATGTTAATGACATGTTATGATAGAGTAATGTTAATGACATGTTATGATAGAGTAATGTTAATGACATGTTATGATAGTAGAGCACTCCTAGCAGGTCATAGGTCACTGCCTGGGAACCTGCTGCGGAACCTGCGACTGGACGGTAGGGGGGTGGGGGGGGGGGGAGAGATGGAGCCCGGGGTGGTGGCGGTCCTTAGTGATGGAGATGGGTGGCGGTCCTTAGTGATGGAGATGGCCCTTATTGATGGAGATGGTCCTTAGTGATGGAGATGGTCCTTAGTGATGGAGATGGCCCCACACGGTGCTGCCTCCTCCCAGCTGGAGTCCTGCTGAGGGGGAGAGCTGCAGGTCTTCTGGCCATCGGACGTCTCCATGTGAGGACCAGGCACCGCCGCTGCCCGCTCAAACCTTCCAACAAAAACACTAACGTAATGAAGTCCAACTGCAGACAGTCTGTACACGTCTGGATGGGAGTGATCGTCTGCATGTGGATGGTAGCTACATGCTGTCAGTCAAATGGACAAGCCATAGCACCGCACGTGTTCCCTAGAGACGTGTTTTAAACACAATGACAAGAGACACAAGTATTTAAAATGCTTATACCAAAATACCACTCACAACACCTTTAAAGCCATTCATTTATACACAATAAAAATACTTGAAATATGCACAACATAACATCTCCAAGACTGTTGTGTTTGGGTGCATGACTATCTTTGGTCAAAATGTAAAGTTTTATAGTAGGAAGCTCAGCTTAAAAAGAGCATAAACATGGCAACAGTAAGTACATCGGAGTCTGAGATACACATTATACATCATATACATGTAAAAGCAGTCTACTAGGTATAAACAAACTGTTACTATGGTAACCATACTGGCCAGAGGTATAACATAGGTATGAGATATGTCCAGATATAGGTGTGTATATATGTATACTTTCCTGTATATATATATATACACACCTATATCTGTACATATCTCATACCTATAAACAGGTAGTGAGCAGGGGTGTGCAGTTATATCAAGAAGATACATATATATAAATGTATATACAGCATGGAATGAGCAAGGGTATGCAGTTACATCATAAGTTGTACATACATATATATCTATATCTCTATATATATATATATATCTATATATTTAATATATATAATATATATATAATATATATATATATGTATATGTCTATATATATAATATATATGATATATATATTATACATATATTATATATATATATATATCATATATAATATATATATGATATATATATGATATATATGATATATATATATTATATGCTGTCTTTCTGACAGAACGAACACGTGACCTACGAGGCCTCCTGAAGACGCGCGATGGAACGCTGACCACGGCGGCCCTGGCTTCAGTCCATCGAGACTCTGGACAGGTGCAGACGGCGAGCACGAGACCACGGAGGAGTTGACGATAAGTCGATTGATCACCGGAACCGGAGCACCGAGGACAGCGACCATGGGGGCGTGTTATTCCAGACAGGTAGGACCACACCTTCATCTCACCTGTGCTGTACACCTGCTCAAAGAGGCGCGCATTTACTTGACATTACATTTATTTATGTTATTATTCAAATGTAAACAGGTGTTTACCGCGGACGCTCGGTTTATAAGCACTCGACCTTATGTTTACTGCGTTATATATCGTGTTGTGGTTCCGTAAACACTTAGTTATCGTTCGAAGGGAGACATTTTATTCTTATTTTATTGTAGTACATTGGGTTTTGTTGTTGTTCCGTGAACCATTGTTAGTTGTTGTTATTATTTGAATGTCGACATATTATTCGGTTTTTAGTTGTATAGACTGATTTGCGCCGCGGGAATTCTCAGTGCGCGCGGTGCGTGTTGACCAATCAGGAGGGGGCTGCGCTCTGACGTCACGCCACTTAGAACCTAGACCCAGAAAGAAGCTTCGTCTCTTCTTTTTTCATGTACCACTTAAATGAATGAACACCAGTGGAGGATAGCATCAGAACCAAGTGGTCCGCCCCGACTCAACGTAGCGCTCTCTTTATTTAAGAGAGGGATATATATATAGATATATATATAGATATATAGATATATATATATATATAGATATATATATATATATATATATATATAGATATATATATATATATATATATATATATATATATATATATATATATATATATATATATAATATGTGCTTGTGTATTCTTGATCATTAATTGATTTTGAAAAGTCTGCCATGTTTTATAATGATATATATATATATATAATAATGTTAAATATAATTAAAATGTCTCTTTCTTCGAACAGCGTACCACGGATGACGACGATGAAACACCCGACGTCGGATCTGCCCATTCTGTGGATTTATCGGTTCCACAGAATTCCCCTTCCCGGTTCTCCAGTTCTCCTTTCCCCCCTGCTACATCCCTCCCTGTCCCTCAGTCTGCTTCTCTCTCCTCTCTTCACCTCACCTCTCCCCTCTCCTCCTCTGTGTCATTAACTAATGATATCTCTCCTTCTTCCTCCCTCCCCTCCTCTCCCTCTCCCACAGGAAGCCTGGATGGCCGGTCCAGCTCTTCCTCTGTAGGATTGGACTCAGACTCCCAGGAAGGTGGAGAGCAGAGCAGCTCGGAGAGCTCCCACCACAGGTAAGAGTCGGACTGAGAACCGCTCATTAGCTCAAACCTTGTGACATTTCAAACTGCATGCAGTCATGCCTTTGGCCTTGTCATTTCAAACATCTTACACAAAGACTTATAAACGTATGACTGCCTTTTCAGCCTTCCTGCAGGAGCTGGGAGCGGGCTACAGGAGGTGGAGACCACCGCGCCTCCTGCTGAGACAGAAGGTACATTTAAGAACACATCCAGTGAGTAGACTTCATGTCCCACTAACAAACTATTGTCTAATCTGTCCTGTTGCTCTGTCCTCAGACTTCTCAGAGCCACGCGGTTCTGCATCTCTGGAACGGTATGTGGGCACTAGGAACCATCAGCAAAGAGATCCATCAGCACAAGACCAGTTTAGACATTACACACATATTGATGAATAAAGGAATACATTTGACTATTATATGATCGGTCCTTGTTAATCACACTCTCTTTCTGGCCCTGTCTCTCTTCCTGTCTCTCTATCTTGCAGGCAGTTGATTGGTGCAGAGAGCAGCCGTCTGTTGTCGTTCTTCAGCAGCTCAGGGCGGGACCGGACCCAGCCAGGACAGAAGACACTGGGGTAAGATACACACATTACATTTCAGCTACTCTTGTATTAAATCACCCTCTTGTTTTGGACAGATAACTACAACCCCTTGTTTTCCATAGTTGCGGGTGGGTTTACTGTTATGATGGTAGAACATTCTAACATACAGGCTGGTTTATTGACTACTGCATGTGTTCTCCTGGCCCAGGTTGCCCAACATTGGAAACAGCTGCTTCCTGAACTCGGCTCTGCAGTGTCTCTACAGTCTCCCCAGCTTCAGCGGTGACATCAGGAGGCAGGAGGCTCTCTGGAGTCCCCAGAGAGGAACCTCTCTGAACCTGCTGAGGTCCAGTAGATAACCACACCCTTAGCCCTCACACACCAGAGTACAGCTGGGATGGTTGATTCCCTGACATATTGACTGCTCCACTGGTACAATATGAAGTATACTGAATGCACTTGGTCTTCATGTGCTTTTCTCCAGGGATTTGGGGGAGCTCCATAAATCCCGAAAGGGTCAGCGCTCCTACAAAGACAAGCGGGGACTCCTCCGGTCCATCAAGAGCAGTTTGGCGGAGTTCAACGAAGAGTACAACGATTACTCTGAGCAGGTACGACCGACGACTCCAGTGCTCCTTATCTCTTGCGTAATGCAGCGTTTAAAGAGTGAAAACATTGAAGTGCCCTGCTGGTTTCTGACAGGACGCTCACGAGTTCCTGCTGCTCCTCTTCATGAAGCTGAAGACGGAAGCCGAGACCCTGCAGTGGGCCTCCTCGTCGCCCAGCTACGTTTGCCCCGTCCAGAACTTTGAGTTCAGACTGCAGTGTGTCCGCACCTGCTCCAGGTAACTCCTGACTACACTGAACTGACCTCATTGTTAACTCACCGTAACCCTTCATTTGTGACTAACCATGGCATATTGCTGAGATGGTGTAATGGTTCCAGTACTTTTTGCTTTGAACTACCAGTTAAATGTTTAGTTTTCTTTGTGTCTTTATAGCTGTGGTGACAAGGTCTTCCAGGAGGAGAAGCATAACAACTTGTCCTTGGACCTCCATCCTTTGTTGACGGGTGGCCTCGAACTCTACTTCAAGGTCAGTACACATGTTGTGTTGAGTGCGTTAGATGACTCTGGTCCTTTGCTGGCTTTGGCTATGATGCTACAACCGTGATGCTAACAGTGTCTTGTTCCTCAGGCTTCAGAGCTGGAGTGCACCTGCTGGCGGTGCTCTGGTCGCCAGGCAACGGTGGTTAGGCATTTCCTCACTCTGCCCAGGTGAGTCCTGAACTGTTGTTTAGTCATGCTGCTGTGAAGTACATTCTCCATGATTCTACCAGCTGTATGTGTACGTAGCGCTCTGCTGATGAAATGCGTCTTTCAACAGAGTGTTGGTGCTTCACCTGAAGCGCTTCCACCGCGATGGCCGAAGGATGAGGAAAGCCACCGATGCCGTCAGCATTCCTCCACTGCTGTCGCTGGCCTCCCTGGTGGGAGAGCAGGGGGACGCAGCTGGGCGGGACACAGGTAAGAAAATATTTCTAGAATTGAAATTTCCCTCCAACAATGACTCTGTTAGTACTTATTGAACTTTAACCTGAACTTATTGTACTTTTTCCTGAGCACTGGCTCAGTTCTTGGAGACTTGTTCTCGAGTTGTTCTCTTACCTTCCTTTGTTGAAACACACTATTGTAAGTTGCTTTGGATATCAGTGTCTGCTAGATGACCTATGTTATTTAATGTAATGTAATGTGAGTTGTGAACAGGATTGTTGCTATGTTTCTCAGCACCAACAGACTTTTCAGGAGACAAGGAGAGAGAGCACCAGGACGTCAGTGTGGTGAGAGAGAGGGACAGATGGGGAAAGAGGGAGAGATGATAGCAGAACATGCTGCAGAACAGGGTTGTGATTCAACAGAAAAGGCCCTGGATGTTGAGGTAGAGTAGGGTTAGGGTGAGGTTCTCTGTAAAATCACTCATGTTTCTCTGCAGAAGGATCACTGCGACCAGACCTCCTACCGGCTCTCAGGAATCGTCTCTCACCTCGGGGACAGCATAGACACCGGTAACTTGGCGTTTCTTATGTACCAAATCTACACGTGTACGGGACATGCATAAGACACTACACACAACCCCTGGGGGGCCACATGGTACCACCATGAGCTAACGGGATGTCCTGTGTCCCCCCCCAGGCCACTACATCAGTGACACCGCTGGAGAGAACGGCCCCGGATGGCTCACCCTCAACGACCGGGATGTGAGGACCACAGCGGAGACCACGGTCCTGAAGACCAGAGACCAGACGGCCTACATCTTGTTCTACTTCCTCTGGTAACACTTCAACTGAAAGAAACCAATCCAATCCAATGCATCTTTTGAAACTAAAAGGCTCTTTTACTTAGCGAACCACCGTCTGTCTTCTGTGTGTCTTATCTTTATAGCGGAGCAGGCAAGGAAGACCGTGTGGTCCCGGGTCAGAACTAGGAGTCATCTGGAGCCCATGGTACTAGTCTGCCCTCAATGTTTCATCCCAGCACTTAACTACTAAATGTTATTGATTGAAACCGTTCTGATCTATTTAGATTGTTTTATGTTGTTTACGTGGAGAGACCCAGAGGACTCAAGGACCACTAGATAAAACTTCCAAGAATCATTTTATTTACAGCATTTTATGGTATTACAGAATTTAATTATATTAATTGTTATTTCAATCGGTTCAATCGGTTCTTTTTGTCTTCCAATAATCATTTTATTTACATCATTTTATTGTATTACAGAATTTAATTAATTTAATTATACTACTTTAATTAATTAATAAAAAATCAATTTGGTTGAATTGGCTTTGATTTGAAAGGCCTTGAATTGGCTTTGATTTGAATTAATTTAATTAATTAATTTGGCGTGTGCCCCCTCTGAAGTCCTTTCAATGTGTGTCTCTCTCTCGCAGTCCGGCTCAGGAGAGGAGGTGGTGCAGAAGCAGCGTCTGGCTGCCCTGTAGGAGGAGCGTCTGGCTGCCCTGCAGGAGGAACGTCTGGCTGCCCTGCAGGAGGAACGTCTGGCTGCCCTGCAGGAGGAACGTCTGGCTGCCCTGCAGGAGGAACGTCTGGCTGCCCTGCAGGAGGAACGTCTGGCTGCCCTGCAGGAGGAACGTCTGGCTGCCCTGCAGGAGGAACGTCTGGCTGCCCTGCAGGAGCAGCGTCTGGCTGCCCTGCAGGAGGAACGTCTGGCTGCCCTGCAGGAGCAGCGTCTGGCTCGTCTGGCATCGCACCAAAAAAAAGAAAGTTAAACCCTTAACAAATTCACATTATATTGTCAAATAGATTTTATGTTTTTAGCAGTAGTCGTTAAGCATGTTTTACAGTCGACTGGCCAGGTCTGTGTTTCTTTTTATCAGAGAGCCCAAGACAGATGGAGAAGGAGGAGAGAGAGATCAAGAGAAAGAGCTTCTCTAAGGTACACATTTGAATCACTGCAAAATAACCTGCGCACTGTGGTGACAGTGAATGCTCAGTTCCTTCTCTCTCTCCAGGAGAAGCAGGAACACAGCTGCACCTCACCCCCTGATGCTGATGCTGCTCTGCCAGATGACCGCCACATCATGACCGGCCCACAACACCACCGCCTCTCATATTCATGTACACCCGTCTCTGTGTCCAATAAAGTTACACACATTGGCACACATTCCTGATTGTTCTATATTTATTTATTTACGTAAAAATGTTGCCACTGCACAGTAGAAACGCTTATTTTATGAAAAAAAGCTTTTTATTGACCTTTCTTAATTCACTTAATAGCTGATCCAATGACCTAATGCACAGGTCTACTCTGTGTTGTGAACAGTGGCGGCCGGTGGTTGTAAAATGAGGGGAGGAAGGAAGGTTCTCCTGGTGAAACTTGGTGTGGTTTGGTGTTAGGCGGGGGGAAGACGGGGATCTTAGTGAGGGCATATGTGAGCAGGTAAAACCCAGACACATTTGAAGCAGCATAAGTAGATGTGTCTAACTAGTGAGCTATACCAGAGGAAAATTATGCTGCTTACAATCGTCTCTTCTTTGTCTTATCGGAAATAATTCAGCTCTTATTAAGTCGGACCTGGTCTCCTGAACCTTAGAAGTAAGGAGCAAAAGAATAGATCAATCTATGGTAAAATAACAAGAAGTATATTACTAAGCTGAATATAATATAAATGGACAAAATCTCTTTCTGATCTTAAATTAAGCTCAGATTGTCTAGGAGAAATAGACTAGAGAAAGATCTGGAAGTAAGCACTGAATAAAGCTTGCAGGAATTCAAATGTAATTCTAAAATGGTAATATCAGTATTTTTACAGATAAATCTGTTACATTTATGTATATTTTTCTCTTGCCAGTTTATTTTTCTCTATTTTAAGGGAGGATGGTTCTCCCTTTCCTCAATGGACGAGCCTCCTCTGGTTGTGATGCTGAGCTAGTGTAGTGGGCCTCTGGACCCTGATAGGAAACCACATTGATTTATATAATAAAGTACTGCAGTTCTATGTATGGACAGCTAGCTAGCTATGTTTGCTGTCTCACAGAACAATGGATAATTTGGTTATAAATGTTGCACCCTATTAGGTTTCACCTTGTTAGGTAATAGGTGCATCTCAAAAAAATGTAATATCATCAAAAAAAACTTTTATTCCCAGAACAGCTGAATTGTAAAAGTGCAACTTTCATATATTGTTATTTATATTCTTCAGTACACATAAAGTGAAATATTTCGAGATCTTTTCTTTTTCTGCATTACTGCATCAGTGCTGTCACTGCAACACCAGTGGCAGTGCCCTCAAGGCTCCAAGGACGTCTGGGTCTCCAGCCGGTTCAGTGGTGGAATTCTCTGAATGAGCATGCGATTCTGTCAACTAATAAGAACTGTCACACTTGAACTCTTTAAACACAGGGCCTACTAGAGCCCTCTAGGATTCAGCAGTCTATTCTACCTGCTGACAGTGCTTCATTATGCAGATCAATTGCAATCAAAATGATGAGATTGCCACAGTTTTTGTAGAATGACTCTAAATACCTCAATAAATCTAAATACAAAGGCATATCAAAACGTGAATAAGGGGCTAACTAACCAGGGATGACCAGAAACAGAAGCTTGTGTTCCCGGGTTGGTTCGTTGTTAATGATTTCATATAATACATTCCTTAAATGTCTTTACCTCAATGCTTCCAGTCCATTAAACGTGTAATTACTTGCCTTATATATACACATATTGCATATAACTTGTGTACATGAATGTGTGACTCGTACCATGGTAATAGTCGCAGACCAACTGAAGGCCAGTTATGTCATATTGTTATTATAATCGTGGCTGTTTGCTCCAAGGTGGTGACATGGAAACGAAGGGTCCCAAGTGGACCATTACAGTGAGATGTGAAACCATTACAGTGAGATGTGAAACATCACAAAGCTACATGGTTTACAATGAGAACAATCAATTCAGGGATGTTTGTTTATTATTTAATATTATTCAAACAGCGCATGCGTATAATTGAACCTCTGCAAAAAAACAGTGTGCCGTTGGTTAAGTTTGTTCGCTTTGGACAAAAGCGTCTGCTAAATGACTGAGATGTAATGTAATGTAATGTTATTTCCTCCTGCAGTTCAAATTCCCTACAATTTAACACTATACACTATACTATGTACTATACAACACTATAATATAACAATATATATTTAAAAGCATTTTAAAGTGCCAGTAGTGCAGCAGCATCATGAATACTGTGCAGTAACTGTAATGAGTCCAGAAAGTCCGCAAAGTATGACAGTGTAATGATAATGACAATGTGATGATAGTGGCAGCACTCATAGCAGTTTAGTAGGTCACTGCCTGTGGATCAAATATATAAAAAATATATATATTGTTACTTTAATTATATTTGCGTATATATACCTTAATTTTGTCTGAATTTCTAAGCT
>CM051013.1:21642034-21839005 GCA_027704905.1 Muraenolepis orangiensis | reverse complement strand
TAAGTATCTCCTTCGTCCATTGACACGGCGGTTTTGCGGGCTGCCATAGTCTCGCCGGGTCTATCTTGCTAGATAGCGACTATGTTAGCTTCCTAGCTAGCCTGCGAACTTTACTGAAAACGGGAGCAAAATTCGCCTCCCTGAAGGTTATATGTCAATATAACGGATTGAACGTTATATCACAGGAAGGTAAATTCTAAACTACTACCAAAAACGAATACTTACCAAGGAATGGACTTCTACGTGCAGTTCAAAGTCACCAAACTTGCACTTGCAGCCGGAAGGAGAAAGTGACTGAGGCCTAGTCTCGCGCATGCGCAAAGGGCGGTCAACCTATTGAACTCATTTAGTTTGCGTTGAACTCATTTAACTAAATCTCAAAGGTGAAACAATTAATACATTTTATGTTACACCAATAAAATATAATACGTTTATTTTTTAAATAGATATATTTAAATAGAGATAACAATATTAAAATGTTTGATTAATTTGTTCATACGTGAACATGAACACATGAACAATAACGGTGACTCATAATAAGAACACATTTCTCAGTAAACAAAAAACAAATAGCTTTGTAAACAGAAACAGAAAATGGATGTAAATAAAATACATGTATTCTAACGGAAACATTAAATAGACCATGTCACAAGTAGAGTCTTTCCGAAGGTGACAGTCTTAGAATGATATGAAGACAGTTAAGACGAGAGGGCATTAGACACACACACACACACACACACACACACACACAAATTCTTGACCTCACACTCAAGACAACTCAAGCACCCTTACAAAACACACACACACACACACACACACACACACACACACACACACACACACACACACACACACACACACACACACACACACACACACACACATCCAAACAAACACACACACACACACACACACACCCATCCAAACACACACACACACACACACACACACACACACACACACACACTAATTCTTGACCTCACACTCAAGACAACTCAAGCACCCTTACAAAACACACACACACACACACACACACACACACACACACACACACACACACACACACACACATACATACATACATACATACATACATACATACATACATACATACATACATACACACACCCACCAATCCACACAAACACACACACACAAATTCTTGACCTCACACTCAAGACAATTCAAGCACCCTTACAAAACACACACACACACACACACACACACACACACACACACACACACACACACACACACACACACACACACACACACACACACACACACATTGAAACCATGAAAGGCATGCATCCTGTAAGACAGCCAGGTGTTCATATTTATTTTCTTATTTAATTATTTATTTTCTTATTTACCCTCCAGACTGCCAGGACTTCATAAGGAGATGCCTGACCAAGCGACCTCTAGGGCGACCGCCCCTGGAGAGCCTGCTGCTCCACCCATGGCTGAAGTCATGCCCGTAGTCACATAATTAAAATGATTGTGAATTGTGATTGTAGTGTTAAAAACGGACTTGTTTCTATTGTTTTCTGCACATTTGAGTGGTTTTGTGTTGGGAAAAAAATGCAAACAATCAGATATTTTTCTAAGAGTATCTGAGAATCCTCCATCCAGGGTCGATTCTACAATGTCCGGACCAATAGACAGAAGGAGAGCGAACGGTTGGATTGACAGTTTGATTAACCAATCATATTTTGATTTGTAGCCAATGGGCGTATTCTTTCAGACTGGCTGAGACATAGCTTAGAGCTAACTAGCGGTTGATAGCTGACGTTAAAAATGGCAGCAGGTGGAGATCAAGATGTAACCGATTTATTATCAGTGCCCTTTTTAAGACGACCATTCAACAAAAAGATGGAAATAGTTAAAAAAAAGGCCTGAACATCTGGAGCTCAATCCACCTGCTAAAGCAGGCTATGTTGGCCAATTAGCGGCTAGCCACTGGTACCGATCCCTGTGGCTAACCGGCCCAGTTCAACACAAGAGGCTCTACTGCTGGAGGGCTTGTTGTTTGGGAGCCACAAGGGGGAGGAATTGGAAAGGCTACGAGAATCTGAGAATCTGTTGAACTAAGGCTGCACAAAGACACCAAGACACAGCAGGACATCTTAAGGCAACGATTACCATGAAGACTTTTGGAGACAAGGATCGATCTACAAGCTGGACGAACAGAGACGGAGAGGAACAACAACGAGGAACGAAAAGAGGATCAACTATCGGGAGATGTTGAAACGTCTGATCAACTGTCTTTATTGAACCGGGTTATTGATCAGTTCATTCATAAGGACAGGAGGATGGATTTAGTCTCCAAGTGAACGTCATTGGTGAGTAAACTGAATATGTATTGCTGGTTTGGCTGCAGTGTTGCATCGCGTTGAACTGGTTGCATTTAGTTTCCACACACTTGTTGAATGATTGTTAAATGTCTTGACTTGGTCTTTCTTTGCATTGGTAATTGTTACAAAGGTGTGGTTGTGTGGCAGCCATTAGTCTATGTAACATAATGATGGTAACTGATTGTAGTATTGATTGTGTAACGATGTAGCAGCTACAGTAGCTGTGTGACTGCATCAATAGCCTGTGTGGTGGTGTGTGTTGTGTGTTACTTCACTACATGGACACAACTAGTGGACAACTTGGAAATAAGACTGTTGTTGGCATGTTGCCTAAATCACATCATTTAGTCTGTTATAACAAAGGTTCATCACGTTTCATTTAGTCTGTTATAACAAAGGTTCATCACGTTTCATTTAGTCTGTTATAACAAAGGTTCATCACGTTTCATTTAGTCTGTTATAACAAAGGTTCATCACGTTTCATTTAGTGTGTTATAACAAAGGTTCATCACGTTTCATTTAGTGTGTTATAACAAAGGTTCATCACGTTTCATTTTGTCTGTTATAACAAAGGTTCATCACGTTTCATTTAGTGTGTTATAACAAAGGTTCATCACGTTTCATTTAGTCTGTTATAACAAAGGTTCATCACGTTTCATTTAGTGTGTTATAACAAAGGTTCATCACGTTTCATTTAGTCTGTTATAACAAAGGTTCATCACGTTTCATTTAGTGTGTTATAACAAAGGTTCATCACGTTTCATTTAGTCTGTTATAACAAAGGTTCATCACGTTTCATTTAGTCTGTTATAACAAAGGTTCATCACGTTTCATTTAGTGTGTTATAACAAAGCCATATGAGCAGCTAAGAACGAACGTTTATGTTATGATCTGAAACGAGGAAAGCTGAATACTATAATGCAAGTCTTTATTTTAGCATTCATCCCATTTCTGTTTGCCATTAAACAGACAAATATGCAATTACCAGTTAAAATATACACATTTGTGTTTTATGTTGACTATTTTCAATTACGTGTTTAGCTATAAGAGTAATTTAGGATATGATTTATTGTCATTGTATTAATGTTTTATCAATGTTGTAGATGATTCATTGATTGAATTAAACTAAAAATAAGAGGAATCTGTACAATAACAATAGATATCCACATATAGTGAATCATGAGGATATGATGTAACCTCCTCATCAACGTTGCTATGGCCTCCGTAGTTACTGGTAAACAGATACAACTTTCAAGTTCTGAAGTAACTCGACAGACGACCAAAGAGAGACGAGAAGAGCAAATCCACGACGTACTTGGACGGATACTTAAATATATTTATAATATATAAACAATATCGTACAAGTGACTGAAATACTGTTCTTAAAACACCTTTCATCATGGCCCTGGTGAGATTAAAGCATTGGCCTGAAAATATCGACAATTTCCCCCAAAAAACAAATGCCGTTTCTGATGTTAGTTTGTTTTCAAGTTATAATCGTGTACACTTTCTGAGTTTTTAACGAACTATATCAACTACAAAATGTAAATATGTGGTTTAAAGATAACCATGAGAGGGCAGTGTAGTGCCGCGAGCCACCAGCCGGATCACTCGGTGGTTCCGCGTGACTCCCCTCCCGGTACCGGCGCTGGTTAAACACTTTAGCTTACTGTATAAACAATGTGTAATCATGTCATATAAAGATTGCAATATGAAAGACCCTCTTCACCTTCACATTCATGAGAGTCATGTCTAATGTGATTTAGAATGATTGATTTTTAAGTAAGTAACCAACGAAATGTAATGGCAGCCATGTTTAATGCTCTAACACACCTTCTCTCTGTAACCCTGAGTAAATAAATAAGTATAAAATATGCTTCCACACAGGAGTGTGAGCCCCTGCCACCGTCCACCCCAGACAGCCCTGATGCTGGCTCCCCTGGCCCCAGCCAGCCGTCCTCGCCCTCCCTCCCCCTGGTTCTGGGCGATGCTGGCCCGCTCCCCCACGCTTCCTCCGTGGGTACACCGGCCACTCCCGGGAGCAGGGTGTCTTCCAGGAAACGGGTTCGGCCCCTGCGTTTCCAGGACCGTAGCGATGAGCGGAGCTCCGGCGTCTCCGCTGTGCCCCTCATCTCACGGCCGGCCAGTTCTCAGGAAGGTGGAGAGGAAGAGCCCTGGAGCCCTTCTGACCCCTTCTTCCCCCAGCTGGAGGACTCCTCTCTGGCGGCTGAGGTACAGTATAAGAGCTGGCTGATGTTCCTTCCTGCTGCTTCCATTTCTATAGCGTTGACCTGAATGTCCCCTCTGTCGTCCTTTCCCTCCCCCTCTCTCTCTCTCTTTCTCTCTTTATCAGGCTCAAGAGAGGAGGCTGAGGGAGATGGTGCAGGAGCAGTGTCTGGCTGCCCTGCTGGAGCAGCGGTTTCCTGCCCTGGAGGAGCCCCTGGAGGAGATCCTGGAGGAGCCCCTGGAGGAGCGCTACCTCCGCAACGCTGCCGTCTTGCCAGACTGGCGCCCGTGGCAGTCCTCCTCCCCGGCCTCAGACCACGGCTCGAGGTCTGGGCTCTCGCAGGCGGCTGAGGAGCCCCTGAGGATCCACGACCGCACGGTGGAGAACTACCACTCCGTGGTTGACCGCCTGCTGGTCACTTCCACCGGCAAGCCCCGCAACTACTCCCTGAAGCTGGGCCACAGGATCAAAGAGCAGCTGTTCCGGGCCCTCTTCTGCCCCGGGGCCGAGCCGTTTGGCGGGAGCCTCCCATGCTTCCACCTGGACGTCAGTGATGAGCCCAAGTGTTCGGCGCCAGCTGCAAAGAGGCCCCGGCACTGAGTTCCACTAGAGGTACAGTATAAGGTCCACCTAATGTTCCTTGATGTTCCTTGTTGCTGCTTCCGCTCCTATAGCGTGTGCCCCCTCTGAAGTCCTATCAATGTGTGTCTCTCTTTCGCAGTCAGGCTCCGGAGAGGAGGTGGTGCAGAAGCAGCGTCTGGCTGCCCTGCAGGAGGAGCGTCTGGCTGCCCTGCAGGAGAATGTCTGAATGCCCTGCAGGAGCAGCGTCTGGCTCGTCTGGCATCGCACCAAAAAAAGAAAGTTAAACCCTTAACAAATTATATTGTCAAATAGATTTTATATTTTTAGCAGTAGTCGTTAAGCTTGTTTTACAGTCGACTGGCCAGGTCTGTGTTTCTTTTTATCAGGCTGGCTGATCCATAATTGACCGAGGAAGAGAAGACTAATGGAGAGAGACAATGGCGACCGTTTCGCAGAGAGCCCAAGACAGATGGAGAAGGAGGAGAGAGAGATCAAGATAAAGAGCTTCTCTAAGGTACACATTTGAATCACTGCAAAATAACCTGCGCACTGTGGTGACAGTGAATGCTCAGTTCCTTCTCTCTCTCCAGGAGAAGCAGGAACACAGCTGCACCTCACCCCCTGATGCTGATGCTGCTCTGCCAGATGACCGCCACATCATGACCGGCCCACAACACCACCGCCTCTCATATTCATGTACACCCATCTCTGTGTCCAATAAAGTTACACACATTGGCACACATTCCTGATTGTTCTATATTTATTTATTTACGTAAAAATTTTGCCACTGCACAGTAGAAACGCTTAGTTTATGAAGAATCTAGCTTTTTATTGACCTTTCTTAATTCACTTAATAGCTGATCCAATGACCTAATGCACAGGTCTACTCTGTGTGGTGAACAGTGGCGGCCGGTGGTTGTAAAATGAGGGGAGGAAGGAAGGTTCTCCTGATGAAACTTGGTGTGGTTTGGTGTTAGGCGGGGGGAGGACGGGGATCTTAGTGAGGCCATATGTGAGCAGGTAAAACCCAGACACATTTGAAGCAGCATAAGTAGATGTTACATGTTAGATGTTGGTAGGTGTTGCTGCTTACAATCGTCTCTTCTTTGTCTTATCGGAAATAATTCAGCTCTTATTAAGTCGGACCTGGTCTCCTGAACCTTTAGAAGTAAGGAGCAAAAGAACAGATCAATCAATGGGAAAACAACAAGAAGTATATTACTAAGCTGAATATAATATAAAAGGACAAAATATCTTTCTGATCTTAAATTAAGCTCAGATTGTCTAGGAGAAATAGACTAGAGAAAGATCTGGAAGTAAGCACTGAATAAAGCTTGCAAGAATTCTAAAATGGTAATATCAGTATTTTTACAGATAAATCTGTTACATTTCTGTATATTTTTCTCTTACCAGTTTATTTTTCTCTATTTTAAGATTCAAGAAACTTTATTAATCCTGAGGGAAATTAAGGTGCAACAGTTGACACAGGGGGAATAAATGCACACACAAATATACTAATACCTAAGCTAAAAACTAAATAACAACTAACTAAATAAAACTACTATAAACAAAATATAACTAAAATAACTCTAAATTAATCTAAGTGTATTGATAGATGAGTAGATGAATTGCACAATTTACAGTATTATTACAGTAATACGTAGGTATATACAATACACAACAATACGTATAGTGCAAATTGGCAGTAATAATATATTAATAAATAACTCCGATGAATACTGAAAAAGTGACATGTGAAAAGTGAAATGCAAAATTACAGTGAAATGATTTACAGTGCGTTGACCAAAAAATAATAATAATACTGCGTTGGCCTCAGGTCACTGAGTCTCCACTGTCCCTCTCACAACCCGAGGTAGATGAATTATAGAGACTGATGGCCACAGGAAGAAAGGACTTCCTGTGGCGTTCTGTGGTGCACCTGGGTGGAATGAGTCTGTTGCTAAAGGTGCTTCTATATGAGGTCAGCACCTGATGGAGAGGGTGAGAGTTGTTGTCAAGGATACTACGCAGCTTGCGCAGCATCCTTCTCTCAGACACCACCAACAAGGAGTCCAGCTGGACCCCCAGGACAGCGCCAGCCTTCCTGACAATCCTGCTGATCTTGTTGGCATCTGCTGACCTAAGGGAGGATGATTCTCCCTTTCCTCAATGGACGAGGCTCCTCTTGTGATGCTGAGCTAGTGTAGTGGGCCTCTGGACCCTGATAGGAAACCACATTGATTTATATAATAAAGTACTGCAGTTCTATGTATGGACAGCTAGCTAGCTATGTTAGCTGTCTCACAGAACAATGGATAATTTGGTTATGAATAGATAATAGATTGATCTTATAACTGCACAGCAATTGGGATATTGACATGGATAAAGTAATAACCACATAGGTTCTAAAACATACCACATGTTCACCAAGAGGCAGAGGAACTGTTCAGGTGGTGGAGAAGGTGGAGGACTCCACCCACATGAACATAGATACAGCTGGAGCTCCAAGGACGTCTGGGTCTCCAGCCGGTTCAGTGGTGGAATTCTCTGTGAATGAGCATGCGATTCTGTCAACTAATAAGAACTGTCACACTTGAACTCTTTAAGTTTGAAGATTTATCAAGTAATTATAAAAGACAATGAACAAATACCCATGTAGACAAGTCGACAGATAGACAGATGGACAAAGCTTTGTCGGGAATTCCCAGATCCTATGGTTGAGAATAGGAAAGTTCCAATGCATTACTGGCAACCGTGGGTATTAATCCCTTATTATGACTGCCCCTAAGACACTGTCTTTCTCTTCAATAATGCATGTCTAGACCACCTGGCCACCACCCCGTCACCACAACTAGTACAGGAAAGGGAGAGCGGCCGTGCCAAAGTGGGAGCCTGAGGCACGGAGGTCGGAGCGGTCCCGCCATTGTTGTAGTTCAGCGGTTGTATGCCAGCCCGCCTTCAGCTGAAGGCTGCACCAGCCACTGCCCCCCGCCGTGAAATAAACATCAGCAAATGAAGATAGCTCCGACCACAGCACCGCCACCCCCTGGGTGTGTGTGTGTGTGTGTGTGTGTGTCAAGTCAAGTTTATTGTCACATCAAAGTTATACAAGTATAATCAATGGGTGAAAATCTTATGTGCAATACCCGACGACAGACAGCAGTTATAAAAATAAAAATAATAGAAAAAAAAGAAGTAAAAGGTACAAACGCTATAAAGTTAAATATATAAAAATATAAATGGTAAAAGTGAGTACAGTTCGTGGCTGGGGTGGGCATTGTCTTTTATGATGCATTTGGCCTTGGCCACGCACCGCTGGTTGTATATATCCAGGAGGGAGGGGAGCTCACCTCCAACGATATACTGGGCCGTCCGCACCACCCTTTGAAGCGCTCTGCACTCGAAGCTGCTGACCCTCTCTACTGCAACACCGTCGATGGAGATAGGGCCGTGCTCTCCTCTCTGCTTCCTGAAGTCCACGATCAGCTCCTTGGTCTTCTTGACGTTGAGGCTGTTCTCCTGGCACCACTGCTCCAGCGATCCGACCTCCTCCCTGTAGGCTGTCTCGTCGTCGCCGCCGATCAGGCCCATCACTGTCGTGTCGTCAGCAAACTTGATGATGACGTGTGTGTGTGTGTGTGTGTGTGTGTGTGTGTGTGTGTTTTAGCCGCTATCTGAGGAGAAGGGACAGCTCTGAACAAGATTTAAGATTTTTGTTAGTAGAATGGAATGCTTAATCTAAATCTGGAGGATTTAATCCTGTAAAGACAAAGTGAAATGTGTTTCTCTCATTTAACCCATCGTAGTATTAGGAGCAGTCATTGTATATACAGGCCCGGGGAGCAGTGGATATACGCTGTTTTTTGGGGACTTGAACAGGCGACCTTCCAGTTCCCAAGACAAGCCCAACAGACTGAGCTATCCCTGCTGCTTACCCCCATTCCCTCCTGCAGTATGAATTTAAACAACAATACTGTGCTAATCTATGCTAAACTATGCAATACTATACTATAAACAACACTTTATACTACCTACTAACAATAGAACCACACACAGTTCACAAAATGTACATTTTTGTGTTGTTCATTGTACATATTCAAATGTTATATTACATAATACTTTTTATACATTTATATGTTATTGGTATTATAAATATATATATATATATATATATATATATATATATATGAAGCAAATGGAGTGAATGGAATGAAGCAAATGGAGATGAAGAAATGTGAAATTATGATGCAAGCTGGGACAGTATTTAAGATATTTATTTAAACAGTATTTAAGGCAATAACACACTTTATGTCATTTTAGTGTAAATCTTTATGATATAGCTTAATCTTAGAGGAAAACATTAAAAGTATTTCATACTATTAAAAAAAAAAGAACTGATTAGGTTCAAAGTCGAACATTATGAATGAAAATGATCCGATTCTTTTGACCCATTTTAAACTTGTATGCCGAAAGCCGCACTTGTGTTTCAGGAAGCCACGCGACATATAACAGACGTGCTTTGTCTCCCCCTAGTGGTCATCAGGCAGCTGTACATGGTCTTTGAAACACCACAGCGTAACCCATCATTACGCCGAGTAAACTACATATACTTTATTGAAGGTCATGACACGATAAAGCAAGTATGTAAACATTAGGAAATAACGAAGTTAAACATGTGCGTATTACTTCTGTCAAATGACAATCAAGTGTAGTTTCATTATAGCGTAGCCTAACTCAGTTAGACAAGAAGAGATCAAAGTAGCGAGGTTGGCTTGACAGGTAACGTAATGTGATTCATTGTTCATTGATTAATTGGTTTACATGGTAACGTTGTAATGTGATTAATTGTTAATGTAATTAATTCGTTTTGATAAATCAATGTTTGGCGTTGCGTTGTGGGCGCCATGGATCTCTGGACCAGGTGGAGGGCCGTCCATCTCATGTTGTAGATGGTATTTAACACTGGCCCAAACGAACTAAGAACTGCACACACTGAATGGTGTTTATCATGTTCTATTATTTAACTTCTGAAACCGATGGCATTATTTCCATGAGGATGGATACCAGCCATCTTTGATTTGACTCGTCCTACAATCGTGTAGTTCTGAGGACACGCTGCAGTAACAGCGCCTCTTGAGGTACAAAGTGGTACCACAGGTGCGGCCAGCACCAGCGGGGCTAGCGGCTGACTAAAGTAAATATCTCTGAACACAATACATAGACGACTTTGACATTACGACACAACTCTTGTTTCTTCTTCACATTCTGTTGATAATCCTAGTCCACTCCTAGTCTAGTCCGTTAGTCCGGACCGGGGGGCTCCAGGAGGACTGGGGGCTCCAGGAGGAGCAGGGGCTCCAGGAGGACTGGGGGCTCCAGGAGGACCGGGGGCTTCAGGGCCGCTGACCATGGAAGGTAGACTTTAGTTTGGGTTAATTTGGACTGTAGAAATATTGTGGATTGACACACAATGAATGAATACGTTTATTTCGATCAGCAATCATGTACAAAACAATAATATATACAAAGTCAAACAGAGACTGGGCTGACCAAAAGGGTCTGAAGTACTAGCATGTGAATGCCTAACCTGTTATATCCTAATGTTGTATCCTAATTAATTGATCCGAAGAGCCTTACAAATAAAACTAAATGAATAAAACTAAATGAAAATAAGTTTAACTTTTGACACTATATTCCATCCAATCTATTCCTCACAAAAATATTTTTTAAGGCAGATGCTATTAGCACCCAGGTGTAAATAGCCAACAATGCTATTTACACCCGAGGAGCCAGAGCCAATGTGTGTGTATTTCCACCCATAGCATGGCAGGGACAACCCAGGTGTCCATAGTCAACAATGCTACTAGCATGATAACTTTATTCCCTTGTGCTGCTGCATCAAATTGTAATTCCCCTATGGTGGATCGATAAAGGCACACCTCATCTTAAGCACTCTATTTACACCCAGGGGTTGGACTGCATGCATGTTCTTTCTACGATTGATTGGTGAGGTAACCTGGACATCACGGACAAAACACACCTGTGCTATATTGTGAACGTGGCTGAAAGGTACTACATGTCCCACAGACCCTGATGGCTATCTTCGACCAGCAGGTTCTTAGCAAGTCCAGGTCTATATTGGACAGCACAGACCAAACTCTTCCCTTGGATTTTGAAACTCTTCCCTCAGGCCAACTGATGAAAGGACACACATGTATGTACCTGTGCAGGTGACAGTGTGTGTGTACCTATGACACACACACACACACACACACGTCTGGATCATCATTGAGGTAGATGATAAGGCTTTTCAGGATGCACTCACTCCTGGTAATGGATGCTTTTACATAGCGCTTTTATCCAAAGCGCTTTACAAGTCATGCCTCAAATTCACCCATTCAACCACCAACGGCGGAGTCAGCAATGCAAGGAGACAGCCAGCACGTCAGGAGCAGTTAGGGTTAGGGTGTCTTGCTCAGGGACACACAGTTTTTGCTCGGAGGAGCAAAACCTTCGGGTTGTGAGGAGACCTCTGACCTCCTGAGCTATACTGCCGCCGGGGTTGATGTTGTCACACAGGGGCAAAGAAAATCAAGACAGAATGTAGCTAAATGTGGGAGGGACAGTGGTACAGGGATGAGAGCAGGTTGTCTGAAGACCAGAGGGTCATATCTGTCGAGGTGTCCCAGAGCAGAAACAACCACCCCAATACAGTGAAAAGGATGTTCTATGCATTTCTACTAACCAAATCTTTGATCGCCAGGACGTCCTTGATCCTTTGTCCCTTCACTCCTTTGCTCTTGAAGATCTGCATCAGCTTGTCTGAGAAGTGGTCCAGCTGCGACATGAACTTTGATTGCAGTGGCTTGGTGGTGATCCGCAAGAATTCTGCATTCAGATGAAAAATATAATTGGGGATACATGTCTTGATCAATGTGTTAAGGCCATGAAGAGAGGTATTTTTTGGAGATCAAGGTTATTGTCACTTCACAGTTTACATAAGTATAAAGCAGTGATGTGAAAATCTTATGTGCAATACCCGACGACAGACAGCAGTTCTAAAAATAAGAGCGCTCGCAACACGGCAGCCAGTGCTACCACGAAAATGTGAAAGGTGCTCTGTTAAAATACACTTTTTAGACACCACAGCAAAGAGTTGCATTCTCCTGAGAACCCGACTTGACATCCAGTCTGAAATTCTGACTTTATCTCCAGTACAAAACCTGCATATTGACCCGCCAGAAAAACTCAACAAACCCTCCTATCCCATGGGCACAAATGACCCAAAACCCAATAAACACCACAGAGTTTGTGCTTCTTACGAGATGTCCCAAGAGTTACAAATCGCAAAAACATCAATATAAAGATGTACTGCTATTCTCAAACCTTCAGACAGAAAAGGATTTTGTACTCCTCTTACAGTTCTATACTCTTAGACTCGACAAGACCAGCAGTCTGGTCTCAGACTTTCGAGATGTACAAGGACACCTTTATGAGAGAGCAAATGCTGCAAAGATTGTAATATAGGGACGTATTGAAATGTCCTATTGCTCTGGGCATCTAGTATGTACTCAACCGGCTCTAAAACAGCAATATGAGAGGTATAGTCCCGTGTACGTTTATATGCAGTAGCAAGAGGGCCATCCTTTGCAATAGCTATGCACAATGGATTAGATCTGCATAGATCCAACAGTGGAAAGCTCATCAACTACCGACTGTACAACTTGTAGTTTATGACTTTGGAATACATCAGAAACAATAGCTTTTGTGACAGGCAAAGATGCTGTACTTAATATGTAGTGAAGTTCAGAAAGGACCTCATCAATAACTGCCTTTGGAATGTGAACAATATTTTCCAACTTCAATAAAATGCAAGCTAATTTCTCTTCAATAAGATTTGGCAGGTGTGATTCTGCAGCATCACCACAACTTAGCGTTTCATATTCATGATCTGTAGCCACAGACCATGTTGGCCCATCTGCAGAATTGTCTGACTGATGCAACTGACCGCTTGTACTGACGACATTGGCTTTAAAGTCTTCCAATGAATTTGGGTTGGGTTTCCAGTTTTTGTGCGTGTCGAATGAACTGTAAACATTAGTTTAAAATGTGCATCCTAGAAACATACATGGAACCGTTTAATCATGCCTGAGATGTCGATTAATGTGTTTAAAATAATCTCTTTCGGTTGCCAAGTCTCTGCATGAGCACACATGACACTGGAATGTAAATACTTCTACTGGCTTTGGAGTTTGCCGTTTACCAAGACTTTTGTATGTGTGATTTAGTAGAAGATGCCCATGAGTCTGCCTAAAATATTGCAAACACAAATACCTGCTAGCTAGTTCCAAACTACATTCCTTGCACTGCCACAGCCATAATCCTGAAAAGGACATTTAGAGATTTTAGCATTTAGCAAGTAGCCTTTTACTTACTATAGGTTGCTACAATTGGCATGGTAATGCTGAACAAACTGTAAAAGATGAGATGAATACATTAGGTGTGAATACAAGTACTAAACCCTCAAAAGTTCACTGAAAAAGTCAAAATTGCATTAGAGCACTCGCCAATGAAAACAGATAAAATGTTAAAGATCCCCTCCAGACATGTATATAAATTGCTCTACTTTAAATAATAATTTGTATCAGATTTGTTATTTTTACTAAACAAAAACATAAAGTTTTGCAAGTTGAATATTGGACCAGGGTTGGCTTCTAAACTATGTGCCCCTGAAGATGGGCACATAGAAACTTTATACTTTCAGCAGATGAACGTGAAAACATCGTCTAGTGTCAACCTCTGCACACACATCACTCTGTACAGTGGGAGCACACACATATTACTCTGTACAGTGGGAGCACACACACATCACTCTGTACAGTGGGAGCACACACATCACTCTGTACAGTGGGAGCACACACACACACACATAACTCTGTACAGTGGGAGCACACACACACATCACTCTGTACAGTGGGAGCACACACATTGAACTGTAGGAACAACAATAAAACCCTTATGTTTGAGTGGAGGGGAACTTTAACATTTAGAATGGACTAGCAATCATTGAACAGCATCACTGAAGCTTCATACAACAGAGATCAAATCATGAAATCACGTGAAATACATTTCACTGTGCTATTTTAATAAAAGATCAAACACACATGAACAATACACCTCCATTGTTCCTGTGTGTTTGTTATGTTATGTTATTGAAATAGCGGCTGAACGAACTTCCCAAAACGAGCCGAGCCGCGGCTCCTAGGGGCTCCAAACCCGACTGCATTGAGTCTCTAACCCAGAATCTCTCCGATCACCATCAGACACACCTGTCTTCAGTCACATCATCCCAAGCTCATTCACATCACAATAAGTATCTCCTTCGTCCATTGACACGGCGGTTTTGCGGGCTGCCATAGTCTCGCCGGGTCTATCTTGCTACATAGCGACTATGTTAGCTTCCTAGCTAGCCTGCGAACTTTACTGAAAACGGGAGCAAAATTCGCCTCCCTGAAGGTTATATGTCAATATAACGGATTGAACGTTATATCACAGGAAGGTACATTCTAAACTACTACCATACTTACCAAGGAATGGACTTCTACGTGCAGTTCAAAGTCACCAAACTTGCACTTGCAGCCGGAAGGAGAAAGTGACTGAGAGGCCTAGTCTCGCGCATGCGCAAAGGGCGGTCAACCTATTGAACTCATTTCTTCTTCTTCTATTTGGTTTTACGGCAGCTGGCATCCAAAAAGTTGCATTGCTGCCTCCTACTGGACTAATGCTCTACCCACTATATCCTTCCGTATAATCCAGTTTCAGATAAAAACTTGAAAAAGTGGCGTTTTCCCTTTACACTGAACTCATTTAGTTTGCGTTGAACTCATTTAACTAAATCTCAAAGGTGAAACAATTAATACATTTTATGTTACACCAATAAAATATAATACGTTTATTTTTTAAATAGATATATTTAAATAGAGATAACAACATTAAAATGTTTGATTAATTTGTTCATACGTGAACATGAACACATGAACAATAACGGTGACTCATAATAAGAACACATTTCTCAGTAAACAAAAAACAAATAGCTTTGTAAACAGAAACAGAAAATGGATGTAAATAAAATACATGTATTCTAACGGAAACATTAAATAGACCATGTCACAAGTAGAGTCTTTCCGAAGGTGACAGTCTTAGAATGATATGAAGACAGTTAAGACGAGAGGGCATTAGACACACACACACACACACACACACACACACACACACACACACACACACAAATTCTTGACCTCACACTCAAGACAACTCAAGCACCCTTACAAAACACACACACACACACACACACACACACACACACACACACACACACACACACACACACACACACACACACACACACATCCAAACAAACACACACACACCCATCCAAACAAACACACACACACACACACACACTAATTCTTGACCTCACACTCAAGACAACTCAAGCACCCTTACAAAACACACACACACACACACACACACACACACACATACATACATACATACATACATACATACATACATACATACATACATACATACATACATACATACATACATACATACATACACACCCACCAATCCACACAAACACACACACACAAATTCTTGACCTCACACTCAAGACAATTCAAGCACCCTTACAAAACACACACACACACACACACACACACACACACACACACACACACACACACACACACACACACACACACACACACACATTGAAACCATGAAAGGCATGCATCCTGTAAGACAGCCAGGTGTTCATATTTATTTTCTTATTTAATTATTTATTTTCTTATTTACCCTCCAGACTGCCAGGACTTCATAAGGAGATGCCTGACCAAGCGACCTCTAGGGCGACCGCCCCTGGAGAGCCTGCTGCTCCACCCATGGCTGAAGTCATGCCCGTAGTCACATAATTAAAATGATTGTGAATTGTGATTGTAGTGTTAAAAACGGACTTGTTTCTATTGTTTTCTGCACATTTGAGTGGTTTTGTGTTGGGAAAAAAATGCAACCAATCAGATATTTTTCTAAGAGTATCTGAGAATCCTCCATCCAGGGTCGATTCTACAATGTCCGGACCAATAGACAGAAGGAGAGCGAACGGTTGGATTGACAGTTTGATTAACCAATCATATTTTGATTTGTAGCCAATGGGCGTATTCTTTCAGACTGGCTGAGACATAGCTTAGAGCTAACTAGCGGTTGATAGCTGACGTTAAAAATGGCAGCAGGTGGAGATCAAGATGTAACCGATTTATTATCAGTGCCCTTTTTAAGACGACCATTCAACAAAAAGATGGAAATAGTTAAAAAAGGCCTGAACATCTGGAGCTCAATCCACCTGCTAAAGCAGGCTATGTTGGCCAATTAGCGGCTAGCCACTGGTACCGATCCCTGTGGCTAACCTAGGGTGACCAGACGTCCCCGTTTTCCGGGGACAGTCCCCGTTTTTATTGGCCTGTCCCCGGTTGAAACTGTCCCCGGAAATGTCCCCGTTTTTTAATATACGTTAAAAACACATAGCAAGGTGAAATAAAACGTTTCATGTAAGGAAACACTGGGTAAACAGTATACGGCTCAATCGTGTTTATGCAATCGTGTTTATGCAATTATGCAAGCTCCTCCCATTTCTCTTTGGCTGTGACAGAGAGATGCTCATTGTGGTTTGGTAAGTAAACATTTTTACAAAAAAACGTTTTTTGCTTGTCAAAGTACATTTTCTAGATGTCAGCTATATCGGCTGTCATGTCAAACAAAATGTATCCAGGTTTAAAAACATATATTATTGTATATGTTGATGTGTTGGCAGCGTATTAAACCATGTGAATCATTAAGATAAAGATGACTGAATTTTTAAGCTAGGCTATTTTTTCTAAAATGGTGGCTATGGGGAAAAGTGAACCATGGGCCTTGGGGTAAGTTGAATCAGTGGTTCAATGGAGTAGCAGAATGAAATTTATAAATTGACAAAAACAATGTGACTGTTAACCCAAGTGTATCTAATAATGTACTATCTCTTTTTAAATATCAGAGAGGAAGAACAGAATGAGAAGGGAAAAACCGGAATAAAGATAAAGAAGCAAAGACATTGTACAATAGTGAGGAAGAGAAGGAAAGGAAGAAAGAAGAAAAGGGAGAAAGTTTGGAGGGGAAGAAAAAGTTAACAGAGTACGAAGAGTATACAAGGATAGTGACAAAGAGCAGAAAAAAATGTGCAATGGCTCTTTCCAAGAAACGAAAATGTCACTTAAATGACAATATGAGGAAAGAATTTTCATTCATACGCCCAGGTGGTCAAGATGATACAATGGTTTACTGTACCATTTGTAATTCAACATTTTCAGTTGCCAGTGGAGGAAGAACAGCAGTAATAGAACATCAACAGACAAAAAAGCATAAAGCCTCTCTCATTGCCCGTGCTGGTGTGCCCTCTGTCACCACATTCTTCAAGAAGGTAGACCCTTCCCAGGAAGAATACGATCTAGCTGTGCAGGAAGCTGTCTTTGCATACCACACTTTGCGACACAATCATAGTTTCAGATCTATGGATTGCACAGCACAACTGACAAGGAAGCTTTATGAATCAAAATTTACATGTGCTAGGACAAAATGCGATGCCATAGTGAGTAACGTGTTAGCACCATGGGCAACTACCTTGGTAACACAGGACCTAGACCAGGTGGAATTTGTGTCTCTGTCCATTGATGCATCCAATCATGGACATGTAAAGCTGCTGCCAATATTAGTAAGATATTGTAAGATACATGATAGCACATCAGTGGAAACAAAACTACTCGATTTTGTTGAACTCAAAGGAGAAACAGCAGAGGAAATTGCAGCTGAGGTCCTTGGTGTTATCCAAAAATTCAACCTGGAAAACAAAGTTGTGGCATTCTCTGCTGACAACACAAATACAAATTTTGGAGGACTGAATAGACTGGGGAGGGTCAATGTCCATACCAAAGTTAAAAATGCTCTGCAGCGGGAGGTCATTGGCTTAGGTTGCCCTGCACACATTATTCATAACACGGCCAGAACAGCTTTGGATATGATTCCCCTTGATGTTGAGTACCTTCTTACAAAGATATTTGGTTATTTTCACATTTTCACCGTCAGAGTAGAAAGACTAAAGGGCTTTTGTGAGTTTGTTGGCCAGGAGTACCATAACATCTTAAGACACTGCAATGTTCGCTGGTTGTCTATGCTCCCAGCTCTAGAGAGAGTGCTGAAAATGTATTTGCCCTTGAAATCATTTTTCCTCTCTGAAGAAAAGTGCCCAGCTGTCCTGCAAAAAATATTCCAAGATCCTCTGACTGAACTTTGGCTGGCCTTTGTCCATGGAAACCTGTCCATATTCAGTGACACAATCAAAATGCTTGAAGGCCAAGACCGCTGTGCTGTGGAGTCAGCTGCAATATTGAAAAGCTTTGAGGCAAAGTTGACTGCAAGAAGTGACGATAACTTCATTCCAGTTTTGGTCCGAGGGCTTCTGAGAGAACTGGAGGAAAATGGAGCAATGAAAAAAGCGAGCTTTCTCAAAACATCCCAATCATTCTTCACTACAGCTGTCAACTACTTGCAAGCATGGGGAAAGCACACAGATGATCTCAAGGATTTGCATTGTCTCCTTCTGAAAAGGCAACCTCAGCGTGAAGAGATTCAGAAGGCAGCGGCCACACTGCAAGAAAAATGCCCCAATGTCAAGATCAATGAGGATGAATTGTTTGATGAGGTCACTGGCCTGCATGAGTTCCTGAAGGGAGGAACACTTGAAGAGTGGAAAGAATCTGAGACACCGCTTAATCACAGATGGAGCAAGGTGGTTACCCACTTCCAAGACAACGAAATCCCATTCAATAACCTGGCAAGGTTAGCGTCGGTGGTTATGTGCCTACCTGGGAGTAATGCACCAGTTGAAAGAGTGTTCTCCCAAATGAATGATGTATGGACAGCAGCAAGAAATAGGTTCACTATTCCTACCATCAAGGCCATGCTTGTTGTGAAAACAAACTTCAACTTCCCCTGCCAGGAGTTCATGGAGAAGCTGGCCAAAGACAAAGCAATCTTAAAGAAAATTCACTCTTCTGAAAAGTACAGAGATTAGGTTAGTAGAAGTTTTTATGTACTTAGAAATCTCATCTTATTTATTATATTGTTAAGTATTTTACATGTATTATCTCAGTACCGTATTTTCCTTTTCTCATGTTCTCTTTTGATCTTATTCCATCCAGAATACCAGGACAGATACAGATGGGACAGTTCTGGCTTTGTTTTATCTGTTTGTCCCAGTGTGTCTGTCATATTGTGTTTGACAGTTGTGTCTCTCTGTTGAAGTGTCTTTGATAGCGTGTCATTCTGCTAGTGTTACTTGTCTGTTGTCTCTATATATCTTGTACATATGTTAATTATCAAATAAACTTGAGGCTATAACCTATGTAGTTTGAAAATGTTTTGTTATTAACTATGGAAAACTCAATAAGTGAGTTAATACTTTACTCCGCACTTACCATGGTATTGAAATCAGATTTTCGGAAAGATTTCATTAATTAGTTAGTGCATTTATGGTAATTAGTTAGTACACAGTTGTATCAGTATGTCTACACATCAGTTTATTACAGCACAACAGTTAACATTTTCGAATTACATTGAACCAGAATTGTCCCCCTTTTTTCTTTAAAAGTGAAGAAAATTGGATATGTTAATGATATATTGACCGCAAAACTCAAAATGTCCCCGGTTTTAATTTAGAAAATCTGGCCACCTTAAGTTAGGGTGTCTTGCTCAAGGACACCTCGACAGTAATGAAAGTTCATTCTTTCAGGGAGTATACTTTGTTTTGTTAGGCTGTTTACGCTAAGGTGGCCAGATTTTCTAAATTAAAACCGGGGACATTTTGAGTTTTGCGGTCAATATATCATTAACATATCCAATTTTCTTCACTTTTAAAGAAAAAAGGGGGACAATTCTGGTTCAATGTAATTCGAAAATGTTAACTGTTGTGCTGTAATAAACTGATGTGTAGACATACTGATACAACTGTGTACTAACTAATTACCATAAATGCACTAACTAATTAATGAAATCTTTCCGAAAATCTGATTTCAATACCATGGTAAGTGCGGAGTAAAGTATTAACTCACTTATTGAGTTTTCCATAGTTAATAACAAAACATTTTCAAACTACATAGGTTATAGCCTCAAGTTTATTTGATAATTAACATATGTACAAGATATATAGAGACAACAGACAAGTAACACTAGCAGAATGACACGCTATCAAAGACACTTCAACAGAGAGACACAACTGTCAAACACAATATGACAGACACACTGGGACAAACAGATAAAACAAAGCCAGAACTGTCCCATCTGTATCTGTCCTGGTATTCTGGATGGAATAAGATCAAAAGAGAACATGAGAAAAGGAAAATACGGTACTGAGATAATACATGTAAAATACTTAACAATATAATAAATAAGATGAGATTTCTAAGTACATAAAAACTTCTACTAACCTAATCTCTGTACTTTTCAGAAGAGTGAATTTTCTTTAAGATTGCTTTGTCTTTGGCCAGCTTCTCCATGAACTCCTGGCAGGGGAAGTTGAAGTTTGTTTTCACAACAAGCATGGCCTTGATGGTAGGAATAGTGAACCTATTTCTTGCTGCTGTCCATACATCATTCATTTGGGAGAACACTCTTTCAACTGGTGCATTACTCCCAGGTAGGCACATAACCACCGACGCTAACCTTGCCAGGTTATTGAATGGGATTTCGTTGTCTTGGAAGTGGGTAACCACCTTGCTCCATCTGTGATTAAGCGGTGTCTCAGATTCTTTCCACTCTTCAAGTGTTCCTCCCTTCAGGAACTCATGCAGGCCAGTGACCTCATCAAACAATTCATCCTCATTGATCTTGACATTGGGGCATTTTTCTTGCAGTGTGGCCGCTGCCTTCTGAATCTCTTCACGCTGAGGTTGCCTTTTCAGAAGGAGACAATGCAAATCCTTGAGATCATCTGTGTGCTTTCCCCATGCTTGCAAGTAGTTGACAGCTGTAGTGAAGAATGATTGGGATGTTTTGAGAAAGCTCGCTTTTTTCATTGCTCCATTTTCCTCCAGTTCTCTCAGAAGCCCTCGGACCAAAACTGGAATGAAGTTATCGTCACTTCTTGCAGTCAACTTTGCCTCAAAGCTTTTCAATATTGCAGCTGACTCCACAGCACAGCGGTCTTGGCCTTCAAGCATTTTGATTGTGTCACTGAATATGGACAGGTTTCCATGGACAAAGGCCAGCCAAAGTTCAGTCAGAGGATCTTGGAATATTTTTTGCAGGACAGCTGGGCACTTTTCTTCAGAGAGGAAAAATGATTTCAAGGGCAAATACATTTTCAGCACTCTCTCTAGAGCTGGGAGCATAGACAACCAGCGAACATTGCAGTGTCTTAAGATGTTATGGTACTCCTGGCCAACAAACTCACAAAAGCCCTTTAGTCTTTCTACTCTGACGGTGAAAATGTGAAAATAACCAAATATCTTTGTAAGAAGGTACTCAACATCAAGGGGAATCATATCCAAAGCTGTTCTGGCCGTGTTATGAATAATGTGTGCAGGGCAACCTAAGCCAATGACCTCCCGCTGCAGAGCATTTTTAACTTTGGTATGGACATTGACCCTCCCCAGTCTATTCAGTCCTCCAAAATTTGTATTTGTGTTGTCAGCAGAGAATGCCACAACTTTGTTTTCCAGGTTGAATTTTTGGATAACACCAAGGACCTCAGCTGCAATTTCCTCTGCTGTTTCTCCTTTGAGTTCAACAAAATCGAGTAGTTTTGTTTCCACTGATGTGCTATCATGTATCTTACAATATCTTACTAATATTGGCAGCAGCTTTACATGTCCATGATTGGATGCATCAATGGACAGAGACACAAATTCCACCTGGTCTAGGTCCTGTGTTACCAAGGTAGTTGCCCATGGTGCTAACACGTTACTCACTATGGCATCGCATTTTGTCCTAGCACATGTAAATTTTGATTCATAAAGCTTCCTTGTCAGTTGTGCTGTGCAATCCATAGATCTGAAACTATGATTGTGTCGCAAAGTGTGGTATGCAAAGACAGCTTCCTGCACAGCTAGATCGTATTCTTCCTGGGAAGGGTCTACCTTCTTGAAGAATGTGGTGACAGAGGGCACACCAGCACGGGCAATGAGAGAGGCTTTATGCTTTTTTGTCTGTTGATGTTCTATTACTGCTGTTCTTCCTCCACTGGCAACTGAAAATGTTGAATTACAAATGGTACAGTAAACCATTGTATCATCTTGACCACCTGGGCGTATGAATGAAAATTCTTTCCTCATATTGTCATTTAAGTGACATTTTCGTTTCTTGGAAAGAGCCATTGCACATTTTTTTCTGCTCTTTGTCACTATCCTTGTATACTCTTCGTACTCTGTTAACTTTTTCTTCCCCTCCAAACTTTCTCCCTTTTCTTCTTTCTTCCTTTCCTTCTCTTCCTCACTATTGTACAATGTCTTTGCTTCTTTATCTTTATTCCGGTTTTTCCCTTCTCATTCTGTTCTTCCTCTCTGATATTTAAAAAGAGATAGTACATTATTAGATACACTTGGGTTAACAGTCACATTGTTTTTGTCAATTTATAAATTTCATTCTGCTACTCCATTGAACCACTGATTCAACTTACCCCAAGGCCCATGGTTCACTTTTCCCCATAGCCACCATTTTAGAAAAAATAGCCTAGCTTAAAAATTCAGTCATCTTTATCTTAATGATTCACATGGTTTAATACGCTGCCAACACATCAACATATACAATAATATATGTTTTTAAACCTGGATACATTTTGTTTGACATGACAGCCGATATAGCTGACATCTAGAAAATGTACTTTGACAAGCAAAAAACGTTTTTTTGTAAAAATGTTTACTTACCAAACCACAATGAGCATCTCTCTGTCACAGCCAAAGAGAAATGGGAGGAGCTTGCATAATTGCATAAACACGATTGCATAAACACGATTGAGCCGTATACTGTTTACCCAGTGTTTCCTTACATGAAACGTTTTATTTCACCTTGCTATGTGTTTTTAACGTATATTAAAAAACGGGGACATTTCCGGGGACAGTTTCAACCGGGGACAGGCCAATAAAAACGGGGACTGTCCCCGGAAAACGGGGACGTCTGGTCACCCTAGGTTAGCCACAGGGATCGGTACCAGTGGCTAGCCGCTAATTGGCCAACATAGCCTGCTTTAGCAGGTGGATTGAGCTCCAGATGTTCAGGCCTTTTTTAACTATTTCCATCTTTTTGTTGAATGGTCGTCTTAAAAAGGGCACTGATAATAAATCGGTTACATCTTGATCTCCACCTGCTGCCATTTTTAACGTCAGCTATCAACCGCTAGTTAGCTCTAAGCTATGTCTCAGCCAGTCTGAAAGAATACGCCCATTGGCTACAAATCAAAATATGATTGGTTAATCAAACTGTCAATCCAACCGTTCGCTCTCCTTCTGTCTATTGGTCCGGACATTGTAGAATCGACCCTGGATGGAGGATTCTCAGATACTCTTAGAAAAATATCTGATTGGTTGCATTTTTTTCCCAACACAAAACCACTCAAATGTGCAGAAAACAATAGAAACAAGTCCGTTTTTAACACTACAATCACAATTCACAATCATTTTAATTATGTGACTACGGGCATGACTTCAGCCATGGGTGGAGCAGCAGGCTCTCCAGGGGCGGTCGCCCTAGAGGTCGCTTGGTCAGGCATCTCCTTATGAAGTCCTGGCAGTCTGGAGGGTAAATAAGAAAATAAATAATTAAATAAGAAAATAAATATGAACACCTGGCTGTCTTACAGGATGCATGCCTTTCATGGTTTCAATGTGTGTGTGTGTGTGTGTGTGTGTGTGTGTGTGTGTGTGTGTGTGTGTGTGTGTGTGTGTGTGTGTGTGTGTGTTTTGTAAGGGTGCTTGAATTGTCTTGAGTGTGAGGTCAAGAATTTGTGTGTGTGTGTTTGTGTGGATTGGTGGGTGTGTATGTATGTATGTATGTATGTATGTATGTATGTATGTATGTATGTATGTATGTATGTATGTATGTATGTATGTATGTATGTGTGTGTGTGTGTGTGTGTGTGTGTGTGTGTGTTTTGTAAGGGTGCTTGAGTTGTCTTGAGTGTGAGGTCAAGAATTAGTGTGTGTGTGTGTGTGTGTGTTTGTTTGGATGGGTGTGTGTGTGTTTGTTTGGATGTGTGTGTGTGTGTGTGTGTGTGTGTGTGTGTGTGTGTGTGTGTGTGTGTGTGTGTGTGTGTGTGTGTGTGTGTGTTTTGTAAGGGTGCTTGAGTTGTCTTGAGTGTGAGGTCAAGAATTTGTGTGTGTGTGTGTGTGTGTGTGTGTGTGTGTGTGTGTGTGTGTGTGTCTAATGCCCTCTCGTCTTAACTGTCTTCATATCATTCTAAGACTGTCACCTTCGGAAAGACTCTACTTGTGACATGGTCTATTTAATGTTTCCGTTAGAATACATGTATTTTATTTACATCCATTTTCTGTTTCTGTTTACAAAGCTATTTGTTTTTTGTTTACTGAGAAATGTGTTCTTATTATGAGTCACCGTTATTGTTCATGTGTTCATGTTCACGTATGAACAAATTAATCAAACATTTTAATGTTGTTATCTCTATTTAAATATATCTATTTAAAAAATAAACGTATTATATTTTATTGGTGTAACATAAAATGTATTAATTGTTTCACCTTTGAGATTTAGTTAAATGAGTTCAACGCAAACTAAATGAGTTCAGTGTAAAGGGAAAACGCCACTTTTTCAAGTTTTTATCTGAAACTGGATTATACGGAAGGATATAGTGGGTAGAGCATTAGTCCAGTAGGAGGCAGCAATGCAACTTTTTGGATGCCAGCTGCCGTAAAACCAAATAGAAGAAGAAGAAATGAGTTCAATAGGTTGACCGCCCTTTGCGCATGCGCGAGACTAGGCCTCTCAGTCACTTTCTCCTTCCGGCTGCAAGTGCAAGTTTGGTGACTTTGAACTGCACGTAGAAGTCCATTCCTTGGTAAGTATGGTAGTAGTTTAGAATGTACCTTCCTGTGATATAACGTTCAATCCGTTATATTGACATATAACCTTCAGGGAGGCGAATTTTGCTCCCGTTTTCAGTAAAGTTCGCAGGCTAGCTAGGAAGCTAACATAGTCGCTATGTAGCAAGATAGACCCGGCGAGACTATGGCAGCCCGCAAAACCGCCGTGTCAATGGACGAAGGAGATACTTATTGTGATGTGAATGAGCTTGGGATGATGTGACTGAAGACAGGTGTGTCTGATGGTGATCGGAGAGATTCTGGGTTAGAGACTCAATGCAGTCGGGTTTGGAGCCCCTAGGAGCCGCGGCTCGGCTCGTTTTGGGAAGTTCGTTCAGCCGCTATTTCAATAACATAACATAACAAACACACAGGAACAATGGAGGTGTATTGTTCATGTGTGTTTGATCTTTTATTAAAATAGCACAGTGAAATGTATTTCACGTGATTTCATGATTTGATCTCTGTTGTATGAAGCTTCAGTGATGCTGTTCAATGATTGCTAGTCCATTCTAAATGTTAAAGTTCCCCTCCACTCAAACATAAGGGTTTTATTGTTGTTCCTACAGTTCAATGTGTGTGCTCCCACTGTACAGAGTGATGTGTGTGTGTGCTCCCACTGTACAGAGTTATGTGTGTGTGTGTGTGCTCCCACTGTACAGAGTGATGTGTGTGCTCCCACTGTACAGAGTGATGTGTGTGTGCTCCCACTGTACAGAGTAATATGTGTGTGCTCCCACTGTACAGAGTGATGTGTGTGCAGAGGTTGACACTAGACGATGTTTTCACGTTCATCTGCTGAAAGTATAAAGTTTCTATGTGCCCATCTTCAGGGGCACATAGTTTAGAAGCCAACCCTGGTCCAATATTCAACTTGCAAAACTTTATGTTTTTGTTTAGTAAAAATAACAAATCTGATACAAATTATTATTTAAAGTAGAGCAATTTATATACATGTCTGGAGGGGATCTTTAACATTTTATCTGTTTTCATTGGCGAGTGCTCTAATGCAATTTTGACTTTTTCAGTGAACTTTTGAGGGTTTAGTACTTGTATTCACACCTAATGTATTCATCTCATCTTTTACAGTTTGTTCAGCATTACCATGCCAATTGTAGCAACCTATAGTAAGTAAAAGGCTACTTGCTAAATGCTAAAATCTCTAAATGTCCTTTTCAGGATTATGGCTGTGGCAGTGCAAGGAATGTAGTTTGGAACTAGCTAGCAGGTATTTGTGTTTGCAATATTTTAGGCAGACTCATGGGCATCTTCTACTAAATCACACATACAAAAGTCTTGGTAAACGGCAAACTCCAAAGCCAGTAGAAGTATTTACATTCCAGTGTCATGTGTGCTCATGCAGAGACTTGGCAACCGAAAGAGATTATTTTAAACACATTAATCGACATCTCAGGCATGATTAAACGGTTCCATGTATGTTTCTAGGATGCACATTTTAAACTAATGTTTACAGTTCATTCGACACGCACAAAAACTGGAAACCCAACCCAAATTCATTGGAAGACTTTAAAGCCAATGTCGTCAGTACAAGCGGTCAGTTGCATCAGTCAGACAATTCTGCAGATGGGCCAACATGGTCTGTGGCTACAGATCATGAATATGAAACGCTAAGTTGTGGTGATGCTGCAGAATCACACCTGCCAAATCTTATTGAAGAGAAATTAGCTTGCATTTTATTGAAGTTGGAAAATATTGTTCACATTCCAAAGGCAGTTATTGATGAGGTCCTTTCTGAACTTCACTACATATTAAGTACAGCATCTTTGCCTGTCACAAAAGCTATTGTTTCTGATGTATTCCAAAGTCATAAACTACAAGTTGTACAGTCGGTAGTTGATGAGCTTTCCACTGTTGGATCTATGCAGATCTAATCCATTGTGCATAGCTATTGCAAAGGATGGCCCTCTTGCTACTGCATATAAACGTACACGGGACTATACCTCTCATATTGCTGTTTTAGAGCCGGTTGAGTACATACTAGATGCCCAGAGCAATAGGACATTTCAATACGTCCCTATATTACAATCTTTGCAGCATTTGCTCTCTCATAAAGGTGTCCTTGTACATCTCGAAAGTCTGAGACCAGACTGCTGGTCTTGTCGAGTCTAAGAGTATAGAACTGTAAGAGGAGTACAAAATCCTTTTCTGTCTGAAGGTTTGAGAATAGCAGTACATCTTTATATTGATGTTTTTGCGATTTGTAACTCTTGGGACATCTCGTAAGAAGCACAAACTCTGTGGTGTTTATTGGGTTTTGGGTCATTTGTGCCCATGGGATAGGAGGGTTTGTTGAGTTTTTCTGGCGGGTCAATATGCAGGTTTTGTACTGGAGATAAAGTCAGAATTTCAGACTGGATGTCAAGTCGGGTTCTCAGGAGAATGCAACTCTTTGCTGTGGTGTCTAAAAAGTGTATTTTAACAGAGCACCTTTCACATTTTCGTGGTAGCACTGGCTGCCGTGTTGCGAGCGCTCTTATTTTTAGAACTGCTGTCTGTCGTCGGGTATTGCACATAAGATTTTCACATCACTGCTTTATACTTATGTAAACTGTGAAGTGACAATAACCTTGATCTCCAAAAAATACCTCTCTTCATGGCCTTAACACATTGATCAAGACATGTATCCCCAATTATATTTTTCATCTGAATGCAGAATTCTTGCGGATCACCACCAAGCCACTGCAATCAAAGTTCATGTCGCAGCTGGACCACTTCTCAGACAAGCTGATGCAGATCTTCAAGAGCAAAGGAGTGAAGGGACAAAGGATCAAGGACGTCCTGGCGATCAAAGATTTGGTTAGTAGAAATGCATAGAACATCCTTTTCACTGTATTGGGGTGGTTGTTTCTGCTCTGGGACACCTCGACAGATATGACCCTCTGGTCTTCAGACAACCTGCTCTCATCCTTGTACCACTGTCCCTCCCATATTTAGCTACATTCTGTCTTGATTTTCTTTGCCCCTGTGTGACAACATCAACCCCGGCGGCAGTATAGCTCAGGAGGTCAGAGGTCTCCTCACAACCCGAAGGTTTTGCTCCTCCGAGCAAAAACTGTGTGTCCCTGAGCAAGACACCCTAACCCTAACTGCTCCTGACGTGCTGGCTGTCTCCTTGCATTGCTGACTCCGCCGTTGGTGGTTGAATGGGTGAATTTGAGGCATGACTTGTAAAGCGCTTTGGATAAAAGCGCTATGTAAAAGCATCCATTACCAGGAGTGAGTGCATCCTGAAAAGCCTTATCATCTACCTCAATGATGATCCAGACGTGTGTGTGTGTGTGTGTGTGTCATAGGTACACACACACTGTCACCTGCACAGGTACATACATGTGTGTCCTTTCATCAGTTGGCCTGAGGGAAGAGTTTCAAAATCCAAGGGAAGAGTTTGGTCTGTGCTGTCCAATATAGACCTGGACTTGCTAAGAACCTGCTGGTCGAAGATAGCCATCAGGGTCTGTGGGACATGTAGTACCTTTCAGCCACGTTCACAATATAGCACAGGTGTGTTTTGTCCGTGATGTCCAGGTTACCTCACCAATCAATCGTAGAAAGAACATGCATGCAGTCCAACCCCTGGGTGTAAATAGAGTGCTTAAGATGAGGTGTGCCTTTATCGATCCACCATAGGGGAATTACAATTTGATGCAGCAGCACAAGGGAATAAAGTTATCATGCTAGTAGCATTGTTGACTATGGACACCTGGGTTGTCCCTGCCATGCTATGGGTGGAAATACACACACATTGGCTCTGGCTCCTCGGGTGTAAATAGCATTGTTGGCTATTTACACCTGGGTGCTAATAGCATCTGCCTTAAAAAATATTTTTGTGAGGAATAGATTGGATGGAATATAGTGTCAAAAGTTAAACTTATTTTCATTTAGTTTTATTCATTTAGTTTTATTTGTAAGGCTCTTCGGATCAATTAATTAGGATACAACATTAGGATATAACGGGTTAGGCATTCACATGCTAGTACTTCAGACCCTTTTGGTCAGCCCAGTCTCTGTTTGACTTTGTATATATTATTGTTTTGTACATGATTGCTGATCGAAATAAACGTATTCATTCATTGTGTGTCAATCCACAATATTTCTACAGTCCAAATTAACCCAAACTAAAGTCTACCTTCCATGGTCAGCGGCCCTGAAGCCCCCGGTCCTCCTGGAGCCCCCAGTCCTCCTGGAGCCCCTGCTCCTCCTGGAGCCCCCAGTCCTCCTGGAGCCCCCCGGTCCGGACTAACGGACTAGACTAGGAGTGGACTAGGATTATCAACAGAATGTGAAGAAGAAACAAGAGTTGTGTCGTAATGTCAAAGTCGTCTATGTATTGTGTTCAGAGATATTTACTTTAGTCAGCCGCTAGCCCCGCTGGTGCTGGCCGCACCTGTGGTACCACTTTGTACCTCAAGAGGCGCTGTTACTGCAGCGTGTCCTCAGAACTACACGATTGTAGGACGAGTCAAATCAAAGATGGCTGGTATCCATCCTCATGGAAATAATGCCATCGGTTTCAGAAGTTAAATAATAGAACATGATAAACACCATTCAGTGTGTGCAGTTCTTAGTTCGTTTGGGCCAGTGTTAAATACCATCTACAACATGAGATGGACGGCCCTCCACCTGGTCCAGAGATCCATGGCGCCCACAACGCAACGCCAAACATTGATTTATCAAAACGAATTAATTACATTAACAATTAATCACATTACAACGTTACCATGTAAACCAATTAATCAATGAACAATGAATCACATTACGTTACCTGTCAAGCCAACCTCGCTACTTTGATCTCTTCTTGTCTAACTGAGTTAGGCTACGCTATAATGAAACTACACTTGATTGTCATTTGACAGAAGTAATACGCACATGTTTAACTTCGTTATTTCCTAATGTTTACATACTTGCTTTATCGTGTCATGACCTTCAATAAAGTATATGTAGTTTACTCGGCGTAATGATGGGTTACGCTGTGGTGTTTCAAAGACCATGTACAGCTGCCTGATGACCACTAGGGGGAGACAAAGCACGTCTGTTATATGTCGCGTGGCTTCCTGAAACACAAGTGCGGCTTTCGGCATACAAGTTTAAAATGGGTCAAAAGAATCGGATCATTTTCATTCATAATGTTCGACTTTGAACCTAATCAGTTCTTTTTTTTTTAATAGTATGAAATACTTTTAATGTTTTCCTCTAAGATTAAGCTATATCATAAAGATTTACACTAAAATGACATAAAGTGTGTTATTGCCTTAAATACTGTTTAAATAAATATCTTAAATACTGTCCCAGCTTGCATCATAATTTCACATTTCTTCATCTCCATTTGCTTCATTCCATTCACTCCATTTGCTTCATATATATATATATATATATATATATATATATATATTTATAATACCAATAACATATAAATGTATAAAAAGTATTATGTAATATAACATTTGAATATGTACAATGAACAACACAAAAATGTACATTTTGTGAACTGTGTGTGGTTCTATTGTTAGTAGGTAGTATAAAGTGTTGTTTATAGTATAGTATTGCATAGTTTAGCATAGATTAGCACAGTATTGTTGTTTAAATTCATACTGCAGGAGGGAATGGGGGTAAGCAGCAGGGATAGCTCAGTCTGTTGGGCTTGTCTTGGGAACTGGAAGGTCGCCTGTTCAAGTCCCCAAAAAACAGCGTATATCCACTGCTCCCCGGGCCTGTATATACAATGACTGCTCCTAATACTACGATGGGTTAAATGAGAGAAACACATTTCACTTTGTCTTTACAGGATTAAATCCTCCAGATTTAGATTAAGCATTCCATTCTACTAACAAAAATCTTAAATCTTGTTCAGAGCTGTCCCTTCTCCTCAGATAGCGGCTAAAACACACACACACACACACACACACACACACACACACACGTCATCATCAAGTTTGCTGACGACACGACAGTGATGGGCCTGATCGGCGGCGACGACGAGACAGCCTACAGGGAGGAGGTCGGATCGCTGGAGCAGTGGTGCCAGGAGAACAGCCTCAACGTCAAGAAGACCAAGGAGCTGATCGTGGACTTCAGGAAGCAGAGAGGAGAGCACGGCCCTATCTCCATCGACGGTGTTGCAGTAGAGAGGGTCAGCAGCTTCGAGTGCAGAGCGCTTCAAAGGGTGGTGCGGACGGCCCAGTATATCGTTGGAGGTGAGCTCCCCTCCCTCCTGGATATATACAACCAGCGGTGCGTGGCCAAGGCCAAATGCATCATAAAAGACAATGCCCACCCCAGCCACGAACTGTACTCACTTTTACCATTTATATTTTTATATATTTAACTTTATAGCGTTTGTACCTTTTACTTCTTTTTTTTCTATTATTTTTATTTTTATAACTGCTGTCTGTCGTCGGGTATTGCACATAAGATTTTCACCCATTGATTATACTTGTATAACTTTGATGTGACAATAAACTTGACTTGACACACACACACACACACACACACACCCAGGGGGTGGCGGTGCTGTGGTCGGAGCTATCTTCATTTGCTGATGTTTATTTCACGGCGGGGGGCAGTGGCTGGTGCAGCCTTCAGCTGAAGGCGGGCTGGCATACAACCGCTGAACTACAACAATGGCGGGACCGCTCCGACCTCCGTGCCTCAGGCTCCCACTTTGGCACGGCCGCTCTCCCTTTCCTGTACTAGTTGTGGTGACGGGGTGGTGGCCAGGTGGTCTAGACATGCATTATTGAAGAGAAAGACAGTGTCTTAGGGGCAGTCATAATAAGGGATTAATACCCACGGTTGCCAGTAATGCATTGGAACTTTCCTATTCTCAACCATAGGATCTGGGAATTCCCGACAAAGCTTTGTCCATCTGTCTATCTGTCGACTTGTCTACATGGGTATTTGTTCATTGTCTTTTATAATTACTTGATAAATCTTCAAACTTAAAGAGTTCAAGTGTGACAGTTCTTATTAGTTGACAGAATCGCATGCTCATTCACAGAGAATTCCACCACTGAACCGGCTGGAGACCCAGACGTCCTTGGAGCTCCAGCTGTATCTATGTTCATGTGGGTGGAGTCCTCCACCTTCTCCACCACCTGAACAGTTCCTCTGCCTCTTGGTGAACATGTGGTATGTTTTAGAACCTATGTGGTTATTACTTTATCCATGTCAATATCCCAATTGCTGTGCAGTTATAAGATCAATCTATTATCTATTCATAACCAAATTATCCATTGTTCTGTGAGACAGCTAACATAGCTAGCTAGCTGTCCATACATAGAACTGCAGTACTTTATTATATAAATCAATGTGGTTTCCTATCAGGGTCCAGAGGCCCACTACACTAGCTCAGCATCACAAGAGGAGCCTCGTCCATTGAGGAAAGGGAGAATCATCCTCCCTTAGGTCAGCAGATGCCAACAAGATCAGCAGGATTGTCAGGAAGGCTGGCGCTGTCCTGGGGGTCCAGCTGGACTCCTTGTTGGTGGTGTCTGAGAGAAGGATGCTGCGCAAGCTGCGTAGTATCCTTGACAACAACTCTCACCCTCTCCATCAGGTGCTGACCTCATATAGAAGCACCTTTAGCAACAGACTCATTCCACCCAGGTGCACCACAGAACGCCACAGGAAGTCCTTTCTTCCTGTGGCCATCAGTCTCTATAATTCATCTACCTCGGGTTGTGAGAGGGACAGTGGAGACTCAGTGACCTGAGGCCAACGCAGTATTATTATTATTTTTTGGTCAACGCACTGTAAATCATTTCACTGTAATTTTGCATTTCACTTTTCACATGTCACTTTTTCAGTATTCATCGGAGTTATTTATTAATATATTATTACTGCCAATTTGCACTATACGTATTGTTGTGTATTGTATATACCTACGTATTACTGTAATAATACTGTAAATTGTGCAATTCATCTACTCATCTATCAATACACTTAGATTAATTTAGAGTTATTTTAGTTATATTTTGTTTATAGTAGTTTTATTTAGTTAGTTGTTATTTAGTTTTTAGCTTAGGTATTAGTATATTTGTGTGTGCATTTATTCCCCCTGTGTCAACTGTTGCACCTTAATTTCCCTCAGGATTAATAAAGTTTCTTGAATCTTAAAATAGAGAAAAATAAACTGGTAAGAGAAAAATATACAGAAATGTAACAGATTTATCTGTAAAAATACTGATATTACCATTTTAGAATTCTTGCAAGCTTTATTCAGTGCTTACTTCCAGATCTTTCTCTAGTCTATTTCTCCTAGACAATCTGAGCTTAATTTAAGATCAGAAAGATATTTTGTCCTTTTATATTATATTCAGCTTAGTAATATACTTCTTGTTGTTTTCCCATTGATTGATCTGTTCTTTTGCTCCTTACTTCTAAAGGTTCAGGAGACCAGGTCCGACTTAATAAGAGCTGAATTATTTCCGATAAGACAAAGAAGAGACGATTGTAAGCAGCAACACCTACCAACATCTAACATGTAACATCTACTTATGCTGCTTCAAATGTGTCTGGGTTTTACCTGCTCACATATGGCCTCACTAAGATCCCCGTCCTCCCCCCGCCTAACACCAAACCACACCAAGTTTCATCAGGAGAACCTTCCTTCCTCCCCTCATTTTACAACCACCGGCCGCCACTGTTCACCACACAGAGTAGACCTGTGCATTAGGTCATTGGATCAGCTATTAAGTGAATTAAGAAAGGTCAATAAAAAGCTAGATTCTTCATAAACTAAGCGTTTCTACTGTGCAGTGGCAAAATTTTTACGTAAATAAATAAATATAGAACAATCAGGAATGTGTGCCAATGTGTGTAACTTTATTGGACACAGAGATGGGTGTACATGAATATGAGAGGCGGTGGTGTTGTGGGCCGGTCATGATGTGGCGGTCATCTGGCAGAGCAGCATCAGCATCAGGGGGTGAGGTGCAGCTGTGTTCCTGCTTCTCCTGGAGAGAGAGAAGGAACTGAGCATTCACTGTCACCACAGTGCGCAGGTTATTTTGCAGTGATTCAAATGTGTACCTTAGAGAAGCTCTTTATCTTGATCTCTCTCTCCTCCTTCTCCATCTGTCTTGGGCTCTCTGCGAAACGGTCGCCATTGTCTCTCTCCATTAGTCTTCTCTTCCTCGGTCAATTATGGATCAGCCAGCCTGATAAAAAGAAACACAGACCTGGCCAGTCGACTGTAAAACAAGCTTAACGACTACTGCTAAAAATATAAAATCTATTTGACAATATAATTTGTTAAGGGTTTAACTTTCTTTTTTTGGTGCGATGCCAGACGAGCCAGACGCTGCTCCTGCAGGGCATTCAGACATTCTCCTGCAGGGCAGCCAGACGCTCCTCCTGCAGGGCAGCCAGACGCTGCTTCTGCACCACCTCCTCTCCGGAGCCTGACTGCGAAAGAGAGACACACATTGATAGGACTTCAGAGGGGGCACACGCTATAGGAGCGGAAGCAGCAACAAGGAACATCAAGGAACATTAGGTGGACCTTATACTGTACCTCTAGTGGAACTCAGTGCCGGGGCCTCTTTGCAGCTGGCGCCGAACACTTGGGCTCATCACTGACGTCCAGGTGGAAGCATGGGAGGCTCCCGCCAAACGGCTCGGCCCCGGGGCAGAAGAGGGCCCGGAACAGCTGCTCTTTGATCCTGTGGCCCAGCTTCAGGGAGTAGTTGCGGGGCTTGCCGGTGGAAGTGACCAGCAGGCGGTCAACCACGGAGTGGTAGTTCTCCACCGTGCGGTCGTGGATCCTCAGGGGCTCCTCAGCCGCCTGCGAGAGCCCAGACCTCGAGCCGTGGTCTGAGGCCGGGGAGGAGGACTGCCACGGGCGCCAGTCTGGCAAGACGGCAGCGTTGCGGAGGTAGCGCTCCTCCAGGGGCTCCTCCAGGATCTCCTCCAGGGGCTCCTCCAGGGCAGGAAACCGCTGCTCCAGCAGGGCAGCCAGACACTGCTCCTGCACCATCTCCCTCAGCCTCCTCTCTTGAGCCTGATAAAGAGAGAAAGAGAGAGAGAGAGGGGGAGGGAAAGGACGACAGAGGGGACATTCAGGTCAACGCTATAGAAATGGAAGCAGCAGGAAGGAACATCAGCCAGCTCTTATACTGTACCTCAGCCGCCAGAGAGGAGTCCTCCAGCTGGGGGAAGAAGGGGTCAGAAGGGCTCCAGGGCTCTTCCTCTCCACCTTCCTGAGAACTGGCCGGCCGTGAGATGAGGGGCACAGCGGAGACGCCGGAGCTCCGCTCATCGCTACGGTCCTGGAAACGCAGGGGCCGAACCCGTTTCCTGGAAGACACCCTGCTCCCGGGAGTGGCCGGTGTACCCACGGAGGAAGCGTGGGGGAGCGGGCCAGCATCGCCCAGAACCAGGGGGAGGGAGGGCGAGGACGGCTGGCTGGGGCCAGGGGAGCCAGCATCAGGGCTGTCTGGGGTGGACGGTGGCAGGGGCTCACACTCCTGTGTGGAAGCATATTTTATACTTATTTATTTACTCAGGGTTACAGAGAGAAGGTGTGTTAGAGCATTAAACATGGCTGCCATTACATTTCGTTGGTTACTTACTTAAAAATCAATCATTCTAAATCACATTAGACATGACTCTCATGAATGTGAAGGTGAAGAGGGTCTTTCATATTGCAATCTTTATATGACATGATTACACATTGTTTATACAGTAAGCTAAAGTGTTTAACCAGCGCCGGTACCGGGAGGGGAGTCACGCGGAACCACCGAGTGATCCGGCTGGTGGCTCGCGGCACTACACTGCCCTCTCATGGTTATCTTTAAACCACATATTTACATTTTGTAGTTGATATAGTTCGTTAAAAACTCAGAAAGTGTACACGATTATAACTTGAAAACAAACTAACATCAGAAACGGCATTTGTTTTTTGGGGGAAATTGTCGATATTTTCAGGCCAATGCTTTAATCTCACCAGGGCCATGATGAAAGGTGTTTTAAGAACAGTATTTCAGTCACTTGTACGATATTGTTTATATATTATAAATATATTTAAGTATCCGTCCAAGTACGTCGTGGATTTGCTCTTCTCGTCTCTCTTTGGTCGTCTGTCGAGTTACTTCAGAACTTGAAAGTTGTATCTGTTTACCAGTAACTACGGAGGCCATAGCAACGTTGATGAGGAGGTTACATCATATCCTCATGATTCACTATATGTGGATATCTATTGTTATTGTACAGATTCCTCTTATTTTTAGTTTAATTCAATCAATGAATCATCTACAACATTGATAAAACATTAATACAATGACAATAAATCATATCCTAAATTACTCTTATAGCTAAACACGTAATTGAAAATAGTCAACATAAAACACAAATGTGTATATTTTAACTGGTAATTGCATATTTGTCTGTTTAATGGCAAACAGAAATGGGATGAATGCTAAAATAAAGACTTGCATTATAGTATTCAGCTTTCCTCGTTTCAGATCATAACATAAACGTTCGTTCTTAGCTGCTCATATGGCTTTGTTATAACACACTAAATGAAACGTGATGAACCTTTGTTATAACAGACTAAATGAAACGTGATGAACCTTTGTTATAACAGACTAAATGAAACGTGATGAACCTTTGTTATAACACACTAAATGAAACGTGATGAACCTTTGTTATAACAGACTAAATGAAACGTGATGAACCTTTGTTATAACACACTAAATGAAACGTGATGAACCTTTGTTATAACAGACTAAATGAAACGTGATGAACCTTTGTTATAACACACTAAATGAAACGTGATGAACCTTTGTTATAACAGACAAAATGAAACGTGATGAACCTTTGTTATAACACACTAAATGAAACGTGATGAACCTTTGTTATAACACACTAAATGAAACGTGATGAACCTTTGTTATAACAGACTAAATGAAACGTGATGAACCTTTGTTATAACAGACTAAATGAAACGTGATGAACCTTTGTTATAACAGACTAAATGAAACGTGATGAACCTTTGTTATAACAGACTAAATGATGTGATTTAGGCAACATGCCAACAACAGTCTTATTTCCAAGTTGTCCACTAGTTGTGTCCATGTAGTGAAGTAACACACAACACACACCACCACACAGGCTATTGATGCAGTCACACAGCTACTGTAGCTGCTACATCGTTACACAATCAATACTACAATCAGTTACCATCATTATGTTACATAGACTAATGGCTGCCACACAACCACACCTTTGTAACAATTACCAATGCAAAGAAAGACCAAGTCAAGACATTTAACAATCATTCAACAAGTGTGTGGAAACTAAATGCAACCAGTTCAACGCGATGCAACACTGCAGCCAAACCAGCAATACATATTCAGTTTACTCACCAATGACGTTCACTTGGAGACTAAATCCATCCTCCTGTCCTTATGAATGAACTGATCAATAACCCGGTTCAATAAAGACAGTTGATCAGACGTTTCAACATCTCCCGATAGTTGATCCTCTTTTCGTTCCTCGTTGTTGTTCCTCTCCGTCTCTGTTCGTCCAGCTTGTAGATCGATCCTTGTCTCCAAAAGTCTTCATGGTAATCGTTGCCTTAAGATGTCCTGCTGTGTCTTGGTGTCTTTGTGCAGCCTTAGTTCAACAGATTCTCAGATTCTCGTAGCCTTTCCAATTCCTCCCCCTTGTGGCTCCCAAACAACAAGCCCTCCAGCAGTAGAGCCTCTTGTGTTGAACTGGGCCGGTTAGCCACAGGGATCGGTACCAGTGGCTAGCCGCTAATTGGCCAACATAGCCTGCTTTAGCAGGTGGATTGAGCTCCAGATGTTCAGGCCTTTTTTTTAACTATTTCCATCTTTTTGTTGAATGGTCGTCTTAAAAAGGGCACTGATAATAAATCGGTTACATCTTGATCTCCACCTGCTGCCATTTTTAACGTCAGCTATCAACCGCTAGTTAGCTCTAAGCTATGTCTCAGCCAGTCTGAAAGAATACGCCCATTGGCTACAAATCAAAATATGATTGGTTAATCAAACTGTCAATCCAACCGTTCGCTCTCCTTCTGTCTATTGGTCCGGACATTGTAGAATCGACCCTGGATGGAGGATTCTCAGATACTCTTAGAAAAATATCTGATTGTTTGCATTTTTTTTCCCAACACAAAACCACTCAAATGTGCAGAAAACAATAGAAACAAGTCCGTTTTTAACACTACAATCACAATTCACAATCATTTTAATTATGTGACTACGGGCATGACTTCAGCCATGGGTGGAGCAGCAGGCTCTCCAGGGGCGGTCGCCCTAGAGGTCGCTTGGTCAGGCATCTCCTTATGAAGTCCTGGCAGTCTGGAGGGTAAATAAGAAAATAAATAATTAAATAAGAAAATAAATATGAACACCTGGCTGTCTTACAGGATGCATGCCTTTCATGGTTTCAATGTGTGTGTGTGTGTGTGTGTGTGTGTGTGTGTGTGTGTGTGTGTGTGTGTGTGTGTGTGTGTGTGTGTGTGTGTGTGTGTGTTTTGTAAGGGTGCTTGAATTGTCTTGAGTGTGAGGTCAAGAATTTGTGTGTGTGTGTTTGTGTGGATTGGTGGGTGTGTATGTATGTATGTATGTATGTATGTATGTATGTATGTATGTATGTATGTATGTGTGTGTGTGTGTGTGTGTGTGTGTGTGTGTGTGTGTGTGTGTGTGTGTGTGTGTGTGTGTTTTGTAAGGGTGCTTGAGTTGTCTTGAGTGTGAGGTCAAGAATTAGTGTGTGTGTGTGTGTGTGTGTGTGTGTGTGTGTGTGTGTTTGGATGGGTGTGTGTGTGTGTGTGTGTGTGTTTGTTTGGATGTGTGTGTGTGTGTGTGTGTGTGTGTGTGTGTGTGTGTGTGTGTGTGTGTGTGTGTGTGTGTGTGTGTGTGTGTGTGTGTGTGTGTGTTTTGTAAGGGTGCTTGAGTTGTCTTGAGTGTGAGGTCAAGAATTTGTGTGTGTGTGTGTGTGTGTGTGTGTGTGTGTCTAATGCCCTCTCGTCTTAACTGTCTTCATATCATTCTAAGACTGTCACCTTCGGAAAGACTCTACTTGTGACATGGTCTATTTAATGTTTCCGTTAGAATACATGTATTTTATTTACATCCATTTTCTGTTTCTGTTTACAAAGCTATTTGTTTTTTGTTTACTGAGAAATGTGTTCTTATTATGAGTCACCGTTATTGTTCATGTGTTCATGTTCACGTATGAACAAATTAATCAAACATTTTAATATTGTTATCTCTATTTAAATATATCTATTTAAAAAATAAACGTATTATATTTTATTGGTGTAACATAAAATGTATTAATTGTTTCACCTTTGAGATTTAGTTAAATGAGTTCAACGCAAACTAAATGAGTTCAATAGGTTGACCGCCCTTTGCGCATGCGCGAGACTAGGCCTCAGTCACTTTCTCCTTCCGGCTGCAAGTGCAAGTTTGGTGACTTTGAACTGCACGTAGAAGTCCATTCCTTGGTAAGTATTCGTTTTTGGTAGTAGTTTAGAATTTACCTTCCTGTGATATAACGTTCAATCCGTTATATTGACATATAACCTTCAGGGAGGCGAATTTTGCTCCCGTTTTCAGTAAAGTTCGCAGGCTAGCTAGGAAGCTAACATAGTCGCTATCTAGCAAGATAGACCCGGCGAGACTATGGCAGCCCGCAAAACCGCCGTGTCAATGGACGAAGGAGATACTTATTGTGATGTGAATGAGCTTGGGATGATTTGACTGAAGACAGGTGTGTCTGATTGTGATCGGAGAGATTCTGGGTTAGAGACTCAATGCAGTCGGCTTTGGAGCCCCTAGGAGCCGCGGCTCGGCTCGTTTTGGGAAGTTCGTTCAGCAAAACACACAGGAACAATGGAGGTGTATTGTTCATGTGTGTTTGATATTTTATTAAAATAGCGCAGTGAAATGTATTTCACGTGATTTCATGATTTGATCTCTGTTGTATGAAGCTTCAGTGATGCTGTTCAATGATTGCTAGTCCATTCTAAATGTTAAAGTTCCCCTCCACTCAAACATAAGGGTTTTATTGTTGTTCCTACAGTTCAATGTGTGTGCTCCCACTGTACAGAGGTGTGTGTGTGTGTGTGTGTGTGTGTGTGTGTGTGTGTGTGTGTGTGTGTGTGTGTGTGTGTGTGTGTGTGTGTGTGTGTGTGTGTGTGTGTGTGTGTGTGTGTGTGTGTGTGTGTGTGTGTGTGTGTGTGTGTGTGTGTGTGTGTGTGTGTGTGTGTGCTCCCACTGTACAGAGTGATGTGTGTGTGTGTGCTCCCACTGTACAGAGTGATGTGTGTGTGTGTGCTCCCACTGTACAGAGTGATGTGTGTGTGTGTGTGCTCCCACTGTACAGAGTGATGTGTGTGTGCTCCCACTGTACAGAGTGATGTGTGTGTGCTCCCACTGTACAGAGTAATATGTGTGTGCTCCCACTGTACAGAGTAATATGTGTGTGCTCCCACTGTACAGAGTGATGTGTGTGCAGAGGTTGACACTAGACGATGTTTTCACGTTCATCTGCTGAAAGTATAAAGTTTCTATGTGCCCATCTTCAGGGGCACATAGTTTAGAAGCCAACCCTGGTCCAATATTCAACTTGCAAAACTTTATGTTTTTGTTTAGTAAAAATAACAAATCTGATACAAATTATTATTTAAAGTAGAGCAATTTATATACATGTTAAAACATGTCTGGAGGGGATCTTTAACATTTTATCTGTTTTCATTGGCGAGTGCTCTAATGCAATTTTGACCTTTTTCGGTGAACTTTTGAGGGTTTAGTACTTGTATTCACACCTAATGTATTCATCTCATCTTTTACAGTTTGTTCAGCATTACCATGCCAATTGTAGCAACCTATAGTAAGTAAAAGGCTACTTGCTAAATGCTAAAATCTCTAAATGTCCTTTTCAGGATTATGGCTGTGGCAGTGCAAGGAATGTAGTTTGGAACTAGCTAGCAGGTATTTGTGTTTGCAATATTTTAGGCAGACTCATGGGCATCTTCTACTAAATCACACATACAAAAGTCTTGGTAAACGGCAAACTCCAAAGCCAGTAGAAGTATTTACATTCCAGTGTCATGTGTGCTCATGCAGAGACTTGGCAACAGAAAGAGATTATTTTAAACACATTAATCGACATCTCAGGCATGATTAAACGGTTCCATGTATGTTTCTAGGATGCACATTTAAAACTAATGTTTACAGTTCATTCGACACGCACAAAAACTGGAAACCCAACCCAAATTCATTGGAAGACAATTCTGCAGATGGGCCAACATGGTCTGTGGCTACAGATCATGAATATGAAACGCTAAGTTGTGGTGATGCTGCAGAATCACACCTGCCAAATCTTATTGAAGAGAAATTTGCTTGCATTTTATTGAAGTTGGAAAATATTGTTCACATTCCAAAGGCAGTTATTGATGAGGTCCTTTCTGAACTTCACTACATATTAAGTACAGCATCTTTGCCTGTCACAAAAGCTATTGTTTCTGATGTATTCCAAAGTCATAAAATACAAGTTGTACAGTCGGTAGTTGATGAGCTTTCCACTGTTGGATCTATGCAGATCTAATCCATTGTGCATAGCTATTGCAAAGGATGGCCCTCTTGCTACTGCATATAAACGTACACAGGACTATACCTCTCATATTGCTGTTTTAGAGCCGGTTGAGTACATACTAGATGCCCAGAGTAATAGGACATTTCAATACGTCCCTATATTACAATCTTTGCAGCATTTGCTCTCTCATAAAGGTGTCCTTGTACATCTCGAAAGTCTGAGACCAGACTGCTGGTCTTGTCGAGTCTAAGAGTATAGAACTGTAAGAGGAGTACAAAATCCTTTTCTGTCTGAAGGTTTGAGAATAGCAGTACATCTTTATATTGATGTTTTTACGATTTGTAACTCTTGGGACATCTCGTAAGAAGCACAAACTCAGTGGTGTTTATTGGGTCATTTGTGCCCATGGGATAGGAGGGTTTGTTGAGAGTTTTTCTGGCGGGTCAATATGCAGGTTTTGTACTGGAGATAAAGTCAGAATTTCAGACTGGATGTCAAGTCGGGTGCTCAGGAGAATGCAACTCTTTGCTGTGGTGTCTAAAAAGTGTATTTTAACAGAACACCTTTCACATTTTCGTGGTAGCACTGGCTACTGTGCGGAGTATGGCGCCGTACGAGATGGCTGCCGTGTTGCGAGCGCTCTTATTTTTATAACTGCTGTCTGTCGTCGGGTATTGCACATAAGATTTTCACATCACTGCTTTATACTTATGTAAACTGTGAAGTGACAATAAACTTGACTTGGCTATCATGATATTGTGCATGAATTCTTCAAGGGTGTTGTTGCACTGTATTTGTTTATTGATCTCCAAAAAATACTCTCTTCATGGCCTTAACACATTGATCAAGACATGTATCCCCAATTATATGTTTCAGCTGAATGCAGAATTCTTGCGGATCACCACCAAGCCACTGCAATCAAAGTTCATGTCGCAGCTGGACCACTTCTCAGACAAGCTGATGCAGATCTTCAAGAGCAAAGGAGTGAAGGGACAAAGGATCAAGGACGTCCTGGCGATCAAAGATTTGGTTAGTAGAAATGCATAGAACATCCTTTTCACTGTATTGGGACACCTCGACAGATATGACCCTCTAGTCTTCAGACAACCTGCTCTCATCCCTGTGCCACTGTCCCACCCACATTTAACTACATTCTGTCTTGATTTTCTTTACCCCTGCTTGCCCCTGTGTGACAACATCGACACCGGCGGCAGTATAGCTCAGGAGGTCAGAGGTCGCCTCACAACCCGAAGGTTTTGCTCCTCCGAACAAAAACTGTGTATGTCCCTGAGCAAGACACCCTAACCCTAACTGCTCCTGACGTGCTGGCTGTCTCCTTGCATTGCTGACTCCGCCGTTGGTGGTTGAATGGGTGAATTTGAGGCATGACTTGTAAAGCGCTTTGGATAAAAGCGCTATGTAAAAGCATCCATTACCAGGAGTGAGTGCATCCTGAAAAGCCTTGTCATCTACCTCAATGATGATCCAGACACTTTACATCATTTAGGTCGGCGACGGTTGTTGGATATGGGACCTCCGTGTTGAGATATTTATAGTTAAATATGTTTTTTTTTTGTTTGATATGGTTGATCGACGGGCGATAGCGTTGGAACTTTTGATTGAGTAGTGGTAGGGCTTGTTGTTGTGTGGCTTTCTTAAGGAACAGTTCCAGATCATCTGCATAGCCAACCCAGTCACTTGTGTTCTTACCTGCATACGTTTTTTGACTTCTAGCTTCCCTAACAGTGGCCACTGATCTTACTCTGTATTTAAAGTCGACAACATTTTTCTTGCATTCTAGTATAAATACCCTCATCACAAAGTCCATTAAATTGAACAAGAGTGGGCTTTCTGGGCCTCCTTGTGTGACCCCTGAGCTGATTGTAAATGTATCCTCTGGTGTGTCAGTTAGGGCTGTGGTGGTATCTTTATAGATGGCCTCTAGGATCTTGATGCAGATTGTGTTAGCCTTGTTTGGGGAACGGATATAGATGGACTTAAAAGGCCATTTCCCGATGATGTGGTCGAATGCTGTGCTCAGATCAACGGAGGACAAAGATGGGCAGTTACATACGGTCAGATATTTGTTGGACCCTTTTGGTGATGTAGATACCATCAGCAGTACTGCGCCCCTCTCTAAAACCTTGTTGTTGGTCAGTAAGCTGGAGGTTGTACCATTCCTTTAATCTCGCAAGAATTATCATTACAGTAACTTTACACAGGCTTGAGCCGACCTGCAAGCCTCGTTAGAGTCAGGTTCTTTCGCCGAGCCTTTGCAAGCACCTTTCCAAAGTGTAACCAGATTACAGATTCTGAGTGTGCCAAATGTTATCAATAGGCCTTTATCACACTTCCTGCTTCCGGAGCCGTGAGCAGTGTACTCTTTCTTCCGGTAGTTACCCCAGATACGGGACAAACTGTGGCCGCCTCCTCTCCTCTGTTATTGTAGTGTACCGGCTGCTCAACGTCTAAACAAGGACAGCCCTACCTCCGTTTACACCATTACCGAAAGACAAACTCCTCCGCAAGTCTTGTGTAAGGCTGATAAGGAGGATGAAGGTCCCTGGTTTCATGTTCTCAGGGGTAGCGCGTATGTCTGCAGTTTGCACTTTGACAAGGAGAGCATATACGTCTCGAAAGGTGGGCGGAATAGGCTAATAATGTCGGGTATGTGTGTGATTAAAAGCACTGGTCCTGACCCCCACACACACTCCATCTCTCATCCGAATAGAGCCACATATTGTCGGGTGTGTGATTTAAAGCACTGGTCCCAAAAGTAGGGCTGGGCGATACGGATCAAAACCCGGTATTGTTTGGCTGTGTCGCGATATACAATATATATAGATATATACATATCTCCATCTATAGGTATTTTATACAAATTCGGTTTTAACTCAATGCCACAAGCACTTTTATTTTAAGACAACTCATATTCACAAGAATAACAGGCATTCCCTTTTAGAAAATATACAGCTGCACACGTAAATGAAAAGGTACATTGAAATAATCAAAATCCATCAAATAAATCGCCTATATTATATACATAGGCATACCTCTGCTTCTACACAAAATCACCTTCGTTATTCAAGATTCAAGATGACTTTATTTATCCGGAGGGAAATTAAGGTTGAGACAGGGGGAATAAATGCACACAAAGTATACTAATACCTAAAAACTAAATAACAACAAAATAAACTAGTATAAACAAAATATAACTAAATGTATGTGTTATATGGCGATATATCCAGATAGAGCCACAAGACAATGTCGGGGAATTGTATTATTCGGATTTAGACTTCTTCACTGAAGAGTGTTCATTCACTAGTTGAACCACATCGTCTGGACCGACTTTTGGAAGGTTATGCAGCGATGTTGTCCAGCAATAACTGTCCACCATGGTGAATGCCAAGGTGAATGCATTAACCGGAACTTGGGATACACTGCTTCAGCGATTTTTAACGGGTACTTCCGGCGTTCTAATCTAACGTGATATAGGCCTAACAGGCCACACAAGATCTTGCATATTCCAGGTTGTGGTTGAAGGTGTTGTAGGTTGGCCCCTAAGGACAGCACTGCAGGGTCAGGAAGAGGTCCTACAAACACAAGTAACAGGAACCATTCATCAGTCAATTAAATCAGTAAAGCACCATCTGCAGGTTTTAATATTATGCCCATGTTCTAAAAAAAACTACACAATAAGTGATGAAATTAATAAAAATGATAAACATACCTGCATAGGCTCGATACAGCGTGGATTTGACACTGCTGCGTCCAGGAGCCTTAGGCTTCCGGACCACAAGTTCATCCATGGGTTCCGGACTTATCCCCTGGAATGACACAAAAATAAAATAGATGCTGTTGCAAGTGTCAGAATAGCGGGATAATTCAACACGCAAGTCATATTGTACATCCCTCTTCAGTGAACTGCTGCTTTGAGAAATAGAGGGAAACTCCATGCAAATGTATACACTTTAAGTGATGTGTTGGTCTTGCAAGTCTTAAATGCTAGAATCTTAAACATCTTTGAGTAGTCTATACAGTATGTATAGCTATATCTGAGGGATCCAGACAAAACATACCTGTGTCCTTGGTCGGTGCCATGACTGAATCTCACTGGTGCAGGCCAGTGGTGTTTGCACACTTTTCACCCCATGATGCTGTAGTGAGCCGTCTGGAATAGGAGTGCGACCACGTGATTACACAACACCTTTCCAGCAGCACACAAACAGGAGCATCCATTTAACTGCACGGGTGGAGAAATGGAGAACATGTACAAAAAATGAGAGAATCTGCAACAGCAGACATGGAGCAGGATATATATACACACATATATATACATACACACATATATATATACACACATATATATATACACATATATACACACACATAGATATATATATACACACACACACACACACGGATATATATATATATATACACACACACACACACACACGGATATATATATACACACACATACACACACACAGAACAATGGATACCGTTCTCTGTCTGTAGTTGAACTTATCTGACACACTGGTCATTTTCATTAAACCTTACGAGCTAGCAAGCTAGCGGTGACACAACCGAATCTAAGCACTCTCTGTATATATATTATATATATATATATACACACTCAACACACATGCATATAACACACATACACACCGAATAATGGATACCGTTCTCCGTCTGTAGTTGAACTTATCTGACACCAACCTTGCGAGCTAGCAAGCTAGCGGTGACAACAGAATCTAAGCACTCTGTGTATATCTATATATACACACACACACACACCGAATGATGGATACCGTTCTGTCTATAGTTGAATTTATCTGACACTGGTCATTTTCATTAAACCTTACAAGCTAGCAAGCTAGCGGTGACAACAGAATCTAAGCACTCTGTGTATATCTATATATACACACACACACACACCGAATGATGGATACCGTTCTGTCTATAGTTGAATTTATCTGACACTGGTCATTTTCATTAAACCTTACAAGCTAGCAAGCTAGCGGTGACAACAGAATCTAAGCACTCTGTATATACATATAAATATATATACACAGAGAACGGTATCCATTATTCGGTGTATAATGGTGTGTATATATATATAAATACACACCAGTATACACCGAATGGATACTGTTCTGTCTGTAGTTGAACTTATCTGACACACTGGTCAATTTCATTAAACCTTACAAGCTAGCAAGCTAGCGGTGACAAAACATAATCTAAGCACTTACCTCTATACTTGAAGATCAACTTCTCGTAAAATAACTTGTATCCTTTTTCCAGTTTAGACTCCTTCACTGTAGAGTGTTCATTCACTAGTTGAACCACATCGTCTTGACCGACTTTTGGAAGGTTGTGCAGCGATGTTGTCCAGCGATAACTGTCTGCCATGGTGAATGCCAAGCTGAATGCATAAACCGGAACTTGGGATACACTGCTCCGGCGGGTTCTTCCGGCGTTCTAATCTACTGTGATAAAGGCCTATTAGGCTCTTAAACTCTTGTATAATTTCTGGTGATTCCGCTGCATATTTCAATAGTTCTGGACTAACATCGTTGGCAGCTTTTTTGTTTTGTTTGGTCTTTTTTTTATCTCAGATATTGTTGGTGGGTTACTCTCTATGATTGTTAGATTTTGAAGCTCTGTAATAAAGTCTGGAAATTCAGTGAGCTCTACTGGCTCATAAGGTGGCATCGTAGGGTTGAAGTGTTGTTGAAAGAAATTCTTGAGCTTTTCAGGTGGACATTTTTTGGAGGTTTTGACTTTTTGAATGATTGAATCATCTTTTGCTGTTTTGAAGAGATCTGCATATTGGTTGATGGATTCGGCCTCCTGCTTTTAGACGTTCATTTTTGAGGTAGGATATGCACTTTTTTTAAATCTGTTTAGATTTTCTTGGCCAGTGGGACTGAAGTGGGTTTAACTCTGTCATTCCTGAAAATCGCCTCATGTTTACGTTTCTTTTTATTATTTTTCATAGGTATTGTTTCTGTGGCTGCTTCATCAAGAACTGTCACAAGTCTGTCTGAGATGTCTGTCATAGTGGATGGAGTTGTTCCTTGTTGACGTTTGATGCTGACCAAGTGTGTGAAGGCATATTGGATTTCTGGGGTTAGTAGCGCTGCAAGGTGGACTTTTCTGCTTGTTGGAGATGGAGTTTTCTGATATTTAAAGCGTGCGGCTCTGTTACATGGTGTTTTAAAGGTTGCAACTAAAGAGTTTGTGATCTGTAGAGAAATTTTATCCACGCCTGATTCTGCAGTCCAGCATGCAATTCTGAAGGTGTTTATCGGCCAAGATGTAATCAAGGACCTTCCGTAGGCCGGGACCGGAGTACCAGCTGTATCTATGGATGGCCTTATGTTTGAAGAATGTGTTACTGATTCATAGTTTGTGTGATCTGCAGAAATTGATGAGCCTCTCTCCATTGTCATTGCTGATGTGGTTGATGTTGTTACTGATGTCACTTCCATCAAATTCCAATTTTAAACTTAGGTCAGTTGTGGCGTTCATGTCTGCTAGGACCACACACTCTTGGTGTTTGTTATCTCAGGCAGTGGCTTTTCGGAGATCATTGTAGATCTTTTGTTGTTCCCTTGTCATTGTGTCATTTTCGCCGTTGGGAGGAGTGTTTGCGATGATTACCATGACCTCTCCTGCTTTGTGCTTCCTAGTGTATCCTGACCAATGATATTCATATTTACTGTCTTACTTCTTGTAATCCACAAATGTCTAATCCTGCCCTAAATTCCTCCTTGGCTACAGAGGTGTGTGTGTGAGGGACGGGGAGCTGTGTGTGTGTGTGTGAGGGACGGGGAGCTGCAGGAGGGGAACCTGGGCTGGCTGCGGTCGCGCATGGCAGTCCTCATCGAGGTGTGCAGCGACGGCCAGCGCCACAGAGGGGCCCTCGACAAGCTCTTCGTAGATTTCAAGGGCCCGCCGGCCCCTCTGTCCGAGGTAGGGCGGACGACGTCTTCCACCAAACGTCCACTACCGCGTTTCTATGGCTACTCTGAACTCAACTGTCCGGTGTCTTTAAACTCGGTCACGGCGCACAAGGTTCTTAACTTGAGTCTTCTTTGGATGAAAGCAGCAACTAAATGTGAATGTAAAAGTGAATGGTCACATTACATAACAGTCATTTGACAGACGCTTTTGTCCAAAGCGACTTACAATTGAGATGGCCAGTGTCTGACCAGATTTCTCAAATTAGCGGTAATATACCTTATAATATACCCTATAATTCAAAGTCTGTTCACACAGAACAGTGTTGCTTTTATAACGTACACCCGACAAGATCTATTTGAAATTGGATTGTTGATATAACTGCATACCCCTGCTGTTGATACTTGTATACTTACCTGTATATATAGTATATATATACCTACAATTCTGCACATATCTTCTACCTACTCTATAAGTTAGTTTATACCTAGTTGTTACATCTTATTTTTACGTCACATTATGTCACCAGGCACTTTACTGTAACATTTGCCCTCTGGTTAGATGACAATTTATTTTGGCTGTACTGTACTTGTGCTGCAATGACAATACATTTGAATCTACTATAATCCAATCTAATAAAGTCATTCAACATAGGTAGGCAAGGGAGCTACTAGTCACCAGAAGTCAAAGGTGCATTTCCTTCCTTGGAGTACATCCCATAATAAGCTGTGGTGCATTCAAGGGCAGTTGTTAAGGCTGTGATGCCACAAGACACGTGGTGGACTTTCGTTAGCTATGGGATTTGTTTAACAAGGTGTCAAATAGATGTTATTTTGTCTCTCAAACTAATTCATGACGGGTCCAAACTGGACAGCCATTGGATAGTCCAGACAAGGAATAGAGCTTCATCCGTGTCCTATCGTTTTCACCCCACTATTAAAAGACTTCCCCTCTGTATGTCCCATCTTTTGGACACATCAAGTCACTTGTGTGCGCCTTTTAAAGTGATCGACTCCATCGACTGGCTGCGGTTTCTCGGCTGATAAATATCTCTTGTTGAATAGTGAACTGAACTGAAATATGTGACACAAATGACAGTGTCTGTATTTATAGTTTCAAAATGATATGTAGGGTCCAAAGTGAACACCTATGGTGGATAGATTTAACAATATTAACTTGATTCCACTTTTACATTTTGGACCCTGCATACTAATGCGATGGCCCTCTCCCACGCTTCCTTGCTCCCAGGCTGAGAAGATGGTGCTGGCCGTGGGGGACTGCTCAGTTCCTTTAGTAGGAGGTGCGGAGCGCCCTGGAGGAGGTAGTGGAGGGGCAGAAGGAGGCGCAGGAGGAGGTCGTCACAATACTTGACTCCCAGACGGTCCGAGACGCCCAGCAGCTGCTCCTCAGACGGCAGGTAGGAGGAGTTAACACTCCTGGCTTCTTTCTGTCTTTGCATCTTTCCCTTTTATTTAGTCGTTTCTTTCTTGCTTAATTTCTTGCTTAAGTTGATTTAGTTTTTATGTTTATTTCCCTCTTCCTGTCCTCCCTATCTATAACAATTTATTATGAATATATTAATCCAAGTGCAAGTAAATAAAACTGAAATAACGCATGAAAGTCAGTTACAATATTTCTTGTTTTTTTTATTTTCACAGACACAATGACTTATCTAACTGAATAAATACATTAGTTTCATAGACGCAATGACTTATCTAACTGAATAAATACATTAGTTCATCAGACATAATTGGATGGAGGAAGTGATGGAGAGATGCAGGGATGAAGTAACAAAGGGATGGAGAGATTGAGGGCGATTCTCCTTTTGCAGCAACTGTTGAAGCATCTGAATTAGCGGCGGAGGGACGTCCAGCAGCTGACCAGCAGCTCCAGGCTGAGGAGGGTCTGGGGGACTCCCTGCAGGCGGAGGGATGTCCAGCAGCTGACCAGCAGCTCCAGGCTGAGGAGGGTCTGGGGGACTCCCTGCAGGCGGAGGGACGTCCAGCAGCTCCAGGCTGAGGAGGGTCTGGGGGACTCCCTGCAGGCGGAGGGACGTCCAGCAGCTGACCAGCAGCTCCAGGCTGAGGAGGGTCTGGGGGACTCCCTGCAGCAGGACCTGCACAGCCTGAAGAACACACTCAGAGAGCAGAGCATGGACTCCCTGGAGCAAAGCCTGGAGGTGAGACTCAGAGAGGGAGAGAGACATGTTACTGTTACAGTGTGGGCCCCGCTGGGCCACTGCAAGCAGAGAACGGAGAGTTGACATTCTCTCTAGTCGCTGCTTATGCGAGTTTACAACCTTCCTGGAAGAAGTGCTTATAAAACAACGATGTGAAATTTAAGGCAAGTTCATGGTACTCTGCGAATGCCGATTGTCCAATGGCGTGGCTGAATACGCACCACAGAACACAGCAGTTTGCGTGAAGTAAACCGAAGTTCAGCATTTGTCGGGTGGGATGTCATGACCGTTTTGCATTTGAGGCAAAACGCCTCACTGTTGCCTCGCGGTTTAAAATGCAGGTTGTGACACTCGACCCGTCCTGTTTTGTGGTCTGGACACAAGGGGTTACAAGGGTACCCTGTGTTGGCGGCGCACACACGCTCCTGTCAACGATTACGGTGGTTGGCAGGGGGCGTGGCCAAGCCACGTGCGCTGGCGGTGTACACACACACACCTGTCAACGATCATCTTTGTCTAATGGCTAATCACCTCACCTGGGGTATATATACTGTGACTATCCTTTACCCCCAGTGTGAGGTCGTTACTTTGTACTGCACGTTGTTCCCGTCACGTCGGACATTCTGGACGGACATCGCCGCTGATGTCCCGGAGATCCAGTTCCGGTACCTATCCCGCGTCACCCGCCGGTGTCGCGTTACCCTGGTTCATACGAGTGCCCCGGTAATTCTGATTACGTGTCTCCGCGGATCGACCTCCCCGTTTACCCTTGTGTTTTGTGTGTGCTTTGAATAAAGCTGTTCGTATCGCTCCACTGTGTCGTTGTCTGCGTTCGGTGTCCAACCCACACCCCTCATCGTGACAGAACGACCTCACCACTATGGACCCCGGTATCTCCCAATCCCATGAGACGCCTCGTGGACCTAGCCCGGCAGGAACGACTCGACCGCGACCCCGGCGCTCTCGAATGGGCGAAGCACGCGATCGATTCCGGGAGGGACCGGATCGGATCAGAGCTTCGAAAGCTGTGGGAGCAGGAGGAAAGATGTGTGGCCCTGTTGGCCAACGCGGCCCCCGGTGTCCGCGACCAGGTTAAGTCCGATTTTGAGTCCCTGATCGCCGGTCACGGACGGTTGGGTCAAGAGCTGCAGACGAAGGTGGACCTGCTCAGGGACGTCTGCGGTGATATTGTCGTCGCGAAAGGGCTGTCAGGTTCTGCATTGCTTGGTCTATTTCCTTGCCATCCGCATCGTTGTCTGGGATATATGTGCAACACGATGAACCCACCACAACACAGACCCCTCCTGAAGACGCTGTCAGCTGGTCTAAGACCATTCTATGTTGCATTACAACCAACCGTAAGCTAGTTAGTTCCTCCTTGATTGCCCCAACAGAGGCTAGTGGGCTGTTAACAAACGATTGAAGTCGATAGTTAGTTGTCTCTGCCATAAGAAGAAGCTTACCCACGCCTAGTTGTGGAAATAGTGCAAGACCGAACGTCTGTGCGGTCGTCCATATTTTGAAATCGTTGGGGACGTCGGTTCCCCACATTCCATCATGCTTTTTAAAATATACTGCTCGCTTTTCTCGCCTAACTTTTGATACCCGGGTTGCCGTAATAATGTATGTCTGGTCTGTAATTGATATTGGTGCGCAAAGACCAGACCAGTCGTTTGGGAGACTGTGATAGACCCTAGATCCACACAGCCACCTCAAACCCTCTACGACTCTGGTTCCTCATGGGCCTGGTACCATTAACGCACACTGAGAGTTGCTGGTGCCTGGGGGTATCTGTATTGCCATGCACGTATCGTACTTGCTTGACGCCGTGTTTTAGTCGTTCCTTTAAACATGCAAAAGGAAAATATCTTCATACATTTATCCACGTGTATATTTCCAAGCGGTTGGCGACCCAACTTCTACTACACACATGTCAAAGGTAAACTCTGGATATATTGTTACCGTCACGAGGGAAATGGATGCGCCTCCTGTGGGGCCACATGTATGGTTACATTTGTGCAGTCGGAGTCTATGTTATTTAGCGATATCGTCGGGTCAAACTTTGCAAAATCATTACTCGGTAATGCTGTCCCCATCGTCATTAGACACCCGGCCACACTGAGTCCTCTTCCTAGACATGATTGGGGGTGCATGAGATGACGTTGGCATTATGGAACAGACATAACATTTAGTTTTACCAGTTGATCTCGTATTACTAGCACATATTTCTCCACCACATATTGGCGACATACGTGTGGATCAGGATGATATATGTTATGTGTGTTAGGGCGACGTGCTCTCGTAAGTCAGGTCGTCTGTTCCAGGGAGGTTTTGCCTCTCCCACCCTAGGATAGGACCTACAATAAGAATGGTTAGCACAGTTAAACAAAGCAATGTTCCCCCAGGCCACGAAGCCTGTGGAACAGATGCCATAGATGTTGTTTCTCTCCTTTTGTCGTTGGTCTGGTAGGTTCTTGTGGGGTATGATCTCAGAGTCCAATGTGTATCGTGCATATAGTTAGAGCCACATTCATCATCTAGTGTATTGTCAGCTCCTTCTCTTTCTGGCTTAGAGGCCTGTGGTCTCCTGCTGGTGATGGTGAACATTTGCAGTGGTACCCACGTGGCTCGTCCCTCCACCTTCAATGCCGCATGTGTAATGAGGAGGATTTGGAATGGTCCAACCCACATCCCCTCCCTTTTGATAGAACCACCCTTTGTCCAGTGGTTCTTCTCATTTGCATCCGCCTATTGTTGGACCTCCTGTAGGGAGAGAGGAGGTACTTCCAGTGGAGTGTGCACGTTAGTACTATGCATTTCCTGTCTTAATGCTGCCACTTTTGCAACTCTGTCTACTCTATCATTTCCTTTAGACACATCATCTTGATTTCTCACAACTTCACTTTTTATAGCTGCCAGTGGCCTAGGGAGTAGCAAAGCGTCCAAGAAAAACGCAATCTGTTTGTGATGAAAAAAGTTGTTCCTTACACAGTATTCTTTACACTTTGACCTTCTTTATGGTATTAATTATTACCCAAAAGATGTGTGTGAGAAAAATGTGTGAGTAATTTGAGATGCCCTTTGAATATATTGGTGTAGGGCATTCTCCCTCCCTCCTTTTGACACATGGTCCCTCCCATGTGTCAACTTATCATAATACGGAAACTACCATGCTGGGAGGCAAAGCCTCCTGTCTAGGGCCATTCACACCCCCTCCTTTTTGTCGCACCCGTATAAACCATGAATGGGACATCATTACAACATGCGTTGAGTCGATACTACATTCAAGTTTGTGATGATAGAATTGTCTATGTAACTGACACAATGGCTACCGCTTGACCGTCTGAACTCAGTTTTTTCCTGCTGAGATGTTTTTCTGCTGAGGTTCTTATAGAACCTGATAACATGAATCCAGATTAGTTAAAGGGTGTTCTCAGTGAAATAATTGTATAGGTTTATCGAATACTGGCCTCCACTTTTCTTTTCTTTTTTCTAAATAAAATGTCACACTGTAATATAACACTGTGATAAAAGCACCACCCTATTTCTTCTTGTAAAACCTAAGCAGGTGATTAAGACCAAAGCCAAATACTTTGTGTTTTAGAAGCCTCACACAAATATACCATAAGGCCCCGTCACACCTTTGTTTACATATTTTAGAAATAAACAGTCTTACTTAACATTTTGATTGGTGCTTTCCTATTTAAAGCAATCATATAGGGTTAGTAGGTTTTTAATTTAAGTTTCATCATTTCAATTTTTTAATCACTTTGTCAACAGCAACACAGCACTGCCTCCAATGCAAGTAACATTATCATTTTATATAGCTGTTATTTTATTATACTCTTTGGTTGCATATCAGCTCATGTGCGATACGAACGTATTCTACTTGTACTATAACATTCAACATGTACAAAATTAGCAATCTCCTCAGTATCATACGGATCTTTCAACATTAACATATTAACCTCATTAACATGACTGATATCAACATTTCTCTTTCTTTTTTTTTAGGGTTAGTGGTTGGAGTTAGGGTCAGGTTATTGACAAGTTGTATTTTCCCAAATGAAATACCATTGCAAATTGTAATATTAATCAATTATAGAAAAGGCAACGTCTTTTGGATCAATATTTTCTAGATATACAGTACGTATGTGCCTGGTTGTGGTGTGTGTTGTGCTTCTTATGTCCATGGCTTCCCTCATGTGTGTGTATGTTGCTGCATGTCTAGGTGTGTCACTTCCCTGTTTGTTGACTCCAGCTGTGGTGGACCCGTCGCCTTCCTGCGCCTCCCCCGCCAGTCAGTTGGACATCTGTGCTGGTTGCGTTCGGAATCATGATCATCACTGTGGCCACACCTCTGGTTGAATGGGCTTTCCTCCGGACAATCTCTTGCAAAGTGTCCTTCTTTATTGCGGTTATAACACTTGAAGCTGCCGTTTGTGCCGGAGCCAGTGTAACTGCTTTTCAGAGTAAAGTTCTTGCCTCTGCGTTGGTTCTGTTGCTGGCCACCTCTCTGCTCGCCTCGCTTACGGCCATGTCTCTCGTAACCTTCTCATGACATCGGTCAGCTTCACTCGTGGCTTGCTGCAGTGGTAGTAGCAGGTTGGCTGGGCCGCTGGTAGGGTCGCTGGGGGAGGGCAGTCAAGGTCCTGGTCCACCTTAGCCTGGGTAGTTGACTCAAGAGAACAGTCATTATGGCCCTGCCTATTCGTCCCTTACATTCTGACAATTAAATGAGCTAACTGAGTTACACCTAGACACCCTATGGGCCCCCCGGGGCCCTCCATCCCAGTACAGAGCGTAAAAGCTCCTCCCCAAAATGCCAAGCAGTGATTATCTGTGTGATTATCCGGCCGGGTCTTAGTGGAGCAGGAGTGCTCACTGTATTAATCAGGTGGGTCCTGGATTAATCCAGTGTGAAGCACTGCCCCTGGTGGTCAGTAAGAATGAAGTAGAATCTCAGAATACAGCATCCGTCGTAGTGTTAATAGTCAAATACTTTCATCCATGTGTTTTTAAAGTCTCATGAGTCGATGGTGAGATCGGTTGTGGAGAAGGGAGAGGCCCTGCTGGACACCGTCCAAGACCCTACCGTCCCAGACAACATGAAGAGACTACAAGCAGACTACCAGGACCTCTGCTCAGCCGCAAAGGTAAGACGTGAACCTTGGAAGGAGCCATTTTATGGACCTACCAATCCATTTAATGTAAGGATTGTATTTACGGATTCTGTGAAACAATTATATGCATCGATTGCATGAACCTGCAATAACATATATCATTAAAAACCGATAAACAATAATTTTTCAATAATAGTCAAGTCACGTTTATTGTCACTTTACAGTTTACACAAGTATAAAGCAGTGAGTGAAAATATTATGTGCAATACCCGACGACAGACGGCAGTTAAAAAATAACCAATCAGATGTTGTTGATCCTCTTCATAACTAATCAGATGTGGTTGATCTTTATAACCAATCAGATGTTGTTGATCCTCTTCATAACCAATTCGATGTTGTTGATACTCTTAATTACTAATCAGATGTGGTTGATTTTCATAACCAAACAGATGTTGTTGATCCTCTTCATAACCAATCAGATATTGTTAATCCTCTTCATAACTAATCAGATGTTGTTGATCCTCTTCATAACCAATCAGATATTGTTGTTCTTCTTTATTACCAATCCGATGTTGTTGACTACACTTACAAAGCACTTTGGTTAAAAGCAATATTTAAGTTATGCCTCACATTCACCCATTCAAACACATGTTTCATACCCGGTAGTGGTGTCAGCCATGCAAGGAGACTGCCAGCCTGTCAGGAGCAGTTAGTGTTAGGTGTCTAGCTCAGGGAAACCTTCTGGTTGCCAAACAATCCACTAAACCTCCTAAACTACTGCCACTACAAGCCACATATTAATGACACCCCTCCCTAACCCTAGCCCCCCAAAGGGCAAGAAAAAACTCCCTTCATGAGAAGGAAGAAATCTTGAGAAGAAACACAGTGGGGGAATCCCTCCTTCCAGGGATGGTTAGGAGTGAACATAATAAGTGACAGAAGTAGTAATCTACACAAACACAATGGTAAATGGACTACACTTGGGTAGTGCTTTTAACCAAAGCACTTTACAAGTTATGCCTTACATTCGCCAATTCATACACACATTCAGATGTTGTTGATTCTCTTTATAACCAATCAGATGTTGTTGATCCTCTTCATAACCAATCCGATATTGTTGATACTCTTCATTATTAATCAGATGTGGTTGATTTTCATAACCAAACAGAGGTTGTTGATCCTCTTCATAACCAATGAGATGTTGTTGATCCTCTTCATAACTAATCAGATGTTGCTGATCCTCTTCATAACCAATCAGATGTGAATGATCCTCTTCATAACCCATTTAGATGTTAATGTTTCATAACCAATCAGATGTTGTTGATCCTCTTCATTACTAATCAGATGTGGTTGATTTTCATAACCAAACGGATGTTGTTGATCCTCTTCATAACCAATCAGATATTGTTAATCCTCTTCATAACTAATCAGATGTTGTTGATCCTCTTCATAACCAATGAGATGTTGTTGATCCTCTTCATAACCAACCAGATATTGTTGTTCTTCTTTATTACCAATCCGATGTTGTTGACTACACTTACAAAGCACTTTGGTTAAAAGCAATATTTAAGTTATGCCTCACATTCACCCATTCAATCACATGTTTCATACCCGGTAGTGGTGTCAGCCATGCAAGGAGACTGCCAACCTGTCAGGAGCAGTTAGTGTTAGGTGTCTTGCTCAGGGAAACCTTCTGGTTGCCAAACAATCCACTAAACATCCTAAACTACTGCCACTACAGGCCACATATTAATGACACCCCTCCCTAACCCTAGCCCCCAAAGGGCAAGAAAAAAACTCCCTTCATGATGAAGGAAGAAATCTTGAGAAGAAACAGTGGGGGAATCCCTCCTTCCAGGGATGGTTAGGAGTGAACATAAGTGACAGAAGTAGTAATCTACACAAACACAATGGTAAATGGACTACACTTGGGTAGTGCTTTTAACCAAAGCACTTTACAAGTTATGCCTTACATTCTCCAATTCATACACACATTCAGATGTTGTTGATTCTCTTAATAACTAATCAGATGTTGTTGATCCTCTTCATAACTAATCAGATGTGGTTGATCTTTATAACCAATCAGATGTTGTTGATCCTCTTCATAACCAATCCGATGTTGTTGATACTCCATTACTAATCAGATGTGGTTGATTTTCATAACTAATCAGATGTTGCTGATCCTCTTCATAACCCATTTAGATGTTAATGTTTCATAACCAATGAGATGTTGTTGATCCTCTTTATAACTAATCAGATGTTGTTGATCCTCTTCATAACCAATGAGATGTTGTTGATCCTCTTCATAACTAATCAGATGTTGCTGATCCTCTTCATAACCAATCAGATGTGGATGATCCTCTTCATAACCCATTTAGATGTTGTTAAGGTTTCATAACCAATCAGATGTTGTTAATCCAGATATTGTTGTTCTTCTTTATTACCAATCCGATGTTGTTGACTACACTTACAAAGCACTTTGGTTAAAAGCAATATTTAAGTTATGCCTTACATTCACCCATTCAAACACATGTTTCATACCCGGTAGTGGTGTCAGCCATGCAAGGAGACTGCCAACCTGTCAGGAGCAGTTAGTGTTAGGTGTCTTGCTCAGGGAAACCTTCTGGTTGCCAAACAATCCACTAAACCTCCTAAACTACTGCCACTATAGGCCACATATGAATGACACCCCTCCCTAACCCTAGCCCCCAAAGGGCAAGAAAAAACTCCCTTCATGAGAAGGAAGAAATCTTGAGAAGAAACACAGTGGGGGAATCCCTCCTTCCAGGGATGGTTAGGAGTGAACATAATAAGTGACCGAAGTAGTAATCTACACAAACACAATGGTAAATGGACTACACTTGGATAGTGCTTTTAACCAAAGCACTTTACAAGTTATGCCTTACATTCGCCAATTCATACACACATTCAGATGTTGATTCTCTTAATAACAAATCAGATGTTGATCCTCTTCATAACTAATCTGATGTGGTTGATCTTTATAACCAATCAGATGTTGTTGATCCTCTTCATAACCAATCCGATGTTGTTGATACTCTTAATTACTAATCAGATGTGGTTGATTTTCATAACCAAACAGATGTTGTTGATCCTCTTCATAACAATCAGATATTGTTAATCCTCTTCATAACTAATCAGATGTTGTTGATCCTCTTCATAACCAATCAGGTATTGTTAATCCTCTTCATAACTAATCAGATATTGTTGTTCTTCTTTATTACCAATCCGATGTTGACTACACTTACAAAGCACTTTGGTTAAAAGCAATATTTAAGTTATGCCTCACATTCACCCATTCAAACACGTTTCATACCCGGTAGTGGTGTCAGCCATGCAAGGAGACTGCCAGCCTGTCAGGAGCAGTTAGTGTTAGGTGTCTTGCTCAGGGAAACCTTCTGGTTGCCAAACAATCCACTAAACCTCCTAAACTACTGCCACTACAAGCCACATATGAATGACACCCCTCCCTAACCCTAGCCCCCCAAAGGGCAAGAAAAAACTCCCTTCATGATGAAGGAAGAAATCTTGAGAAGAAACACAGTGGGGGAATCCCTCCTTCCAGGGATGGTTAGGAGTGAACATAATAAGTGACAGAAGTAGTAATCTACACAAACACAATGGTAAATGGACTACACTTGGATAGTGCTTTTAACCAAAGCACTTTACAAGTTATGCCTTACATTCTCCAATTCATACACACATTCAGATGTTGTTGATTCTCTTAACAAATCAGATGTTGTTGATCCTCTTCATAACTATTCAGATGTGGTTGATCTTTATAACCAATCAGATGTTGTTGATCCTCTTCATAACTAATCAGATGTTGTTGATCTTTATAACTAATCAGATGTTGTTGATCCTCTTCATAACCAATCCGATATTGTTGATACTCTTCATTATTAATCAGATGTGGTTGATTTTCATAACCAAACAGATGTTGTTGATCCTCTTCATAACCAATCAGATGTGAATGATCCTCTTCATAACCAATCAGATGTGGATGATCCTCTTCATAACCCATTTAGATGTTGTTAATGTTTCATAACCAATCAGATGTTGTTGATCCTCTTCATAACTAATCAGATGTGGTTGATCTTTATAACCAATCAGATGTTGTTGATCCTCTTGTTGTGCCCCCCCCACGCTCTAATCGATCCCAGGTGTTGCCCATCATAATCAGGCCTACTGAGACTAATTAACACCTGGGATCTACCCTTCTTTAGGCTGCTGAGGACCGACGTCGGGCGCTTGGTTATTGAGAACCACTGTCACGAGAGACTGCGTGTTCCAGCTCCGACCTCGCCAAGTATCCAGTCCAACCCTGCCTAGTTTATGTTTTTGATGTTGGAGATATTTACAGTATAGACATTTTTTCCGTTGTTTTGAGTGTCCGTGTCTCTCTACTTCTGGGTTCTTTGGCACATTTGGCTGTTCGGTCTCGTTGGGCCGTAACAGAATAACCAAGCAAAGAATGAGCCAAGCCGGGAACCCAGAAGCGGGGCACGGGACACTGTCCGAGTTACGCAAGATTGTAACGGAACAAGCCATCAAACTCACCCAACTGCAGGCCGAACTGGGAAAGGCTTTTCCCTCGGTCCAGTCCCAGATTGCGGTGCTGGAGAACACGTCGCAGACTACCGTCAGTACGGTCACCAGTCTCACCGCCAAGGTGGATGCTATGTCCGGAGCCCTAGCGTCCATCCAGCGATCTCTGGACGCGTTAGCCGTCCGCACCTATCCAGCCCCAGGTTCCGGTCCGGGAACCAGTTCGTCCTACATCCCAGCTGGCCCCGATGTCCCCGCAGGGTCAGTCGGTTGCGCCGAGCCCAGCTTGACCCCAGATCGTTCGGAGGCGATTTGAACCAGTGGCGTTGGTTCCTAGCTCAGTGCGAGTTGCTGTTCACACATCAGCCGTCCAAGTATTCCTCTGGTGGGGCCAGGATTGCTTTTGTGATGTCCCTCCTTGCCGACAGAGCTCTTAGCTGGGCGATAGCCGCGGTGAACAGCGACGGGGGTTATGCCACCGATTACCCCCTGTTCAAGCGAGAATTTTGCGTGGTCTTTGACCATCCATTGGACGGGCTGGATTCTGCAAGCCGGCTGCTAGTTTGCCATCAGGGGTCTCGCTCGGTGGCCGATTTCACGGTCGAGTTCCGGATCCTAGCCATAGAGAGTGGTTGGGACGATAGAGCACTCCTCTGTCTCTATCGCAAGGGTTTGAGCGACGCCGTCAAGGACCTCATCGTTGAGACGCTGAGGGATTTAATCACTCTTGCGCTCCAAATGGACTCACGGCTGCGTGAACGCCGTTTGGACCGAGCCCAGCGTTCGTTCCTTCGCCCGGCTCCTGGACGCTCTGCCTCGGCGACCGCCACCCAGTCCGCGGCGGGCTGGGCCACGCCCCCTTTTCAGCACGTGCGTTGACAGGTCGACGTCCGGGCCCGGAGAGCCCATGGAGATTGGCCGATCCCACCTTTCGGCAGGACTAAGAGCACCAACAGTGCCTCTACTGTGGGAAGGAGGGACATTATGGCAGATCCTGCCCAACCCGCCCAGACGACCAAGCTCACCAGTAAGGGGCATACGGGTGAGCAAGACATCCCTTTCCCCGCCCCGTAGTACGTTAAATCGTCTCTTTCCGGCCACCTTAGCCTGGGGTACGGAGACCTTGTCGGTTGGCGCTCTCATAGACTCGGGTGCAGACGAGTGTCTACTGGATGTTACTCTAGCCCGACAGGCGGGAGTCCCTTTGGTGGCTTTAGATCGCACCCTCTCTCCTCGGGCCATTGATGGGCATTCTTTGGGTACTATTACACACGCTACTGACCTTCTCACAGAGTCCATTCGTTTTTTTGTTTTGCACGCCCCCACGGCGCCCCTAGTGTTGGACCTTCGTAACGCGTACCACTTGGTCAGGATCAGGGAGGGTGACGAGTGGAAGACGGCCTTCAACACCCATCTCGGCCACTATGAGTACCGCGTCATGCCGTTCGGTCTGTCCAATGCCCCCGGAGTTTTCCAAGGCCTGGTGAATGACGTGCTGAGGGACATGCTAAACATCTTTGTGGTGGTGTACCTGGACGACATCCTGATTTTCTCTAGGTCCATGGAGGAACACCACCAGCACGTCCGCCTGGTGCTACAACGGCTGTTGGAGAACAGGCTCTACATGAAGGCTGAGAAGTGCGTCTTCCACACCAACTCTGTGACGTATCTCGGCAACGTGGTGGAGGATGGACAGATGCGTGCAGACCCCGCCAAGATCAAGGCGGTGGAGGAATGGCCGCGCCCTACTGACCGCACGCAGCCGGAGGACCGGAGCCCTCTTCCTATCTCGCGGACCCCTCCCTGCTGGACGACTTCTATCGGGAGAACCCGGGGGCGGTTGTCCGGTGCCTCCCCTCAGGGGGGGGGGATACTGTTGTGCCCCCCCCACGCTCTAATCGATCCCAGGTGTTGCCCATCATAATCAGGCCTACTGAGACTAATTAACACCTGGGATCTACCCTTTAGGCTGCCGAGGACCGACGTCGGGCGCTTGGTTATTGAGAACCACTGTCACGAGAGACTGCGTGTTCCAGCTCCGACCTCGCCAAGTATCCAGTCCAACCCTGCCTAGTTTATGTTTTTGATGTTGGAGATATTTACAGTAAAGACATTTTTTCCGTTGTTTTGAGTGTCCGTGTCTCTCTACTTCTGGGTTCTTTGGCACATTTGGCTCTTCGGTCTCGTTGGGGCGTAACACCTCTTCATAACCAATCCGATATTGTTAATCCTCTTCATAACTAATGAGATGTTGTTGATCCTCTTCATAACCAATCAGATATTGTTAAACCTCTTCATAACTAATCAGATATTGTTAATCCTCTTCATAACCAATCAGATATTGTTAATCCTCTTCATAACCAATGATGTTGTTGATCCTCTTCATAACCAATCAGATGTTGACTACACTTGCAAAGCACTTTGGTTAAAAGCAATATTTAAGTTATGCCTCACATTCACCCATTCATACACAACTTTCACACCCGGTAGTGGTGTCAGCCATGCAAGGAGACTGCCAGCCTGTCAGGAGCAGTAAGGGTGAGGTGTCTTGCTCAGGGACACCTCGACACTTGGCTAGGAGGAACCGGAGGTTTGAAACAGCAACCTTCTTGTTGCTAAACAATCCACTAAACCTGCTAAACTACTGCCACTACAGACTACATATTGACACCCCTCCCTAACCCTAGCCCCCCAAAGGGCAAGAAAAAACTCCCTTCATGATGTGACCTACACAAGCCCAGGGCTTACTTTATTTATACAGCGCCACCTCCTGGGTAGGAGGAGTAAAACCCTTAATATGAGCTTGTGAGGAATTCAATATACATAGCCAATGTTTCCCCACTAGAAGGGGTTCAAATTAATGAATGAGAGGAAAAGACTACCAAAAGTAAATGGCTTTAATCTCACGGGGTTCTATTAAACATGGGCATGGCTCAGCACAGAGGTGACACACGACACACCCATAATCACATGGACTGAACACGTTCAAAATAACCACACAAGATAAAACTAATAAATCAAAGATGAGCACCACACGTCTAAGAGGGCACTCAACAAAAGACAATGCACACCTAAAGAACACTAAATAACACATAAGACACGCAGCACACAGAATAATGTCCCGTCTAACTAATGATCTAAGCGGTATGCGTCGTCACAATAACCATTTAGTATGGGAAAAACAGTGATTGCAAGAGATGCCTGAAACAAAGGAAACATACATAAACTTCCCATCTAATACACAAACACATTTAGATTTACTACACAACAATTCATATACCGGTACATTTCCCTTTTACCCAAACAAACGGTTTTCCTTTAATAAACATGCGTTTTGCCTTGTTAAACTCCAGTTAAAACACTGGACACATTTGTTGCAAGTCCGTCCCTCTTGCTCTATCGCCTTAAGCACAAAGCACAATACTTGTGAGTACTGTGGAAGGATACTGGACTAGATATTAAAAATGGATAATTAACGTTATCCTGCTTACCGATTACGTCTTTCACCGCCGGCAACCACAAACCACTAGGCAGTCAGTTCAACCTGCGTTTGCCGGGTGAGTAATTTAAATACCCAGAACACGGAAGTACAGGGCGGCGCCAACTACTTGTCTTTGGCCTGTCACGTAAACCAGGAGCTGTCAGGTAACCCACTCCCACACGTCACAATGAGAAGGAAGACATCTTGAGAAGAAACACAGTGGGGGAATCCCTCCTTCCAGGGATGGTTAGGAGTTAAATGGGTGCCATTTTACTCTTGTTTCAGGCTCCCCTTTCTCACAGCCTCCTTCTGTGTGTTCTTACCTCATTTGGACAGTTTTTAAACAACATTAGCTTCTTATAAAGGTAGACAACAGAATTGTGTATAACATATATCATTTAAATACGATAAACAATATGTCATTATTATCCATCCCTAGGCTTACTGACTTTCTCAACAAACCAAACCAGCGAACCATGAAGAACCGCCTGGCTAACAACATCACTAACTTTCAAACGTTCTTAATAATCCTTCTCTCACCCCTGGCCAACGGGTGTCTCAAACTCACTCACACATACTGTGCTGACTGTCCGTCAACACCTCTGACTGTCCGTCTACAGTCCGTCTAAATCTCACAGCAGATGTCAGGCATTGTGACATAATCGTTGAGGACCAGAGGCCAACATTCTAAATATGCACTCACATTGTCACCGTCAAACAATGGCAGATTTACAGTTAGCCTCTGATCCTCATCATTTGAGAACCAGAGACTAACATTGTAAATCTGCTATGAGGCCTCTTGTCCTCAATTGATGACCAGAGGCCACCAACATACAAGCAAACAAAAGGTAGGGATACAGAACACCCCAGGAGACTGTGAAAAGGGAGCCTGAAAAGGTTCAGGCCTCCAGTGTGTTCTTACCTCTCTCCCCAGCCTGCCGGCGGTGGGTTGTCGACCCGCAGGTGGACCAGAGCCTGGACCGGGAGCTCCAGAAGCATGTCAGCCACCAGGACACCCTACAACAGCAGAGCCAGACGTGGCTGTCCGCCGTGGAGGAGGAGCTCCAGCTCCACCACCATCAGCCTCCCTCTGGTCTGCAGAAGTCTGTCAAGCAGGTCCGTCCTCGCCGGTCGACTGGCCTGTGTGCTCTGTGGAACCGGCTTTTATAATACCGCAGTCTGGTGACATCACAAAGGAACACGGCAGGGCCAATGAGGAGGTTCCAAAGCGCTTGGGTCTGTCGCCAAGACAGCCTGGGGTTGAAAATTGGAACACGGCTGTCATGGTGACAGATCCAAACATTAGAGAATTCAGAATGTCTGGAATTTGTAGTTTTAATCCACAGTTGACTGTGCTTAGTTTGCTGCAGTTTTAAACAGTTTAGAACTACACATTCTTTAATAAGCAAACCTGGCTCTGCTTAAAACATTTTTTTTCTTTACATTTACATTTAGGGCATTTGGCAGACGCTTTTATCCAAAGCGACTCTTTACGTTCGTTTCATTTATTACATAAGCCAATAAATGTCATTATTATAATTAAACCATAATATAAAATGATATAATGATGTCAATAATGATATCAATAATTTTGGAATACAAATACTTATCAACACTTTTAAACAGAGGGTCATTTTATTTTAATTGCATTTTGACTCAACTTGACAGTATTTATATTTGTCTAGTAATTGGTCCTAAAAGCTTTCAGAAGATTAGATGAGATTAGATTAGATTCTAATTGATTGTCATTGCACAGCACAAGTATAGTACAGCAAAATTATTATTATTTGGCATCTAACCAGAGTGCAAATGTTACAGTAAAGTGCATATTAATATATAATACAGTACTGTTGTTCAATAAGATGTAAACAGTTAACAGTAAAAAGATGACCAGTAACAACAGTAAATAGACATAGTCCATAGTACGACTATGAACGGACTGGCACACACGGACAGTTAAAATCAAACAAAGCTTAGAAATTCAGACAAAATGAAGGCATATATACGCAAATATAATTAAAGTAACAATATATCTATTTTTAATATATTTGATCCACAGGCAGTGACCTACTAAACTGCTATGAGTGCTGCCACTATCATCAACACAACAACAACAAATCGTGAGGATTGAATCCTCTTTATTGGTCACATACATGAAGACATACAGTGAAACGTGTTCTCTGCATTTAACCCATCCTAGTATTAGGAGCAGTGGGCAGCTATTCATACAGCGCCCGGGGAGCAGTTAGGGTTAGGGTCTTCCTCAAGGACACCTCGACAGTTTTTGCTAGGAGGAGCCGGGGATCGAACCAGCAACCTTCCGGTTGTGAGGCGACCGCTCTACCTCCTGAGCTAGACTGCCGCCCCAATCACATTGATATTATCATTACACTGTCATACTTTGTGGACTTTCTGGACTCATTACAGTTACTGCACAGTATTCATGATGCTGCTGCACTACTAGCACTTTAAAATGCTTTTAAATATATATTGTTATATTATAGTGTTGTATAGTATAAGTATAGTACATAGTATAGTGCATAGTGTTAAATTGTAGGGAATTTGAACTGCAGGAGGAAATAACATTACATTACATTACATCTCAGTCATTTAGCAGACGCTTTTGTCCAAAGCGACTTACAATAGTGCGATGTGCAAACAAACTTAACCAACTTAACCATGTTGTAAAAGAGTTCAATTCGGCACACTGTTTTTTTGCAGAGGTTCAATTATACGCATGCGCTGTTTGAATAATATTAAATAATAAACAAACATCCCTGAATTGATTGTTCTCATTGTAAACCATGTAGCTTTGTGATGTTTCACATCTCACTGTAATGGTTTCACATCTCACTGTAATGGTCCACTTGGGACCCTTCGTTTCCATGTCACCACCTTGGAGCAAACAGCCACGATTATGCAGTATAAAAGTTATATGCAATGTGTATATATAAGGCAAGTAATTACACGTTTAATGGACTGGAAGCATTGAGGTAAAGACATTTAAGGAATGTATTATATGAAATCATTAACAACGAACCAACCCGGGAACACAAGCTGTTTCTGGTCATCCCTGGTTAGTTAGCCCCTTATTCACGTTTTGATATGCCTTTGTATTTAGATTTATTGAGGTATTTAGAGTCATTCTACAAAAACTGTGGCAATCGCATCATTTTGATTGCAATTGATCTGCATAATGAAGCACTGTGTCAGCAGGTAGAATAGACTGCTGAATCCTAGAGGGCTCTAGTAGGCCCTGTGTTTAAAGAGTTCAAGTGTGACAGTTCTTATTAGTTGACAGAATCGCATGCTCATTCACAGAGAATTCCACCACTGAACCGGCTGGAGACCCAGACGTCCTTGGAGCTCCAGCTGTATCTATGTTCATGTGGGTGGAGTCCTCCACCTTCTCCACCACCTGAACAGTTCCTCTGCCTCTTGGTGAACATGTGGTATGTTTTAGAACCTATGTGGTTATTACTTTATCCATGTCAATATCCTAATTGCTGTGCAGTTATAAGATCAATCAGAAATATGAAGTGAATATTCATCCAAGCAGTTATAGAGTTATAAGCAGAGTTATAATACCTGATCATGTATTACATTTCTAACCTTGAGGGCACTGCCACTGGTGTTGCAGTGACAGCACTGATGCAGTAATGCAGAAAAAGAAAAGATCTCGAAATATTTCACTTTATGTGTAATGAAGAATATAAATAAGAATATATGAAAGTTGCACTTTTAGAATTCAGCTGTTCTGGGAATAATTTTTTTTTGTTGATGATATTACATTTTTTTGAGATGCACCTATTACCTAACAAGGTGAAACCTAATAGGGTGCAACATTTATAACCAAATATCCATTGTTCTGTGAGACAGCAAACATAGCTAGCTAGCTGTCCATACATAGAACTGCAGTACTTTATTATATAAATCAATGTGGTTTCCTATCAGGGTCCAGAGGCCCACTACACTAGCTCAGCATCACAACCAGAGGAGGCTCGTCCATTGAGGAAAGGGAGAACCATCCTCCCTTAAAATAGAGAAAAATAAACTGGCAAGAGAAAAATATACATAAATGTAACAGATTTATCTGTAAAAATACTGATATTACCATTTTAGAATTACATTTGAATTCCTGCAAGCTTTATTCAGTGCTTACTTCCAGATCTTTCTCTAGTCTATTTCACCTAGACAATCTGAGCTTAATTTAAGATCAGAAAGAGATTTTGTCCATTTATATTATATTCAGCTTCTAAGTAATATACTTCTTGTTGTTTTACCATAGATTGATCTATTATTTTGCTCCTTACTTCTAAGGTTTAGGAGACCAGGTCCGACTTAATAAGAGCTGAATTATTTCCGATAAGACAAAGAAGAGAGCAGCAAAGCAGCACAAGATTGTAAGCAGCACAATTCTCCTCTGGTATAGCTCACTAGTTAGACACATCTACTTATGCTGCTTCAAATGTGTCTGGGTTTTACCTGCTCACATATGGCCTCACTAAGATCCCCGTCCTCCCCCCGCCTAACACCAAACCACACCAAGTTTCATCAGGAGAACCTTCCTTCCTCCCCTCATTTTACAACCACCGGCCGCCACTGTTCACCACACAGAGTAGACCTGTGCATTAGGTCATTGGATCAGCTATTAAGTGAGTTTATTGACCTTAAGAAAGGTCAATAAAAAGCTAGATTCTTCTTTTTTTTGTTTCTACAGTGGCAAAATTTTGACGTAAATAAATAAATATAGAACAATCAGGAATGTGTGCCAATGTGTGTAACTTTATTGGACACAGAGACGGATGTACATGAATATGAGAGGCGGTGGTGTTGTGGGCCGGTCATGATGTGGCGGTCATCTGGCAGAGCAGCATCAGCATCAGGGGGTGAGGTGCAGCTGTGTTCCTGCTTCTCCTGGAGAGAGAGAAGGAACTGAGCATTCACTGTCACCACAGTGCGCAGGTTATTTTGCAGTGATTCAAATGTGTATCTTAGAGAAGCTCTTTATCTTGATCTCTCTCTCCTCCTTCTCCATCTGTCTTGGGCTCTCTGATAAAAAGAAACACAGACCTGGCCAGTCGACTGTAAAACATGCTTAACGACTACTGCTAAAAACATAAAATCTATTTGACAATATAATGTGAATTTGTTAAGGGTTTAACTTTCTTTTTTTTGGTGCGATGCCAGACGAGCCAGACGCTGCTCCTGCAGGGCAGCCAGACGTTCCTCCTGCAGGGCAGCCAGACGCTGCTCCTGCAGGGCAGCCAGACGTTCCTCCTGCAGGGCAGCCAGACGTTCCTCCTGCAGGGCAGCCAGACGTTCCTCCTGCAGGGCAGCCAGACGTTCCTCCTGCAGGGCAGCCAGACGCTCCTCCTGCAGGACAGCCAGACGTTCCTCCTGCAGGGCAGCCAGACGCTCCTCCTGCAGGGCAGCCAGACGCTGCTTCTGCACCACCTCCTCTCCTGAGCCGGACTGCGAGAGAGAGACACACATTGAAAGGACTTCAGAGGGGGCACACGCCAAATTTATTAATTCAATTTATTCAAATCAAAGCCAATTCAAGGCCTTTCAAATCAAAGCCAATTCAACCAAATTGATTTTTAATTTATTAATTAAAGTAATATAATAAAATGCTGTAAATAAAATGATTATTGGAAGACAAAAATAACCGATTGAACTGATTGAAATAACAATTCATATAATTAAATTCTGTAATACAATAAAATGGTGTAAATAAAATGATTATTGGAAGACAAAAAGAACCGATTGAACCGATTGAAATAACAATTAATATAATTAAATTCTGTAATACCATAAAATGCTGTAAATAAAATGATTCTTGGACGTTTTATCTAGTGGTCCTTGAGTCCTCTGGGTCTCTCCACGTAAACAACATAAAACAATCTAAATAGATCAGAACGGTTTCAAGCAATAACATTTAGTAGTTAAGTGCTGGGATGAAACATTGAGGGCAGACTAGTACCATGGGCTCCAGATGACTCCTAGTTCTGACCCGGGACCACACGGTCTTCCTTGCCTGCTCCGCTATAAAGATAAGACACACAGAAGACGGTGGTTCGGTAAGTAAAAGAGCCTTTTAGTTTCAAAAGATGCATTGGATTGGATTGGTTTCTTTCAGTTGAAGTGTTACCAGAGGAAGTAGAACAAGATGTAGGCCGTCTGGTCTCTGGTCTTCAGGACCGTGGTCTCCGCTGTGGTCCTCACATCCCGGTCGTTGAGGGTGAGCCATCCGGGGCCGTTCTCTCCAGCGGTGTCACTGATGTAGTGGCCTGGGGGGGGACATAGGACATCCCGTTAGCTCATGGTGGTACCATGTGGCCCCCCAGGGGCTGTGTGTAGTGTCTTATGCATGTCCCGTACACGTGTAGATTTGGTACATAAGAAACGCCAAGTTACCGGTGTCTATGCTGTCCCCGAGGTGAGAGACGATTCCTGAGAGCCGGTAGGAGGTCTGGTCGCAGTGATCCTTCTGCAGAGAAACATGAGTGATTTTACAGAGAACCTCACCCTAACCCTACTCTACCTCAACATCCAGGGCCTTTTCTGTTGAATCACAACCCTGTTCTGCAGCATGTTCTGCTATCATCTCTCCCTCTTTCCCCATCTGTCCCTCTCTCTCACCACACTGACGTCCTGGTGCTCTCTCTCCTTGTCTCCTGAAAAGTCTGTTGGTGCTGAGAAACATAGCAACAATCCTGTTCACAACTCACATTACATTACATTAAATAACATAGGTCATCTAGCAGACACTGATATCCAAAGCAACTTACAATAGTGTGTTTCAACAAAGGAAGGTAAGAGAACAACTCGAGAACAAGTCTCCAAGAACTGAGCCAGTGCTCAGGAAAATGTACAATATGTTCAGGTTAAAGTACAATAAGTACTAACAGATCAAAGTCATTGTTGGAGGGAAATTTCAATTCTAGTTTCTTACCTGTGTCCCGCCCAGCTGCGTCCCCCTGCTCTCCCACCAGGGAGGCCAGCGACAGCAGTGGAGGAATGCTGACGGCATCGGTGGCTTTCCTCATCCTTCGGCCATCGCGGTGGAAGCGCTTCAGGTGAAGCACCAACACTCTGTTGAAAGACGCATTTCATCAGCAGAGCGCTACGTACACATACAGCTGGTAGAAGCATGGAGAATGTACTTCACAGCAGCATGACTAAAAAACAGTTCAGGACTCACCTGGGCAGAGTGAGGAAATGCCTAACCACCGTTGCCTGGCGACCAGAGCACCGCCAGCAGGTGCACTCCAGCTCTGAAACCTGAGGAACAAGACACTGTTAGCATCACGGTTGTAGCATCATAGCCAAAGCCAGCAAAGGACCAGAGTCATCTAACGCACTCAACACAACATGTGTACTGACCTTGAAGTAGAGTTCGAGGCCACCCGTCAACAAAGGATGGAGGTCCAAGGACAAGTTGTTATGCTTCTCCTCCTGGAAGACCTTGTCACCACAGCTATAAAGACACAAAGAAAACTAAACATTTAACTGGTAGTTCAAAGCAAAACGTACTGGAACCATTACACCATCTCAGCAATATGCCATCGTTAGTCACAAATGAAGGGTTACGGTGAGTTAACAATGAGGTCAGTTCAGTGTAGTCAGGAGTTACCTGGAGCAGGTGCGGACACACTGCAGTCTGAACTCAAAGTTCTGGACGGGGCAAACGTAGCTGGGCGACGAGGAGGCCCACTGCAGGGTCTCGGCTTCTGTCTTCAGAAACTCGTGAGCGTCCTGTCAGAAACCAGCAGGGCACTTCAATGTTTTCACTCTTTAAACGCTGCATTACACAAGAGATAAGGAGCACTGGAGTCGTCGGTCGTACCTGCTCAGAGTAATCGTTCTACTCTTCGTTGAACTCGCCAAACTGCTCTTGATGGAGGAGTCCCCGCTTGTCTTTGTAGGAGCGCTGACCCTTTCGGGATTTATGGAGCTCCCCCAAATCCCTGGAGAAAAGCACATGAAGACCAAGTGCATTCAGTATACTTCATATTGTACCAGTGGAGCAGTCAATATGTCAGGGAATCAACCATCCCAGCTGTACTCTGGTGTGTGAGGGCTAAGGGTGTGGTTATCTACTGGTCCTCAGCAGGTTCAGAGAGGTTCCTCTCTGGGGACTCCAGAGAGCCTCCTGCCTCCTGATGTCACCGCTGAAGCTGGGGAGACTGTAGAGACACTGCAGAGCCGAGTTCAGGAAGCAGCTGTTTCCAATGTTGGGCAACCTGGGCCAGGAGAACACATGCAGTAGTCAATAAAGTATGTTAGAATGTTCTACCATCATAACAGTAAACCCACCCGCAACTATGGAAAACAAGGGGTTGTAGTGATTTAATACAAGAGTAGCTGAAATGTAATGTGTGTATCTTACCCCAGTGTCTTCTGTCCTGGCTGGGTCCGGTCCCGCCCTGAGCTGCTGAAGAACGACAACAGACGGCTGCTCTCTGCACCAATCAACTGCCTGCAAGATAGAGAGACAGGAAGAGAGACAGTGCCAGAAAGAGAGTGTGATTAACAAGGACCGATCATATAATAGTCAAATGTATTCCTTTATTCATCAATATGTGTGTAATGTCTAAACTGGTCTTGTGCTGATGGATCTCTTTGCTGATGGTTCCTAGTGCCCACATACCGTTCCAGAGATGCAGAACCGCGTGGCTCTGAGAAGTCTGAGGACAGAGCAACAGGACAGATTAGACAATAGTTTGTTAGTGGGACATGAAGTCTACTCACTGGATGTGTTCTTAAATGTACCTTCTGTCTCAGCAGGAGGCGCGGTGGTCTCCACCTCCTGGAGCTCGCTCCCAGCTCCTGCAGGAAGGCTGAAAAGGCAGTCATATGTTTATAAGTCTTTGTGTAAGATGTTTGAAATGACAAGGCCAAAGGCATGACTGCATGCAGTTTGAAATGTCACAAGGTTTGAGCTAATGAGCGGTTCTCAGTCCGACTCTTACCTGAGGTGGGAGCTCTCCGAGCTGCTCTGCTCTCCACCTTCCTGGGAGTCTGAGTCCAATCCTACAGAGGAAGAGCTGGACCGGCCATCCAGGCTTCCTGTGGGAGAGGGAGAGGAGGGGAGGGAGGAAGAAGTTAGTTAATGACACAGAGGAGGAGAGGGGAGAGGTGAGGTGAAGAGAGGAGAGAGAAGCAGACTGAGGGACAGGGAGGGATGTAGCAGGGGGGAAAGGAGAACTGGAGAACCGGGAAGGGGCATTCTGTGGAACCGATAAATCCACAGAATGGGCAGATCCGACGTCGGGTGTTTCATCGTCGTCATCCGTGGTGCGCTGTTAGAAGAAAGAGACATTTTAATTATATTTAATATTATTATATATATATATATATATATCATTATAAAACATGGCAGACTTTTCAAAATCAATTAATGATCAAGAATACACAAGCACATATTATATATATGTATATATATATATATATATATATCCCTCTCTTAAATAAAGAGAGCGCTACATTGAGTCGGGGCGGACCACTTGGTTCTGATGCTATCCTCCACTGGTGTTCATTCATTTAAGTGGTACATGAAAAAAGAAGAGACGAAGCTTCTTTCTGGGTCTAGGTTCTAAGTGGCGTGACGTCAGAGCGCAGCCCCCTCCTGATTGGTCAACACGCACCGCACGCACTGAGAATTCCCGCGGCGCAAATCAGTCTATACAACTAAAAACCGAATAATAACATGTCGACATTCAAATAATAACAACAACGAACAATGGTTCACGGAACAACAACAAAACCCAATGTACTAAAATAAAATAAGAATAAAATGTCTCCCTTCGAACGATAACTAAGTGTTTACGGAACCACAACACGATATATAACGCACTAAACATAAGGTCGAGTGCTTATAAACCGAGCGTCCGCGGTAAACACCTGTTTACATTTGAATAATAACATAAATAAATGTAATGTCAAGTAAATGCGCGCCTCTTTGAGCAGGTGTACAGCACAGGTGAGATGAAGGTGTGGTCCTACCTGTCTGGAATAACACGCCCCCATGGTCGCTGTCCTCGTGCTCCGGTTCCGGTGATCAATAGACTTATCGTCAACTCCTTCGTGGTCTCGTGCTCGCCGTCTGCACCTGTCCAGAGTCTCGATGGACTGAAGCCAGGGCCGCCGTGGTCAGCGTTCCATCGCGCGTCTTCAGGAGGCCTCGTAGGTCACGTGTTCGTTCTGTCAGAAAGACAGCATATAATATATATATATATCATATATATATATATATATAATACATATATATCATATATATCACATATATAATATATATAGACATACATATACAGACATATATATATGATATATATATTATATATATTAAATATATAGATATATATTATATATATAGAGATATAGATATATAGATATATATATAGATATATATATAGATATAAATATAGATATAAATATAGATATATATATGTATATGTATCTACAACTTATGATGTAACTGCATACCCTTGCTCATTCCATGCTGTATATACATTTATATATATGTATCTTCTTGATATAACTGCACACCCCTGCTCACTACCTGTTTATAGGTATGAGATATGTCCAGATATAGGTGTGTATATATATATATATATACAGGAAAGTATACATATATACACCTATATCTGGACATATTTCATACCTATGTACCTCTGGCCAGTATGGTTACCATAGTAACAGTTTTTTTTATACCTAGTAGACTGCTTTTACATCCCATTTAACCACTTTACATTATATATCACCATGCACTTTACTGTAACTTTTTAACTCTGGTTAGATGACAAATTAATTTCTGTACTGTAATTGTGCTGCGCAATGACAATACATTTGAATCTAATCTAATCTAATCTAATTTAATTTTGCCAGGTGCCAATGCTCAGTATTTCAGCAACATTAATGGAGGTGTTTATTGGAATTGACATAAACACCAAAGAACAGATTCAGGTGTGGTTTATTGTGTTTATGTCACGAAGTGGGGAGTGGGTTGGACCCCGAACGCAGACAACGACACAGTGGAGCGATACGAACGGCTTTATTCTCAAAAAGGCACACACAACACACAAGGGTGCACGGGGAGGTGATCCGCGGAGTACCGGCAGGTAGTAGACCGACGAGTAGTCCGGGACGGGGGAGGAGTCCGCGTACCGGGATGTCGGGTGCGAAGTACCGGCAGGGGTAGTAGGCAGGCGACGGGTATCAGAACAGACGGGAGAACAACGTGCAGTATAAAGCAACGACCTCACACTGGGGTAACGGATAGTCATAGTATATATACCCAGTGGCGGCCGGTGACATCCGAAGTAGGAGGGGCGCAGGGGTAAAAACATTTTTTTTAAATCATATCTGCTGTGCAATACCGGATTTGCCCAGACGGTGGCGCCATTTCACCATGTAAACGACCGAGAGGGCTAATTAAAAATAAAAAACTATACATAATATAAACCTCACCGTTACTCATTCTACTCTGTATTGTATATATGTATATTGACTGAACATTCCTTTACTTACTGCTTAATTTCTTTTTTTACTTTATTTTTACTGTATGTAGCACAATCAATCAGTATTCTGTATTTTGTTGTGACAAATAATAAACAAACTTGAAACTTATGGTGAAAGAACATTTATTATATGGTGCCTAGTAGAAAATAAACATAAGAAAAAAATATAGTCTTATATTAGAAAGACTACCCAGTGTGCCATCAAAAATACCTAAATATGGTCTTACATTCGATTGTGCAAAAGTAATTAGAACAAAATAGAAGATAATAAAATAGACCTGATACAAGTCCTGAGATAAAATGCAATACAATGTTAAGCTTACAAATGAAAAGGTACTGGGTCCTATGTACACTACACTACTATACAATATACAGTTTAATCTATGTACCTATGCTATACTAACTATACAAGAACCACTTAGCAAACCAGGTTCTGGAAAACGACCGAATATATAGCCTTCCTCTGTCTGTTGCTGGTTGCTGAATGCTGATGTCAGGCTGATGAGGTCCAAACTCTTTCACTCTGAGTTTTTCTTGCAGTGTTCGTCTTTCAAATGGTGTTGCTTTGAGGGATTTGACAGAATTCTCCATGGTAGCTAGTGTAATGGCTGTGTCCTGTACAGAACAAAAAAAGAACAAACTTGCAACATGAGGTCTCTCCCACACACACGGGTCTCAATCTCCTCTCCTCAGACAGCAAGACGCAGCAAGAACTGACTCATTAACAAATGCTTCTGAATTTAACTAATTAAATAGAATACAAATGCTTAATACATTCGACCACAGCCTATATTAGCAGACAAACACACGGAGGACCCTGTAGCTAGCATTGGGGAAGCACGTGTCCACGATAAACTTACAAAACCCCAATCCACACCGTTTACATACAAATGACACAAGCTGCATGTTTATACAGCAAGACCAACATTTCTTATCCCCTTTACTTTACGTTTACATCGTCCACAATAAAAATAAATGTAAAACTATAATCGGGACAAAAACAAACAACAACGTACCTTTCCTCAGACAGCAAGACGCGAACTGAGAGCAGAGCAGTACAGGCTTTACAAATAACTAGGTTCAACTAGGCTATGAATTGCGCATGCGTGACTGGTTTTCTTTGCTCACGCATGCGCGACTCAATTTGAGTCGCGCATGCGTGACTGGTTTCCTTGTTCGGGCGCAATGAAATGCGCTCCCAGAGATCGTATTCAGGACCCTTGATAGGCTACATTTGCCTATCAAATTTGGTACCTACCTCAAAACCTTGACCCTTGATAGGCTACATTGCCTATCAAATTTGGTACCTACCTCCAAACCTGGGCGCACGGCAGTGCGCCCAGGTTTGGAGGTAGGTACCAAATTTCTATGAGAGTGACGTCAATGACAAACGAGGGGGGAGAATAGCACGCACAACAATGATTTATATTTGCTATATTAACGTTATTGTGCATTTTAAACACAAACATACATAAAATGAGTAATTATTATTCATTTTAAACATGTTTAGTTTATTTTTAGGGGTCAAAAAAATAAAAAATAAAAAAACACAATTATTATCATTTTTTTTTTTTTCCCTCTCTCAACCAGGTGGGGCGGCGCCCCTGCGCCCCTATGGACGAGCCGCCACTGTATATACCCCAGGTGAGGTGATTAGCATTTACAATGTGTGATAGTGAACAGGTGTGTGTGTGTGTGCCGCCAGCGCACGTGGCTTGGCCACGCCCCCTGCCAACCACCGTAACTGTGACAGTTGATCTGTCACATGTATGTAAGGTATAGTGTGCCATGCACAGTGACATGTTATAGCCAGCTCTGAAGATGTGCTAAAAAGTGTCAACAGTATTACAGTATAAATATTAATACAAAGTGTAGTGAACTAATACTTTAACTGCAGGTCTCACAAACTGTATTTCAGTTCAGTCAGTGGATCTCTGGGGCTGTAGTAGTTGGGTCCAATCTGCTGCATGTTCAACCTTCTCACGATCCTTTGCAATGACATGAATATGACCACCACTAAATCACATCTCAAGTCAAGATTTATACCATCCCAAGCTGCACTTGCGACCATTAGATTTGCAAATTGTAAAAATGACATCAAACCAATATATAGTCACCAGTATTAAAAGGTAGCCTATAGGCTAATAGAAAAGTAACTTAACTGTGCAGCCAATTCACCCTTTTAAAAAAACTGTTCAAAGCATAACTGACCTCAGAAGAAGAGAATATTGTACAACTGCAGGCATACTGTTGAAGGAGGCGGTAGCTCATTTGTTAGAGTAACTTTTATCTGAACCTTCTCTCCATGCTTGGTCTCAGAGAGACTTAGCAGTGTCTCCTACAACAATAAAGTCGTACTGAATGAGAAACTAAAAGTAACATCACCAATAAGCTTACATTCAGCAGGGTATCCCACAGCTGTCTGTAGACAGCGGCTCCGCTAAATGACCGTCGCTACAAACAAATCCACGCTATGTATAACTACGACCACGGCTATGTTCATGTTAGCATCCCCATTCAATTGGACAGAAAACATATGCTACCATTAGCATTATACAATACACAGCGTAGTTAACAGGGCTGTAACTGTTCTGAGACGCTGGTACAAAACAAGTTTAGTTGGGGCTACAGAAGACGGTACAGACCAGTCCATGACACAATACAAACACACCAGGGGATGAGGAAGTGGGACATTAGATTCAAATTGATTGTCATTGCACAGCAGCACAAGTACAGTACAAATTATTTGGCATCTAACCAGAGTGCAAATGTTGCAGTAAAGCGCATGTAATACACAAGGTACAGTGGTTAAATAGGATGTAAAAACAGTCTACTAGGTATAAAAACAGGTATAAAATAACTTGTAGAGTAGGTATGAGATATGTTTAGAGTTTTATATATATATATATCTATATATAGATATATATATAAAATATATATATATATATATACAGATATATATATAAAATATATATATATATATATAGATATATATATATATATAAAATATATATATACACACAACACACAACACACACACACACACACACACACACACACACACACAGGTAAGTATACAATTAAACAGGTAGTGAGCAGGGGTATGCAGTTATATCAACAAGAGTATTATATATTAATGATTATACAGCAGGTAGAGAGCAGGGGTATGCAGTTATGCATTTAGAATGAAACTAAACTATAGTTTAGGTCTCATTTGTCACTCTTTAGTTGACAGACAATTAAGACTATGAACTAGTTTGAACTATGAATAACGAATAGTCAATGTTGTGTTTGCTTTAATAAGAAGCCTAATCACAAAACAAGGATATATTTGTGTATAAACATGCTTCATAATGATATTAGTTATTTTGGTCAGCGATGGTGATCAGCATATAAAGTCGTATCAAATTAACCCAAACTAAAGTATACCTTCCATGGTCAGCGGCCCTGAAGCCCCCCGGTCCTCCTGGAGCTCCCAGTCCTCCTGGAGCCCCCCGGTCCTCCTGGAGCCCCCCGGTCCGGACTAACGGACTAGACTAGGAGTGGACTAGGATTATCAACAGAATGTGAAGAAGAAACAAGAGTTGTGTCGTAATGTCAAAGACGTCTATGTATTGTGTTGCAGAGATATTTACTTTAGTCAGCCGCTAGCCCCGCTGGTGCTGGCCGTACCTGTAGTACCACTTTGTACCTCAAGAGGCGCTGTTACTGCAGCGTGTCCTCAGAACTACACGATTGTAGGACGAGTCAAATCAAAGATGGCGGGTAGAACACATCCATCCTCATGGAAGTAATGCCATCGGTTTCAATCGGTTTCAGAAGTTAAATAATAGAACTTGATAAACACCATTCAGTGTGTGCAGTTCTTAGTTCGTTTGGGCCAGTGTTAAATACCATCTACAACATGAGATAGTGGACGGCCCTCCACCTGGTCCAGGGAACCATGGCGCCCACAACGCAATTCATCAAAACGAATGAATTACATTAACAATTAATCACATTACAACGTTACCATGTAAACCAATGAATCAATGAACAATGAATCACATTACGTTACCTGTCAAGCCAACCTCGCTACTTTGATCTCTTCTTGTCTAACTGAGTTAGGCTACGCTATAATGAAACTACACTTGACTGTCATTTGACAGAAGTAATACGCACATGTTTAACTTTACTCGGCGTAATGATGGGTTACGCTGTGGTGTTTCAAAGACCATGTACAGCTGCCTGATGACCACTAGGGGGAGACAAAGCACGTCTGTTATATGTCGCGTGGCTTCCTGAAACACAAGTGCGGCTTTCTGCATACAAGTTTAATATGGGTCAAAATAATCGGATCATTTTCATTCATAATGTTCGACTTTGAACCTAATCAGTTCTTTTTTTTAATAATATGAAATGCTTTTAATGTTTTCCTCTAAGATTAAACTATATCGTAAAGATTTACACTAAAATGACATAAAGTGTGTTATTGCCTTAAATACTGTGTTTAAATAAATATCTTAAATACTGTCCCAGCTTGTATCATAATTTCACATTTCTTCATCTCCATTTGCTTCATTCCTTGTTCTCCAATCCAAAACAGAGCCAGGCACCTTGGAGGGAATTTGTCTAAGAAGACGATGGATTCAGACCTCAGAGACCCTGAGGGAAACAGTTTACCTTTAGGAGACAAAGAAGCAGACCAAAATGTGGGACATCCATGTCAATAATTGTGTTTAGTGTGATGAGAATTTTGGTACAGATGGCCTGGTGTTATTGTAATATATATATATATATATATATATATATATATATATATATATATATATATATATATATATATATATATATATATATATATATATATATATATATATATATATACTGCTTTTACTGCGTACTGCTCTTACTGCGTACTGCTCTTACTGCATATACTGCTCTTACTGCGTACTGCTCTTACTGCATAAACTGCTCTTACTGCGTACTGCTCTTACTGCGTACTGCTGTTACTGCGTACTGCTCTTACTGCATGTACTGCTCTTACTGCGTACTGCTCTTACTGCATAAACTGCTCTTACTGCGTACTGCTCTTACTGCATAAACTGCTCTTACTGCGTACTGCTCTTACTGCATATACTGCTCTTACTGCGTAATGCTCTTACTGCGTACTGCTCTTACTGCGTACTGCTCTTACGATGTGTACCACTCTTACTGCGTACCGCTCTTACGCTGCTTATGGAGCCTGCGCTTGTGCTCGGTTCACTGTCCTCGTTCACTTGTTGAACTTCATTGCTGCTCCACACTTCTCTTTCGAATACCTCCCGTTTTGAGCACTTTTCCAACATCCCTCGGCTTTCTTGTCATCACTAGCTTGCTTGTAACGTTAGCGTATCGTGCACGCGCAACAGGTAGTAGTGTCCGCCAGAAACAAACTTTGTTTATAAATCTAAAAACAATAAAATAAATGTAGAACTTATTTTAAACCCCAATTTAAATGATCTCAAGCTTATTTTCATTCGTAGTAGTATTTTGATAGTATTACTGTACAACATGTTTTACAATTGTTGTACAAAAGTTTTTTTGTTTTTTATTTTTTTTATTTTTTAAACATTGAGATTCCAGGGATCCCTCAGAGTACCACCAGCCGGGGGCACAAGTACCACCGCTACTTGTGCTACTTGTTGTAGAGCTCATGCTATATTGCTGTAACTTCAAATACTGCTAGAGTGCAGGGTCTGAGCCTTTGACTTAGTTTCTTTTTTTTTTATCTAACAATCAGTGGCTGCTCAATGTTTGACATTAAAAATTGTCAAAAATCACCCAAAACATGCTCCTTTGATGTGCCGTAATTGCATTGCCTAAAATATCATATTCTGAAATCAATTCTACTCAAACTATGCAATAAAATTTATTCAACATCCACATGTGTCTTTGTCATCAGAGGAGCCCATAGAAGCCACAGGCAGCAGCGTTGATGGCTACACGGTTATAACACACTATAATTTTTAAGCCTTTCTAAAAGTCCTCAAAGTGAAGGCATGTGTTTACTGTTTCCTCCTAGCAAAACTGCAGAGGTGTCCTTGAGCAAGGTCTCTTGGCATGGCTGACTCGGCCGTCGGTGGTTGAATGTGTGTATGAATGGGTGAATGTGAGGCATGACTTTGGATAAAAGCGCTATATAAAAGCAGTCCATTACCATTACTGTTGCATTATTTGTTTTCAGAGTTTCAGAGACAGAGCTTCTTCTACCCAAAATGGCCGACTCATAGTGATAATGTCAGTAGAGCAGTGGTGGCTCCTGAGTTTCTGCTGTAGAGGGAGGCTGCTTACCCCAAGCACTTTTCATGTTTTAGGAGATGTCAGCTGTCATTTAAAGGGCCCCTATTTCACCACCAGGTGTGGGTGTGATTAGGCATTGCAAGCAGTTTCCAAAATTGTCATGACTAAAATTGTAATTGACATACATAGTGACATTACGTGGGAGTGTCCATCCAGATGCATGGATAAGCCTACCAGTTGATATACAAGATACAAGATTTTTATTGGCCATTTGTAACAAGTACATAGGAACACAACACTCCCCATTCCCTCCCGCAGTATAAATCTCAAAAACACCATAAAAATGATATATACAATAAAATAAACAAAACAAGAGCAGCAAAGTGATTTAATAAGACAGCCAACAACATAATCATGTATTCTGATTATTAGGCTATACCCATTCATACCCAAACATCATAAATTACCATGGATCCTTATTGCTGTGATAACGTTATATAAAGATGTGGGCTTGTTGTGATATTTTGGGAAATTCTTGTGTTCACAATCACAACAATTATTTGATCACAGTATTTATGTTGTTATAATGTTATGTTTAATTACATTTAATATGGACACTGTTATAACAAGACATACAAGCAAAACAAACAATAATCAAACAACTATTATTTTCTTTTAATTTCTTTATTGGTTTTTATGATTTTTTTGGAAAAACAACAATGACAAGCATAAACAGAGAAGTGTTATGAGACAGCCAAGCGGGCCGGTATGCGGTTGACAAACAGAGAAAATAAATAAAAGGAAATGTACTCCCTTACACCAGCTTGCCCCAGACGGCTACAAAGCGTCCATTGGGATCTTCAATGGTTTTCGAGGGCTCAAATGTTATATTTTTTACTGATTATGATGGCTGCGCCTCTCGCCCTTGCGGAAAACTTTGAATGGAATATGTGGCCCTATAAGATGGGTTTCCTGGAGGAAGTAAATATCCCCTTTAAGTTGTTGTAGGTGTGACAATACTTTACCCCTTTTAACGACTCCATTGACTCTCCTAACGTTCCAAGAGACAAACCGGCAACCCCTGCCCTGAGATGAAGTTACGCTAGCCATCACTCACCTACGGCTGGGAGATTATGTGAACTGACCATGCCTGAGGGGGGGGGGGAAACAACATACAATACAAACAAACAATACAAATACAAAATAATAATACAATAACACAGTAACCTACGGAGCCCCCCTGGTGATGAGAAAAAAATGTATGCGTGGCCACAAATGAATAACGCGAGGCCACAAGTTATTAATGCGTGGCCACAAATTAATTATTGCGTGGCCACGTATTAATAATGCGTGGCTTCAAAATAGGCTATAGAAACGAATGACTGACAACACTAGCTCTGTAGCTTAGGGCTATTATGGCGAAGCATGGATGAGGTTTGATTTAGTTTCATTTTATTTTCATTTGGGGATGAACTATAATGATATTCTGCAATCTCTTGCAGTTAAGCACAGTGTCATTATTAGCAAAAGGCACTTAATTCGGCTGCTGAAAATGCACGGTTTGAAACGCAAACAATATGCGGACATTGGGCAAGTTGTCGACTTCATCAAGCAGGAGCTAGAAGGACCTGGGAGACTTCATGGCTACAGGTGGATGCATACAAAATGCCTGAAGAGTGGGATCAATGCAAAAAAGGAAGATGTTCGTTTAATCCTTGCATCTCTGGATCCAAACTTCTCAGCAATGCGTCGAGCCCGGAGACTAACCCGCAGGCGGTATTTTGCTCATGGTCCAAACTACATTTGGCACGTTGATTCCTACGACAAATTAAAGCCCTTTGGCATTTGCATAAACGGATGCATAGATGGTTTTTCCCGCAAAATCATTTGGTTGAAAGCGGCATACACAAGCAGTGACCCACATGTCATAGGAGGCTTCTTTGTAGGCTGTGGAGCAGACAGGTGGTTGTCCTCGAATCATCCATACAGATCTGGGAACTGAAAATGTGGTTGTGCGAGACCTCCAAACTTGACTGTAATGCCTACTGACCAACATTTCCGTAAAGGATGATGCAGATAAACCTTAACTAACCAATGTTCATACTGGTATGCACATTAAGTGGATAAAAAAAACAAATCCAACATTGTATCTGAAAGTCTGGTTTACCAAAAGTGAATTAGGTAGATAAAGGTTAAGACCGATTTAACTGTAGTGAATGTAGTAGTTTTAACTGTAATTCTGATAACATTTAAAAAATGAATTACTAACAAGCCTTTTGTGACCCCTCATAATAATCACAATGTGAAAAACGGGAAAGAATAAGTTTACAAGTCTGTTCTATGGGTCCATAGAAATGTACAGATTAGAAAGTCACTCAGCTTTTTCTAACACTGGGTAACACTGATATAACTAAACCGTGTCTAGATGCTACTGAATCTCCACAATGACTGTTGCGGCAGAAGGCTACAGCTGCCAGTCTGTCTCCGTAATGTGGGATGTACTTTGCCAGATCTTCTTCAGACATCAGTGCAATTACTGACGAATCAATCTGCAAAATATTAACCATTAATCATATGAAAATTGTCATGGGTCACAAACAAAGTAAATTATTTTGCCAATTTACATATTTATACCTAATTGAGAAGTTACAGGCCAAATTAATAAATAAAACACAAATATGTATGTATGCACTGTTTCTGTGTATATATACGTGTGTGTGTGTGTGTATGTGTGTGTGTGTGTAGTACACACCTTCGCGACAGGTGTGAAACATTAGCGGTGGTCATATTCAGTTTATTCTAGTTAATTGACTAATCTCTCTATTTTAGGAGGATTAATAGTGTGACCATATTATTCATTGCCATTCTTATCTGTTGATACGTCTAAATAAGAGGCAATTTACTGTACAGGCTATTCAATACATTTAGATTTCATTTAAATATATTTTGTTTATACAATTTTTTTAGTTGTTTTGTTTTTTAGCTTAGGTATTAGTATTTTTTGTGTGTGCATTTATTCCCCCTGTGTCAACTGTTGCACCTTAATTTCCCTCGGGATTAATAAAGTAATCTGAATCTGAATCTGAATCTGAATAGCATAAGGTATGACAATGTACAACTCTTTCACTGTACATGCTGAAGTAGATTCTTCATGGTGTAGATGATGTTCATTAATATTTTCTGAAGAATACCTTGTTGCTTTTTAGTTTGTTCAGGATTTCTTCTTCAGTTCCCCAAGGGGTCCTCCCGTCTCTCCATTATAGATTTGGTACCTGTAAAGGCACAAATGTCATTAAACATTTTGAGTTGGTCTTTTTGTTTTTTAAAGCATTTAATGTCTTAGATTGTATCACACGTGTGAAATATGTGTCATTCTCCTTTTGTAAAAGCGTACTGTATGTTATCAACCCATGCTGCCGTGCTACAGACAGAGTGTCTTTTGTCATTCAAACCAGAATAAACTGCTGAACTGGCTCCACGTCTCTGACACAACGCAGAGGAATACCGGGGGTTACGTAGGCATATAACGTATAATTACCTTCATTCATTGCATGAACAACATGTAAGCCACCTCAGTTGTCTTATTACAGAGCTCAACCATACACAACCAGTATTATCCACGAACAACTGCCTATCTTGAGGCCACGCATTATTAATGCGTGGCCTCAATTTAGTTATTACGTTCCCACGTATTAATTATTGCGTGGCCACGCATTAATAACGCGTGGCCTATATATCTATCTATCTATAGATAGATAGATAGATAGATAGATAGATAGAGGTGGTAGCGCCAGCGCCAGCCACCAATCAGGTAGCCATGTAGCCAAAGAAGAATAGCCCTTAAGCCGGCCGGGATCTCACGTAGGCGACGGCTTCCTCGGCCGAGGAGAACCGCTTCTTGTTGCCCTGTTTGTCGGTCATCTGGAGCTTAGCCGGGTAAAAGAGAGCTGGTCGCAGGCCCAAGTTGTAGAGCTTAGCCATGACATCGCGGTAGGCCGCCCGCTGCTCCTGGACCTCGGGGCAGTAGTCATCGTAGATGCGGATCGGCGAGTCCTGGTACGTCAGGTCGTTCCTCCGTTTGCAGGCATGTCTGACTTGTGTTTATCCAACAGGCTAGTCGGAGCTGACATGCTCAACTGGTCGTATCCGGACAATCGCTCGTCTCTTTTGGCGTCATCTTTTTTGGTTTGTCTGACTTTAGATGTCATGGTAAATGATAATAATACAAAAATAATAGTTATTGATAATTTAGTTAATCCCCTGAGGGAGTTGGGTCAAGTTTGGGTTGTTAAAAAAGTTATAAATGGAAAAGTTACAGGAGAGCGTGTCGTATGCGACTACTCTATTCCTCTCTCTACCGGAAGTCTCAAACAACTATTCCGCACGCACGCACGCACCTGAGGTGGGCACTGGAATGCATATGGAACGCATTCCACTATGACCTCACTATGACCTCATTTCCACTATGACATCATTTTTAGAATTCTGGCCCACTATATAAGGCTGGACCAAATGTGCAGAAATCATTTACACACAAATGAACGAACTGGAATCAGTTTAAGTGCTAGTGAATTATTGCTAGTGAATTATCAAAGTCTGCGATGGCAGATAAGCGACAAACAAAAAACGCAAAACACTCCCCTTCTCCTGGACCATCCACCTCCTCCAACCCGAGGAGAGTGGAGTATCGGCCCCGCTCCTCCTCACCACAGAGACCGTCCACCTCTTTCAAGGTAAGGAAAGTTTTAGTTAAGGGAAAGGAATTTTCCAAAATTGTTTTGTGTTTTTCATTTTTGTTTGCTATGCAGCCTATATCAAACCAAAAAGTAATTCAACATTTGTTTGTGCATTGTATTACATATTTTTCCTCCTTTTTCCTTGATGTTCCCAGCGACAGAGGACAGCTGAGAGACCCGTGGCCTGTATTCAGAATGTACCACCTGAGATTGTAAGAAACCCCCTTTGCCCTCCCTTAACTAAAACTTTTTGATAACTTGTGAGCCTGTTGATCAATGAAGCTTACATTATTGATTTTATTAAATGTAAGGTCTTCAATGATTCAATACAGAATCAAAAAAGCAGTTTCCATAGGCCTACTTACCCCATAGATTGCAGATTATAAAAAAAGGTTAGAGTTAGGGTGTTTACAACATTGGATATGAACATACTGTACATACATACATACTGTACATACATACATACATATATCTATAGAAAATATAAATATATGATTGACATATTTAAGCATTAATATGATCTGTTTTTATTCACCCAGGCTACGTTCTAATCATATAATCCAATGCATACTGTGTATCTCTATACCATAGCTAGAGGTCATTATGGGCTACCTCTCCCCACCGGACGTCCTGTCCTTCAAAGCGACCTGCTCCAGGTTCCAGCAGCAGAGCCGGAGCCCCTGGGTCTGGAAGAGGGTCTGCAGCCGCATGCCGGACCACTCAGAGCCCAGAGACTGGCAGCGACTGGCCATCCTCAAATGTACAGTGGAGTGTTGGTACAGCCGTCAAGACAATAATAGATATAGAGAAATAAATATCGTCATCATAGAGCAAATAATATTAGCAACTTTAGTCGAGAGAATCACATTCACAACAATGCAATACTTTCTTGGAAAATCATCACAAAACCCAATTTGACCGACAAACTACTAATCTAGTACTCAACCAAAGACAAATAATTTGGTTATTGTAATAATAGTTATTGTAATAATAGTACAGGTGTTTAATGATAGTTTTGCTTTTCCTGAAGTCTAAAATTTAAAAGTTAACTTAAGTATATTAATGTTACAAAATATTGCTAACTCATGAGAATAGTCAATGTGAGAGCTTTGAGTATAGAGTACTAGACTATCGTAGCTGCAGCGATCCAAATGATCCCCACTCTTCCCTGACAGACACCCAGGGGCTGCATGTGCAGCGACTGGGCAGGAAGGCCCAGCTCCCCCAGGCCTCCCCCTCCAGGGCCATCGACCCCTCCGGGGCTTACGGATACCAGCGGGTGGTGTCTGGCCGGAATTGCGTGATGGTCTCTGACTACCAGGGCACCCTCTACGTGCTGAGGGAGGTGAATGGTGAAGAGATGCCGACCCCGCCCACCATCTTCTGCCATGACGTTGTGGATGTAAGAAGTACACAGTAACGTGCTGCAGGATGTTTAATTTAATTTGTTAATTTGTAACATTCATGTTACAAATTCTCAAGACTTGCAACGTGAATTCATTAGTAAGCATGTGGTAATGTGCGCTATTAACATGAGAACCACATAAGTACTTAAGTACCAATAATAGGTGCTTTCTGACCAAACATTTCTGGGCACTGGGGAACTAGGAACTAGGGACCTAGGGAGGAATAGTTCCTTCATTGGCTTTTTCTGTTTGCATTCACACAGCCAATAGAAACGTAACGTCAACGTCTCATTTCATTCCGTTACCGTTAAACCGCTGTTTTTGTACCTTATTTTTTGAAAGTTTTCGGTAAACACAGATATTTCAAAATGACGTCGTCGGTGGTGTATTGGCTCGTGTTCGACCAATCCCCATACACCGACCTCACCAAAGGTTCCTCTTTGCTGGGAAAGTACCTGCTCTGAATTAGGAGCTAAAAAAGGCCCTCAAAACAGCGTTGTGGGAACTACGATGGTTCCTAGTTCCTGTGGTGCGAACACAACAAAAAGAGGACAGTTCCCCCCACCACAACCTAACCTTTATTTATCTTCTATTTTTCAGTTTGCTATTGAGCCTCGCCGGGACGTCAGCTACTGCATATTCATTGTTGTCTTGGTCAGGACCGAGGATGGCGGCAGAGCTGTGAGGATCTACTACCAGGACACGGGTGAACTCGTATTCAACTGGGTCATTCAAGGCTCTGTGGTCTTCACTCAGATTCGCATCACAGGCCCTGAGGTCCCCCGGAAGCTGCTGTTGCTCTCTGGTCAGTGGTTTAAGAAAGGAGATACAACGTTTGAATGTATTATTATTTAAGTGGAGCGGACGTATTTGTCTTTAGATTCAAAACTGATTCACTTTTAGATGGCATTTTATTGACTGATTGTATATTAGATCAAAAAATACTAGTGTAGAAGCCTGTACCCGACCAATGTGTAACACCCTCCAAACCACCACACCATGCTGGGATATACTGGTTGATCCAGTGTGTTTTATACTCATGTATGTTCAGTGGAGGGGTTACAGTCCAATCCTCCAATCAACACGTTTTGCTCTTTCTCTCAGACTATACAAGTTCAACTACGACCATGTCACTCTGAAGCTGTTCGGGAACATCGGCGGTCCCATCAACATAGCAGACATGAACCCCAGTATCATCGGAGACCCTCACCAGAGACCCATCCGCCAAATCCACAGTAGCCATGGCAGTGCTCTCTACCTGACTGGTATGCGTAACAACTCGCAATCACACTAACCCCTAAACCTAACCCATATTGGTAACATCTAACCCTGAACCCTAAACTACCCTAAACCCTGAATCCTATCCTACCTCAACCCTAGCGTTAATCCCTAAAACCCTAACACCAACACTTAACCCTAACCCTGAACCCTAACCTAACCCTACTGATCCACTTGAATGGATATCATTTCATGGTATGGATATCATTTCCGTGGCATGTCCCATCAGGGTGCACGTCCTCCCCTGTTAAACCAGGTTGAGAGCCTATTATAGATATTTACTGCTTTTGATGTATTATGTGTCCTCTAAAGGTGGCAGTTCAGTGATTCTGGAGATTTTTACCAACAAAAGCAAAATGAGGATGTTTAGGGAACAGTTTACCTTCGTTAAGCAGATGGTTCTTAACAAGGTAACAATGTCAACATACAGAACTTTTGTAATTTGCCTGACTTTTTTTTTTTTACGGATTTTCTGTGTATTGCAGGTGGTGAATGGTTGGCTCGGCCCGGGCCATCTCTTCCTGGTGGATGAACAGGGGGTTTTGTTCACACTGGGAGACAACAGCTTTGGACAGTTGGGTACTGGGGATAGAGTTCACTGTGGACAACTCACTCAGGTGTGTGTGTGTGTGTGTGTGTGTGTGACAATGCGTGCGATTACATTGGATGATGTTGATGTTTGATGTAAATGCATGAATTGTTCAAAATAGTATTTTATTTTTTTCAAAGGCTATTGGAGCTTGTTATACACTTAAATGATGTCCATGTCTGTTTGAGCTTATCGTGGCCCTTCCCTCTAGGTGGCATTGTCCATGAGGCCTCTAGATGTGTGGTGCGGGCTCAACCACACTCTGGTCCTGGTGCAGGATGAGTCTGGTGCCAAGGAGCTCCACGGCTGTGGCCAGGGCCACGGAGGCTGGCTGCCGGGCTACCCTGATGGCAGCGACATATTTGTCAAGCTTGACGTCCAGGTGTGCAGAATCTTTTTCTTCCCATCTTGACAATCGTAACTTTTTATGCACTTGTCACCAACAACCGGCAGCTCACAGTCCTCTCCCCCCCCGACACACACACACACACACACACACTGTAACATCATGAGAGGCCATCTCAGCAGACTAGTGTTGGGCGGCGCAGAGTTCCAGGCAAAACAGGTCAAAATAGGAAAGTTTAAATAAAATAGGCTTTATTTCCTCACAGGGGGCTATTTTTTCACAAGGGCTTTTTGTTCATAGTTCAGCAAACAAAAGATAGACTTTCCTTCTCTTTTGAGGCTTTTCTACACGTGTCTCCAGCTCCTTCCAGCCATGTGCTCCCTGGTTCTCTCCCTTCTCCTGAGAGTCTGGGCTTTTGTCTGTTTCCCCAGTGCAGCTTCAATTAGGTGGCTTAAGCACATACACCTGTCAGAGTTGTGGGGCATGCTGGGAGATGTAGGCCATTTTGGGATGTTGCAGCTGGTCTACCAGGGGAATATAGCACCCCTCTATAACCTGTCCCCTCATGATGCCACAACACACACACACACACACACACACACGCTCTCTCTACTATAAGGTTGTAATTACAATCTCATTTCCTTTTTTAAATCCAATTCTCTTTCTCTCTGTGTTTCTGTCAGGTGCCCAGGACCACTCACTCCATCTGCTACACCGTGGACTGTCTGTACCTGCTCAGCAGCCACGACATCACTGAGCCGCTGCTCGGCCATGCTTTTTCTATGCCGATATATTGCATTTTATAAATTGCATTTTTATTTTTTAACTTCTTTATTCTATTATATTCTATTTGTATTCTATTTGTATAACTGCTGTCTGTCGTCGGGTATTGCACATAAGATTTTCACACCACTGCTTTATACTTGTGTAAACAGTGAAGTGACAATAAACTTGACTTGAGGTGTCTGTCCACTAGATGGCGCAGCGTCACCTACAGGCTGTGAGCCGTTCAAACTAACTGAACCTAGTGTCCTACAACCCATTGGGCCACCTGCTGCGCTGAGCTGGTTTTGGAAGATTTGGGCAATTTATGGGCCAAGGAAACTAATTTAAATTAATCGACAGCTGCCATTTCCACGATAACTATACGAAAAGGATTCGATTTTTGTTAGATAATAAAAACTAAAAACATTTTTTCCGTTTCCTCTACCTGCCCAAATGCAACATGAACAGCCAATCACGCTGCAGAAATAGGCTTGCCCTTTGTTGACGCTGCACCCACTTACAACAACAACAACAACGTGTTTTCAGCTATTAGCCCTTAAGGAAAGGAGTGCAAGCGATACAAGGGCAAAACACGTTCAATTACTATTGCATCGCTAAAGACGTAATGGCCATAAGCACGGTCGAAAAATATGTCTGGCTTCAAGAAGCTAATGCAGGTAATTGACGCCAAGTACTACCTGGGCCAAAACCATGGATGTATTAAAAGAACTGGATACAGTGCTGGAGGCGGGGCCCCATTCATTCCTATGGAAGCTGCTCAGGCTAGTAGCCAACTAGCATGGCTAGCTAATGAACGTCAGTTGATTACGTCAGTTAGGCGGAGCCCCTTACAGCCAATGAACGCCAGTTGGGCGGAGCCCCTTTCAGCCAATGAACGCCAGTTGGGCGGAGCCCCTTACAGCCAATGAACGCCAGTTGGGCGGAGCCCCTTACAGCCAATGAACGTCAGTTGGGCGGAGCCCCTTACAGCCAATGAACGCCAGTTGGGCGGAGCCCCTTACAGCCAATGAACGTCAGTTCATAGAACGTTTGAGAATAAAAGGCTTTACGAAGCGCTGAGACTTCAGATGAGCTTCACAGAGCACGCTCAACGCAATAGATGCGATCATGGCTACTCCTCCGTATTGTACGATTGTAAAAAGGAGGAAGGAGAAGGAATGGAAGAAAAAGCAGGATAGTAAGGATATGAAAGAGGTGAATGAGAGGAAGGAGAGGCAGATGCATGATAGGATGGTGAAGGCAATAAAGAGAAATTATATGGAGGAGCAAGAGGAGAAAGAGAGGAAGGTGAAGATAAGGAAGGAGGATGAGGAGCGAAGAAGAAGGAGGTGGAAAGAGAAGATGGAGGAGGAGAAGGAGAAAGAGAAAGTGGAGAAGGTTATGAGGAAGCAATTCCTTATTGAGTTGTGGAGATCCAACAGAGTGCAACCATGTTACAGTGGACGCACTTTGTGTGAGGTCTTCTCAAGCTCCTCCTCCGTCTCCTGGTTGGACTCTGACTCCTCGTTTGTCCACACAGACTCCTCAGACTCCAGTCTGTCCTCCCAGACTCCCAATCTGTCCTTCCAGACTCCTCAGACTCCCAGTTGGTCCTCCCAGACTCCCAGTTGGGCCCCCCAGTAAATGGTAAATATATATATATATAACACTTTTCTAACCTGTGTGGCTCCCAGACGGTCCTCCCAGACTGAAAGTATAAATGTGCCTTCTTCTTTTAATAAATGTAACATCTAATTTGTGTTTTTATTTTATTTATTTTTTAGCTCACAAGCTTTACTTGAAATAATGAATAACCAGTAGTCAAGTTGTCTCTGGTGCTTTCCATTGACCCACATTTCTGCCTGATTTCAGCAGTAGATTTGAAGAATTGACCAGTAGTCAACCCTACATAACATAAGTATTGGGGGATTTAGACTCTGTTCAGGAATCAGACGTTTCATATATATATATATATATATTGTGGTACCCCAAGCTACCCTTGGGGTCCCACCAGAGCGAAGAAGAGGAGACTTACCTTCGGTTACGTTGTGGGAGGCGTATATCTCCCGAGGGAGATACTTGGAGGGCTTTAGGACCCGGGGGGGGAAGGCGAATGAGTTCCCGGATTGAAACCCCCAGCTGACAACAATAAACACCTGAGTAAAGCAGGTGCTTAAAAACACACAGGTAGAGGGTTGCTGCAGAAAGGGGGGTGAGCGGAGTGAGACCTTGCTGCCGAGAGGTCCAGCCATGTGGTTACCTGCTGTTCTGCTGTTTCAGTGGTGATCCGGAGGAAAGGAGAAGCCGTCGCACCCAGGAGCTTGGGAAGCCGCCAGAGGGTGAGAGGACCGCGGACCAGGCGTGAGACGCCGAAGACAAGCTTGTGTTATTTTTCATTCCTTCCCTTAACCCCCAAGTTTAGAGAAATAAAAGGACATTTTTGTTTAAACCTCAAAAACCCGCTGTTTTTGTGCCTTCTTGAGCGTGGGCGCTCACAATATATATATATTTAAGAGTGAGGTATCTCGCTCGCCACCCTCTCCATGTCCTTGCGACGAGGGCCCGAAACCAGGGCTCTGGTGGCAAGGGTGCCTTGTCCATCCCCGTCTCCATTATGAACACCGGTGATGTCCGTAGTATGTACACTGGGGACATCAGTGATGTCTGTACTATGTACACCGGTGATGTCCAAAGTCTGGCTCGCCGAGACTACCCGGAGACTGCAGGTGCTGGAAGTACAGCGGGATGGTCCTGAAATGGTACCTGTAAGGTTCCCAGTCCATTCTGGATGTCTGCAGAGCGACAGAATGTCCTTTTGTCAGTCCCATATGGCCGCTTGTCCAGGGAAACACAATGTCTTCTCTTTGTCTTAGACATTGTATATCAAAGACTGGTGTACTTGGATCTTGATCTCTTGAAATCTGTGGTCTTCCTGAAGTCCAGCTGGGGAATGACCATCCAGTTCACATCTGGAATCTTTGGCCCTCTAGGGTCGCCATGGCGCGGCCCGTCGCCATGGCCTGGCCCGTCGTGACATCATAGTTGTGGAACCCTGTCAATAGGCCTATGTCACATTTCCTGCTTCCGGAACATTAAAAATCGCCGAGCAGTGTACTCTTACTTCCGGTAAGAGTACACTGATACGTGACAAACTGTGTCCGCCTCCTCTCCTCTGTTATTGTAGTGTACCGGGCTGCTCAACATCAAAACAAAGACAGCCGTACCTCAGTTTACACGATTTCCCGAAAAGACAAACTCCTCCGCAAGTCTTGTGTGAGGCTGATAAGGAGGGATGAAGGTCCCTCGTTTCATGTTCTCAGGTGTAGCACGTATGTCTGCAGTTTGCACTTTGACAAGGAGAGCATATACGTCTCGAAAAGTGGGCGGAATAGGCTAATAATGTCGGGTATGTGTATGCTTAAAAGCACTGGTCCTGACCCCCACACACACTACATCTCTCATCCGAATAGAGCGACACAATGACGGTAAGTGTATGATTAAAAGCACTGGTCCCAAGTAGGGCTGGGCGATACGGACCAAAACCCGGTATTTTTAGGCTGCATCGCGATATACGATATATATATCGGTATTTTATACAAATTCGGTTTTAACTCACTCCTCAGGTACTGTCCCAGACTTCCACGCAATGTTGAAACGACGTGTCATCCATGACAGCCCCTCAACACCCAGAGCCTTTAGCATTTCTGGACATTTCTGGAGGAGTGGCAAACGGGGGTGGTGGTACCCCTGTTCAAAAAGGGTGACCAGAGGGTGTGTGCCAATTACAGGGGTATCACATTACTCAGCCTCCCTGGGAAAGTCTACTCCAAGGTGCTGGAAAGGAGGGTTCGGCCGATAGTCGAACCTCAGATTGAAGAGGAACAATGCGGATTCCGCCCTGGTCGTGGAACAACGGACCAGCTTTTCACTCTTGCAAGGATCCTGGAGGGGGCTTGGGAGTATGCCCATCCGGTCTACATGTGTTTTGTAGATTTGGAGAAGGCATATGATCGGGTCCCTCGGGAAATACTGTGGGGGGTGCTGCGGGAGTATGGGGTGCGGGGGTCATTGTTGAGGGCCATCCAATCTCTCTACTCCCAAAGCAAGAGCTGTGTCCGGATTCTCGGTACAAAGTCAGGCCTGTTCTCAGTGGGTGTTGGCCTCCGCCAGGGCTGCGCTTTGTCACCCATCCTGTTTGTGATTTTCATGGACAGGATTTCAAGGCGTAATCATGGAGGGGAGGGGTTTCAGTATGGTGGGCTCAGGATTGAATCACTGCTGTTTGCAGATGATGTGGTCCTGTTTGCGTCATCAGTATGTGACCTTCAGCACTCACTGGGTCGGTTTGCAGCAGAATGTGAAGCGGCTGGGATGAGGATCAGCACCTCCAAATCTGAGGCCATGGTTCTTAGCAGGAAACCGGTGGATTGTCTACTCCAAGTAGGGAGGGAGTCCTTATCCCAAGTGAAGGAGTTCAAGTATCTCGGGGTCTTGTTCTCGAGTGAGGGGAGGATGGAGTGTGAGATTGACAGGAGAATAGGTGCAGCGGGAGCGGTATTGGGTGCACTTTGGCGCACCGTTGTAACCAAAAGAGAGCTGAGCCAGAAGGCAAAGCTCTCGATCTACCGATCAGTCTTCGTTCCTACCCTCACCTATGGCCATGAGCAATGGGTAATGACCGAAAGGACGAGATCGCGAATACAAGCGGCCGAAATGAGTTTCCTCAGGAGGGTGGCTGGTATCTCCCTGAGGGATAGGGTGAGAAGCTCAGTCACTCGTGAGAGACTCGGAGTAGAGCCGCTGCTCCTTCGCGTAGAAAGGAGCCAGTTGAGGTGGTTCGGGCATCTAGTAAGGATGCTTCCTGGTCGCCTCCCGAGGGAGGTTTTCCAGGCACATCCAACTGGGAGGAGACCACGGGGCAGACCGAGGTACAGGTGGGGTGATTACATCTCCACACTGGCCTGGGAACGCCTCGGGATCCCCCAGTCAGAGCTAGTCGATGTTGCCAGGGAGAGGGAAGTTTGGAGTCCCCTGCTGGAGCTGCTACCTCCGCGACCCGATTTCGGATAAGCGGGAGAAGATGGATGGATGGATGGATGGATGGATGGTTTTAACTCAATGCCACAAGTATGTCACAAGCACTTTTATTTTAAGACAACTCATATTCACAAGAATAACAGGCATTCCCTTTTAGAAAATATACAGCTGCACACTACATATTAACACGTAAATGAAAAGGTACATTGAAATAATCAAAATCCATAAAATAAATAGCCTATATTAAATACATAGGCATACCTCTGCTCCTACACAAAATCGCCTTCGTTATATGGCGATATATCCAGATAGAGCCACAAGACACAATGTCGGGGAATTGTATGATTCGGATTTAGACTTCTTCACTGTAGAGTGTTCATTCACTAGTTGAACCACATCGCCTTGACCGACTTTTGGAAGGTTATGCAGCGATAACTGTCTGCAATGGTGAATACATTAACCGGAACTTGGGATACACTTCTTCAGCGTTTTTTAACGGGTACTTCCGGCTTTCAACTGTGCCGTGATATAGGCCTATCATCTGTCTGTCTGTCTTACCTTTTATTACTATCTATCTGTCTGTCTGTCTTAGCTCTTCTTACTATCTGTCTGTCTGCCTGTCTTATCTCATCTAACTATGTATCTGTCTTACCTCTTCTTACTATCTGTCTTACCTCTTCTTAGGTCTGTCTGTCTTACCTTTTCTTACTATCTGTCTGTCTATCCTACCTTTTCTTACTATCTGTCTATCTGTCTGTCTTACCTTTTCTTACTATCTGTCTTTCTTACCTTTTCTTACTATCTGTCTGTCTGCCTGTCTTACCTTTTCTTTCTATGTGTCTGTCTGTCTGTCCTACCTTTTCTTACTATCTGTCTGTCTGTATGTCTTACCTTTTCTTACTATCTGTCTGTCTGTCTTACGTTTTCTTACTAAGTGTCTGTCTGTCCTACCTTTTTTTTACTATCTGTCTGTCTGTCTTACCTTTTCTTAATATCTGTCTGTCTGCCTGTCTTACCTTTTCTTACTGTCTGTCTGTCTTACCTTTTCTTACTATCTGTCTGTCTGCCTGTCTTACCTTTTCTTACTAAGTGGTCTGTCTGTCCTACCTTTTCTTATTATCTGTCTGTCTGTCTTACCTTTTCTTACTATCTGTCTGTCTATCTGTCTTACATTTTCTTACTATCTGTCTGTCTGCCTGTCTTACCTTTTCTTACAAAGTGTCTGTCTGTCTGTCCTACATTTTCTTACTATCTGTCTGTCTGTCTTACCTTTTCTTATTATCTGTCTGGCTGTCTTTCTGCCTTACCTCTTCTTTCTTTCTATCTGTCTAACCTTTTCCTACTATCTGTGTGTCTGTCTGTCTTACTTCTTCTTACGATCTGTCTGTCTTACCTTTTCTCACTATCTGTCTGTCTGCCTGTCTTACCTTTTCTTACTATGTATCTGTCTGTCTGTCTGTCTGTCTGTCTTACCTGTTCTTAATATCTGTCTGTCTGATTGTCAAGTCAAGTCAAGTCAAGTTTATTGTCACTTCACAGTTTACACAAGTATAAAGCAGTGGTGTGAAAATCTTATGTGCAATACCCGACGACAGACAGCAGTTATAAAAATAGAATAGAATAAAAAAAAATGCAATTTATAAAATGCAATATATTGGCACAGAAAAAGAGCAATATGTATATATAAATCAATGTAATAAAATATACATTGTTATATGCTATACGCCCTTGTTCAGCAGCCTGATGGCCTGACTGTGGAAGCTATCTCTAAGTCTATTTGTACGGCACTTGATACTGCGGTATCGCCTGCCTGACGGTAACAGTGAGTACAGTTCGTGGCTGGGGTGGGCAATGTCTTTTATGAACCGCTGGTTGTATATATCCAGGAGGGAGGGGAGCTCACCTCCAACGATATACTGGGCCGTCCGCACCACCCTTTCTCGGAGGACCTCACATGGTCCACGCACACCACACACGTGGTGAAAAGGGCCCAACAACGCCTGTATTTCCTCAGGCGTCTGAGGAAATTCAGCATGGGTCCCGGCATCCTGAGAACATTCTATAACGGCACCACCGAGAGTGTTCTTACAGGGTGTATCACCGCCTGGTATGGGAACTGCGCCCGTGGACCATGTGAGGTCCTCGGAGATGTGCACGCCGAGGAACTTGAAGCTGCTGACCCTCTCTACTGCAACACCGTCGATGGAGATAGGGCTGTGCTCTCCTCTCTGCTTCCTGAAGTCCACGATCAGCTCCTTGGTCTTCTTGACGTTGAGGGCGAGGCTGTTCTCCTGGCACCACTGCTCCAGTGATCCGACCTCCCTGTAGGCTGTCTCGTCGTCTCCGGCGATCAGGCCCATCACTGTCGTGTCGTCAGCAAACTTGATGATGACGTTGGAGCTGTGCATAGCCATGCAGTCGTGGGTGTAGAGGGAGTAGAGGAGAGGGCTCAGCACGCATCCCTGGGTTGTTTAGGGACAGGCACGATGGTGGACATCTTGAAGACCGCGGGAACAACAGCCTGGGACAGGGAGAGGTTGAAGATGTCTGCAAAGACTCCTGCCAACTGGTGCGCATGCGCTGAGGACGCGGCCCGGGATGTCATGTTTAACCGCTTGAAGGTGCGGTGCACATCCGCCTCCGAGATGTTCAGCAGGCTGGTCTCCTCAGGCGGCGCTGGCTTCGGCGGGCTGCCGTTCACGTCGACCCGAGCAAAAAAAGTGTTTAGCTCTCCAGGGAGGGAGGTAGAGGAGTTCTCTACACAACTGGTTCTCCCTCTGAAGTTCGTTATCGTCTGTAGTCCCTGCCACATACCCCTCACGTCGTGGCTCTTGAATTTCTCCTCCACTCTGTCCTTATACTCCCGCTTGGCAGAGACGATGGTCTTACGGAGGTCGTAGCGGGCTTTCGTATATTCCTCCATATTCCCGGAGCCAAAGGCGGTGTTACACGCGTGTAGGGCAGCGCGAACATCGCCGTTAATTCGCGGTTTCTGGTTGGGATATATCCGAACCGACTTGGTCAGTACAACGTCATCTATGCACTTCTTGATGAACCCGGTGACCGAGGACACGTACTCGTTGATGTTATTGTCCGAGGCAACGCGGAACATGTGCCAATCAGCGCGATCAAAACAATCCTGCAGCGTAGAGTCCGATTGGTCTGACCAGCATTGGACCTCCCTCACAGCGATCGGTTGCTGCTTCAGTCTCTGCCTATAGGCGGGGAGCAGCTGGATAGAGCGGTGGTCTGATTTGCCGAACGGTGGGCGGAGGAGGGCCTTGTAGCCATCACGGAAGGGAGTGTAGCAGTGGATCCGCTCACCCCGTGTGTTGCTCGTTATGTGTTGGTAGAACTTCGGGAGAACCTTGTTCAGGTTCGCCCTGTTGAAGTCCCCCGCCACGATGAGAGCATTCTCGGGGTGTGCCGACTCCTGTTCGCTGATAGCCCCATACAGTTCCTTCAGCGCTGTGTCCGTGTTGGCTTGTGGGGGAATGTAAACAGCGGTCACGGTTACCGCTGTAAACTCCCGAGGTAGCCAGTATGGACGGCACATAAGCATCAGGTACTCCAGGTCCGGGGAACAGAAAGACTTGAGGGGATGTACATGACTTTGGTTGCACCAAGATCTGTTAATCATGAGACATACCCCCCCTCTGCGATCTTTACCGGAGAGAGCCTTTGTTCTGTCCACCCGGTGGACGGAAAATCCTGTCGGCTCGATAGCTGCGTCGGTAACCCCTCCGACATCCATGTCTCCGTAAGGCAGATGATACAATTGTCCTTAGTTTCCCGGTGGAATTGAATACGAGCCTGTAGCTCGCTTAACTTATTGTCCAAAGACTGTACATTAGCCAGTAGAATGGTGGGTAGTGGGGGGCGATCGGATCGACATCTTAGCCTGACTAGCACGCCGGCTCGCTTCCCTCGCTTCTTCCTGCCACGCTTGTGTGTAATCGTGCCCAAGATGGTCGGAGATAATCCAGCTGTGACTTCGGGCGGGACGTCCGAGTCGAAAGAATGAAAAAACTCTGGTAGGTGGCGAGCGACTGTCGATCTGATCTCCAGAAGTGTGCAAAAGTTAGAAATGAACGTGCTGCTAACTTCCTGAACAAAGATAGTCGCGATAAAAAGAATAAATAACAAAAAACTGCGTCGTCGTGCGGGAGCTCGCGACACGGCAGCCATCTCGTACAGTGCCATCCAGGTAAACACCAGATGACAAAGTACATTGTCAAGTTTCCTTATTGGATCTTTTGAGAGTTGTTTGTCCGGCCAGTCAACGACAATCAATGACCTTATGGATGTTTTCCTTGTTCTGACATTTTGAAACAACTGAGCATTGACTAAGCTGCATAGAGGCAGGCCAGGGGCTGTAGTTTACTGAACTTGTATGTATGACTGCAAGCTTCTGTTTGAATGTAATGATGAATGTGTGATAGGGATGGGGAGTGGAGCGACTTACTGTTACTTCTCCTCCCTGACAAACTAATGGTTGATGGGGTTTTAGGTTGATGGGGCTTTAGGCTTTTCTAATTAGTGATGGGGCTTTAGGTTGATGGGGCTTTAGGCTTTTCTAATGGTTGATGGGGCTTTAGGCTTTTCTAATGGTTGATGGGGCTTTAGGTTTGTGTACAAAAGGGTTGTGTGCTGTTCATTGTTTTGGAGCTTATGACTCCCTCGAAAAATGTGCCACGACTGGTTATATAGAGAATCTCTTAATCCATAAAATTGAGACTATATTTAACAGAAGTGATATATTTTAAATCATATGCAAACCAATGTAAAAGCGAGTTAAATTGCAAACTCATTTGCATGTGTAAATTCATAGATTAAGGGTACAAATGTTCATACTGTAATCTGTGATCTATGGAGTAAATACAGAAACTGTATTTAATGATTGACATTTAGTTAAATTAGAATTGTAAGCCTAATGGACCAAGCAAGTCATTCATTGATCAACAGGCTATCACACATTAACAAAAGTTTTCAGTAGAGATGCAGAGGGGGTTTTCTTAAAGTCTCAGGCGGTACCGCTTGTTTGGAGGAGGTGGATGGTCCAGGAGAGGGGAACAGAGACCTCTCAACTTTCCTCTGTTTGGACGAGGTGGATGGTCCAGGAGAGGAGGACAGAGACCTCGCCACTTTCCTCCCTTTGGAGGAGGTGGATGAGGAGGTAGAGAGCTTCTCTCCAGGTTGTGGCTTTTCTGCCATCGGTAGACTTTGATAATCACTAGCTAAACCCCCTTCACTGCTTCCAGTCTGTTAATGTGCTCCGTAAAGCTCATCTGAATCCTCAGCGCTTTGTCAAGCATTTTATTCTCAAACGTAAGGGGCAGAGTCTCAGCCCAACTGACTTTCATTGGCTTTAAGAGGCTCCGCCCAACTGACGTTCATTGGCTTTAAGAGGCTCCGCCCAACTGACTTTCATTGGCTTTAAGAGGCTCCGCCCAACTGACGTTCATTGTCGGTAAGGGGCTCCGCCAAACTGGCGTTCATTGGCTGTTAGGGGCTCCGCCCAACTGATGTAATCAACTGACGTTCATTAGGGTAGACTCTGCCCTTTACCTCTAACGAAAGAGTTTGGCTAGTGGTTTTCTTGTGTGGCAATAGTCACGTTCCTCTCAGGTTTATTTAACCTTTAAACATTTCCTTTAACCTTTTTAATGATGGTTTTAGCTCTATTCTTACTGAACTCCGCTACTAGCCAGGCTTGTTGGTTAACACTAACACTACTAACTACTACTAACACTAGTAACCACCAACTTACCGGCTCAAAGGACGGTGTCAACTTGCGGGTTTTCGATCCGAGTTGTTTTCCGTGGGACTCTTAATTAAAGATGTCCTCCGGTGTCAGGCGCAACGAGCGTCTCGGCTCCGGAGAGCCGTTCTGGAGCCCGTTCTGGAGCTTCTCTTCCCCTCTTCACAGACCCCAGGATGAACAGGCTTTGCTGCCTCTGGCCCACTGCCATGGTCCGCTGGCCGGGTTAGATGATGAAGAGATGTTCCACCACTCCCCGGGTCACCTGGGGCCCTCACGTCTGTCCTGGGTGACCGCTCATCCCTCCGCAGCTCGACGTTCTCCGGGCTGTTTGGCCCACAAGGTAGGCAGCAGCACCAGCCCATCCCAGATGTGCTCTTCAGGGACCCATTAGTTATTCAGTCCACTTATGTACCGTCTCTGTGTATCTCATACACAGTATGTATGAGATATGTGCATAATATACTCCTGGACCTGTCTGCAGCATTCGACACTGTGAACCACCAGATTCTCCTCTCCACCCTTGAGGGGATGGGTGTCTCGGGCTCTGCTCTCTCCTTGTTTGCATCCTACCTGACGGGTCGCTCCTACCAGGTGGCACTAGGAGGGTCTGTGTCAGAACCGCACCGACTGACTACTGGGGTTCCACAAGGATCGGTCCTGGGTCCTCTTCTCCCTCTACACAGCGTCCCTTGTTCCTGTTATCTACTCCCATGACTTATCCTACCACTGCTATGCTGACGATACCCAACTGGTCTTGTCGTTTCCCCCCTCGGACACGCAAGTGGAAACACGCATTGCCGTGTGCTTAGCAGACATCTCAAAGTGGATGTCGACCACCTGAAGCTCAACCTGGACAAGACTGAGCTAGTGTTCTTCCTGGCAAAGGGCTGTCTGTACCGAGACCTGGCTGTCACCATTGATGATTCTGTGGTGACACCTACTCAGACTGCAAGGAATCTGGGTGTGACCCTGGAAGACCAACTGTCGTTCTCGGTAAACATTGCATCGGTGACACGCTCCTGCAGATTCCTCCTCTACAACATCAGGAGGATTCGGCCTTTTCTTACTGAAAAGGCTGCGCAGGTGCTCATCCAGGCTCTTGTCATCTCCAGACTACTGCAACTCCCTCCTTGCTGGTGCCCCGACATCTGCCATCAGGCCCCTGGAGCTCATTCAGAAAGATGCAGCTCGCCTGGTGTTCAACCGCCCCAAGTACTCCCACACATCTACCCTCCTTCGGACTCTACACTGGCTACCTGTAGCTGCTCGCATCCAGTTCAAGACCTTGGTGCTAGCCTACAAGGCAGTAAAAGGTACTGCCCCATCCTACCTCCAGGGAATGGTCAAGGCCTACCTCCCAACCTGTCCACTTTGCTCGGCTTCTTCGGGCCGTCTGCTTGCCCCCTCACTTAGGGGCCCGTGTGGCCGATCTACGCGGTCACAGCTCTTCTCCGTCCTGGCCCCTATTTGGTGGAACAAACTCCCCACAGAGGTCACGACTGCAGAGTCACTGCCCATCTTCCACTTCCACTGCCCATCTTCCACTTCCCGGATGCACAATAAACAGCGATTGGTAGTAGCCGGTATTCTTCTTTTCATCCTAGCCATCCATGCATACCCCAAGATGGTCAATGAAATGGACTCCACTGCCCAGTCCAAAGCAGAGTAATGGTAGATCCATTGGTTCTGTAGAGTCACCAACCTAGGGACCGCACATGGAGCTCCAGGAATTGATGGGTGAGTCCTACAATATATACTGTTATAGTATAGAGTTGTTTATAGTATTGTATAGTATTGTTGTAGACATTCAGAATTTTAGAGCAAATGAGGAGAAAGCATTGTACTTGTTAAACATTCAAAAAATAATCTACAGTCTTGATAAGGAATCCTCTCAGGAGTCTCTGACATTTGAATGCTTGTCTCAAAGTCTAAACATTGACCTGTGTGCTGCTAACAAGTTACTATACGTGCCTTTCATTGAGTAGGATTTTGGTATTATAATGTGGTAATATTTATGATGCAGCCCACAAGTGTAATAACCCGCAACTTACATACAAATATATATAAAATACTTACTGGCACTAGCAACCCATAAAACCATGTATGGTTTTATGGGTTCATGGTTCAGAACGAACTAGGACTTAACATTTCAGGAAACTTTCAGTGCAGCTCGACAATTTAATTAGCTGATATACATATACACAAATATACATCCATCACTGCCCTAATTGCTGCTCAATAAAGTGCGTGCTGTCTCCAGTAGGTGATGTTATATCACATATTATGCTGCTCCACAGGCTTCCGCTCCACACCTTTTCCAGACATTCTGGTGTGTTGCACACTGTGGAGATGGTTGACTACCGCAGTGACTTCCTCCCGGGAGATACCTTGCAACTGAGTCTGGGGTCTCTCGGGCTTGCATAGCCCGGAAGGCCTTCTTCTTCAGTCGGACGGCTTCTCTGACCACCTGTGTGAAATAATCTTTAATAAATCTTAGTTAAAGTTGTATTATGTACCTTTTATTCAGAATGTTTTTCCTGGTAGGCTAGGAAAAACTGTCAGTGTAAAAATAATAATAAAAAAAAATCATTGATCAAAAGTCACTCTTGTGATGATTTTGATAGTTGCAAAAGCCATTTCATTCATGTCATCAACTATTTACCTCATTGCCCAGTATTCTAAAATGCTATTATTTATTTAACTGTGTACCTGGTAGGCTGTATACTACACCATGACTATAGTTGGGTAGGCTATTTTCTTTGTCATCAACAGTTTTTATTATAATATATATATATTTAACATATTTCTATTGCCTTTTCTGTGTATCTTCAGAGAGAAGTGGGAGAGACAAGAAGGAAAAACTGCTGGAAAAAGCAGTTGGTGTGCAAAACAGTGGTCAGCGCCTTTTCCTCTTGGAAGAAGAAGAGAGATCTGACAGCAGCCTGACAAAAGAACTGTTCCCAACCACCCTTTTTTGTTTAACTTACATGTCTGATGTTATAGGTTGTCTGCTATTGCATTAGTGAGGCCTTTTATTCATAGAATAAGCCATGTTGGCTCTGTTGAATGTTTATATCTCAACCTATTGGTTCTAATAATAATTGTATATAAACCACAACTAGCCTTCTGGTTTCTTTAGGCTTCAGTCCTAAGCAGAATATTCCTAAAACATGAAATGGAGCATTATTAAATGTACGAATATGAAAAAACATATTGTGATAACATTTTTGGCCATCTCGCCCAGCCCTAGATCGGGCAATAGAAAAGACGAGCCCTTGGTGTACAGACGTACGAGGTGTACGAGATGTATCATGTACAACAGACGTTAATAGACGAATGTGACGTAAAACACAAATCAAAACTAAATAGCTAGGCAGAGACGTTGAGGGAGAAAGGGCTAAAAGCGTCATGTCCATGACGGGGAGGAGAAGAAATGTATACTGTTGCACTTTGACTGCAGCCATTCTAGTTTTGATAAAACATTTTTATATGGAAATATATATTCTGCTCATAATCTATTAAGTAACTCTTCCCTCTGGACCGTGTTAGTTTGACTGTAGAACTGGTAAAGGTGAGTATACATTTATGCTTGCTGCCCATTTAATGTCTATTTTCATTTAAATAAATGTTATGGTATAACTGACCTTGTTGAGTTTGTAATTCATGCTGCTTTTAAACTATAATCATTTAGTGTGCTTTGTTTAGGCCTATGTAGAGACGCCACCCATCTACAATGTAGGCAACAGCAAATATAGCTTGTTTTTGTACTTCCTTAGATTATTATATGATATTTATAGTATATGAATATGACGTGAGGTTCCGTTAGCTTTGCACAAAATCAGCCGAGTTAAAAATTACTTTTGACTGAGAAATTTGAATCGGTACTTCTACCAAAGTATTTTCTTACACAAATATCTGTACTTTAACTTAAGTACAGAATGTGTGTACTTTTGCCACCTCTGCTCGCGCGCATGTCGGGAGCAGTTAGGGTCCGGGTGTCTTGCTCAGGGACACCTCGACACTTACTGTACTGTTAGCAGAGTAAACCCCAGTTCTGATTCTACAGATTATGTTGAGCAAAGCAACAGGATGCCTCTTTGACTTGTTCAAGATTCAAAATTCCAGATTTTTATTTGCCATATGCAAGTACAATGCTTACTCCCCATTCCCTCCTGCAGTATGCATTTAAACAATACTATAAAAATACTTTACACGATAAAAATGACAATAAAGGTACTGATGGATGATATGTACATGTGTTGAATTGTGCATAAAGACTATAAAAGTGGTTTAAAGTAACGGTAGTGCAGCAGCATCATCAACACAGTGCAGTACAGTGCAAGTGTTTCATGGACAACAAAGGATGTCCACGCCACTGAAGTTAAGGGAACATGTTAGTTGAAGCTGTAACGTACTCCTGAACCACACATGAACTATATTCTATGCTTCCTTCTCCATCCATCTTCATTGGTGTTTTGGGATTTTGTGGACCGACCCAACCTTCTTCAGTGGCCTTGACAAGTTATGTTAACGGCAGTTGTTGGAAGGGATAGAGATTAGATAAGATTCAAAGTGATTGTCATTGCACAGCAAAGTACAGTACAGCGAGAACAAGTTGGCATCTAACCAGAGAGGAAATGTCGCAGTAAAGTGCATGGTGATATACAGTATAATGTACAGTGGTTAAATAGGATGTCAAAACAGTACTAGTAGGTATAAAAACGGGTATAAAATAACTTGTATAGTAGGTATGGAGATCTATGTGCAGATATAGGTATATATATATAGATATATATCTATATAGATATATAGATATATATCTATATCTATATAGATATAGATATAGATATATCAGTGGATGCTTGTCCATTGAGGAAAGGGAGGACCATCCTATTTAATAGATAGTTATTAGAAAATATGTCCTCCCAGACTCAATCTGTCCTCCCAGACTCTAGTCTATCCTCCCAGAATACCCAGAACTGGGGTCATAGCCATATTTGTCAAATATAATATAAATAAATAAATAAATAAAATAAATGATAACTGTTATGAAAGCTTTAGCATCAATTACTTAAGTATAAATGCGGTCAAGTTGAGTCAAAATGCAATTAGAATAAAATGACCTAGGACTTAAAAGTAAATAAGTGGTATTACCTGATTAAAATTGAAATGTGTTTCTGTGAATATCTATGAAACAATCAGTGTGTTTTTTCAGTGTTACGATTTTGAGGGGGTCCTTGGAAAAAATGTTTTCCTGTAAGGGGTCCCTGGCCCAAAACAGTTTGAGAACCCCTGGCCTAGATCATATGAAACCACCTCCGTATGTGGTTTGAGAGATCGGATCTCGAAGTGGATCAAAACCACATTGGCCCTATTCACCCATGGCATTAACATGTGTTTTTTGAGATCCGATCTCAGAAACCACATGTAAATGCCAGGTGTGAACGGGGTCATCCAGATTCTGATCCCAATGTGATTGCGATACCAACGTAATGCAATACTCAGGAGCCGACGTTAGACGGCGCTAGCGGAGAGTGCGTGTTGCTTCCTATGGGGGAAAGACTTTTACTTTGACAGTTCACTGACGTCGTGGCCCAAACACGTAGGACGTCACTTACGCTCTGGTTACGCACCGCCAGTTACGCACAACACTGGGTCGTGTTGGACGGGATGTGGAGAGTAGGCATGATGTCGGAGGAGATCATCGGACAGGCTCTCCGGTCGGCGGTGGACAGGGTCAACCAGGCAGTGGCCCGCCGGGCAAAGGTAACCTGGACACGGATAATAATAATCACATTATGAGAAGCTACTTTTTCGTTATTATTCAGTATGCATGTGAGTCGTGCTCCATAAGTAGCACGACTTGTTATATAAGGCTGCTGCTAAACACAACCTTTGGAAGGAGACTCGGTGGTTTGCACGTTACAGATTACCAATCGTATTCTAGGTTAATAACGCTTGTAAATCAATTATTTGGTTCGTGTGGATTCGTGTGTTTCGGAAAGCTACCTAGCCAATGTAATCATAAAGCATGTTTGTGGTCCAATAAAGTTGGAAAATCCCTGTGTGTACATTTGCTGGACATAGGGTTTATACTAGAGGCTTTCTCTGCTGCTTCGTGTGTTTTGACGAATCGGCCTGTTTTTAACACCCCCTCCCTCTCCCCCCAACACACACACACACACACACACACCTAATGTGAACAAAAAGTAAACACAATTGCTGGTTGTCAATGAAATGGCATCCAGGTAAACGTGATTATCCGTCCATGTAGCCTGAGATGTGAGTGGACCCATCTGTGTTACAGACCTGCAGCCGGCAGGTTCACTATCTCCACATCCGTCGTTCTGCACGACCTTTAACGCCAGTGACTCACTTTCTTCATGGTGTCAGCTTGCACATTGCATGGCATCATGTCTTGTCGGCATCAATGCCTTATTTGCATGAAGTTTTACAACTTCTTACATCCATCTGTTTATTTCTCAGGCATTGCCAGCCTTGCCACCACGCCTGGTTGCTGTCAGCAAGACGAAGCCCCCAGAGATGGTGATAGAAGCTTACAAACAAGGACACCGTAACTTTGGAGAAAACTATGTGAGCACTGAATACGTTTGAATCTCTGTCACTGCCAGATATGACATCCGATGGATGGTGTTCAAATGCATGTCATACCACTGTATCAGTCTATGATAACTTCAAGATTCTCTATTTGCAGTATGTAACAAGTCCAATGGAATGCATACTCTCCATTCACTCCCGCATTCTGAATTTTTACAACATAACAAACCCATTCTTGAATAAACGCTAATAGCAGCCTTCTGACTTTATGCCAGGTCAATGAACTTGTGGATAAAGCTTCAAATCCAGAGGTTTGTATATACATGTATGTATATGTGGATTTTAATCTCATCACCTGTACTATAAAACAGTGCTTTAAACAGGGCTTCTTTTTCCCCTGCTACAGATTTTAAAATCTTGCCCAGAAATTAAATGGCATTTTATTGGCCATTTACAGAAGAACAATGTCAACAAACTTTTAGGTGAGCACACACAAAAATAAACCCAACCCTGAACAGGAACAGGTGGGTACAGGAGATTGGAGGGACTATGTTCTATTCTCCACGCAGTACGCTGCCTTTACAGCAAGGTAAATGGTTAATGGATCATATTCCAAAATAAATTCAATCATTGATGTCCCCCAGGAGTACCCAATCTGTTCATGGTGGAGACCGTGGACTCGGCGAAGCTGGCAGACAAGGTCAACGGCTCCTGGCAGCGCATCAGAGCAGCCAGCACACAGACGTTAAGGATTATGGTGCAGATCAACACTAGCGGAGAGCAGAGTTAGTCTTTCTACTTTCTTGTATTTCCAATCACACTGCTTTATTTCAAAGTTAGAGGTAAAAACTTTTTTTTTTTTTTTTAAACAACCACATATAATTAAGTTGACTTAATCTTAACGCAAGTATCGTCTTCGTTCTCCAGGTAAACATGGGCTGCCGCCAGAGGAAACAGTGAACACGGTGAAGCACATCTTGTCTCAGTGCTCTGCTCTCCACTTCGCTGGACTCATGACTATTGGCCGCTATGGCTTTGATCTGAATGAAGGTCGGAACCCAGACTTTGAGGTGACTGGTCACATTTGGCTGAATAACTCTGACCCTGAGCCCGTTTAAATGTTATCACCAGTGTAGAAGAAAATTGGTCATAATTACGAGTCTGCTATATCTTTTTATTGTTTTTGGTATACAATGCATGTTTTGTGGATATTTGTATATTTTGGTAAAAAATAATATTCAATACCTGTACCTGTAATGTCAATACTTCTCTGCAACTAGATGCTGCTGAGTCAAAGACAGAAGGTGTGTGACAATCTAAACCTGCCCATGGAGGATGTAGAGCTCAGTATGGGGATGTCAAATGATTTTGAAAATGCGGTGAGTAGCAATCATGTGTAAAGTGGAGCATATTCTATTCTATCACATGTCCGCCTCGGGTTGTGTCTGCGCTGAGAGGGTTATTGTACACTCACTGTGCTTAGCTATGCAGCCATCTAATAATAATAACAACCACCTGACCCAGAGATATCAGAAAGGTTTAACAGATGTCATCTTTTCAGTGTGATACTCGGAACTGGTCATTACAGACCATCACCATATTCATAACCCTAACCCTCGGGCGGCGGTAGCTCAGGTGGTAGACTGGTCATCATTGCTGGTTTGTTGTTGCTGGTTCGATCCCTTTGGCTCCTAGTCAAGTGTCGAGGTGTTCCCTGATCAAGACTAACTAACCCTAACTGCTCCTGATCTTGCATGGCTGACTCTGCTGTCGGTTGATGAATGTGTGTAGGAATGGGTGAGTGTGAGGCTTCACTTGTAAAGCGCTTGTGAGTGGCCACACTGGTTAGAAAAGCGCTATATAAATGCAGTCCATTTACCATAATAAGTTGGGGGGGGGGGGGGGGGGGGGTCTATGGATTGAAATTCACTGTAAAGCTTCTGACCATCCTAGTTTTCTTTGGTCTTTCCGATATTCAAGATTCACGTTACACGTGAAGTACAATAGAATGCTAACTCCAAAGTCTGTACTATATTGTCATCCTTTGACTACGTTTGCCTTTTCTTTGTGTTGGATGAAGATCGAGGTGGGTTCTACCAACGTGCGGGTGGGAAGCATCATTTTCGGCAACAGGGACTACCCCAACAGCGCGGCCAACACCCCCAGCCCCAGCCCAGAGAAGAAGTCAAAGGTTGTGTCCGAGGAGGCCGCAAAGAAGATGGCGCGCCTCACCGTGTCTGAACACTGATGGGGGGGGAAAGAAAAGAAAGAACCCAATGAGGTCTTCCTCCTACCTCCCTTTAAACACACACTCTTCACACACACACACAACCTGGACTGAGGAATGGAGCTAGATATTTCAATGCGAAGCCTAGTTAGGACCGCGTTATGTCTTAAGCCATTTCAAAAGTGTTATTTCTGCCATCCTTTTGAATTCTTTGTGTGTCCCTTTGGTCTATATCGAGCACCTGGAGTGATGCGCACAACATCTGGCCGAAATATTTTTTATCTTTTTGGAAATGAAGGTAACCTCTTATACTTGGCACTAATATAAATGTTAAAAAAAACAGGTAGACGGCGTAACAATGAAAATAGTGGCTACAAGGCAGATGACTTGACTTGCTTCGCCATATAAAATTACCTTATTTCACTTCCTTTGCCAGTCATTTTAATTGAACAATTTAATTTAAAAATTAAACCGGTAAAAACATGTGTTTTGATGATGTAAGGTTTTCTACTAATTTCCTCAACACTTAAAATGTGACAGACGGTGTACATTAACCCCCCCCCCCCCAAGGTCAGGAACTCCACTCAGTAATATGTACCTTTTTGTGCTACAGAAGAAAGACACTTGGTTAAATAAAATAATCATCCCTTTATAAGGACAGATGGTATTGTGGGTCAATTATATTGTTTTGTATATTGTGTGTGCATGGTGAAATTTTATTCTTGATATTAACATTTACAATAATAAACCTGAAGCCGAAATGGTGTTTCCTATTCCTGCATGGTGGGGGTTCTGGTGTGAATACATGGTCCAGTGCTAGCAGAGAGGATCAGCGGTGACAATTAGATGTAGTAAAAACTGGTTCTAATGTTTTCTATACGAAGAGTATTCCTGCCATTCATCTTTAGCCACATATGCACTTTGGTTCAAACTGTCAAGAGCAAGGAGGTGCATAGGGGTGGCAGTAGCTCAGTCTGTTAGGGCTTGGGAACCGGAAGGTTGCCGGTTGACAACATCATTTAGCACCTCCTGTCTGCTCCAAGGTCTCCTCCTCCCAGTTGGTCTGGTACACCCCCAAGGGGAGGAGCCCAAGAGCCACACCCACCGCTACAAGGCGCTTTGATTCTTAAGAACCCCCTCGCCACAACATCTCCGAGTTGAAGAGCGCCTCAGTCAGCATTTCACTGCCCTTGCTTGTAAGCTTGGGTGATGTTCCTTGCTTGTAAAAAGGCTGCACTTAACACCCGTATGAGAACATGAACAAAAATATAATATGGTTTTTCCTAAAACATATTTATTAACTGTGTGATTACACAGTACTGTAACAGCTGAGAAATGGTTAAAGAATGTGCGCTAATTGCATGCCGAAATGCACAATTTAATTGGATGTGAGAATTGTAAAGGGCATCACGTCACAGATGATCGTTAATAAAAATGCAATATTTTTACAAATGCCTTTGTTCATAAATTTGATTAAATCCTACATTGCTGGACCATTGGCTTGATGTTACCAATGCAGTGCACAGGCAAAAACAACTCTGACATGTCAAGAGGCTTGCTGACATCCTGGAAGAAATATGCTATAAGATCAGAATACATTTGACATATTCTAAAATGCATTACAAAATAGACAGGTTGATGCATAGGCTAAACCCACTATTTATAAATGTTGTCAGTGTACTCATATCACTAACAGTCTACTGAGCAATCTAATGTAGTACAAGATTTCAGATTCTACCTAGAAACGATATACACAAAAGGCAAACATTGTCTGTAGGTCTATAAGTCCTAAAATGGGACACAGCTTAGGCTGTATGGTATAGACATGGGCTTTTTATACAAACATGAGAACAATTCTCCTTGTTTTCTTCTTATATGGCTCTAGTGACATTACGAGCAGATCCCTTCTATGCTGTTGTCCATGATAGCGGAGCAGATGATCTTCAGTCCTGTATTAAATTACTATTAACACTGATTACCAGCTTGGATCATTCCTGCATGTCAAATGGTGTGTCAAGCGATACAGAGAAAACAAATAAAGCAATATTTTTTGTCTTCGTAACAGAAGTAAAACAGCATAATAGCACACAAAATAAATAAACAGCAAATAACCTTTCATGAACTGAGTTTCAATTGCTGAGTTTCAATTGCTCCAATCTGTATTCATGTTGTGGCTGGACCATGTGGTGAGTGACTCCTCCACCTGCGGTCAGTCAAGTCTCTGGATGCTTCTTCCTCAGGCTGCATTGTGACGCTAAAAGCCAAAAATGTGAAATCAGACCAGCTTCTTGGCCTCGAAGAAGCTCTTGAGGTGCTTCATTTGCCAGATGCCCGTGACAAGGAGGATGAGCGTCTGGGCAATGGACCACCAGAGGACACGCTGGTTGGTGCTTTCGCTTGTCATGCGGAACCGCTCCTCTCGATACTGTTGACAGTGGAGCACACACGCACGCACGCACACACACACACACACACACACACACACACACACACACACACACACACACACACACACACACACACACACACACACACACACACACACACTGAAGCATTGGAGACAAGCTACAATAGGTTGACTAAAAGGTTGCCAACTGGGATTCCAAAATCTGTTTACGTACCCGCTGGTAGTTTTGCTCCTTCTGAATTTGTTCCACTTGATCTAGAAGTTGTCGAACTCTCAGTTGCAGCTCAGTGAGTTTATCTTTAGCTGCAATTTCTGGGTAATTGTTTGTATGTTCACCAACCTGAATGTCCAAATGCACTCGCTGGGACACAACAGAATAAAGTTACTTATTTGATTCACTCTCCATCTTCTGCCAGATAATGTTATGCAGTGAACAATGTTTTGTAACATCCGGAATGTTGTACAACGGGGAAGGATGTTTTGTCCAGACAAACGGTAGAAGTTGAAGCTAACTAAGCTATGCAAGCCTTTGATCTTTGTTAGGTTAAATTATGATGATTAGCTGATGATTCGATCAGATAGTTGTCAAAGTATTTCACTTCTGGTCAACAACAATATATTAACAACATCCAGAATACTGTACAATGAGTAGGCATGTTGTTTTGTCTAAGGTCAGGCCTTACTTTTGAACGGCATCGAGGGACCTATAGAAACCATGTGCAAAGAAGTGATGATGGAGACTGAATATTACCAGTTTTCCAACCGCAAACAGGACCATCTTGGTGGAGTTAGAATGTAGACATATTTGATGTTCCCCAGGAGTGTGGGACGTGAAGGTGAACCGTCCCTCAGACCCATACTGGCGGGAAAGAATGATCTAGAAGAAGAAAAAAAGAGAAACATTTTTCATACTTTCTTTGAACTTTTCTTAAAATAATTCAACAGGATTTTTGGGTTCCCGGGCAACATGTGCTGCTTGCTTGTTACCTTGGTTTCCGGATCCTTTATCTCCACATGCATCCCTAGCCCCGGTGTGGCAGGGAGGAAGGAGTTGGCTTGCTTGTCCCACAGCTGGGTCCTGTACTTCCCTGACAGACACATTTAGGAACACACGCATGTGTGCTGCAATATAACGTTGACCTCAATCAAGTCAATTTCAATATGTAAGACAAGAGAGACATTTATAAATAATATCATACCATATCTGGTGAAATAATAAATAATTTGGTTAAATCTGTACTAGTTGCAGCATACGCATTCCCTAAATGACGCCAGCTGAGAACAGCTGCAATGTTTCAATCAATGTTTGCAATCGTACAGGATAACATTCAAATGTAATGGAAAAGTGTACACATGGTAAACGAAAAGCCATCGAAACCATTGCACCTGTGCGACATGATGTGTGACATATGGGCGGCGAACAATCCCAAATGACGCCGTGCCAAACACTAGTGGAACAAGTACAGATTGCAATGTTTAAATCAACGTTGCAATCGTGCAGGATGCATTCACATGTAATGGAAAATTGTACAAATGGTAAACGAAAACCCATTCAAGCCACTGCACCTGTGCGACATGCAGTGTGATATGGGGCGGTGCAAAATGGTTCGCTATTGATGGAGCCTGCTAACTCTCAGCTAAGAGCATCACTCCATCACTCACCGATCACCATGGTCTCATCGGGGATTTCCTCAATGAAGCACTTCTTCTCCGTTTCTCCGATGTGGAAATAGAGCGAACAGCTTGGAGGAAACATCCAGGAGAGAGTGAAGATGATCCATAAGACAGCAGGGACCGAGTGCATCATGTTAGCTTAGCCTTCCTCCCCGGTCACACCACCAGCAGAGGAGGAGGAGGAGGAGGAGGAGGAGGAGAAGGAGGAGGAGGAGGAGGAGGAGGAGGAGGAGGAGGAGGAGGAGAATCAGAATGCCTTTATTGTCATTGTACAACGGAATCACGGTCACTCTTTACACACAACAGCAATTGAAATAATTAATAAAATAAAACAAATTAAATATACAGGGTAGAAAGAATTGCCATATAAAAAGTATTATTATGATTTGATTATGATTATGTTATTATTATTATTATTATTAGTCGTAGTATTGTTATTATAATAATCATAATAATTATTATGATTAATATTAGTATAACTCAATAATATAAGTTTTATTCAAGATTCAAGATGTTTTTTGAAGTACAATGGAAAACTTACTCCCCATTTTCTCGCGCAGTATGAATTTCCTACAACAAAACTGTAGTAAACTATACAATACTAATACTATACTAGACACACTATACTATAAACAACACTATATACTACATATGATATGCTTTATTATAAACTATAAACAACACTATATATTATACTGTACTATACTTACTATCGTACTACACGATATTATTATAACAATACTGTACACAATAATATAAATAAATAATAATAATAAAGTGACTAGATATAACTATAACTAGATTATATATACATATGGTGAATTGTGCAGAACAGTGCAGTAACTGTATGAGTCCAGAAAGTCCAGCAAAAGTAGGACAGTGTAATGTAATATGGGTGACAATGTTAGCAGTAGTATTTGTAGTAGTAGTAGTAGTAGTAGTAGTAGTAGTAGTAGTAGTAGTAGCAGTATTATTGTTGTTATTTCTATTGGTGTTATTGTTGTTATTTCTATTGGTGTTATTATAATTTATATTATTATAACTATATATATATACATATTATTATATAATTATATAATAGTATATATATACCATTATATAATTATATAATGGTATATATATATTAATAGGAGTTGTAGGAGAAGGAGGAGATGGATGAGGTTGTGGAGGTGGAGGAGGCGGTGGAGGAGTTGGAGGGGGCGGAGCCGGAGGAGGGGGCGGAGCCTCTGCCGCTGCAACCTGGTGATGTCACCGCCTCCCTGCGGAAAGAGGAAGGGGAATTCCTGAAGCTAACAACAACTTGATTCTGACAGCTGACATCCATGAAGCCCATTAACTTAGAATATATTAAAGGAGTATATTATATATATTATATATAGCGGTAAATACTGAAGTGGTTAATGAGAATAATAACTCTTTAGTAAGATGTCTCTTCGGTTGACGAGGGTTTCAAACGGAGTTGTCAAGTTGTCCTGCTAGCTAGGTGGCTAACTTACTGTAGAGATACACACCGAGCTAACATTAGAATATATAAGATATTAAAAATAGGGCGATTTATTCAACGGGCTATTGATTAGTCTTCGTCTTTGAGTCTCCGCACCTAATACAACGGTAAGCTTGGAAATGTTAACGATAGCCTATAGCCCTTTGTAAACATTGTTTTCTACTGACCCTTTAATTTAAATAACATTTGACGAACCACATGGATTAATGTTCATTATTGTGTAATACAACAGTTAACATTATATCATCAATAATCATAATACTAATCTATTGACGCGTCTTGTAAGAGCTCGTCTTCCTCGTGGTATTTGAAGATGACGTAATGCTGCCTCATATTCCTCTGGCGTGTTTGTTTATATTTATATTTATTTACAAACTTTCTTTTGCTTATTATTAAAAGTCATAATTCAAACTTTCGCCTTTACCATTTCATTTAGGATAAATGGTTATTATAAAGCATGCATTTTGATAGTTGAGAGAATTGAAAGTGAAAGTAAGTGTGTGTGTGTGTGTGTGTGTGTGTGTGTGTGTGTGTGTGTGTGTGTGTGTGTGTGTGTGTGTGTGTGTGTGTGTGTGTGTGTGTGTGTGTGTGTGTGTGTGTGTGTGTGTGTGTGTGTGTGTGTGTGTGTGTGTGTGTGTAGGGATGGTGCAGCCCCAGCCAGACGGCTCCATGCAGTGGGACATGGCAGGAGAGGAGGGCAGCGGGGGTCTCCGGGTTCCACCGGAGCTTGCAGCTAATGAGGTGGTGACCAGGCTGCTGGGAGACAACCAGCAACTAAGAGGTAAGACCGTGTGTCCTTGGTTTAAATATTACTAAATTGTCAACAAGTGCCCTTGTTCTGCCCTGCCAAACCTCATTTCACATATAAGACGTCTGGTCCTTATATTGCCTGCAGAGGCTCTTCGGTGCAGCAACCTCGCCCTGCGGCAGCGCTGCGAAGAGATGGAGGGCTGGCAGCGGAAGACCCGGGAGGAGAGGGAGTTCCTCAGCTGTCGCTTCCAGGAGGCGAGGGCCCTGGTGGAGAGACTGGCCCAGGAGAACCACTCGCTGCACGGGCTGGTGAACGGACACAGCTCCTCTAGCCAGAGCTCCAACTGCTGTCAGACTGAGGAGCAGGCAGGACACCCGGCAAGGAACGGGCCCCTGGAGGTCAGTCAGATTCGGTCTTCATGTGCATTTCTGGCCAGCCGCCACTTCTATTGTCTAGACATACAACCATACAGAGAGAAAGGTATATGTAGCAGACAACGCTGCCACCAGCCATTCAACTGGCTACTTGAGGGCTCCTCCTGAAGACAAGGACACAGGTTGATGAGGAATCCGGTTTATTGCAGGGTTTTGAATAAAAGTGAACAGAGCAGATGCTAGAGCTCTCCCTCGAGTGTGTCCACAGTATACAACACAAACAAATAGTTTGACAACATGTACTTTGAGGTATGCCAGTATGTTTTTACAATGCTGGAGTCAAAGGCATTTGGGCAAGAAGACAAAAGTGTATACAGGCAGTAAGACAACGCATCACAAGTAGGAATGTGTCAACTGTGGCTAATTTCGCAGGACAAACTGTAGAGATAAAAGCTAGCTTTTGATTTTTGTTTGGTAAAGTGTTCATCTGACCTGATGATTCGATCAAATAGTCTTAAATATCAAAGTATTTCACTTCACATAATTCAGTGGGATCATTCCTTCAAGAAGTGTCAGGTGCAGAGAAGGGATACTGAGATGGTCCATCAATATTTAAGTGAGGGTTTGTATGCAAGCTAAAGGCATTCAGTTGTTTAGTTGTAAGCGCTTCTTTGTTCCACCCCCTGGGCATTTATTTACACCCTGAATTAGCGATGTGACGTGGGCTAGTCCTGGTGTGTTCAGCAGTGTTTACGGTGTAATATAATGTATGCTGCAGGACAGTAGCACTCTCCTCTATGAAGCTATCGCTTGATCTATATTTCTACACATTCGACAGAAAGTACCCATTTCAAAATTTCTCCAATGAATATAACAATTAAAATTGCTGGTCAGAAATGTATTCTGCTACGACGGGAAAAAAGCAGGTAAAATAACCAGCGCTGGCAGCCGAGCTCTGCTGTGGGTGTAACACACATGGACTGTATGAAATACAGATGACTAACTTTCGATGTGAGTTAGTGGAAAAAAATAATTTGCATCCCTGCTCTGCAAAAATGTGTCAAACCAAGTCAACTCTGATAAGTTAGTCCATCCCCCTGTCACCACAAATGGAATATAGTTTTACATCATATATAATAATAATAATAATAATATAGTATAATAGTAATCTATAACATATTTTACGGTAGGATTTTCTTGTCAGAATCGTCCAGTTCTACATGATTGTACATTGTGTGCCCCAGATTCTAGATCAGCGACAAAGGAAACAAGCCGATGACGTGAATCAGCACACACAGACCATGCCCCCACGCAGCCTGGTAAGACGCAGTGCCTTGCAGAAGCACATTCTGGAACTGTGGTCAGCTCTGGTGAATGACTGGGTGACGAAAGTGAGCTCTGTGTTTTGTTTTGATGTATTCATTGTTCATGTAACGGGTGTGTTTGTGTGTCCAGGATGATGCAAGTGTGAATTGCTCCGTGGGTAGTGGCCTCCGCACTTCCCCAGCCTCTTTTACGGAGGCTTGGGAGGAGGGGAGGCCTGTGGAAAATGGCCAGGTGAGCCCTCCTACTTAGTGCGGTATGCACTTTGTACCAATCTGCTGGTGCTGTTGGCTCCAATAGCGCCACTAACATGACCTTTGCACTATTTATTTGACTGAAGATGTACTTCCTAGTGGACGTTTTCCTGTTTTCTAATTAACAATTTACGGGAAAGAAACCTAAAATCTAGTTTATATACAATTCCTGTCTATTTAGCTGTATTTAGCTCTATTATTTGTATTTGACATGAGCCATTCCGCACCTATGCAACGCTGCGCTTGAGCAGCGTTTCTAAATGTATATCTGTATAAATGGGGACATGGCCTGAGTGCAGGTTTTTTAGTTTTTGCCGCTGTGTCAGACGACAGCTCCAACCAATCCAACATATTTGTCCTCCACAGAACTCTGAAGGTGGAAACGATTCCCTGCACCTGCTGAAGAGCCACAAAGAGGATGGGATGAGAGAGCTGAGGAGGAGGAATGAAGAATTAGAGAGCGAGAAAGAAGAGTCTGAAAAAGACAGAGATCAACTGAGGGCCAAACTGGCTCAGGCACAGGTATTTCAGGCCCTATATAGGTGTATATATCTATATTTTTTTATTATTCCTTTATTGAACATGTCAGAAACAAAACATACAACAATAATAATAATATATATATATTCTTTTTTTTCTTTTTCTTTCCTTTCCCTCCCCTTCTCACTCATAATAATTATAACAATGTACAACAAAAATAAATAAATAAATAAATAAAAAATAAAAAACAATAATAATTCTCAAATAGTCTCTGTCATGTTCAACAGGGGCAAGAAGAAGCTTAAAAAACTTTTCTGGTCCTACCCCCTCTAACATACATTTCCCTTTTAAATAAAATATTAGGTCATCGTCATCAGCGACATGTTTGTCTTGTTAATTGGTTTGTTTTTTGTTTTTCTACGAAACAATTTTTTTTTTTTATATTTTTTTTCTTTTTTTTTTTTAACTACTTATTTTATCCCGAGGGAAATTACTTCTCTGCATCTTGACCCATCCTAGTGTTAGGAGCAGTGGGCAGCCATTAGTACAGCGCCTGGGGAGCAGCGTAGGGGGTGCCTTGCTCAAGGGCACTTAGGCAGTAACCTGGTGTTTCCGGGTCTTGAACCGGCGACCTTGCGGCTCCCAAGCCAAGTCCTTATCCACTGAGCTACTGCCCCCCCACAATCAGAAAGAAATTACTTTTACAATTACAAGAAATAACAAATGGGATTTTACAGGTCCTGTTCATAACCATTAATGATTTGGCTCCTAAATAATACTTTCAGTTTAGATAGACTTGTACAATATTTCAGTGCATCAGTACAGTCATTCCACAGACTAACACCTTTTGATGAGATGCAATGAAGTTTGGCATTTGTTCGTACGGGTGGTTTTTTGAAAATGCAGTTTCCTCTCAACATGTGCATGCTTTCTCTCCGTGTAAAAAATCCCTGAATATTATGAGGTAATTGTTGATTTGCGGCTTTGAACATAATTTGAATCGTTTTATAGTCAACCAGGTCTTGTAGTTTTAGTGTTTTTAGTTTGATAAATAATTTATTTGTTGGTTCTCTGTACGTAGTTTTATGTATAACTCGTATAGATAGATATCTATAGATATTGATCTATAGATATATATCTATATCTATATATAGATATATACACGTATATATCTATATCCATTACAAATTCTGTCTTAACTTTTAATTTAGGTTAAAAAAAACTACCCAACATTTTCTGCTTATAACATGTATAAATTGAAAAGCTTTTGTCTTTCCAATTAATACAACATTTGCTGACATAATCACTACAGCCATCTACATGCATGTTCAATGGACCTTGACTTCTAATGTAGTCCTAAAAAACGATTTAATGATCATTAATCAACAGGAGCTATTGTTGTTGTTGTTGTTGTTGTTGTAGGCGGGCTGTGTTACTGAGGAGGCATCACACCACCGCTCTGAGGCTCAGCATTCTTCTGACAGGTATGAGCCGTCCTGCCATGGGGACTGTTACTGTGGACTAACTGCACTAAAACTTATCTTCTTATCTGTCCGTCTGTCTGTCTGTCTGTCTGTCGTTGGCAAATAATGCTCCCTGCTCTTGTATTTTATGGATTTCATTAAATTCCAAAAATATATAGGTTTGGATATGTTTAATTTATGAAGTGCATTACTATCAATAAGGCAGTAGCTAGCGGTGACCTTTGACCCGAGGAATGCCGCTGCCCTGGTCCCCTGATCGGCCATGCCGAACGTGTTCTTTAACATGTTCTTTAACAATGAACAACAAGAATAAAACGATGCAGAAAGGAAACTATGCCAATTAAATTAAACATGCACAATACTAAAAATACTTGACTTGTGAGATGTCTCTTCCCTCTCTACCTGCTGTCTTTCTTCTCAGCTCTAGCTTGGCTAAACTCACAGAGCAGCTCCAGGCCACACAGGGCAGGTGAGCCCACGGCTCTCTGTGGCTTCCTGTCTTTTGGTTCATGTCTGTGCCCCTTCTCCTTTTGCTTTTCGTACTACCTCAATATGATGCTTCCAGTAGTGCCTGCATGCATGTTACTTCTGTTCATGCACTCCTTTTCTGTTTGTGTTTTGTTGTTGGTGGTTGTTGGTTATGTGTGCACTGATATATTATAAAAAAAATTTAATTTACATGGTTGGGTTTTCATCAGTGGTTCATCAATGTTAGAATAATGTCTTCCAATGATCATCAATGATAACCTATGTTTTTAGACCATGTTCAGAGACATGTTGATCATGTTGTGTAGTAAAACTTTAGTTTTGTGGTGCGTTTGGGTGCACCCAAAGCAGAGTTAAATTCTCTCCACAGAGAACATCAGCCAGAATGTTGGGGAGTGATCTTTTCTCAATTGTCTCCAATGAGGAGAGAGCACATGCAGACCCTGGAATCAAAAGCACTGCCCTGGGAGAGACTTTTCAGGCTATTTTGCCTTTGTGGCCTCAGGTTAAAAACCTTTTTGGACCTGCACTGTCGCTTTTACCCAATCACAGAGGGCGGCAGTAGCTCAATCTGTTGGGACTTGGCTTGGGAACTGGAAGGTCGCTGGTTCAAGCCTCTAAAACACCTGGGCACTGCAGAGGTGCCCTTGAGCAAGGCACCAGACTCCTAAACTGCTCCCCGGGCGCTGCATATAAAATAATATGATAATGGAATTTCACTGTGTGTGTGTGTGACCAATAAAGACGATCCAATCCTCCAGATTTAGATTTAGATTTAGATTTAGATTTGACAGGGAAACAGCGGTCTGTCTTCCAGTGTTCAGAATAACACTAGTTTGGTCAGTGACACAAACATTGCTGTCATAGACTTCTGACGCCTTATCCTAACCCCATGTCAGCACAAGTGCTTCAACCCAGCACCAAGGCAACGCATCTTCCACCAAAGGATGCTATGTGGACACAGGCCCTTTTATAAAGGTGTTTTTTTTTTTGAGAGGTCATGTTCACATTTCAACTCCAGTGATTGAATTGTCTGAAGGTGGCTGTTGCAGTTTGCTATCTATTCTATATACATTACATGTACTATAGACACTTTGATACAACAATGTGACCTTTGACCAGTCATATTGTTTTGAAGTGAAATGCCTTCCAGCCCACTTGGATACTTCTCTTTACATTATTCATGTCTCTAAGCTAGGAAGATGTTTGTTTTGTTGGTGTTTAGTATTGTCATCTGCTTCGTTGACCTGTGTCACTATGAGCCACAGTGTGAATCTGCTGTGTGTCTGTGCAGGTATCGGGAGCTGAAGGAGAAACTGGACTCCCTGCAGAAGATTTCAGGACAGCGGGATCGAACTGAAGCCCTCCTGGAACAGAAGGACAAAGACTGTGCCCAGGTGTGTGTGTGTGTGTGTGTGTGTGTGTGTGTGTGTGTGTGTGTGTGTGTGTGTGTGTGTGTGTGTGTGTGTGTGTGTGTGTGTGTGTGTGTGTGTGTGTGTGTGTGTGTGTGTGTGTGTGTGTGTGTGTGTGTGTGTGTGTGTGTGTGTGTGTGTGTGTGTGTGTGTCTAAAGCGTTTCACAACTCAAGCCTCACACTCATTCATCCACCGACAGCGGAGTCAGCAAGGCACTCGCCAGCCCCTCGAGAGCAGTTAGGGTTAGGGTGTCTTTGCTCAGGGACACTTAGGCTAGGAGGAGCCGGGGAATCGAACCAGCGGCCTTCCGGTTGTCAGACGACCGTTCTACCTCCTGAGCTACTGCCGCCCCCTTTATATTATTGGCTGTGCGGCCAGAATTAGATATTTACACTGTATGCAAAGAGCTTTGAATTACAGTAACTCATGGGTGGTCTTATGTGTCGTGATTTGATGCGTCTAAGTAGAGGTTTTTTTTGTAATGTACAGAGTGCAAACAATCTGAGTGACGGTGCACACCCGAGTTGGTGTCTCAATGAGGCACTCCAATTACTCATGACTGTTTCCCTTTTTTTCAGCTGGTCAAGGACTGTGAGGCTCTGAAGGCACAAGCTACATCACTGTTGGGGGAGCTGAACGAGAGACAGAGCGCCCTCGAGAAGAGCGAGCACGAACGCAAGATATTAGATGAAAAGTATGTCTGTTTTACGTCCATTTTAGTGTGTGTGTGTGTGTGTGTGTGTGTGTGTGTGTGTGTGTGTGTGTGTGTGTGTGTGCTCTTTGTCGTATCCATCGATCCAACGATTCATGCGTTACGATGTTTTGACAGATGATTAATAACATTGACAACCCCTGCCAGTCACTTACTTGTCTTCTCAGCCAAAAGTATTTTAGTTGATGTGTGTGTGTGTGTGTGTGTGTGTGTGTGACCAGGCTGTTTGTGACACTGGAGGTCCTGCAGGGGGCAGAGCGGGGGTTGGAGCAGCAGAAGAAGCAGCACAACGTGGCCGTTGACAAGCTGCTTCTGCAGACCCAGAGCCTGGAGAACGCCCTGAAGGCAGAGCGCCACGTGGTCATAGAGGAGAGGTGGGTCAACACACACACTCGAACCCCGACAGACACTCACACTCTGACAGACACTCGCACTCTGACAGACACACACACTGCGACAGACACACACACTGCAACAGCCACAGACACTCCGACAGACACACACTCCGACAGACACACACTCCAACAGACACACTCTGCGACAGACAAACACACTGCGACAGACACACACACTGCGACAGACACACACACTGCGACAGACACACACTCCGACAGACACACACTCAAAGACACACATTCCGACAGACACACTCCAAAAGACACACACTCTGACGGACGCACACATTCCGACAGACACACACACACACACACAGACACACACTCTGACAGACACACACACTCTGACAGACACACACACTCTGACAGACACACACACTCTGACAGACACACACATGCCGGCAGACACACACGCCAGCAGACACACACACGCCGACAGACACACACACGCCGACAGACACACACACTCCGACAGACACACACACAATCCTACAGATACACACACACTCCGACAGACACACACTTCGACAGACACACACTTCGACAGACACACACCCACACTCTGAAAGACACACACACTCTGAAAGGCACTCACACTCCGACAGACACACACTGACGCCGGCAGACACACACACGCCAACAGACACACACACACCAACAGACCCATACACTCTGAAAGACACACATACTCAGACAGACACACACACCACTCTGATAGACACACACACCACTCTGATAGACACACACACACTCTGAAAGACACGCACACACTCTGAAAGACACTCACACTCCGAACAGACCCATACACTCTGAAAGACACACATACTCAGACAGACACACACACCACTCTGATAGACACACACACACTCTGAAAGACACACACACACTCTGAAAGACACTCACACTCCGAACAGACACACACACTCTGAAAGACACACATTCTGACAGACACACACACACTCCCACAGACACACACACTCCCACAGACACACACACTCCAACAGACACACACACTTCCAACAGACACACACTTCCAACAGACACACACTTCCAACAGACACACACTTCGACAGACACACACACACACACTAACTGTAGCAAGTCATGGGGGTACATATAGCAATATAAATGTTTACCTGGCGCTGGCAGTGGTAACCCAAAACTGCCAGTGCCCTCTATTTAACCTATAGAGGGCAATTTGAGTCCATATTTACAGCTTAGCCTATGTTTTGGTAATCCAACATACTAGCAACATAAGTATCCTATTCACCAGCAAGCCCCTGAGTGACCCTGAGGATCCGCTTCATTCAAACGGTACAAATGCTATTATATTATAGTTATATTATATAGTTTGTATAGATTTACATTACATCTTCAGTTCTGTAAACAGTGCTGACAGGACAGAGAGATTCATTGCAACATGTTGAAAGATATGCGCGCTGGATTTCAATACTATTTTGTATACAATATTTAATGTTTGCTTGTGTTTTGTTTTTATTATTTTTATTTATTGAATTGCTCTTATTTATTTGTTTTCTTTATTTTTTTCAGGAAAAAACTGACACAACTGAAACATGCCTACACGTGTCTGTTTAGAGACTATGATGCTAAGTTGAAGAATGAGGTAAGTGTGTGTGGGTGTGCGTGTGTGACTGCAATATTTACTGTTATCTGTGCCCTGGCAATGTCTTAACCTTGACTTGCATGTTAATGTCAACATTACAAACAAACGTGCATGTTAGATTAACATCTAAAGTCTGATGGCAGACAAGCTAAAATCTGGGTGAAGGGGGTGGTTCATTTAATTTAGCTTCAAATGTAATTCAACCAACCAATCATATTGCTGGGGGCGGGGCTCTGTAAACTCACGTAACATGAAATGGGTCTCCATTGGAAACCACCTGACCGGCGGAACCATAACAAACCTGATATGACTGACCATTAATCTTGGATCCAGATGAGGACTGGTAGCTAAAATTATAGTGTAATCTTCCCATTGTCTGGGAAGAGAAGCTGAAAGGTCCTGTCTGGACACCAAAGTCCTCAGACAATGTTTCTGTAAAGGTTTAAAATCGAACCTGTGTAGTAGACTGGCCACTGTAGAAATACATTTGTTGACACCTCCATCTGGCCCACGCGACTGAGTTCATCTTCGGATGAACATATCCATAACAAAACAAGAACCACTGCGAAACTCTGCCCTCTCACTTCCTGTCCAGACTTCTGGGAGCAGACTTTACAGCACTTGAGCCGGTGCTGTACAGTCTTCCCCCAGAAGTTTGGCTATTGGGCTGCAGGATAGCTGAGTCTGTTGGGATTTGGAACCCGAAAAATGGGCACCTATAAAAATAGGTGCCCACTGCTCCTAATACTACGATGGGTTAAATGCAGAGAAACATGTATGTGACCAATAAAGAGGATTCAATCCTCTAGATTTAGATTTATAGCATTGTAGAACCTTTGGATCTGAGATTACTACAGTTGTTCTTTCTCTTTCTCTTCCTCTTTCTCTCTCTCAGGGGGAGGATATGTGTAGCAGGTTGGAGGAGGCAGAGCGAGCGCTGGCTCTGAAACAGGATCTGATCGATAAACTAAAGGAAGAGGTGGAACAACAAAGATACACCCTGGAGACCGTTCCCGTACTCACTGCACAGGTTGGGCTGCTCACACATCACACACACACACACACACACACACGTGATGTAGCAGACGCCGCTGCCAACCATTCAAATGGCTACTTAAGTGTTCCTCCCGAAGACAAGGACACAGGGTGATGAGGAATCCGGCAAGAGTTTGAATCATGGTGAACAGAGCAGATGGAACATGCTAGAGCTCTTCCTCGAGTGTGTGTGGAGGTGGCTGGTTTAACCTGTGGGCCTTGATTAACAATGACCCACAGGTGTGCAGCCTCACCAGCCATAGAGTAATCAGTCTGACTCAGGCCAGATGAGGCCACCAACCACACACACTCCACAATGAATTAACTCTTAACTATATTATTGTACCTGTAAGGGATGAGATGGTACTACCAAACATCTTTTCCAACTGGGAGTCGTGTCCTTGGCTATGTGGTGCACCATGGATGTTATCTCTCTCCATTTGGTGGTCGCTCTAACAAACTTAGTCAAACTTGGACTCTGTACATTAGTCATTTAGCAGAAGTCTCCAAGAACTGAACCAGTGCTCAGGTAGAAGTACAATAAGTTCAGGTAAAAGTACAGTAAGGGAAAAGTACAATAAGTTGGCAAACAATATATAACAATATCTAGAACAATATCAAGCTATCTATGATATCTAATCTACTAAGATAATCGACTTAGTGCTATGAGGAAGGATCCGGGAAGTGTGTCCTGAAGAGATGGGCGGAAGATGGGCAACGCCAACCAAACCTCAACTAAAACCGAAACATAGAACTGGATATAACACTTTCTATCGAGCATTTATAAAATATTGATCAAAATGATGTTCACGATATATCGCCCAGCACTACACCAGACTGGTATATTCCTGTCAGGGTAATTTGAGTGAATCAGTCACTGGTCATAAATGATGTACAATCCACATTCTCAAATGTCAAACTAACTCTGGTACAATGTGCAGCATGGAAGATAAGAACCTTATACATCAGTGGCAGCTGGAGGTCTTTGAAATGGGGGAAGCTCCGTTTAGGCCTACGTTATATAATGTGTCAGTTATTACATTTTCCAGAGACTTGACCAGTTTCCTCTCAATGGCCAGCAGAGCATGGTTGCTCAAACGGTTCTGGCCCGTTGCGTTGGGAGTGTATGACTTCACTCACTTTAAGCAGGAGAAGCTCCTCTCTACACCTGCTGATGAAGCTCAAACTGTTGCAGCTTAAGACATCAGTTTGTATAGCTGAGACATTGCTATATCAAACTATATGTCTTTAAAAAACACTAAGAAGTCACACAACTTCCCCCTGTTGCCCTGAACCTAGCCTTAAGAAAACAACTTTTACTAAACTGAAACAAAAGCAAGCAAGTAAGAACTGTAAAAACAGATGTACAAATATATTGCTGGGCTATATATTGCTAAATAATAATTATATTATGATAGACTACTTGATACCTTGTTGGTTATTGTCATTTTGTGCTTATAATAATAAAAAAATAAAAAAATAAGAATTATTATTATTATTATCAGGTAACCCAGTTTCCTAAACCCGTTGGACCACATTAATATTACTTGAGTGTCATGGATGGTTAAATGCTCAAATCAACTGTATTGTCACAGAAGTACAAGGCAAATCATTGTAAATTGGGGTTTTTGATGCCTTGCTCTGTCCATCATCACAATTCTAAGTGTGTGTGTGTGTGTGTGTGTGTGTGTGTGTGTGTGTGTGTGTGTGTGTGTGTGTGTGTGTGTGTGTGTGTGTGTGTGTGTGTGTGTGTGTGTGTGTGTGTGTGTGTGTGTGTGTGTGTGTGTGTGTGTGTGTGTGTGTGTGTGTGTGTGTGTGTGTGTGTGTGTGTGTTCAGGCAGAGATCTACAAGGCAGATTTCCTGGCAGAGCGTGAGGCCCGGGAGAAGCTGAACCAGAGGAAGGAAGAGCTGCAGGACCAGCTGACTCAAGCCCTGGCTGAGATCGACCGGCTCAAACAGGAAGGAGCATCACGGTAACCGCCGGCCCGCCCACAGAGCAGTTCTTGACTTGATTGGCAGAGGGGAGCAGTTCACCGCCAAGTTGTACTTGTGACAAATAAAGAAGCGGTTGATGTGGACGTGTAAGGCTTGGCCCACCATGGTGATGGGTTGGTAAGTGACAGTAGCTCGTCTTCCTCTCTTTCAGCGCTCGCATAGAAGAGATGCAGCAGAGACACCAGGATGACTTTAGAGTGCCGCGGCCCCACTTACCCCCTCAAGGTGCAACTCCCACACAAACACACACTCACACTCACGCATGCATGCTTCAATGTAATCTTATTCTGCATTGCAGTAATATCGTACAATGGAATGCTTACTCCCCATTCCCTCCCACAATATGAATTTCCTACAACAATACTATTCTAAACTATTCAATACTATACTAAACATACTAAACACTATATACTACCTATGATATGCTATACTATATACTATAGTACGTATACTATACTACTATGTACACTACTATATGCTATAAACAACACTATACTATAACAATACTGTACACAATTAAAAAAATAACAATAAAGTGACTGATGAATAATACACTGTATACATATGGTAAAAGGTGCAAAAAGCATTTTAAAGTGCCAGTAGTGCAGCAGCATCATAAATACAGTGCAGTAACTGAAAGTCCAGCAAAGGTATGATAGTGTAATGTAATATGATTGACAACATACATACAAGATTCAAGAATTTGATTTGCCATTTGCCAAGTACAATGGAATGCTCACTCCCCATTCCCTCCCACAGTAAGAAATTCTTGAACACAATACTATAACATTACCATACACAATCAAAACAAATGAACCTTAAAAGAACAAGAACGTGATTGATGGGTGATATGTGTATGTGTTATATTGTGCAAATAGTAGTGCATTAGTGCAGCAGCATCATGAACAGAGGGCAGTACAGTGCAGTCACTGTAATAATTAATGAATATGAGTCTAGAAAGTCCAGTAAAGTATGACCGGGTAATGTTAATGGAAATGTTATGATAGTGGCAGCACTCCTAGCAGTTCAGTAGGCGCACTGCCTGAGGATAAAAACTATCCTTGAACCTGGTAGTCCTTGTACGGATGCTGCGTAATTGGCGACCGAACCGCAGGGGGGGAGAAGAGATGGTGCCCAGGGTGGTTGCAGTCCTTTGTGATAGACATGGCCTTCTTCCGACATCTGGTCCTTAAGATCTCCTCAATGCATGGAAGTGCACACCCGATGATCTTCTCTGCCGTCCTCATGACCCTCTGGATGTCTTTCTTGTCCTGTGCAGTGGTGTTGCCGTACCACACGGTGATGCCACTCGTCAGGACGCTCTGACTTGGTCATCGTATCCAGATTGTTAACGATAGCTTAAATGTGGACTTTGTGCAGTGAAACATAAAACCAAAGATATAGTCCCTTTAAGAAATATTGTAATCTTTGTTTTTTGCTAATGTCACCAAGCTGTTATGATCGTTCTTTTCTACATGACCTAATCTAAAAGCAGCTTGATGTACATTATACATTGAACTGAAAATGTTTGTATTAACCCACAGCTCTTTCTTCTTTCCACTTCTCCACCTCTCCATGGGTCTTCTCATGGCTCTCCCCTGTTTAGCCTTCAACACAGCACCCCCGCCTGTGTCTTTCCGCAGCCAGGGCCTCCCGCAAGTGGGTGCGGGCCCCAGGGTCGGCCCCGGTGCTGTGGAGGAGCAGCCAGACTATCGCTGTCCAAAGTGCCAGTACCAGGCCCCGGACATGGACACTCTGCAGATACATGTCATGGACTGTATACAGTAGCACATGGGTTGTTTCAATCAGCACACACACGCACAGGCTCTCACACACACACAGACACATTGGCTCTCACACACACACACACACACACACACACACACACACATTGGCTCACACGCAAGAGAGGAAACCACAGACACACAAACATGGACACACTGCTCGCCTTTGGCTTAAGGAAACTGTCGGGGGGGGGGTCCGCCACTGGAGTACAACAGAAGAACCTTAGCCTGTCATGAGCCCAGTCATACCAGTGTGCTTGAATATGTATTGGGGTTGTACAGTGGATTCACCAGTAGATGCTGGCCCTGCCCTCAGGCTGTCCGTCTGCTGTAGCAGTGCAGATGTGATGGAGACTGTGCTTGGCGTGCCGTCGTAGAGCAGGAGCAGCAGAGTACAGACGACATGGATCCCCGTCGTCCACATCCAGTTAGGCTGTAGGTCAACGTGCAAAGGATTTTCACACACACATGGGGTGTAGATGGGTATCTGAAACACAGTAATATAATGTGAATATGATATAGTGTTTGTTCATGGCCAGGACACACAGGGTTGTCTGTGTAGTTGTTCATGTTGCCCTCCTTCCTACATTACGTCCGATGTGTTCAGTGTGTTACGAGTTTGGTAGACTGAACACGTAAACAAAAAAGTATCCATTCAGTGTTCTGTGCCTGTGTTTTTTACCTTTATCTTACTCTCAATCCCACAAAGATTTAACTGCCTATCCCTATTTTGTAAATTTGTGACACTTTATCTTTGAGAATGTAAACCCATTAAAGTGCAAGTTTAGTGTTTTTTTTTTAATATAGATTCCTTCATGTCTATAATATTAGCCTCTGAGGCAATTATATTATTAAACAAATACATTTTATGAATTGATGCAGACTTGAGCAGTTTAGAATAATTAAAAACAACAATTTATAATTGGCTCTGACGTGTTCGATGTATCTGGATATCAACATGGAATGTGTTTGAATCTTATTTCTACAAGTTTGACGTTGCTGAAGTGGCAACGTCAAAGGGAAGTCTGTTGATAAACGTACACTTTATGGCTTCATAATTTATCGTGTGAATATTGTCAGCATTTATAGATTATCGTGAAAAGAATATATAAAATGTATAATGGGAGATTGACTAAATAAATATTATTCACGAGGACTATTGCAGTAGGTTGTTTTTTTAAACTTAGATTGACGATATAGTTCCATTAATTGTGAACTTTATATGGAGAGACATGGGGTTGAAAGGCAGATTGGGTATTGTGTCAACGCACAAAAACTATACCGTTTTCCAAATGGAAAAGATCTGACATCCAGCTAAAATAAACTACCGGTATATTGCATAAATACTTGGCCCACAAATCAAATGGCAGACGAGCTGAACTCTAGATGATCGGGGCGTTTAACTTTTATTTTTGTTTCGACCAATCAAGTAGACTGTCAAATAGAGTGACAGTATATAGTATATATAGAGTTCAGATCATCACCGTGTAGACTGGCCAGTGTAAGAATACACTTAATAAAATACGCTCGTGCAAATTCGTTTTCTTCAGTAGAATATCTGACACAGCAGTCCTACTGTGTTATAACATAACTTCTGGTCCAGCAGTCCTATTATGTTATAGCAGAACCTAGAATATCTATAGTATATGTGTAGAATATCTACGAAATGATTTCGCGGACCCCCTGGGTGCCGCGAACACCCGTTTGAAAACCCCTGTGTTTATAACACAGTAGGACTGTTGGATCAGAAGTTCTGTTATAACACAGGAGGACTGTTATAACACAGGAGGACTGTTGGATCAGAAATTCTGTTATAACACAGGAGGACTGTTGGATCAGAAGTTCTGATATAACACAGTAGGACTGTTGGATCAGAAGTTCTGATATAACACAGTAGGACTGTTGGATCAGAAGTTATGTTATAACACAGTAGGACTGTTGGATCAGAAGTTCTGCTATAACACAGTAGGACTGTTGGATCAGAAGTTCTGATATAACACAGTAGGACTGTTGGATCAGAAGTTCTGATATAACACAGTAGGACTGTTGGATCAGAAGTTCTGATATAACACAGTAGGACTGTTGGATCAGAAGTTCTGATATAACACAGTAGGACTGTTGGATCAGAAGTTATGTTATAACACAGTAGGACTGTTGGATCAGAAGTTCTGCTATAACACAGTAGGACTGTTGGATCAGAAGTTCTTCTATCATGGATCCCAGATCCAACCTCCTGACCAAACGTATTGGAACGATCCATCAGGGGAGAGTATATTTCTCGTCGAATGTATAACGTCGAATGAATATAACGTGAAAATGATTTATTGTGTGTGTGTGTGTGTGTGTGTATATAGATATATAGATATATAGATATATAGATATAAAGTGGACCGCTATCTATTGCCCCTTGGTGGATATTTATAATACTTCATTCAATGCTGTGAAAAATGCTCACAAACTATAATACATGTATACACACATATATATATCTATATCTATATCTATATAGATATAGATATATATATATATATATATAGATATATAGATATAGATATATATATAGATATAGATATATAGATATAGATATAGATATATATATATATATATATATATATATATATATATATATATATCTATATATATAGATATATATATATCTATATATCTATATATCTATATATCTATATATAAAAAGTCTTATAAATATCCACCAGGGGGCAATAGATAGCGGTCCACTTTGGAATAGACCATTCAGCTCCATGTGTCGGGTGTGGATCTCTACATTTACTATACTGGTTCAGTTTCGAATGGCTTGATGACTATAACGTTTACATTATTACACTATTTTATGATTTTTTTGTTTGTCCGAAAAATAGTAACATCATGTTTAACATGTATTTGTGTTTGATTTAAATCATTTTAGTAACTAGGGCACACCTTTCAAGTTGGGAGCCATTACGTCATTTTTACGTAAGGTGACGCTATCACGTCATGTTACGCGGAACGCCGTTTCAAGGTAGTAGTCGTCGTTGCGCCATTCATATTTTTCATCCAAATAAAACGGTGTGCCCCGCATGCGTTGACCACAGACCAGACCAGAGAACATTCCAGAAGACATGTCAGCCTCAAGTCCCCCCACACCGCCGGCCGAGCCTGCCGTGGGCGTCGATGGGTGTAGTGTTTCCCCCCTGGGCTACAAGCCATTCAAACCCGAGGAGCACGGCCTGGACCGTGGGTTCCGGCTCACCGCCTTCTCAGAACTGAAGGGATGAGGCTGTAAGGTCCCCCAGGAGGCACTGCTCAGACTCCTGGGGGGGCTGGAGCCCGACCGGCCGGCCGGGGGGGAGGAGGAGGAGGAGGCGGCCGGGGATCAGGCGTCGGAGTTCGGTCAGGCACCCGCCCCTCGCCTTGGTATGTCTTGTGTATGACTGATGGATGTATGTATGTATGTATGTAATATTTATTTATATACATGTTTTACATAAATACATTTTATCTTTATTCTATGATATATTTCATGTAAAATGTAGCATTGTTTTCCAGTCTGTTCTGCCTCACTGCAAGCATGCATTAATATAGTGTAAGTCATGTTAACCACCTCTCTGTCTCTCTTGGAGCCCCCATAAAGATTAGTGTTTTATAGTGCACTCCACACTCTCACGTGGTGTACCTTTTTCTAACTGGAGGTAAATGGATAGTCAGATCTCTATTTATCTACAGTTATGAGGCACAACACATGTGTGTGTATGTGTATATATCTATCTATCTATCTCTGTCTGTCCATATCAAAATAAATGTTACTTTAGTTTATCCCCATGGGGACACTAGTTTGCAGCGTAATCACAGGGCATTTCGTCCTACATCACAGAAGTCAAACTTGCTTTGTTTATATCGTAGTAAAGAACCGTGAGTTGAGACATTGGTTGGAAATACACTATTGTAAAAGTGTGTGTATGTGTGTCCACTAGGCATTGGGATGGACTCGTGTGTAATACCTCTGAGACACGGAGGACTCTCACTTGTCCAGACCACAGACTTCTTCTATCCTTTGGTGGAGGATCCCTACATGATGGTGAGTCTCTCGCTCTATTGCTTTCCAGACAAAGCAGTTTAAATCAAGGTTGCATTGTCTTCAGGAAACCATTTTAATGAAGCAGTTGGCCGAAATTAACCAGGAAGCTGTTGCAAATGATGTGCGATTAACTTGATGTGCCTTTAGCTTTGCTAACTACTACCCTGTCATGTTTTGTTTTATATTATTTGTACGTCTGTTTATTATCTTGTTTCAAGTAATGGTCATGGTGTCTTAAAAGGTTGACACAAAGAGGAGGAGGCATATATACTGTTGGCTCTCAACATGGTGGCTGGCTTAGCTGCTAGTGATCTAAACAGGGTGGGGCTTGACTGTTGACTTCGTCATTGTAAATCCTAGTCCTTTCACTGGATGACTGTTTGAAGTTGCTGAGTGACTGACACCTGAACTCACACATGTATCAACCATTGAAAAACATATTTGTTACCCTTCCATTACAGCCATACATTTTTGATAGAAGATTTAATTATTTTCATATGGCATTAATGCTAAAATTGGATTATTTCAGATCATTATTATTGTATATTTCAGTCTATTTTAATTGCCTGGATGTATCCTCTTTGGTACACAACTTTTCAACTGGAAAAGTCATCATACCATACAAACTCAGGATAGTCTTTTACAATGTGTACTGAAGCTAAAGAATACTGTCATGCTAAATTGCGACCGAGGTGGTGTTGTCACCTGTAGGCCTACGACTGCAGGGAGTCCTCTCCCCCTGGCTAACGTTCTCCCCATGGTCTTCAAGGGCCGGATCGCCTGTGCCAACGTCCTCAGCGACCTGTACGCCATGGGCATCACAGAGTGTGACAACATGCTGATGCTGCTCAGCGTCAGCCAGAAGATGAACGAGAAGGTAGTCCTTGGTGGTGTTTGTGTGTGTCCGCATGCCAGGAGCATGTATTTTGGAGACGGTATACCATGCCAAAAAAACATGATCAGAGTGATTTATGGTATTGTGTGTGTGTCAGGAGCGTGAGCGGGCCATGCCGCTGCTGATGCGAGGCTTCCGTGACGCAGCGGAGGAGGGCGGGACCTCGGTCACCGGGGGTCAGACGGTGGTCAACCCTTGGATCATCGTTGGAGGGGTGGCCTCGGTTGTGTGTCAGTCCAATGAGTTTATTATGTAAGGAAGCTTTTAGTTTTTCTTCTCCTGCCATGCTAGCTATGCAAATTGTCCAATGTTTTCGTCTCAAACTTTAGAAAGGACAAATTGGTGGGAAATTTCTTTATTGAAATTTAAGTTTGCCATTTTCCAAGTAGTCGTTACCAACTGAATGTTACATTTATACAATTTGGATGGGGAATTACTAATAAGTAGAATTTATTGCAACATTCTTTGCCATACATTGTTGAATTAATTACTGGAAATGAGCTAACAAGTTGAAAAAGTTTTACATTTCTGTATGTACGTCTGATCTAAACTTACCTTCCCTGACTTGACATGTATGGTAAATATAAAGTAAACAGTTTCTGTCTTATTTGAATATAACGCTAGTGTCATATCTGACTCCATGGGAATATCTGCAGGCCGGATGGAGCCGTGCCAGGTGACGTCCTGGTTCTCACCAAACCTCTCGGGACGCAGGTAGCAGTCAACGCTCATCAGTGGCTGGATCAGGTCAGCAGCAGACTTGACACACACACTCACTTTCACTCACACTCTCACTCACACACACAGTATGCTCACATACAGTTGTGAACATGGATGACTAATTGTATTTCCCCTTTTGCCTGTATCCTTCCTACTTCTTCACCCCTCTCTCCTCCCCAGCCTGAACGATGGAACAAAATAAAGTTGGTTGTCAGCAAGGAGGAAGTGAAAGAGGCCTACCAGGAAGCCATGTTCTCCATGGCGACACTTAACCGCACTGGTAAACTATTTGTTGTAATACTTTGCACAACAGGTGTGTGTGTGTGTGTGTGGGGGGGGGGGTGAGTGAGAGAGAGAAAAAAAGGACACTGTCATCATGACTTGGCTTTATTGGGTTGGTTATTAATTACTCACCAAGTTAAAGATGGCAAGCTCACTCACCAAGCCAGGAGTCCTACCAGGAAGTAGGGGGTAGTAGTCTGTTGGGACTTGGCTTGGGAACCGGAAGGTCGCCGGTTCAAGTCCCCGAAACAACTGGGCACTGCCGAGGTGCCCTTGAGCAAGGGCTGCTCCCCGGGCGCTGAATATACAATAGCTGCCTACCGCTTCTAATACTAGGATGGGTTAAATGCAGAGTAACTCATTTCACTGTGTACATGTATGTGACCAATAGAGTGGATTTGATCCTCCCGATTTAGATTTAAAAAAGCTACCTCCCTGTTAACTTCTCTCTCTAGCGGCCGGCCTGATGCATAAGTTCCAGGCCCATGCAGGAACAGACGTGACCGGCTTTGGGTTGTTGGGCCACGCCAACAACTTGGCAGCCCAGCAACGTAACGAGGTTTCCTTTGTCATTCACAACCTGCCCATCATTGCCAAAATGGCCGCCATCAGCAAAGCATGTGGAAACATGTTCAACCTGATTCAGGGCACGTCGCCCGAGACTTCTGGTAGGTCCACCGCCTCAACTGGAAGATTCAGATTCAGATAACTTTATTTATCCCGAGGGAAATTAAGGTGCAACAGTTGACACAGGGGGAATAAATGCACACACAAATATACGGGATATTATATAAGGAATATGTGACCTTCTGGGGGAGTCCAGATTAAACAGATTGTCTGAACTGTGTGTATTTCAGCGACAATACGTCTCATTGCTGTGCTTTCTTGTGGTCTAGGCGGGCTGTTGGTTTGTCTGCCCAGAGAGCAGGCGGCCAAGTTCTGTTCCGAAATGAAGAGCCAGGGCTCTGGGTTCGGAGGTCAGGGCGCTGTGGGCGGGGCGTGGATCATCGGCATCGTGGAGAAAGGCGACCGCCGCGCCCGCATCATCGACAAGCCCCGCATCATCGAGGTCCCGTCTCGAGGAAGTCAGGCAGCCAATCAGGACAACAGCACGGCTATCCCTGCCCCCAGCCCCAATCTGTCATAGACGCTACTGCCTGTACCCAGATCTGTGTGTTTCTGTCGGTCTCTTATGTGTGTGAGTTTTAATTTAATAATTGTATCCCCTCATCCAGAAGTTTACGAGCATATCGAGAAAGTTGTTTGACACCAATCTTTGATCACCTCTAGCCAGTGGGCTTGAGACTGTCTGCTAAATATTTTTCTAAACCTCAATCCAAGGGAGCTTGTTCTTCTACCACTTGTTTTGTAAAAAAAAAAAAAAAACATTCTAAATATTCCTTTTACAAATCTGAAATAATGCTATGAAATTGCGAGTTTGTGCGTTTACGGTTAAATTCTTTGGCTGGGGTTTTGTTGTGAACTTTGTATTTTATTGATTTTCTTTGGTGTGTTTAATGTTGGTGAGTGTGTTCCACAGGAGGGACCTTGAGTGGCCTCCGTCACCGCCTACCTGTTCCAGAGAAAGGGTTGAGCAGCTTTCTCTGGCCCAGCTGGTGGTCAGAGCGCCGCCTGTCAGCCGATTGGCCGCGCAGCAGCGGGCCCATTCTCCCCATTCTTAATGATACTCTGCCGTATAAAGCCCAGAATATGGGGGTCGGCCGAGTGGATGTTTGCTTTTGAATGGGGGGGACGGCCCTTGTGTGCTGCAGGCCTGACGCTGTGAATGTGTTGTGCTCCTGATTTCCTGATTTTCACAATCAATAAAACCATCCATAAACGCGAACCAACTGTCAGTGTGGTATTTTATTGACACGTTGTATTGAACTGCTGTGTTGGCATTGCAACCACCTCAAGCCTGTCCCGTCTGTTTCTGCATGAGCCTGGAACCTGGAGCTGTCCACTGACTCATGAATAAGAGTGACTTTGCTTTTTTTTTTACTCTGAATTTGGTATGAGTGAGCTAGATTTTTCTTTTTTTTTACTCCTAATTTTGTGATTAATTAATAAACAACGCAATAAAGCCATGTCATGACATTTTCACTTTCTTTACATTTTTTAGTTGGTAATTTGAACCGCGTTGCCCCTCCTGTCCACCAGGTGGCGCTACACGTGCAGCACTAAGGTCAAACCGGAACCCGGTGATGCAGCTGTAGTAGTAAACAAACATCTCACCATAAGAAGCATGTGAATGATTACTGAACGGTAAATGTTTACAAGTTATAACGAACATCGCTTGTGCATGTATAAAGTACATTTAGAGCTGAATGTATAAGAAGTCTTAATTAATAGTGACAGCTCGGGGTCCTAGCTGTGTGCTACATATGCATTTGTGTGTGCCATCTATGCTTAGTGCTAACTGTTTGCTTGGCAGGTGCTAGAACTCCCCCTATGGCAAATAAATGCTTTGGTTTGCCTTTGTATGAGGTTTGAAAACGAACTTATTTGTTGTGTCTCGTGTTAAAAGGTAGGTTAGGGATGTATTGTATCGGTTTACCTCGACCATCGAGGAGGATGTTCTGTTTTTAGCCCCTGCCTGTTTGTCTATCCGTCTGCCTGTTTAATAGACTGATTGGGACTGACACATTAACAAACTGGTTTTGTGAAAACAGTGACCATGCCTTACCTTGGCGGAGAGGAGACGGTGAGGGAGCTGAGGAGAGCTCTGTCCAACCCGAACGTCCAGTGCGATCATCTCCGTTACCGAAACACCATCCTCAAAGTGATCCGGTAGGCTGAACCCCGGGGACGAGGATGGGTTGGAACAAACACTCAATTGATCTGGATCCTATTTAGGAGATGAACACTGTTCAGTGTTGGAGCTCAATACATTCATGTACATATTGCACTTAGAACATGTTAGTAAAGTCCTATAGACATGTGTAATAACTTACTATTAGCCGTTAAGATGTGTGTGTGTGTGTGTGTGTGTGTGTGTGTGTGTGTGTGTGTGTGTGTGTGTGTGTGTGTGTGTGTGTGTGTGTGTGTGTGTGTGTGTGTGTGTGTGTGTGTGTGTGTGTGTGTGTGTGTGTGTGTGTGTGTGTGTGTTAGATTCTGTTTCGTGTTTTGTATTCAAAATGTCATAAATAATGCCATGGAACAATTAACCAGAGTCCAAAGTGATGTCTAAAATGTGCTTACTCTAACAAGCAGCCAAGAAAAACAAAAACAAATCCTTGTTATAATTATCCATGAACTAAATATTAGAATTTAACTGTAGCATTAAGCAGCACATGTTTCTTTATTTGTGCTTGATAAAGGCCTTTTAGATTTTTGCTTGACAAATGCCTTTAACAATTCGATTTGATGAATTTTCGGTCAATGGACTTGCAGATGAATGGACTAAATGTTGTCCTCTCCTCGTCCTGTCCCCGTCATCAGGGTGATGTCCCAGGGGGTGGACGTGGCTGGTCTCTTCAGTGAGATGGTGAAGGCGTGCGCCACGGTGGATGTGGTCCAGAAGAAGCTGGTGTACGTGTTCCTGTGTTCCTACGCCAGCCTCAACCCAGAGCTGTCCCTGCTGGTAATCAACACACTGAGGAAGGACTGCCAGGACCCCAACCCCATGGTGCGCAGCCTGGCCCTGAGGAACATGACTAACCTCAGGTAGGACATCTATTTTAACTATCACAGTCCATTCAGCCCTTAATCCCAGTGTCAGCAGTGGCGAGCGGTGATTTAAGACACAACGCCTAACCCACCTGCACTAGGTGACTAGTGATCAGCCACTAACACTAACGTTGAAGTAAAAGTTAAATAACATTGAAAATGTGCCACAACCCGTGACAACAACTCATTTATCTTTAATGTCTAGTCATGTTAATTCAAGATAAATGTTTTCTACAATTTAACACTATAAACTATACTATGTACTATACTTACACTATACTATAACAATACTGTACACAATAAAAAAAGAGCAATACAAATAACAGATGCTAGTATATGCAATGTCAGTGTGTTGCGCTGCTTTTCAAATAGCGCATGCATTGTATTTTTCCTACTTGTCGGTTGAAAAGCATCCTTCAGACAAACCGGATATAGATTTTTAGTATAATATAATCGCTCTAAAATAATATGTTCAATTACAGAATTTGTGTGTGGGTGTGTGAAACAGTGGTATGTGTAACTTAGCTGAGTTACTAGGTGGCATTGTTGCGCTGTGTGACATGATTTAAAAGTCCCTCTCCCTCAAATTGTCAGAGGACATCATAGAGCGCATGTGTGAGATATGCTGAACACCAGACCGCATTCTGGCAGTGTTTCAGTGTGGATTCACATAGATCAAAACCCAGTGGCACAATCATAGTAGTAATTGTCTTCGACATGATGTGACATGAGAAAATACATATTAAAAAAATAGCTATCCCTCAAGCCACTATGGAAAAACATACATTGTGCAGGTTTAAGTGTTTTGCTTTTTAATTGAACAATCTTGTGCTAATTTAAGTTGTTTAATTAGAATTCATTAATTGCATATAAATGTGACATCATGAACGGAAGCGTGCATAGTGAATAAGGCCTCATCCTGAGAGAATCCTGAACATTTTCCATGTGATTCCATGGCCCAGGTTGCCCAGCCTGGTGGAGTATGTGGAGCAGCCTCTGATGGCTGGGCTGAGGGACAGGGCGGCCTGCGTACGACGTGTGGCCGTGCTGGGCTGGGCCAAACTCCACAACCTCCAGCCCCACTCCGACATAGGTAGGAAAGATTGTATTCATACACGTGTAACGGTGTGATGATGATTCTCTGAGGAAACCCAACAGCAAGATCATATATCAATGTATGTGAAACCAAACACAACCTGCACCCAACCAACCAACAGCCAATAGGAACTAGTGGGCAGCCATGAGGCACTTTTTGGCACTTGAGTTTCTAGACCTCCAGTTTGTTCCATTTTATTTTCCATTTTCATAGACATGCATTTTGAATTCTTGGTTGTGAGCCACCTGTCATTTAAAAAAAGGAAACACTAACAATAACTAACAAAGTGGTGAAAAGTGGTGACACCAAACAGAACAGCTCAGATTGGTTTGAGCACGGTAGGGGTCCAATGCCTGAAGAATTACAGAGTTTATGTATGACATGACCAACCTCCCAAAACACTTTATAATGTTAGGGCCACTGGGTGATCATTTGTCTGACACCCATGTCGGTGTCCTGAACATTGTAACCAGTGGTTGGCTGTGATGAGGAGCCCAAAATGTGACACACTCACCACCCACAGCTGCATCCATCCATGGTGCGCGTGTGTCTAATCCTTGGTGTGTGTCTAATCTCTGGTGTGTGTGTCTAATCCAGTGGTTCTCAAACTTTTTCTGTCAGGCCCCCCTTTGGAGGAAAAAAAAAGTCGCCCCCCCAACACAAATAGTCACGTAATGGGCCAAGTTAACATGTTTTAAATTACATCAATATGAACATGAGCATTCCTTTAAAACAAAAATCACTTTGCTAGAACATTGATAACAAAACAATAAGTACATAAGTAATCAAGTAATGATTACAAGTAATGACGAGTAGTCAAATAATAATAAATAATAATAAATAATACAATTGTGCAATCCCTTCGCTAGAACAATAACTTATAATACTTTGCAATCTGTGCAAAAAAAAGTCTTCTCACAGCATTAGTGGCTGCAATGAGCCTGTTTTGCACTGCACATTTTTTCAAAACGGGGTTGAAGGCTTGATGCTGCCACTCTCAAGTCATTCTCAATGTTGAGCTTGGATCTGTACTTTGTTTTAAGTGAAGCATCAGCTGAAAAGCCAACCTCACAGAGATAGGATGTGGCGAAGGGAAGAAGGATGCCCACAGCCCTCTGCCCTATGAGTGGATGCTCCTTCTCCACACCCAACCAGAATTCACTCGGTGTCTGAGCACTAAACCTCAGCCTTAGGGTGGAGTCAGACGTCATCTCCATGAATTTCTCCTCTTCTGCAGAGCTGAAATCGGAAGGTGCTGCAGATAGATAATGTATTTGTAATTGCAACACAACACACAACAAATTTCGGTTTTACAACAATCCATTCCAGTTAGTAAGTAGCATACAGACATCAACTAAATGCATGTACAGCACAAATAGTCAGTCATAATTAGTCGGTCAACAAAATAAAATACCAACCAGCTGCATTGAATGGCTCCATCAGCCAGCCATACTGAGCACTGTTGTTTGGGAAGTATTGTTGGAATAATCCCATCAGAGAAGAGATGTGTTGCTTGAGACAGGGGATCCCTGTGGTGGCTTCACAATCACTGCTTTCTGCTAATTCAGTCAGATTCTCAAAGGCATCAGTATTTCCTTGATCAAGGCGCCTGCCCCACATCTCCAGCTTTCGAGTCAATGCACTGATCTTGTCTGCCGGGTGAGGTAGGTGCTTGTCTCTGCCTTGAAGATTTAATTCATTCAGCTTTCCAAATACATCGCTGAGATAGGCCCGTTTCATCAGAAATTGTTCATCACTGAACTTGCAGCTTCATGCATGCTCTCCTCCAAGAACACCCGAATCTCCTCTCTGAGCTCAAACACTCGTGACAACACTTTCCCTGGCGAGAGCCACCTGGCCTCACTGTGAAACAGCACAGCTGTATGTTCAGCTCCCATCTCCTCACAAAGTGCAGAGAACAGGCACGCTTTCAGGGGTCGGGTTTTGATAAAATTTACCACGCTAACAACTTCGGACAAAACATTGTTTACTCGGGGCTAAGCTGCCTTGATGCTAGCGCCTCTCTGTTAATGACACTGTGCGTCCATTGTGCGTTGGGCGAGACCCTCTTGATAAGTGCCTGCAGTCCACTTCTTTTCCCACACATTGTCTGTGCACCATCCGAGCAAAAGCCCACACAGTTCTCCCATTTCAGTCCGTGTTCTGTCAGGTAGCCGTCCAGAATCCCCAAGAGCTCATCAGCTGTTGCTCTGCGTTTGACGTACTTGCAAAACAGCAACTCCTCACTCTGACTCGGAATCGACAAAGCGAACATATGAAAGAAACAAACAGTCTTTATTCACAATAGTCTACAGTCAATCACAGTCTACAATTCAGTCAGTAGCCTCCGCCACTTGTATTGCAAAACGTTTGTCTTTTAGTTTATCTGCGAGTTGAAGCTGTGTCATTGGACAGGGGGATAGCCTTCAATTTTGCGGCGGTTGTCTCATCAATCATTGTTGACACCATATCAAGAGCAGCGGGGGGAGTATGAGATCCTCAGCTATCGCGTGTGGTTTCTTGCACTTTGCAATTCTGTATGCGACTAGGTATGACGCCATTTGGGCTTTGCTGTTCACTGATGCAGCTTTTACCATACAATTTCCCTGGTTACGGTATCCGTCTAATTTTCTCTTGAAGAAGTCGAGTGGCTTCTTGACGTGACTGGGGTGTGATGTCTCTATGTGTAGTCTTCATTTGTTGGGTTTCATACTGTCAGCTGCGAGGGTTTTCAGACATAAAACACACAGTGGTCTCTCCTCACCTCCCACCACATTCACAGTGAAGCCAAGAGAAAGATAAACTTCGTCATATTTTCTTGACTGTGTGTGTGTGTGTGTGTGTGTGTGTGTGTGTGTGTGTGTGTGTGTGTGTGTGTGTGTGTGTGTGTGTGTGTGTGTGTGTGTGTGTGTGTGTGTGTGTGTGTGTGTGTGTGTGTGTGTGTGTGTGTGTGTGTGTGTGTGTGTGTGTGTGTGTGTGTGTGTGTGTGTTTAATCAATCCCTGGTGCGCGTCTCCTCCAGACGCTGCAGTGGTCAACGAGCTGTACAACATGCTGAGGGACGGCGACCCCGTGGTGATGGTCAACTGTCTGCGGGCACTGGAGGAGATCCTGAAGGTGGAGGGGGGCGTCGCCCTGAACAAAGCCATCGCACATCACCTCCTCAACAGGTGGGTCCCTCTGAGCAGATCAGGGGGGTTGAGAGAGAGAGAGAGAGAGAGAGGGAGGGGTTAAATACAGGTTAAATACAAAACTAAATGCAAAATATTTTCACTGCACACAATTAACAGAATTTCAAAATGTAATGAATTCATGAACTTTGTCTGTGCCAGAAATATGCGTACAAGATATGATATAGCATATATATAGTCTTAATATACACTCAACCTAATGCCGCGGGACAGTAGGTAAGTGTCGCGGGACAGTGGCTGAGTGTCGCGGGACAGTGGCTGAGTGTCGCGGGACAGTAGGCGAGTGTCGCGGGACAGTGGCTGAGTGTCGCGGGACAGTGGCTGAGTGTCGCGGGACAGTAGGCGAGTGTCGCGGGACAGTAGGCGAGTGTCGCGGAACAGTAGGCGAGTGTCGCGGAACAGTGGCTGAGTGTCGCGGAACAGTGGCTGAGTGTCGCGGGACAGTAGGCTGAGTGTCGCGGGACAGTAGGCTGAGTGTCGCGGGACAGTAGGCTGAGTGTCGCGGGACAGTAGGCGAGTGTCGCGGGACAGTGGCTGAGTGTCGCGGGACAGTGGCGGAGTGTCGCGGGACAGTGGCTGAGTGTCGCGGGACAGTGGCTGAGTGTCGCGGGACAGTAGGCGAGTGTCGCGGGACAGTAGGCGAGTGTCGCGGGACAGTAGGCTGAGTGTCGCGGGACAGTAGGCTGAGTGTCGCGGGACAGTAGGCTGAGTGTCGCGGGACAGTAGGCTGAGTGTCGCGGGACAGTAGGCGAGTGTCGCGGGACAGTAGGCGAGTGTCGCGGGACAGTGGCTGAGTGTCGCGGGACAGTAGGCGAGTGTCGCGGGACAGTGGCTGAGTGTCGCGGGACAGTGGCTGAGTGTCGCGGACAGTAGGCTAGTGTCGCGGGACAGTAGGCTGAGTGCCGCGGGACAGTGGCTGAGTGCCGCGGGACAGTGGCTGAGTGCCGCGGGACAGTGGCTGAGTGCCGCGGGACAGTGGCTGAGTGTCGCGGGACAGTGGCTGAGTGTCGCGGGACAGTAGGCTGAGTGTCGCGGGACAGTGGCTGAGTGTCGCGGGACAGTAGGCGAGTGTCGCGGAACAGTGGCTGAGTGTCGCGGGACAGTAGGCTGAGTGTCGCGGGACAGTAGGCTGAGTGTCGCGGGACAGTAGGCTGAGTGTCGCGGGACAGTAGGCTGAGTGCCGCGGGACAGTGGCTGAGTGTCGCGGGACAGTAGGCTGAGTGTCGCGGGACAGTAGGCTGAGTGTCGCGGGACAGTAGGCTGAGTGTCGCGGGACAGTAGGCGAGTGTCGCGGGACAGTGGCTGAGTGTCGCGGGACAGTAGGCGAGTGTCGCGGGACAGTGGCTGAGTGTCGCGGGACAGTGGCTGAGTGTCGCGGGACAGTGGCTGAGTGTCGCGGACAGTAGGCTAGTGTCGCGGACAGTAGGCTAGTGTCGCGGGACAGTAGGCTGAGTGCCGCGGGACAGTGGCTGAGTGTCGCGGGACAGTGGCTGAGTGTCGCGGGACAGTAGGCGAGTGTCGCGGGACAGTAGGCTGAGTGTCGCGGGACAGTGGCTGAGTGTCGCGGGACAGTAGGCTGAGTGTCGCGGGACAGTAGGCGAGTGTCGCGGACAGTGGCTGAGTGTCGCGGGACAGTAGGCGAGTGTCGCGGAACAGTGGCTGAGTGTCGCGGACAGTGGCTGAGTGTCGCGGGACAGTAGGCGAGTGTCGCGGGACAGTAGGCTGAGTGTCGCGGGACAGTAGGCGAGTGTCGCGGGACAGTAGGCGAGTGTCGCGGGACAGTAGGCGAGTGTCGCGGGACAGTAGGCTGAGTGTCGCGGGACAGTAGGCGAGTGTCGCGGGACAGTGGCTGAGTGTCGCGGGACAGTGGCTGAGTGTCGCGGGACAGTGGGCGAGTGTCGCGGGACAGTGGCTGAGTGTCGCGGACAGTAGGCTAGTGTCGCGGGACAGTGGCTGAGTGTCGCGGGACAGTAGGCTGAGTGTCGCGGGACAGTAGGCGAGTGTCGCGGGACAGTGGCCGAGTGTCGCGGGACAGTGGCCGAGTGTCGCGGGACAGTAGGCGAGTGTCGCGGGACAGTGGCCGAGTGTCGCGGGACAGTGGCCGAGTGTCGCGGGACAGTGGCCGAGTGTCGCGGGACAGTGGCCGAGTGTCGCGGGACAGTAGGCTGAGTGTCGCGGGACAGTGGCTGAGTGTCGCGGGACAGTGGCTGAGTGTCGCGGGACAGTAGGCTGAGTGTCGCGGGACAGTAGGCGAGTGTCGCGGAACAGTGGCTGAGTGTCGCGGGACAGTGGCTGAGTGTCGCGGGACAGTAGGCTGAGTGTCGCGGGACAGTAGGCGAGTGTCGCGGGACAGTAGGCTGAGTGTCGCGGGACAGTAGGCTGAGTGTCGCGGAACAGTGGCTGAGTGTCGCGGGACAGTAGGCGAGTGTCGCGGACAGTGGCTGAGTGTCGCGGGACAGTAGGCGAGTGTCGCGGGACAGTGGCTGAGTGTCGCGGGACAGTAGGCGAGTGTCGCGGGACAGTAGGCTGAGTGTCGCGGGACAGTGGCGAGTGTCGCGGGACAGTAGGCGAGTGTCGCGGGACAGTAGGCTGAGTGTCGCGGGACAGTAGGCGAGTGTCGCGGGACAGTGGCTGAGTGTCGCGGGACAGTAGGCGAGTGTCGCGGGACAGTGGCTGAGTGTCGCGGACAGTAGGCTAGTGTCGCGGGACAGTGGCTGAGTGTCGCGGGACAGTGGCTGAGTGTCGCGGGACAGTGGCTGAGTGTCGCGGGACAGTAGGCTGAGTGTCGCGGGACAGTAGGCGAGTGTCGCGGGACAGTAGGCGAGTGTCGCGGAACAGTGGCTGAGTGTCGCGGGACAGTGGCTGAGTGTCGCGGACAGTAGGCTAGTGTCGCGGGACAGTGGCTGAGTGTCGCGGGACAGTGGCTGAGTGTCGCGGGACAGTAGGCTGAGTGTCGCGGGACAGTAGGCGAGTGTCGCGGGACAGTGGCTGAGTGTCGCGGGACAGTAGGCTGAGTGTCGCGGGACAGTGGCTGAGTGTCGCGGGACAGTAGGCGAGTGTCGCGGGACAGTAGGCGAGTGTCGCGGGACAGTGGCTGAGTGTCGCGGGACAGTAGGCTAGTGTCGCGGGACAGTGGCTGAGTGTCGCGGGACAGTAGGCTGAGTGTCGCGGGACAGTAGGCTGAGTGTCGCGGGACAGTGGCTGAGTGTCGCGGGACAGTAGGCTGAGTGTCGCGGGACAGTAGGCTGAGTGTCGCGGGACAGTAGGCTGAGTGTCGCGGGACAGTAGGCTGAGTGTCGCGGGACAGTAGGCTGAGTGTCGCGGGACAGTAGGCGAGTGTCGCGGGACAGTAGGCTGAGTGTCGCGGACAGTGGCTGAGTGTCGCGGAACAGTGGCTGAGTGTCGCGGGACAGTAGGCGAGTGTCGCGGGACAGTGGCTGAGTGTCGCGGGACAGTAGGCTGAGTGTCGCGGGACAGTAGGCTGAGTGTCGCGGGACAGTAGGCTGAGTGTCGCGGGACAGTAGGCGAGTGTCGCGGGACAGTAGGCGAGTGTCGCGGAACAGTGGCTGAGTGTCGCGGGACAGTGGCTGAGTGTCGCGGGACAGTGGCTGAGTGTCGCGGGACAGTAGGCTGAGTGTCGCGGGACAGTAGGCGAGTGTCGCGGGACAGTAGGCTGAGTGTCGCGGGACAGTGGCTGAGTGTCGCGGGACAGTAGGCGAGTGTCGCGGGACAGTGGCTGAGTGTCGCGGGACAGTAGGCTAGTGTCGCGGGACAGTGGCTGAGTGTCGCGGGACAGTAGGCTGAGTGTCGCGGGACAGTAGGCTGAGTGTCGCGGGACAGTGGCTGAGTGTCGCGGGACAGTGGCTGAGTGTCGCGGGACAGTAGGCTGAGTGTCGCGGGACAGTGGCTGAGTGTCGCGGGACAGTAGGCTGAGTGTCGCGGGACAGTAGGCTGAGTGTCGCGGGACAGTAGGCTGAGTGTCGCGGGACAGTAGGCGAGTGTCGCGGGACAGTAGGCTGAGTGTCGCGGACAGTGGCTGAGTGTCGCGGGACAGTAGGCGAGTGTCGCGGGACAGTGGCTGAGTGTCGCGGGACAGTAGGCGAGTGTCGCGGGACAGTGGCTGAGTGTCGCGGGACAGTAGGCGAGTGTCGCGGGACAGTAGGCGAGTGTCGCGGGACAGTAGGCTGAGTGTCGCGGGACAGTGGCGAGTGTCGCGGGACAGTAGGCGAGTGTCGCGGGACAGTAGGCTGAGTGTCGCGGGACAGTAGGCTGAGTGTCGCGGGACAGTAGGCGAGTGTCGCGGGACAGTGGCTGAGTGTCGCGGGACAGTAGGCGAGTGTCGCGGGACAGTGGCTGAGTGTCGCGGACAGTAGGCTAGTGTCGCGGGACAGTGGCTGAGTGTCGCGGGACAGTGGCTGAGTGTCGCGGGACAGTAGGCTGAGTGTCGCGGGACAGTAGGCGAGTGTCGCGGGACAGTAGGCGAGTGTCGCGGGACAGTGGCTGAGTGTCGCGGGACAGTGGCTGAGTGTCGCGGACAGTAGGCTAGTGTCGCGGGACAGTGGCTGAGTGTCGCGGGACAGTGGCTGAGTGTCGCGGGACAGTAGGCTGAGTGTCGCGGGACAGTAGGCGAGTGTCGCGGGACAGTGGCTGAGTGTCGCGGGACAGTAGGCTGAGTGTCGCGGGACAGTGGCTGAGTGTCGCGGGACAGTAGGCGAGTGTCGCGGGACAGTGGCTGAGTGTCGCGGGACAGTAGGCTAGTGTCGCGGGACAGTGGCTGAGTGTCGCGGGACAGTAGGCTGAGTGTCGCGGGACAGTAGGCTGAGTGTCGCGGGACAGTGGCTGAGTGTCGCGGGACAGTGGCTGAGTGTCGCGGGACAGTAGGCTAGTGTCGCGGGACAGTAGGCTGAGTGTCGCGGGACAGCGGCAACAGTACAGTACAGTTTCAGCTGTAACTGCTTCTCGGGAGGGGGGGAGACACTCGTAAGGAGGTACAGGTCAGCTGCGCATCGCTGGTTCCCTGTCTGGCCGTTGTATATACAATGGGTTAAATGCAGAGAAACAAATTTCACTGTGTGTGCTTTTTCTCTGGATATGGGTTTGACCAATCAAGAGGATTTTAAATCCTCCAGATTTTAGATTTAAGATCTTCCCGTTCTTGCCGATGCTTTTCCACACATGGTTTCAACTCCGTTGTATCAACGTCCCGGTGACCACACTAGGATGAGTAGTACTTGCCTCATGGTACCGATCTTTAGGCCGCATGTTCGTTTGATCCATGAGATTAGCATATCCTGTGTGTGTGTGTGTGTGTGTGTGTGTGACTAATAACGTTTTTGAATCTCTCTCTCTCTCTCTCTCTCTCTTCCCCCCCTCCTCCAGGTTGAAAGAGTGTGACGTGTGGGGTCAGTGTGAGGTGCTCCGCGTCCTGCAGCGCTACCGGCCGCAGAAGGAGGAGGAGCTCTTCGACATCCTCTCCCTGCTGGACCCCTCCCTGCTCAGCCCCCACGCACCGGTCATGGCCGCCACGCTGGGCCTCTTCCTGGGCCTCTGCTCTGCTCTGCCCGCCGTCAGCCTGGCTGCCCTTGAGCGGGCGCAGGCACCCCTGGTGGCCGCCTGCGGCAGCGCATCCCAGGAGATGAGGTTCACGGCCCTCTGCCACGTGCAGGTGAGCGGGAGCCCCCCCGCTGCTTATCACTTGTGCCTTCACAATGTCCCTGTGAAGATGAGTGCTGACACACACTTCATGTGTTGTTGAACTGTGTGTGAATGAATTGAGTTTTGTTTTTGATTCAAAAATTTTACTAACCGTATTTAAATATATATTATATACTAAGTATAATCAGATGTGTCGGATGATTTAGAATAGTAGTCCGTAGTAGGTGCAGCAGTAGCTCAGTCTGTTGGGACGCCGGTTCAAGTCCCCGAAACACCTGGGCCCTTGCCGGGTGCCCTTAAGCAAGGCACCAGACCCCTACACTGCTCCCCGGGCGCTGTTTATAAAATACCTGCCCACTGCTCCTAATAGTAGGATGGGTAAATTGCAGAGAAGTGTGTGTGTGTGATAGTAGGATGGGTAAATTGCAGAGAATCGTGTGTGTGTGCGTGCGCGTGCGTGCGTGCGTGCGTGCAATGAAAACAAACCCAAAAAAAAAAAGGGTCCTGCGTCTGCTTTTGTTCCAGCTGCTGCTGCGCTCTCTGCCCGGCCTGATGGGGGCGCACTACAAGCGCTTTTTCTGTGGCTACGCTGAGCCAGCCTACATCAAACAAAGGAAGATGCAGGTGAACCGTCCTTTCATCCTTCCATCCTTATCTTAATAATAATGGTGTGCTTGGAAAGCACAAAAAATAGTGGAGGACCCCCTCTCACCCCAACCATGGACTGTTAGCCCTCCTCCCCTCCGGGAGGCGCTATAGAAACCTCTGTTCCAAGTCAAGCAGGCTTAGGAACAGCTTCTTCCCCTCAGCTGTCATCTCCCTGCACTCTGCGCCACGAAGACATTATTATTATTATTTACCTGTATGTATATATATAAACCTATTATTATGCTCATTTCCCACTTAATACCTAGTAGACTGTCTTTTAACCTGTCAATTTAAACTGTATATTATATTACCATGCACTTTACTGCAACATTTGCACTCTGGTTAGATGCTAATTTATCTTTGCTGTACTGTACTGTACTTTTTTGCTGTAATCGAATATTGACTTTATAGGCTCGGCCTAACTGCCACTCAAATGGCAAACAAGATTTACATTTACATTTACATTTAGGGCATTTGGCAGACGCTTTTATCCAAAGCGACTTACAAGGTGTACATTTGTTGAAGCAGACAATAGCATAACACTGAGGTACGCGAACATAAAAATAGAGCAGTTCACAAGTATTCATATTAACAAGATGAATAACACAATTTCGTACTGCCAGGTCACCTGCTTAAGTAGCTGTGATAAGAGCGTGTTATCAACATTAAGGATATACACTTGCTAGAATATACAACATGCTAAGCAAGTTAGGGGTTCACAAAGGAGAAGGAGGGTTCAAGGAGAGTCCAGGTAGACTCTGAACAGGTGGGTCTTGAGTCTCTTGCGGAAGCTGGCGAGGGACTCTGCCGTCCTGACATGAGACGGGAGTTCATTCCACCACTGTGGAGCCAGAGCCGTGAAGAGCTGGGTCTTGGACGAGCGATGCTTGGTTGTCATCAGTGAAGGTCGAACAAGTCGCCTGGCAGAAGTTGAGCGGAGCGCTCTGGCTGGGATGTAGGGCTTGACCAACGCCTGGAGGTAGGCTGGGGCAGTTCCATTGACTGCCCTAAAGGTCAGCACCAGAGTCTTGAACTTGATGCGAGCATTTACCGGAAGCCAGTGGAGATCGCGGAAGAGAGGGGTCACGTGGGAGAATTTTGGTAGGTTGAATACCAGGCGTGCTGCTGCGTTCTGGATGCATTGGAGGGGCTTGGTTGCAGAGGCGGGGAGTCCCGCCAGGAGAGAGTTGCAGTAGTCGAGGCGGGTGATGACGAGCGCTTGGACCAGGATCTGCACCGCTTCACGTGTGAGGAAGGGCCGGATCCTGCGGATGTTGTAGAGGGCAATTCTGCAAGATCGGGCCACCGCGGTGACGTTGGCATTGCAGGACAGCTGGTCATCTACCACCACACCAAGGTCTCTTGTTGTGGTTGAGGGGGAGACTTGGGTGTTCTCGATGGTGACCAGTAGGTCCATCTGAGGGCAGTCTTTCCCCGGTATGAAGAGGAGCTCAGTCTTGTCAAGGTTGAGCTTCAGGTGGTTGGCGGCTGTCCATCTGCTGATGTCGGCCAGGCATTTAGAGATGCGTGTTGCGATTTGGGTTTCTGAGGGGGGAAAGGAGAGAAACAGTTGAGTGTCATCTGCATAGCAGTGATAGGAGAAGCCATGAGATGTGATTACAGACCCTAGCGATTTAGTGTAAAGAGAAAACAGAAGGGGTCCCAATACTGAGCCTTGGGGGACTCCGGGGTCCAGGGTGCAGGGTCTGGACAGGGAACCGTTCCATGTGACCTGATAAGTGCGATATGCAAGGTAGGAGGTGAACCAGGATAACACAGTTCCAGCGATTCCAAGCTCGGCGAGAGTGGAGAGAAGGATCTGGTGGTTCACTGTGTCGAACGCCGCAGACAGGTCGAGAAGGATCAGTACTGATGAGAGGGACGAGCTCTGGCATCACGAAGAGACTCTGTCACTGCGAGCAGTGCCGTCTCCGTGGAGTGCGCAGCCTTGAAGCCTGACTGGTGGGGGTCGAGGAGGTTGTTCTGGGAGAGATGAAAAGTTGTGAGGAGACAGCACGTTCAAGGGTTTTGGACAGGAATGATAGGAGAGATACCGGTCTGTAGTTTTGGACATCAGTGGTGTCCAGGGATGGTTTCTTGAGGAGCGGCTTGATTCTGGCAGTCTTGAAGGCTGCCGGAAACAGGCCTGCATCAAGAGAGATGTTAATTTGGGATGTAAGGAAGGGAAGAATATCGCCCGAGATGTCCTGGAGAAGAGAGGAAGGGATTGGGTCGAGGGGGCAGGTGGTAGGGTGGTTAGATGTCACCAGTTTGTTAACTTCATCAGGGGAGAGGGGGTTGAAACAGGTAAGGTTAGCGGGGGTGGGAGAAGAGGGAGGGAGGAAAGCGGTGGGGGTGAAGGAGGAGGTAATGTCGTTCACCTTCCTCGTAAAGAAGGTGACAAAGTCATCAGCTGAGAGGGAGGAGGGAGGGGAGGGGGGTTTGAGGAGGGAAGAGAACATGGAGAAAAGTTTCCTTGGGTTAGAGGCAGAAGAGTTGGTTTTTGTACGGTAGGCAGATTTAGCAGCCGATACCGTGGAGGTGAAGCCAGAGAGGAGACGGAGGTAGTGAGCGAGATCATCAGAAGAGTCAGATTTCCTCCATTTTCTCTCAGCCGCCCGTAGCTCTGCTCTACGAGCCCGCAGAGGTTCGGACAGCCAAGGAGGTGGAGGAGAGGCTCGTGCTGGTCTGGAGGTGAGAGGACAGAGAGAGTCGAAGGAAGAGGAGAGCGAGGAAGTCAGAGTGGAGGAGGCTTCCTCTACCGACAAGAGAGAGAATTGTTGGGGAGATGGTAGTGAGGATAGGACAGATGCGGAGAGAGAAGAGGGAGAGAGAGTTTTCAGGTTACTACGGAAGGTAACAATGTGGGGAGTAGTGGGTAGGGAGGTGGGGGATTTGAGAGGGAGAGAGAAAGCAACAAAATGGTGATCAGAGACAGGGAGGGGTGTGACAGAGATCGCCGAGGTGGTACAGGATCTTGTGAAGACAAGATCCAGTTGGTTCCCAGCTCTGTGGGTAGGGGGAGAAGGAGTGAGTGTTAGACCGAATATGGCAAAAAAGTTAATGAATTCAGGAGATTGTAACTTATCCGACTGGATGTTGAAGTCACCCAGAACCACGAGTGGGGTGCCGTCCTCAGGAAAGCAGCTGAGGAGGGCGTCCATCTCGTCAAAGAAGTCACCAAGAGGGCCGGTGTCGTAGATCACGGCAATGTTGAGCCTAGTTGGGATGGTAACAGAAACAGCATGAAGTTCGAGTGCCGATCTGGTCTGGTGACCCAGAGGGAGTACCTTATATGACCAGTTTGGAGAGACTAGGAGTCCCGTTCCTCCACCACGCCCAGAGGGTCGGGGGGTGTGGGTGAAGGAGTAGGTTGCGGAGAGAGCAGCTGCGGTGGCCGTGTTCTCAGGGGTGATCCACGTCTCTGTGAGAGCCAGGAAGTGGAGAGACTGGAGTGCGGGTAGGCCAGAATGGTTTCAGTCTTCTTGACCGACGATTGGCAATTCCAGACTCCCCCTTTCACCACAAGATCTGTGAAGGTAGAAATGGTAGGATAGAGGAGATTGGAAGGGTCGCGGCGTCGAGAGGGAGAGCCTCGATGCCATCTATTGCGGTAGGATGTCCAGACTACAATGGAATGACGACACATAGCAAGGGTAGGGGGACTGGATTTGACTAACTAGGACTAGGACTAACTAGGACTCCCTAGACAGACTCCTGTAGAACGACTCCTTGGTCTTTGTTCTGGGTCTTGTTCTGGGACTCCTGTAGAACGACTCCTTGGTCTTTGTTCTGGGTCTTGTTCTGGGACTCCTGTAGAACGACTCCTTGGTCTTTGTTCTGGGTCTTGTTCTGGGACTCCTGTAGAACGACTCCTTGGTCTTTGTTCTGGGTCTTGTTCTGGGACTCCTGTAGAACGACTCCTTGGTCTTTGTTCTGGGTCTTGTTCTGGGACTCCTGTAGAACGACTCCTTGGTCTTTGTTCTGGGTCTTGTTCTGGGACTCCTGTAGAACGACTCCTTGGTCTTTGTTCTGGGTCTTGTTCTGGGACTCCTGTAGAACGACTCCTTGGTCTTTGTTCTGGGTCTTGTTCTGGGACTCCTGTAGAACGACTCCTTGGTCTTTGTTCTGGGTCTTGTTCTGGGACTCCTGTAGAACGACTCCTTGGTCTTTGTTCTGGGTCTTTGTTCCTGGGGCCTGACGCTAAATGCTGACGCTAAGAAACTACTTCTATGTTAATAGCCTATGCGATAGGGAGGGAGGCTCATGCAGGGTTAGGCTCCTCCCCGTCGTTAACTCTATTGACTATGGCTGTATGGGCCAGACTGGGTGATTACCTTAGCACAACAATAGGCCTGTACACCTCACTTACTATGTACAGGTAACTAGCTTTGAGAAAAAGGTTCTACAATTTTATCAACACAAATAACTAACAACAACAATAAATCTTATGTCTACTTACCCACAGCAGAATACTATGTAGCCTGCTTCAAGAACAAAATGTACTACCAATGTGTCATTTGAATTGCTACAAAACAGCTCCCGCGAGATTCGTGGGATCAGTTCAATAATATCATTCCAGATATTTGTTTTAAGTGTGAACAGTCTAAAGGCACACTTCTCCACTGCATGTGGGAGTGCAAAAATGATCTCATAAACATGTTTAGTCCGAGGCCAAACCCTCGATTGCCTTGTCATGGCAGAACACTCAGAGGCCACAGGTGGGCCAATGGCTGAGGGGAATGAGTCATTGCTGTTCTCTGAAGAAGATAACGTATATTCTGAAAAGGAAAAATGAAACCTTTAATAGGGTTTGGGGCCCGTTTACTAAACTGTTAGTTAATTGTCAAACATGCTAAGAAATAAGAACAATGGGAATCCATGAGAGGGATCTGATTGAAAGAAAAAGTTAAGTACTTCTGAAACTGTTGTATAAGAGTACAAATTGTAGGATAATGTTGCTACTGCCCAATTGTTTTTGTATGTCATTTTTATTTTATTTTATTCAATTTTATTATTATTTTTTATTTCGATTTTTTTAATTGTTCAACTTATGTCTTGTCTTTGCCTCAGTTGTTTTACATTTGTTATGTTAGTTTGTTTAAGGTATGTCCTGTCTTGTAACTATGTTGTTTAAAAAAATGAAAATGAATAAACCAAAAAAAATGTATTGGATGTATAAATGACTCGGAAGGCCTCAAAGAGAACGAGTGTTGGACTTTAAAAGGTAAACAGAAGCGTTTGTGCTGCGTTGTTGGCAGGTGCTGGTGGAGCTGGTGAACGACGACAACGTAAGCTCCGTGCTTGACGAGCTGAAGGGATACTGCACCGACGTGAGCCCTGACACGGCCCAGGCTGCTATATCCGCAATAGGTAAATACACCCCCCCCAGCCACACAGTACATGGAAACCACCGGCTACCAGCGCGTGTAAATGTCTTTGATGCGGTGCAAAGGAACTGTTGACTCAGCCGTGCCGTGCAGAGACGGTGGGGCTAAATGTATTTATGAGAATTAAAATATATAGCAAAAATGATATTGAGTAAACCTATTATTGCCTATAAAGCATTAGGGCAATAATAAGATACTTTTGAACAAAACTATTCACAAAATAAATGATTCCCATGATGCAGAGTCTTAACATAACGATCAGCCACTATTGGAGGGAAAGAAACAAACACTTTTCTAGCAAGCTATGTGTTGGCTAAATTAACACTGCAGTTCTGTCAGAAATGTAAGTAAATCAATCACAAGAATAACCTTACTAACTTAGGTACTAGTTTGATTATAAGTGAAGCAGAATGCATATTTTTGTAACGTTAACAAGGCCTCATACAAATAAACCTAATAATAATGCGTGAACGTTTTATCACTCATAAACACATAAGTACACAGTATACAAATCGGTTAATAAGGTGAAATGAACGGTTAACAAAGTAAATCTAAAAGTTATAGGCCAGGCCAGGCTTTTTTATTTTTTTAATGACTTACATGTGAGGGATCCCAGCTCTGTTTGTCTCTGGTCTTGAGCTGAGAAAGGTCGAACACCCCTGCTCTACAGAGAATAGTGAAACACAAGGAAGGAGGAGGAAGTTCCCCTGTTTCCAAACACAAAACACTGCCGTTTTAGTTCACTTTGTGTCCATGTAGAAGTTTAAAAAAAAAACAACAGCATGAACATTGCACGTCATTTTAAACTTTTTCGTAACGTATGTATTTTTGTGTCATAGTTGCCTTGCCGCGTGTGCCGCGTTCTTTTTATTTTTTTTAATGTTTTTATTTTATTTTCATTTCAAACATAGAACAGAACACTACAATATAACAATAATAATAATGACAATGACATTGACAACATCGATGACAACGACACTAACAATAACAAGAACGACAGGTGACAGTGAAAATAAAAAAATTAAATAAATATGGCTCAAGTATGTGCGGTCATAGACATGTATAATGGGAGTGGCCCTAACGGAGTCGGCTCCTGGCCATTGTTAGGACAATCGGACTAAAATAGACTGTATGTGTGCGGGGTGTGTACGCGTGCTTTATATATGTGTGTTTTACCTATGTGTGTGTGTTTAGTATGCCTGTGTATTTTATGCGTGCATGTTTCTTGTGTGTGAGTGCATGTGTGTTCTGCGTGTTGTGTGTGTGTGTACGTGTGCGCGTACATGTATGCACCTTTACAATCATTATGATATCCTCAGCAACGATACCGGCATCAATGAGACAACACAGGGCAGTATTGGTCTATAGGGAGGCTATGGGTAATGGGGAAACCCACCGAGTACAGTGGCAGACAGTGCAGGTCCGATATGAGACAGATATGGGTCCCATATTTCATAGAAAGTGTCCAGTTTAGAGTGTAACATGCACGTGATGTATTCACAGGGAATGCAGGACATAATAATATTGTGCCATGATCTCTTTGATGGGACCTCGTCCTTGATCCAGAATAAAATAATGTTTTCCCTAGCAGCAAATGTCAGCAAATTGAACAGTCTCCTATGTTTGACGTTGGCAATATGAATATCTGGGAGGCCTAGTAAGAGGCACAGGGGGTCCAGTTCGATGGGGGTCCGGAATATATCAGATAGTTCCTCTACGACGTCGAGCCAGTAGCTCTGGAGCTTTACACAGGACCAAAAGCAGTGGACGTGGTTTCCAATCTCTATCTTGCATTTAAAGCAGAGTGGGGAAGCATTGGGATCCATTTGACTTTTAAGGGCAGGGGTTATATGAATATGTCATCCGTAATCTCTTTGTCTAGATCTTTTTCCCAAGAGTGTTTGGTGACAAGGGAGGATAACGATGAGTTAAGGTTTAGCGTACTATAGAAAATTGAGATTTGTCTTTTGGAGAGCTGCAAGGAGAGGGCTTTCTCTACCTGCGAGGTGGAGCTATTGGTTAACAGTGAGGTGTCCTTAGTGATAAACTGTCTGATTTGTAAATATTTGAAAAATTCCGTTTTCAATAAGCCGTAACGCTGTTGTAACTGTAAAAAGGACATCAGGGTCTGACCATCAAACAGATCACCAAGATTGGTTATGCCCTGCGTATGCCAGATCTTGAAGCCACCGCCGATATGGCCCGGCTTAAAGTCAGGGTTGCCTACGATCGGGGTAAGAGGAGAAGTCAGTTTAGCTCGGCCCTCCACCTTACGGACGGTCCTCCAGGCCTTGATGGAGCATAGCGTGATGGGGTTAGAGCATAGTTTCCTAACAGACTTAAAGTCTTTGATAAATAGTAGGTTCCACAAGGGGGACTTAGATTGTGAAGATTCAATGTCTAGCCAGGTTGAGAGTGGGTCTAGTTTAAACCAACCGACAAGCACCCTAAGGTGTGCTGCTAGTTGGTAATGTCTTATATTAGGCAGGTCCAGACCCCCATCAACGCCATCCATCTGTAATTTGGCCATTTTCAGACGTGGTTTCTTCCCATTCCAAATGAATGAGCTTAGCCAGCCTTCTAGCACCTTGATAACCTTGTTTGTCAGCAGCACTGGGATCATTTGGAGAGGATATAATAGTCTAGGGAGTATGTTCATTTTAACGAGGGCTATCCTACCTAGCCAGGAGATTGGCAAAGGGGCCCATCTAACTAAGTCTGCCCTTATGGTGTCTAAGAGAGGGGGAAAGTTGGCCTTGAACAATGTATCAAAGGTGGGTGTTACAAACACTCCCAAGTATACGAAGCCGGAGGGTGACCAACGAAATGGGAAGGGCTCGGGCAGGATCGGGATGGATTTCAGTGTCCCAAGTGGCATTGCTTCGGATTTGGAGAAGTTAATTTTGTACCCCGAGAAGGTTCCAAATGTGGAAATCATCCGGGTTAGACATGGAATAGAAGAGTCGGGTTTGGATATAAAGATTAGTACGTCGTCTGCGTAAAGAGTGATTTTGTGCTCCCTTTCACCGACCCTAATACCTGAGATCACGGCCGACTGCCTTATAGCCTGAGCAAGTGGTTCTATGGCTATGTCAAAAAGTAAAGGGCTAAGAGGGTCCCCCTGGGGGTTCCCCCGTTGAAGGGGAAAGTTGTTAGACCTAAGTCCGTTAGTCAGGACCGCCGCCATCCGTGAGTTGTAAAGAACCCTGACCCAGTCAATAAAGGTGTTTCCTAGGCCAAATTCTGCGAGGGTTAGAAATAGATATGGCCATTCTACACGGTCTAATGCTTTCTCCGCATCAAGAGACAGCACCACAGCGGGGTGGTCCATTTCGTGAGTCATTCGGATAATATTAAGGAGCCTTCTCACGTTGTCGGTAGAGTTCCTACCCTTAATAAAACCTGTCTGATCTTCGTTAATAATGAAAGGGAGCACTTTTTCTAGACGCATGGACAGGATCTTGGAGAGCAATTTTTGGTCCGAATTAAGGAGGGCTATAGGCGGCGCACTTTTCCGGGCATTTTCCCTTTTTAAGGAGGAGACAAATATTGGCCTCCCGTAGGGACTGGGGTAATATTCCAACCTCAGAGGAGTGATTAAGCATTGCCAACAGGGGATCCAAGAGAATATGACTGAATTCCTTATAGAACTCGCATCCGAACCCGTCCGGACCCGGAGCCTTACCAGATGGCATACCCTTAAGGGCGCACAGGGCCTCCTCCTTCGTAATTGGGGCGTTCAGGAGCAAGTTCTGAGCCTCTGATACCTTAGGAAGGCGCAGATTAACAAAAAAGGAGTGCATGTCAGAGAGAGCACCATCGGGCCGTCCCGTTTTATAGAGTTGGGCGTAAAAAGAGGCGAACTCTTTATTAATAGTTTTGGTGTCGAAGGACCTGACCCCATTTGAGTCCAAAATTGAGGCTATTATTTGGGTGTCATCCCTCTTTTTTGCCAAGTTGGCTAGACATCTGGCAGGTTTATCACCGTGTTCGTACATTCTCTGCTTGGCAAATTTAAGAGAGTATTCAGAGTCTTGGATCAGTAGAGTATTCAACGCAGTTCTGGTGGCCGTTAGCTCTATAAGCATAGTTGGGGTTGGGTTCGATACATGTTGATTTTCAAGGTCGGCCAGTTTGGATTCGAGAAATTTGCATTGTTCATTTTTCTTGCGTTTCTTGGATGATACGTAAGACATAATCAGTCCGCGAGAAAAGGCCTTAGATGTTTCCCAGAGCAGAGACGGGTTATCCGTAGAGCGTGAATTAATTGAGTAGAACATTTTAAATTCAGAGTCGAAATAGGAGATGAACCTATCATCCCTAAGGAGGGATGGGTTGAGACGCCAACGCCTCGATAGTGCTCTCTCTTCTGACAGGGAGTAGACCAGATATATAGGGGCGTGATCAGATAAGACAATACTTCTGAGACCAGAAATAGCTTAGAGCAGGGGTTCCCAACCTTTTTCACCCAGAGCCCCCCAAATGACTCCTGTTGGAATTTGCGCACCCCCCCCCCCGGAATTTGCGCACCCCCCCCCCCCCCCCAAACTTTGAAACTTTAATTGCCGCTGTTGCCAAGGCAAGGCAACAGCGTTAATTTGAGTTTCAAAGTCTCAAAAATGCTACAACTACTGTCACAAACTGGATGAATGTAAAGTATTTCGTTAAAGGAGGATGAAAGCGTAATTAAGGAGCACTATTGGAGTGACTTTGATGGGTATTGGACTCGGGATTATTTATTTATTTGGATGCCCGCTGTATGAATAAATTAAAGGACGGCGCAAGTGGAAACAATTCGCAAAGAGATTAAACAGTTTAAAACACAAACCGGATTTTGCCGATGTGTTTATGTGGATTCAAAAGTCGTAAATAATCTACAAAATGGAGGATACCGATCTGATCGGAGCAACTGTGACAAATAATCCAACTGAAACCGACACCTTATGCGCAGAAGAAACATTTCTATTAAAGAAAAAATGATACATTTCTGTCTTTTTATGCCTTTATTAGCTACTAACTTGCAATTGTATGCATCATATTTATTTCAAATTTCGAAGAACAGGACACTTCAAAATAATAGACTATGCCTAATAAAAAGAATCCACTGCAGTAAAAATGTCCTCACCCCGGGTGGTAGTGGTAAGGTTGACTGTCCTGCTTCAAATCTTCCCCATCGATATATTGCACATGAGCACAGCCTCGTCTGCTACAGTTGTAGTTTCATCAAGTTGTATGGCAAATGGCCCCTTTCCAAGCTTTTCGAGCAGCTGCAGCTCGCAGTTACTTGCCATCTTGTCAATTCTGTCTTTCACCGTATTGTTTGACAGTGGTACAGTTTTTAGCTTCTCTGCCACCTGCGGGCCGCACAGTTTCTCAACCATTTGAATGCAAGCTGGCTTAATGAGCTGCTCGCCAATGTTGTGCGGTTTCTTTGCCTTTGCTATTAAAAGTGCACATTCAAAAGAGGCCTCGGTGGCCTTCTGTACATCGCTGCCAGCCCTAACAAACACTGTTCTGATATCCTTTGGCTTGTTTGCCTTTGCAAGCTGTTGTTTCTTTATGAAAAAGTCCCGATCACGCCCGACCGTTTCTGGGTGCATGGTCTGTTGGTGTCTCTTCATTTTGCAGGGTTTCATGCTGTCGTTGGCTAGCTTCTCTCTGCATATCACACACTCTGGGCGGGTTTTGTCCGTTCCCTCCATGAAACCTAAGTTAAGATAGCTCTCTAGGTAGGTCCTCATTTTCTTTTTGATTGCAGATGAGCTGTCATCTCCTTTACGTTTTTCAGATATTTTTTGACAAAATATTCACCTTATGAAGTTGGTCGCTAGCTAGCAAGCACAGCAAACTGTTACGGAAGCTGACACAGTAACGTCAATGTTGGCACGAATCGGAGGAGTATCAGATTAATTTGTAGAATTTTTATTAAAATTAATTTTAATTTAAAAAAAAATGTTAAAGTCTAAATATGATATTAGGCCTCAAATCATCTGAGGCCTGGCGCCCCCCCTGCGATCTTTGGCACCTCCCAGGTTGGGAACCACTGGCTTAGAGGAAGGGATGAAAAAATAGTCTATTCTGCTGTAGCTCTTATGTGGGCCGCTAAGAAAGGTGAACTTCAGTTCGAAGGGGCAAAGGGTTCTCCAGACATCCGAGAATCCAATGTCTGTACATAAAGAGGAGAGCATCTTAGCTTGCCTCGAGGGGGGAGCCAAACTGGGTGGGAGTTTGTCGAGAGACGGTATAAGGTGGCAGTTGAAGTCTCCGCCCACAAAGGCATTTTCAGAGGCCAGGCCGGTATACATAAAACAAACATTAATGACATCAAAAACATATAGAGGTGCGGAACCAGTGGGCTTTTCCCCAACATCACAGGGACTTACCAACATTCCCACAACCTTCAAACCTACCATTCGTAGAACAATCTCTCAGTCTGCCACACTCCCATATACACAAAAAAAGTGCCTCAAAGTGTAGAGTAAACAAGAAAATTCAAATTAAACCATATAATATATTAGTAAGGTCAACAACTGAAGCCCAGAACAGGAACAAATTAAAAAACTTACATGCATGTCGCAACAGAACAGGTGAGCAGTACATCCACCAGGCCGGGAGGGGGCGATACTTTGTACGCAGGTCTGTTACCTCACATGGTCCGTTCAGAGTAGAGGTGTGACCGCGGGTGGCTAGCTGTATGTAGCCGACGCGGCCCGGCTGGCGCAGTCACGATACCCCTGTTCGTTAAATGTGTAAGCAACAGTAAACACATCCCGGTGGCAATGAACCAAAACACGGCGGGACGCTGGTGTAGCGCGTAAAAGTTATAAACGTGGTCGAAATATCCGAAACAAAAATAGGTCACGTTTCTACCGAAACGGAGAGCTAGCGGTTAGCGCCCCAGCCCGTGGCATATGCTATAAACAAGCAAAAGTACAGAAGTCATATACAGCAGAATTGTCCCCCCCCCCCACCCCTTATGTCAGATATCGGAAAAAGATCAACTTCCAGGCGATGCCCAAAGACACGTAACCAACCATAACCACATATGCGATAACATATTAGGTGCTACAGCGCTCTGTGTGTTAGCCATAGCAGGATGTTAAAGGCCCAGAGTCAGGTTACTACCGCGTCTGGATCTGATGAAGTGATGAAGCCGGTGTCGGAGCCTCTTAGGGCCGGGTCTTCAGGAAGTCCTCGGTGTCCTTGGGTGATGGGAGATGCATCCTCGTGCCGTCTTTGGTCCTGATGACGAGCCTCGCAGGGAACTGGAGCGATGGCTTAAACCCTCGTTGGTACAGGGGCCCCATGACATCACGGTAGCGCACACGCTGCTCCACTACCTCGGGGCAGTAGTCTTCGAAGATTAAAATCGGCTTCCCTTTATATGTCAGCTTCCCTCTCCTCTTACGAGCCTCCAGAATGATCGTCTCCTTTATCCTATAGCGGTGTAGACGGGCTATCACTGCTCTAGGCCTGGAGCCGGGCGCCGGTTTGGGTATTAGCATCCTGTGGCAGCGGTCAAGTTCAGGCGGCTCAGGTAGCACGTCCTTCCCCATGATTTCCACCAGGATTTCTGCGAAAAAGACACTGGGGTGGTCGCTGTGCAGGGATTCATCCAGGCCCAGAATGCGTATATTGGAACGCCGGCTACGCGACTCTACGTCGGTTAGTTTGGTCTTTAGCTTGCCGATGACTTCGTCTTGGGCTGTGCATCTGGCCTCCAGCTCCACCATCCTACCAGACCATGTATTCAAGCCGTCTTCCACGGAGGCCAGGCGTTGAGTATGGTCTGTGACCGCCAGTTGGATGCCGTCGAGTCTGGATTCGAGCGAGGCGGCGAACGTTCTGAACTCCGTGGTGAAAGCTAGCTTCAGTTCGTCCATTAGCCTAGCCATGGTAGCCCCATCCACAGGGCCGTCGTCCTTCTTGGCCTCGTGTCTTAAATTCCCCGTAGCCATCACGCTTTTTATGGCCGAATAAGATAGGTAGAGATATGGCTAAAGTATGGAAATGGTTAAATTAACTTGAAATTATAAAAAGAGGCTTCTTAACGTAAAAATAAAAGTTCGGGAGTCACATCGTGGTGCAGAGACGTCTATCCCATTCTCGACCCGGAACCGGAACCGTGCCGCGTTCTTTAAACATTTGAATGACTCCTGCATGTCTTTGAGTCATTTGAGTCCACGTTGTCAGCAGTTTTAGGCCTTTTGTATTGTACAAGATACAAAATACAAGATTTTTATTGGCCATTTACACAGGTACATAGTACATAGGTACATAGGTATGCTTACTCCGCATTCCCTCCCGCAGTATAAGTCTCAAGAACAACACCATCAAAATAAAAATAATATATACAATAAAATAAACAAAGAAAGAGCAGTGACTTAAATGATATGTACATGTTTTTTTTTGTTGTTTTTACAAAGATCTTTCAAAAGCATTTAAAGTGCAGCAGCATCATGAATACAGTGCAGTAACTGTGATGAGTCCAGAAAGTCCAGCAAAGTATGTACGTGTAATGGTAATGACATGTTATGATAGTGAAAGTGGCAGCACTCCTAGCAGTTCAGTAGGAGCACTGCCTGTGGATAAAAATGATCCTTGAACCTGGTAGTACTTGCTGTACGGATGCTGCGCAACCGGCAACCAGACGGTAGGGGGGAGAAGAGATGGTAACCAGGCTGGTTGCAGTCCTTAATGATGATTGTGACTCTCCCCTTTTGTTAACTCTGCCATTGAAGATGGGGTGGAGGCACTTGGTTGTTAGATTACTAATGGGCCAATGGACAGTGGTGGAGGTATGCGCTCTACTGAGGGCCTGCTCTAGTTTGATCTGTTGATCCTGCTGCTGTTATCATGTCTGTCTGTCTTGGTGTTTCAGGCCGCATCGGACGAAGCTACAGCGACAGATGCTTGGAAATCCTTACCGGTCTGCTTGGCCTCAAGCAGGAACACATCACCTCTGGTAACCACACACGCACGCACACAGTGTAATTTGTAACAATCTGTATTTTACCCCTCACAGGTTACTATATCTTGATTCATATATCTATGTATATATTAACTATAGCTATTTTGTATACAGCGCCCGGAGAAGTGTAGGGGTCTGGTGCCTTGCTCAAGGACACCTCAGCAGTGCCCAGGTGTTTTGGGAACTCGAACCGGCGACCTTCCGGTTCCCAAGCAGAGTCCCAACAGACCGAGCTATCCTGCAGCCCACATATCTATTGCGGGGGGGCATGACTTGTAAAGTGCTTTGGATAAAAGCGCTATATAAAAGCCGGCATTATTTTATATATATATATATATATATATATATATATATATATATATATATATATATATATAAGATGCAGCTCTGCCTCTGACTCCCTAGAATGAGGAGGTGACTGGAAAGCCTTGAGCAGCTCGGTACCTCTGTCGTCCAAATAAGGACTACCCATGTTCTTTGGGTGGGGAACCAAGAGTTGGGTCAGAGCAGAACCAAAGAGCTGTCCTCGTTTAGCAGCAGGGCAGCAGGAGGACCGAAGAAACACACACAGCTGCTGCTTATACTTTGACAGTGGCAGTAGGGACTGTTAAGAAACGAAGAAGCACGCAACCAGATGGAACAACGCAATTGTAGTCACGCCACTTAATTTTTTTTAAATGAATAACTAAGTATGTGAACCAATCGCCTTCTCACACATCAGCAGCATGAAGCGTTCTTATTATCTTCCTGTGTTGTTGTTTTTTCTCTCTCTCTCGCTCTCTCTCTCTCTCTCTCTCTCGCTCTCTCTCTCTCTCGTTTCCAGCATGGAGCGCGTGAAGCGTTGTTATTATCTTCCTGTTGTTTTTCCTCTCTCTCTCTCTCTCTCTCTCTCTCTCTCTCTCTCTCTCTCTCTCTCTCTCTCTCTCTCTCTCTCTCTCTCTCTCTCTCTCTCTCTCTCTCTCTCTCTCTCTCTCTCTCTCTCTCTCTCTCTCGTTTCCAGCATGGAGCGCGTGAAGCGTTCTTATTATCTTCCTCCGTGTTGTTTTTCTCTCTCTCTCTCTCTCTCTCTGCAGTGGTGGTGCAGACCATGCGGGACCTGGTGTGGGTGTGTCCCCAGTGCAGTGACTCTGTGTGTGAGGCTCTGGAGGGCTGTGAGGACACGCTTCAGGACAGCCAGGTCTGTGTCTGTGTTAAGACAACAAACCCAACTTGATTACCTTGAGAGAAGCAGAAACCAAAGAGATGAGGGTGCATAGATGAATACATTACACCTGCTTCACTTTCTGATTAGATTCAGTCACTTAGCAGACGCTTTTATCCAAAGCGACGTACAACAAGTGAGTGTAATCAAAGCTTTCAATCAAGATCATAGCTACAATAACAGTTATAGTAGAAGAACAGGATACACCGAACTTACCTGAAGAACAGGTAAGGTAGCAACAATTGTACAGCAGTAAAGTCTAGTCACAATTCAGACTAGGCTAGGCTACGGGTTCTCAGAAGTCAGCTGGTTCTCAGAAGTCAGCTGGTTCTGAGAACCTGGTTCGGGGAAGTCTCCCCCCCCCTGTGTAGTATAGGAGGTTCTGAAGTAGCCCTGGACATTTATTGTTTGCAAAATCGTAATAAAAGTGCAAATATTTAGTTATTTATGTATATTGTATATATATTTTAATGATCTCTTCAAAATACGACTTTATTTGCCAATATTAATGACTATTGATGTGGTGCAAATGAGTCTTCATGTAGTTTACTGCCAATTTGCACTATACGTATTGTTGTATATTGTATATACCTACGTATTACTGTAATAATACTGTAAATTGTGCAATTCATCTGTCTATACATTTAGATTTAATTTAGTTATACTTTGTTTATACTAGTTTAGTTTAGTTTGTTGTTATTTCGTTTTTAATTTCCCTCGGATAAATAAAGTCTCTTGAATCTTGTTTACTAGACTAGAATAGTCATAACATAATAAAACCTTGTTTATGTTTTATTCACAAAAAATGGTATTTGGGATATTTCCCCCCCTTCATCTTCCCACGGCTATGCTCCTATCTCCTCCTTTTCTCCTCCTCACCTCCTCACCCCCTTCTCCTCCTCACCCCCACTCCCCCTTTTCCTCCTCCTCACCCTCCCTTCTCCTCCTCCTCCTCCTCCCTTCTCCTCCTCCTCCTCCACCCCAGGGCAGGCAGGCCTTGCTGTGGCTGCTGGGTGTGCAGGGGGAGCGTGTCTCCAGTGCCCCCTACGTGCTGGAGGCCTTCGTGGAGCAGGTGAGGAGCGAGCTGTCGGCGGCCGTCAAGATGGAGCTGCTCTGCGCCACTGTGCGCGTGTTCCTGTGTCGACCCGCCGAGACGCAGGACACGCTGGGGAGACTGCTGCACTACTGCATCGGTGGGCGCTGGGGGGGGGGGGGGGGGGGGTGTGGTGTGGGTGTGTGTGTGTGTGTGTGTGTGTGTGTGTGTGTGTGTGTGTGTGTGTGTGTGTGTGTGTGTGTGTGTGTGTGTGTGTGTGTGTGTGTGTGTGTGTGTGTGTGTGTGTGTGTGTGTGTGTGTGTGTGTGTGTGTGTGTGTGTGTGTGTGGCTGGATTCCAAAAGTCTGCTCAATAGCGGTTCGCCACGCACTTCCCTCTGAAGCTGCTCGACAAGAAGCCTCGTCTGCTGGCGAATGAATGAATGAATACATAAATGATACAATTCAGTTAAAAGGCTTAAAAGAAGATTAAAATAAATAGTTAATAAAACACATCCGTACGACTCAGAAATGTATGTCAAAGTGACATAGTGTCCCACAGTGTTAACCGTGCTGAAGGCTACATAGTTGACATTGTAAATGTGGCTGCCGTTGGATGGCTGTAGTGGTATGTCTTGTGTTCTGTCCTATAGGTTTCTCTCTTGTAGTAGCAGTGGTGTGTTCGTCTTGTGTTCTGTCCTAAAGGTTTGTCTCTTGTAGTAGCAGTGGTGTGTTCGTCTTGTGTTCTGTCCTAAAGGTTTCTCTCTTGTAGTAGCAGTGGTGTGTTCATCTTGTGTTCTGTCCTAAAGGTTTCTCTCTTGTAGTAGCAGTGGTGTGTTCGTCTTGTGTTCTGTCCTAAAGGTTTCTCTCTTGTAGTAGCAGTGGTGTGTTCGTCTTGTGTTCTGTCCTAAAGGTTTCTCTCTTGTAGTAGCAGTGGTGTGTTCGTCTTGTGTTCTGTCCTAAAGGTTTGTCTCTTGTAGTAGCAGTGGTGTGTTCGTCTTGTGTTCTGTCCTAAAGGTTTGTCTCTTGTAGTAGCAGTGGTGTGTTCGTCTTGTTCTGTCCTAAAGGTTTGTCTCTTGTACTAGTGGTGTGTTCGTCTTGTGTTTTGTGGTAAAGGTTTCTCTCTTGTAGTAATAGTGGTGTGTTCGTCTTGTGTTCTGTCTAGGGATGGGACGATCACGTTTTTTGCCACCGATCACAATGAGAAATATCTGCCCCACCGATCTTTTATTTTTTTCGCAGCTATAGCGGTCTACAGTGTATTGCTGCTATAGCAGTCTATTATAGCAGGGGTTCCCAAACGCCGGGCCGCGGACCGGTACCGGGCCGTGGAGGTGTTACTGCCGGGCGGCGAAACAGCTGTGTTTATCATCATATTTGACTCAAATAATTTGAGTATAGGTGAACGGCGGGCGGTATAATCTATATATAGAGATGATATATATAGTATAATCTATATATATATAGATTATATAGCGGTATAATCTATATATATAGATTAAATATATATCGGCGGCATAACGAGAGACTTTCAGTTACACGCGCTACTAAAGAGACTACGCGCTAGTGACGTGTCGGTCGCGAACAAGCCGGGGTTTGTGTTACATGCGCGTTTATACTGAAATCGAGCCCTGCCGTTTTGTTAGGGGTGTGTGTTGACACATTTTCATGTATATGCCGGTCCGTGGCACAAAAAAGGGTGGGAACCCCTGTATTATAGAACAGTTTCATCCATCATGCATTCCTGGGGTTCTCGTTCTCCACGGTCAGTTTAACAAACTCGCCATGCTGCGCTGGGTGATGGGTTTTCAGGTGTCTTATTAAATTTGTCTTGTTGAAATTTTTTACCTTGCTTCCTCCACGAGATATTTTCTCTTTGCACACATTACAGATGGCAAATGTTACATCTGTATCACACACTTTGAAGAAACTCCACACTGCAGACACCGCTGACATTGAGGCAGGGCGAGTATCACTCTGTTTAGAAAAGAGGCGGGGCCCCACGTGTTTTACTCGCTGGTAAAGAGATGAGCTCACGTGTTTCTCACGTGCAGGATCGGCTATGAAATCGGCAACATTAAAGCAAGATCGGCATTCTCCGATTGCGCATTTTTCTTCAAAATCGGCCGATAATGATCGGAAGCCGATCGATCGTCCCACCTCTAGTTCTGTCTTAAAGGTTTGTCTCTTGTAGTTGCAGTGTGTTTGTCTTGTGTCTTGTCCTAAAGGGTTGTCTCTCCCATGTGTTCCAGAGGAGGAGACAGACATGTGTGTGCGGGACCAGGCGCTACTCTACTACCGCCTGCTGCACTGCGGGACGGAGGAGACGCGCGCCGCCATCCAGGGTCGGAGGTCGGATCCCTCACTGGGCGTTCTGATTGGCCGGCCCGCCGAGCCCGCCAGCCAATGGGCGCGCAGCTTCAACACACTGGAGCCCCTGAGGCCCCTGGGCGAGGCGGGGACCGATTGTTCAGCCCCGCAGGAAGCTCCTGATCACGTGACCCCCGACCCCAAACCGGGACCCGGCGTTGACCTCTGTGACCCCCTGAACCCCGGCCATGACAGAGGGGAGACCCTCGTTGGTGAGTTCTGGAGTAGTCCCTCTCCACAGAGGTGTCGTATATAAAACTAGTGATGGGTCCCAGGACACAAGTACTAGACTAAACTACTGGAGATAGGTCTGCTATCACTAGTGTTATGTATGGAACACCTTCCCTCTGTGGAAATAATCGACCCTTAAACTTTGTTCTCAGATTCTGTTATCCTGTCAGCGTTAAAGAGGTGTTTTCTGTGACTATATATAAACAAGGGACGTCTGGGTAGTTTACTGATTAACGTTTGTTTTAAACGCCCCAAACCTTCCATTCAGCCATTCACATGTAGTTTCTGTTAATATCTCTCCTATGTTGTGTTATTGTGTTACTCAGGGGCCCTTCCCCCGCCGGCACCAGCAGCTGCAGAGAGTGTCGGCCTACTGCTGCTCCCGGGCCCCTGTGCTGAGCCCCCGGCACCTTGCACCGGAGGGTCCCAGCTCAGCCTGGCCCTCGCCCCGGCCCTCAGCCCTGAGGAGTTTGAGCGCCTGTGGCTGGGGGGGAGCCACCAGGAGCCGCATGCTGAGCCAGGTAGAGAGAGGAACTCCTAGCTTGCTTTGCTACCACTAGTTGCTACAGCTGGTTGCTACCGCCGACAGTTGCCAGGTGTCCACCAACACGCCCAGGTGGACTGTGTGTGTGTGTGTGTGTGTGTGTGTGTGTGTGTGTGTGTGTGTGTGTGTGTGTGTGTGTGTGTGTGTGTGTGTGTGTGTGTGTGTGTGTGTGTGTGTGTGTGTGTGTGTGTGTGTGTGTGTGTGTGTGTGTGTGTGTGTGTGTGTGTGTGTGTGTGTGTGTGTGTGTGTGTGTGGGGGGGGTTAAACTGCAAGCGGCTCTTTAATATTTAAAGGACAACTAAACACCCTGTTTGAGACCTACAATCATACCTGCCTTCTGGACGACTTCTATCCTATGTTTTTAAAACACGCGTTTAAGTGGAGATTTGGACAAGGATCAATCAATAATCGCTACTGTATCGTAACCCACAACACTTTTCATGTCAAATAAGTTGCTTCAGGGTTTGGCAGTCCACCGATGTACACATTAAGGCTCCTGTTGGGGTTGTGGTAGAGAGTCATTCCAAATAGAATCTGTATGATTAGATGTAGTTTACAATAGGTGCCACCAATGACGCGTTTTGCACCACTTTGCCACATTGTGGGTTGGAAGCAGGTTTTTCAATACATAAAAAACTAGAGGTTCCTCAGTAGAGCGCAGACCTCCGCCACGCCAACAAGTCCCCTGGATCCGGATCGGTGCCAAAATCGAATCAACTCTTCCTCAGTCCATAAGTTATCTAACCACCAAGTTTTGTTCAATTACACACATCGCTTTTATTTATTTTTTAACAATGTTTTTATTTATTTTTGTTGTTTGTTTTAAACAACAAAGGTAACTATGTTGTTTAAAACACACGACATACCTTACACAAACAAGACAAGACATAATTAGAAAAAAATATAAATATATATAATAATAATAATTATTATAATAAAATAAAATTCAAATGTATAATAAAAATAACGTAAAAAATGAGGTAAAATCTAGAACAATTGGGCAGAAGCAACATTATCCTTAAAAGTGAACATAGTCACAACAGTTTCAGAAGTCTTCTTCTTATCGTGTCCACAAGACAGTCAGTTACAAGGCTTGGCTAGATGTGGTTCAGCCACAGCTGAACCACACATTGCTGTCCCTTCTCATTAAACTCTGCCAAGTCCGATGCTGTGCAGGGTTGCTCCAGCATATCAGGAGGTGCTGCATGGTTTGTGGTTCAATGCCGCAGTCACACACAACGTCCCCGTCATTTAGGTATCCCCATTTGGCGAGAGTGGCTTTTGCACGTCCAACACCAGATCTTATTCTGTTTAGGCATTTCCACACTGCGTAGTTGGTGTCTGCTCCAGGGGGCAGTGCCTCGCTCGCCTTTAGCTCCAGTGTTGTTGCTGATGGGAGGTTGTCAAGTCTTTCTTCCCACCGAGTGACTCTTTCACTGCTTGTGCTCAGTGTTCCGAGGGGTGGGACGCTCTTCAGGAAACTTTTCCTGGATTTAAGGCGGCTTTTGGCTGGCACATGGCTGAAGAGAGGATGTCTTTGGTCAGTAGACTGTTGTTGGTGCTCTTTCTTGCTTGCTGCATTTCGGCGTATCTCTGGTGGGGCTATGCCTGCCAGGTCTGTAGGTGTTGATTTCAGGCAGCCTGTGATAAGGCGGCAGCTAGCATTGAGGGCGGGATCCAACTTCTTGGCATGGGCAGCTCACTCCCATACTGGGCAGGCATACTCGGCAGCTGAGTAGCAGAGGGCTAGTGCGGTTGACTTCAGAGTCTGTGGGTTAGCACCCCAGGTTGTGCCAGTGAGCTTGCAGATTATGTTGTTCCTCACACTCACTTTGCACTTGGTCTTCTCAGTGTGGGTCTTAAAAGAGAGGCATCTGTCCAGGGTTACCCCTAGATAGACTGGGTGCTCACAGTGTTCAAGGGAGGTTCCTGACCAGCTGACCTTCAGTTGGCGCTTGGCTTCACGGTTTCTCAGGTGGAAGGCACACCTGTGTCTTAGATGGGTTTGCACGTAGGTGGTTCTCTTCATAGAAAGGTGTTAGCTCTGCCAGAGTGTTGGAGAGTCTGTCTTCCACAACTTTGAAATCAGTGGCTTGTGCACCTATGCCAAGATCATCTGCATAGATGAAGCGGCGGGTGTCTGCACTTTTTGGTTGGTCATTGGTGTAGATGTTAAAGAGAAGTGGTGCAAGCACACTTCCCTGTGGGAGGCCATTCCTGAGTCTTCGCCACCTGCTTTTCTTTCCTCCTAGATCAACGAAAAAGTGCCTATTTTCAAGCAATCAAGCAATTTTCAAGCAATCAACTCTGTCAGACGGGTGTCTCTTGTGGTCTCCAGGATCTTGCTGAGGAGCCGTCTGTGGTTGACTGTGTCATAGGCAGCTGAGAGATCGACAAACACCACACCATCCCTTCCTCATATCCGTCTTCCTCATATCCAGTTTCAGAAGTTCAACCAGATCCCTCTCATAGATTCCCATTGTTCTTATTTCTTAGCATGTTTGACACATTAACATTAACTAACAGTTGAGTAAACGGGCTCCAAGGTTTAATTTTTCCTTTTCAGAATATACGTTATCTTCTTCAGAGAACAGCAATTACTCATTCCCCTCAGCCATTGGCCCACCTGTGGCCTCTGAGTGGTCTGCCATGACAAGGCAATCGAGGGTTTGGCCTCGGACTAAACATGTTTATGAGATCATTTTTAGTTATTTTTTAAGACTAGGGCGGAAGGGTAAAGGTTTATTTCCCGACATAAACAATTTGGGATCAAGGGGTATCTTTACATCTAGCATTTAGTGAATTATTTGTGAGATCTCGCACCAGAAAGTTGCAATCTATTTGCACCACTCCCACATGCAGTGGAGAAGTGTGCCTTTAGACTGTTCACACTTAACACAAATATCTGGAATGATATTATTGAACTGATGTAATCTGCACATCACTAATTGAGTCATCTGGCTCACAGACTCTTTGGGGTGTGGTGGACAAACATTCATGTATACACTGTAAACCCGAATGTTCAAAGTAATCAAATAGATTAAGTAGTGTGTACTCAAAGTTTCAAAAAAGTTCTACGAACTCAAAAATGTTGAGTTCGTGTGACTTGTCGTCCTTTTTTGAGTAACTGCAACTTAACTTGATTGATTAACTTGATTGACTTGAACTATTTGTGTATTAAGTAAGCATAACTTAAAAGCATAACTTAAGCACGAGAATTAAATCATAATTATAATAATATAATAATATATAATAATAAAAAAATAAAATAAAATAATTTAAATAATTAAGTAATTACATATTCAAAATGATAAATTCCACTGATTTCTATTGTTTCAACATTATACTGCATGTGTCTGATGTCAGTAACATTATAGTGGGTATTGGGGAGGACTTTAAAGGACTGTATATGATGACTGTATATCGCGCGCACTCGCACTCGTGTCGGTCAGAACACAAGACAAGAGGTACGATCTTTGGTCTTTAATCCACAGGCATGGGTTCTTCTGGCATTTATCTGGGGTTGGGTGTGTGGTATATACTCATGGAAGCAGTGATTCCTGTGGAATTGATCTCATGGGTGTCAGACGGGGGGGGGATTCAGGTCGCGATGGCCAGCGGTGGGGGTGGGGGGGAGGGTGGCGGCGGGACTTCAGGTCCGAACGGGGGGGCGTTAACGGCGCCGCGTTAGTAACGCATTAACCTTGACAGCCCTATTCTTTATTATCAAATGTATGGTGTGGCGGCAAGGTTTTAGCCGTGGAAACCTTACCAGCGGAAACGCTGCATGAACGCACACATTGGTCTAGTCGCCCCCCTTGAGGGTCAGACGATGTTTCAGCAACACGCCCCTCCCCCCTCCATGAACTGTTTCAGCAACACGCCCCTCCCCCCTCTCCCCTTGACGGGCGGTTTCAACCCACCCCCCACCCCCATTTGATTCGCTCCACCCCCCTCCCCCACCCCCCTCCACCACTCCACCGCGATCATTTGCTCTCCTCCCCCCAACCGCGTTGAAGAACTCCAAGATCTTGTCCAAAGTGCATGGTAAGTTACTTAAAGTATTAATTAATAGATACATCACATACATTATACCAATTATAGTTAGTTATTTCTGCTCATTTAATCTACCTGACTTAAAAATATAATTTCGCTCAATTGTTCTCGCTAGTCTCGCATGTTGGTGTAGTGCAGAGCACATGAGGCTCATGTAACGTTGCACTATTCAGCAGGAATGCTTGAAACCTACTCTTTTTCTTATCTTTATGCACCACGGAGATATATTGCTGTCTTCAACAATTGTACTCTTTGTAAGTCGCTTTGGATAAAAGCGTCTGACAAATGCCCTAAATGTAATGTAAATGTATTCAGGTTATGGGAAAATGAATCTTGTTTTTAAGAGCTAACTCTGGTTACTAACTTTTACTATCTAAACCAAACCGAAGCCCAAAACGGTGTTAAAATTTCGAGCACGTGGTTTCCTTCCATTCATGGTGGTTAGAACACGTGTAAGGGATAACTTATGGCTAGCTGGTCATTAGCTAGCCAGCTGGCTTTTACAGCCTAGGTTTCCGACCGCACAGCAGTGTTGTGTATTCTGTATTCCATGGTCATGTTTTTGTAAGCTAATAGTAATGAACTTTTTGTTATATTGAGTTGTAAGTAATTCTGGTTTGAATGTTGTTGATGGAGGTCTAAACTTTGTCATTTTTTTTCCTTTCAGGTGGCTTGTTCCGATATGGTCTGGCAGTGTAAGTTGTGCGCTCCTTCTTTCACTTCCAGAATACAGTTATTTAAACACTACAGACTGCAGCACAGCCCTCTTCCATGCCTCTATACTGATTGCGTGTGTACATTTCAGTCATCATTCAGCAGTTGAGGCAGACAATTGCTGAAGAACTGAAGAAGACTGAGAAGAACCTGCCTCTCATTACCAAGATGATGCAGACCACATTTGCCCTGCGCGGACAGACCATAGTAAACTCCTGCCCACCAGTGAACGAGCTCATGGACCTGGCCTGCTCTTAAAATAGAGTGTGGTAATATGGATATTTTTTTCCTGTGTTAACATATTGCACATTCTGTGTGGTTTAAAGTGAAAGTTGTGGTTCTTACTCATTTGGCGGCTATTTGCTGCGTTATAGAAGTTTAAGAGATCCTCCAAGTTGAACTGACTAATTGATGTTGATGTATTGTCCTGATGCTGTTTTTAAATGTAGGTGTATGCAGAGTTCCAGATGGTTACAAACCGGAACCTGCCCAACACCTCTACGCAGAGCTTGACCGCCATATTCGTAGACTGATGACGTTATTTCGACAGAAGGCGACTAAAACTGGGACCACAGCAGTTGCGTTGGCAGACATTTTACGAATCCACGATGAACAGGTGAATAGATTATTATACATGTCGTAGGTTGAACCTCTAACATTGGACAGCTTCAATGATTCAAATGAGCTTTTACATTTTACAATTAGTCCACTTTGTGTTTGCTATTTGTCTGATTGCATTAAAGATGTGTAGAGGTTATTTGTGGACATATGTTCTGATTGGACTGTTTAAAATCAACATTGTTCAGTAAACTTTTCAGTATATACACTTCTGTTTTTTATCTTAATAGGAAATCCATGACATCCACACCAGGCGCACCACTGTTCTCCATGCACTTCCTGTGTATCTGAACGAGGAAGTCTCTGGATTTTTCAGAACCTGCACAGTGAGTCTCCTTAAATAATGAACAGTACCACTGTATATTAAGTGAACAGTTAATCAAAATACTAACATGTTTTAGGACTTACCCTTGTTTAGTCTATCCATACAGTTTGTGTGATTTGGAGAGGTATGGTCTGTTTTATTTCACCCTACTACAAATGAACTGGCTTGGTGTTTTGTTCAAAGCGACAAGAAGTTTAGTAAAACATTTTCCTGTATGTGTTCTTGAGCTTAGTATCAGTCTATCTCCCGCCACTTAGATTCTCTGGTAACTTGGCTGATTCCTGTGTCCAGAACACGCATCTTCTGTTTTTACTTACAACTTACAAACATAACTCCATATACTTAGCTTTGTGCTGCACCAGCAGTACTTAAATGATAAGGAGAGATGATTTGTCAACAACAATAACCAAAAAAAACGTTATAAAATAAATTAAGTACTATTTTGTGGAAAAAATAATTCTATTTAACTCTTATATTAGTAGAAACCATGGATTAGTTTGTGATTAGTATGTCTCTTTCATTCATTCAGGAGCCTGATGAGCCAGAGCTTGACGATGTTGCTGTGGCCCTCCTTACTGTCATCAGTGACCATGACACAAGTCCAGTTCACTACCAGCCTGTGAAAATCTCTGTCGTCCTCGAAAGTGACATCGTGATCAGCCTCCCCAGATTTGGTGATGCCTTCCTGGTCATGTTTGGACTGATTTATGCACTACACCTCAGCTATCCTAAAGCGCTGACCAACACTTTTGAATTCGTTCAGAAGATTGTACTTGGTCTAGAAGCTGGTAAACTGTCGCCCAGGTTGCAGACACTCAAGAATGACTTGATGATAAATGTGTAGAAAGGATGTGGGGTGAGGTATTATTATTGTGAATCAAAGTTCTTTCCCTTTGTCACAATAATGCCTTAAGAAGTAAGCAAAGAACTTTGATTCAGAAGGCCTTCAATAATACCTCACTGAGGTATCCTTCTTTCTACACATTTATCAATAGGCCTACTACACAATGTGCACTGTTCATTTTTTCTATTTTTCTATTTGTTTTTATTTTATTTGCCATATTTAACTGTTGTAAAGTTGTTTAATTATAGTGATTCTATTGTATTTATGTTTGACTTGTGTACATAAAACTATTTTTTATTAAGTTCAATAATGTGGTTGTGTACTTATTTTTTTAAGTTCTGTTAACTTATTCCCACGGATAGAAAACTGAAAACTTTAAGTCGTAGTAACTGAATATAATCAAGTAGCACCCAATCAAAACTTTTGAGTTCTGAAAACTGACAACTTTAAGTCATAGTAACTTAAATTAGTTAAGTAGCACCTAATCAAAACTTTTGAGTTCTGAAAACTGACAACTTTAAGTCATAGTAACTTAAATTAGTTAAGTAGCACCTAATCAAAACTTTTGAGTTCTGAGAACTCAAAACATTTGAGTTCTGTGAACTCAAAACTTTTGAGTTCTCAGAACTCAAAACTTTTGAGTTCTCAGAACTCAAAACTTGAGTTCTCAGAACTCAAAACTTTTGAGTACTGAGAACTTGAGTTTTTTGAGTTGATAAACTCAAAAATGTTGAGGCAAGTCATTGCCTCAAAATTTTTGAGTTCTGCTAACTTATTCGGTTTTACAGTGTATCAGTATCAACTTTTAATGTTGATAATTTTGACCGAGTGATAACACAGAGTGATAAATAACCTCTTTCCTTTATTTGACCTCAATGGGAGCATTTATATGTTTAATCAGTGGACTGCCCCTTTAAACAAATAAATGAACCAATGGTGATTTGTCTCTTGCTGTAGCTGAGCTCTGGCACGTGTATCATGCTAGACGTGTGCTTGCGGATGCTAACCAGGTGCCGAGGAGCGGAAGGACGAGGAGCGGAAGGAGCAGGAGGAGTGGGTGTGCTTGCAGGAGCGGGTCCAGGTCTCCTCCGCCCCACACCGCTGTTCCCCGCGAGGCCTCCAGGCGGCGCTGCGGCTGGTCAACGTCCAGACCATGGCCTTCACGCCGCCACACACGCTGCCCTGGAGGGTGTACCTGTACACACACACACGCCGAGGAGGCCCCGCCCCTGGCCCGCCCTGTCCCCACGTAGAAACACTGGTGCTGGGGGAGCTGCTGTACCCCGGGGGGGGCAGTGCCCAGGCACCAAGAGGAGACGGAGAGGAGAGAGGAGGCAGCAGAGAGGAGGAGGAGGAGGAGGAGGAGGAGGTGAAGGTGACGCTGAAGCAGCAGCCAAGGGACGACGAGGCCATGAGGGACGTCCTGCTGGTCCTCAGCACTGCACTGCACACCTTCTCCTCAGAGAGCTGCTGAGCATGTGGCGAGGAGAACACACACACACACACAGGCATACATAAAGTACATACAGACATACACTATGGAAGGGGGATGAGGCCACTCAGGAAGGATTCTTAATTAAAACCTAGGTAAATGCAGGGCATTTATGTAAAGGAAATGGAAATGTGTGTATGGTAGGGTCCTACAACAAATCTTCTGGGACACTTTCTGATTTGGAAGGTTTGGAACAAAACAGCAATTTAGCTGAACTGATTTCATGAGAAGAACTGATTTGTTGCCAAGTTCATTTCAGTGAGGTCTGTGAAGTCTGTTTAAATATTTTTAAATCACGTAATATGACGGATGTATGTCAAATTAAAGTTTGGATGAATGTAATGTGTTGTATTATAATTGCACTTCTTTACCTTCACAGAATGTAACTATTATTACCATGACAAAGTGTGTGTGTGTGTGTGTGTGTGTGTGTGTGTGTGTGTGTGTGTGTGTGTGTGTGTGTGTGTGTGTGTGTGTGTGTCAAATAAACTACTGTTTGTCAATTTAAAGTGACAATAAACTTGTGTGAGAGAGAGATAATTAAAGTTAAGTCAGGGATCCAGGAGGGCGTGCCATGTGGGCAACAACACTAGTGTACAAACCGTGAGCTCTGTTAATACATGGTGCGTTGTTATCGACTGTAGTCTGCGCCCATGTGGATGTTATCAACCAGACATCAGTCGTATTGCAGGTGGACCACCAAGACTGCGGAGCGTGAGACTTAAATCTATTTAATTAACACTGCGCTGCCGGGAGGTAAGGTGTTTGTAGTTGTAGCCTATGGTGGTTTTACATATAAAGATACACGTTTCTAAAGGTGGATTACATCGACAATCGTGCTTAAGTAATTTATTCGTGACAATTAGTAGCTAAATTCAAGATTATTTTTGAACGACATTGATTTCGATTGGCTGATTGTCGACTGCTTGTCAAATCTGTCGTGGCAGTTTTAACATTCGTGTTACTCAACGATTAGTAAGCTGAACATATTGAACACATAAACTGATAACTTATCCTAGTGCACCCTAAATTAAAAAGTTCAATATATCGGCCTGTATGGTCCTACAGTAAAAAGTAAAATCACCTGTTGGAATTGGACCACATTGGTCTTTATTGTTCATCCACCAGCGCGCGCGCTCTCTCTCTCTCTCTCTCTCTCTCTCTCTCTCTCTCTCTCTCTCTCTCTCTCTCTCTCTCTCTCTCTCTCTCTCTCTCTCTCTCTCTCTCTCTCTCTCACACACCTGTTGCTGTCTAATTCCTCCGGAACATTTACGGACCGGGTTACTTTATCAATTATTTATTGTGTGTGTTTGTGTGCGCGCTAAAGAACATGCGGTGTCGTGTGAAGCGTAACGGTGTGCTGGCTGCTTGGAGTGGGCTACTGCTGGCTGCGTTCTACCTGATCAGTCAGTCCGACTTCATATTCCCGGTAGGTGGAGTACAAGTAGTGATTCGAGAGTGTATGTTGTTTATACTACATACAACTGCAAATTAAACACGTACGGGCCTGTTTTTGTTTTCCACGTATTTCACCGGGCTTGACTGGGACAATGCAGCCAATATTAAACTTCGCAGATTGGTCATGGCCGCTTTCCAAGAGTGTAGGAGGCAGTGCGTCATGGGTGGACCAGGGGAACTACATGCCACTTAACGTGTCCTACCAGCTTTTGGCTGGGACGCCGGCGACCAAGTTGAGTGAGTCACACACACACACACGCGCCCATTCATTCCTAACCACAACTGTTTGCGATGGTCTCCATCTCATAAAAACAACACACAGATCCGCACAATCCAGTATAATTGTATATATATTTGTATTTGAACTCCTCCAGAGTTCCTTGCGGTGGGCCTGGCCTCGGTGAAGAGGAAGAAGGGCAGCTACCTGCTCCCCACCCTGGGCTCCCTCTTCTCCCAGTCGTCGTCCAGGGAGCGGGCCTCCATGGTGGTGGTGGTGCTGCTGCCCGACTTTGACGCCGAGTGGCGGGGGGAGACGGTGGAGAAGATCAGAGCTGCCCACCCCTCGGAGCTGGAGCAGGGCCAGCTGCTGGTGATACACGTGCCGCCCCAGTTTTACCCTCCTCTCACAGGTGCGGACTGCAGAGGGGTATACGTGTGGCAAAACATGTGAAACACTTCCCTAGGCCCTGTGGTGACACACGCATGCATACTCAACATTCAAGATATTTGTATTTGCCAAAATATATTACAATGTAATATAAGTACAATGGAATGCTCACTCCTGCTTTCTGGATTTCAACAATACCATACATACTATACTAAACTATGCAATACTATACCAGACAATACTATACTGTAAACAACACTACTATATACTATAAACAGCACTATACTATAACATACTATACACAATAGAAAGAACAATAAAGTGGTAGAGTGGCCGTCACAACCGCAAGGTTGCTGGTTCGATCCCACGGCTCCTCCGAGCCAAGTATCGAGGTGTCCTTGAGCAAGACACCCTAACCCCTAACTGCCCCTGACGTGCTGGCGGTCACCTTGCATGCCTGACACCCCGCCGTCGGTGGATGAATGTGTGTATGAATGGGTGAGTGTGATGCATGATTTTGGATAAAAGCACTATATAAATGCAGTCCATTTACCGTACAGTATGTACCTATGGTGAATGGTGCAAACACAATTTTCACTGAGTCTGATCCTTTTTCTGCTCCCGCTCGTTCGACAGAACTCAAGAGGAACTACAACGATGCTCCGGAGCGCGTGTCCTTCCGCTCCAAGCAGAACGTGGACTACTCCTACCTGATGCACTACAGCAGCAGCCACGGCCGGTACTACCTGCAGCTGGAGGACGACGTCAGCGCCGCCCGCAACTTCCTCCGCACCATCGCCAAGAGCATCCGGGAGCGCCGGTCGGTCAACTGGGCCACGCTGGAGTTCTCCTCCCTGGGCTACATCGGGAAGCTATTCAAAGCAGAGCACCTCCCCATCCTGGCCCGCTTCCTCTTCCTGTTCTACCAGGAGATGCCCTGCGATTGGCTGCTCTCCCACTTCCGTGAGCTGCTGGTCCAGAAGGAGCAGATCCTCATCAAGCCCTCGCTGTTCCAGCACATGGGCACCTTCTCCTCCTTCCAGGGGACCCTCAACAAGCTGAAGGACAAGTTTTTCGAGGAGGTCTACTCCAACCCCCCGGCGGACGTTTACAGCGATATATCCGTCTACAGCGACAACGTACCCCGGCTGGCGTGGGAGGCCGGCGAGGGATACTTCTGGGGCCGCACGCCAGAGCCCGGAGACTGCCTGACGGTGGTCCTCAGGGCCCCCGTCGTAGTGACCAGTGTGAACGTGGAGACGGGCCTGGATGGGAAGGACTTCCTAGAGTTTGGTGTGGTGGAGCTGGGTCGAAGCGTTGTCACCACGTCGAAGGGGGAGAAGGGCTGTCAGACGTATAAGCCATTGGGGTACATGGCTAACGGGATGTTTGCAAAGCAAGATCTAGACGTGGAGTTACGTTCCACCTCTTCGTGTTTGCGGTTGCGAGTCTTGGGCAAGCAGAAAGATTGGATCATCATCATGAAAATTAGAATCACGTCAAGATCACCTGAGCAGAGCCCGACACCAGACTTTGGTATGGTAATTATTTAGCTTTGTACCAAATATTAGTTGTTATTGTAATACTTCCCTTATGATACTGTATGGGGTCCTGAAGATCACTCATGCCTGATTGATCCCATTTAGCCATTCAAAATAACGGCTTCATAAAACATTCTTAAATCTTAAATCTGGAGGATTTTGAATCCTCTTTATTGGTCACATACACACACACACTGTGAAATTTGTTTCTCTGCATTGTTTCTCTTAGTGCCTGTAATTAATTCCAGTGGACTTAATGGTGTGATGTTGGTATGGGGGGAGCGTAAATTGTACAAATGACTGCCTTTGTTTCTTAGCTTTCTTTTCTTACGTTGTGTGTTCTCAGAGACTGTATTGTTAATTGTCTTTATAGATAATGTACCTCCAGTATCTAGCACGACTAGTGCAGAAATACATGACCAAAGAGCTGTATGTAGAAAAAGAAAATCACATTGCTAGAATGCTCAATACATTTTATTTCAGTAAATCTACAAACTTTTTGAGCAAGATGCGGGTGGAGGAGGGAGAGGAGGAGGAGGGAGGAGGGAGAGGATGGAGGTGATGGAACACAAGTTCAGCTCTCTGTACGGCTCTCCCGGACACCGGACAGATCGGGGGGGGGGGGGCCAAGCTACTTCGCCCCACCCACCGCCCTCTGCTCAGCAGCACCGGCGGCGGTAGTCGTGGGCCGCGGCTGGTCTCTCTCTCCAGCCTGGGAGCGCTGTTCTCTCTCCACTGTCGCCTGGTCTCTTTCCGGGACCCACCTCAAGAACCCCTTCGGTGTTCTGCGGCTGTTGTCGGCCCTCCCCGCTGGGGGGTGCCTCGGCCCCGGAGCAGCGGGGGGGTTCTGGGACTGAGGGGGTGGTGGTGGTGGGGTGGGGTTGGCAGTGGCGGAGGGCGTTTGTCTGGGTGTGGCAGTGCTGTGCAAGGCGCTCCGCCTAAAAAGATGGCAGTTGTTCAACACAAACATTTGACCATGGATTTAAATTGCAAATTCCTAAGAGAAAGACACATGCAAAAGAACAAGGAACTTCATTTGGCCAGGCAATATTGGAGTTCAGCCATTAACGGTTTAATAATTAACATTACAATTTGACGAATGTGTGTGCGAAGAGTGTGTGCCAAGGAGTGAGGTTTCAACAAAGCTTCTTCTGGGAAAGATGTTGATATTGTTGTCACACTGGGACCTGCCTCTCAGTCAGTCAAAACAAACATTACATCCAGGTTATACAAAGCTCACATTGTCTCTTTGAGCACAAGCCTTTTTCAATTTTTATTTTTTATCTGATAAAAGCCAATCGGGAAACTAAACTGGCAACCAGGCAAGACTATCACAGCCGTGTTTTTCATGCATGTTTTGTTCTCTTTTCAGTGTCAGGGTGTGTGTCCGACGGGTTCTGTTCCTCCCCCGCAGAGATGAAACGATCCCTGAAACTGGCTCAGTGGCGTGTCTGAATGGTTGGCATGCGGGTCCTACTCATAGCCGTACTTCTAGAGCTGCAATTAACTTCAAGGGGTAACATTGCTCTGTGTTAGGAACTGATAGGAATCTGTCTGAAGTAATACTACCTCACCTTTCAAAAAATGTTTGCCGGAACCTCTGGCAGCACAATGGACAGGTCACTTTTTTTGTTGTAGGGTGAATTACACATTTCACACGTTTGGGTTAAGTGGCACTCACTTCCTTCTTTCACTTTCTGTTAACACACACCCTTCTTCTTTAATAAAATATGTCTAAAGCACATTTGTGATGCCTTCAATGATTCCTTGCCTTGGGGTCAAGCAGGTGCAATTAATTCCACAAGGGGTGTATGAAAGATGCAAGAACATTGGGAAGTCTTGTGAGGCATCCACCCAAACCGGTTTGTGTAGACAGGGGATTACAACACGAGTAAGGCTTCATGCCAATGTCAACTCTAGCCTTAAAAATTGGAATTGTTCCAACCTGATTAGGCCCAAGAAGCCTCCGCAGGCCATCCACAGAGCGGTTGGTGGGGTTGACGCAGTAGGGCGGAAGTCGAGCTGGGAGATCCCAGGTCCCCTTAAAGTCTGGCCACGCGCTTCCTTTCTATCATAAAGAAGATGAGAGTTGATTTACACTTGAGCTGAACAACACTGGAAGCACTGCGGTGGTATAGTCACTCACAAGTAGATAAGGATAGGAGTAAGGTTTTTTACCTTGGCAACTCCTGATATCAGATGTCCTCTGTCATCCGCAATAATAGTGGTGTGACCTTCTAGAGCAGTGGGTCTCTGGTCAAACACACACGCACACATTATTTGTCTGCTGATTTGTAGGCCTACTGACTAGGATACTGAAAGCCCACACCCCACAAGCCGTCCACCTACCTGTTTGTACGATTTCGGGATGCACCAGTTCTGCAATGTCTGCGACGTGTATGAACGTTCATACTGTAAGACACAGAATGAGTCACTTCCATGTAAGTTAGTTTAGTAATATAATTGTTTTCCCTGTCTTACCTGGTTTGCAGAGTAGTTGGAGGACATTCCGGAATCGCAATAGCCTGTGTTCTGTTTTTGTTTACTGGTTGCTAAGTTACTGTGGGGGGGACGGTTCTTTTTTTTTAATAATCTTTATTGCATAGATGTTTCCTAACATTCATTCAATCTCGCCAGTGGAAACAATAAACGCAGTGCATATTTCTTATTTTTCTATGATGGTAAAAAATAAACGGACATTTTAAGTGCTCTTTATTTATTTTTTGTAAGGGCTTTATTTAACCTAATTATTTTATGAATAATGTATTTTGCAAGGATATATGGATATCGGCAAATATCTGGGGTTATTGACTATAAGTAGGCCTGCTTTTTATTTTTTAGTGAATCAAGAGAAAGCTGTGTCTTTATATACCTCTATGCCAGGGATCACCAAAACGGTGCCCGCGGGCACCAGGACCCCCAAGGACCACATGAGTTGCCCGCGGCAAGCCTGTTCTAAAAATAACACAACTCATGCGTTTCTAATTAAATTGTATTATTACATTTTTATACTGTCACATTTTTATTTTCATATTGAAGTTGACTATTCCCGTATTGAAAAATGTAAAATTGTAAAAATCATAAACAGCATCCGCTCCAAAGTGAAACAGAACAGGATATTCAAGGTTCTACTGGAGGAGATGTCAGCTGAATATGGTGACCTGCTGCTACACACACAAATCCGATGGCTCAGCAGAGGACGAGTTTTACTTCGTTTTTTGTCACTTTTGGGTGAAATCAAAGAGTTCATGCAGTCCAAAGGCGAGGACGTCTCGCTACTAGAGGACACAGAGTGGACACTTGACCTTGCATTTTTAACGGACATTACTGGGAAACTAAACCACTTGAACTGCGAGCTGCAAGGCAAAGGTAAGACTGTTGTTGACATGATAAGTGCTTTAAATGCATTTAAAGCCAAGATGAACATTTTCTCTGTGCATATACAGAGAAAAAATGTGCTACACTTTCCCTCTGTGCAGTCGGTGCTGAAAGATAATGCTTCTGCATCTGAGACATTTGACAAAGTTGCAGAAAAGTACTGTCAAGTCATAAACACACTTGGCAAAGAGTTTGAGAATAGGTTTTGTGACCTTGATCAGCTTGAGCCATGTGTGTCATTCATTTCCAATCCTTTCATGATAACATGCATTGCTGAGCAACTAAGTGCAACGTTCAACTTGGAAGCTGGACAGGTGGAGATTGAAATCGTAACATTGCAAAATGATCTCCACCTCAAAGCCTACCAGGCTGCACCAAACTTGTGGTGCCTTGTTGACACAGAAAAGTACAGTGGGGTACGCAAAGCAGCTATGAAGGTTGCCAGCCTGTTTGGTTCAACCTATCTCTGTGAATCAGCGTTTTCGGACATGAACTTCATCAAGTACAAACACAGAACACGCCTCACTGATGCACATCTGCAAGACTCACTCAGAGTTGCAGTGTCAAGTTACACACCAGATTACAATACACTGGTGAAAAGCATGCAATGCCAGTCTTCCCACTAGAAACCAGATGTTGTCAGTGGCAACATGGCAAAGTTAAATAAAATATTAAAAAATTGTGTTCAATTTCTGTTGTGTTCAAAAGTGTGTTCATGAAATGTAACCGATATAATTTTGTTTAAAATGCAGCAGATTTGGTCATTAGTTCAAAATGTGATAAGATTTATTAAAAAATATGAAAGTTGATTTTTCTTAAACATTACATAATTGATAACTTTTTCAAACGTGGTGCAACATAGTTTTGTTAAACATGATTTGTTAAAAGGGTTTGTCAGTGGCTTGTGAAAATGGGACATTTTTCCTACGAAATGTTGTGGAAGTGATCATCTGAAAATGTAAACAATTGCTGAGATAAATAGAAATAAAGTGTTGAATATTGATATTATCTGTTTCCCACCTTGTGCAGTCATTGTTGATAATTATAGTGAGAAATCATTAACGTGATCAGTGTCTTCACAAAGATGAGTATCCTTTATCATTGATAATATTATATAACTAAAGGCAAACTGAGCACATTTGTTATTCCAGAAGTGTATCAAACTGGTAGCCCTTTGTATGACTCGGTACCCATGAAGTAGCTCTCAGTTTCAAAAAGGTTGGTGACCCCTATCCTATGCTCAGGGATCAGGGCTTCTCAAACTCCGGACCTGAACTGCAAATCAATCCGGACCGGACCCCGTGTCACATTAGATGTAAATTATATTTAGTTGATAGTAGTTTGTAATTATTTCGTTTATTTTCTTGTGTCTGACGCGTTGTGAGAATGACGTGAATATATATGATCTTGTGTGCGCGAGCGTGACACGCACTGCAGACCGCGCGTTCCCGCCATGGATGTGTTACAAGTCCCCAGGATGTTTATACGCATGAAAAGCAACCCCGTTATCGGTCAACTAAACAGTGTGTTTGAAGTATTTAAATGCATGATTAAAACACATTACTTGACTTGGTTATTTACTATTTACTCCCGGAACGATAGATGCGGGAGGCAGCACGAATGAATACAAACCACAAAATAACAGTGTTTTCTGAATCGAAATATGTTATGTAAAAATGTTTTAGGGAAATGGATTATTTTATTAATTGAAAGAAACTGGTCTTTGCTCAAAATAATTTAGGGTTGTCGCATTTTAAGAGGATAGATAATTGAGGTCCACACCCCGACACAGTAGGTGGCGCTAATGCACCGAAACGCTGTTGGTGGCTCCGCCAATAAAGAAAAAAAGAAGAAGACAACCAGCGTTGTGTGTGTGGGTAAACAACATGAAATAACAGCAATAAGGAATGGTAATAGTTCATGTTATACACACTGTTTAATCGAAATAACGGTTGCAACGTTTAGAGTCAGTTCCCTTATAAATGATCGTCGCTCATCTGTGGCACCGTGTTAGCCACCGTTAGTTTCGGGGGAGTTTGTTGTCTGCCCCCGACCTGTCTGGAGGCTCCACCCCGCATGAAGCTGCGGGGATAGCGGGCTGAAGGGACCGGGGCTCCTCCACGGGGCCATGGAGGGCTCGTCCTCCAGGGGTCGTCCGCCTGCTACTCACGATGGACCCTCGTTGTCGGCGGCTCGACGAGGGTCCGACTCGGAGACTGGCATCACCAGGGAAATGAAAACACACTTCCGCGTGTGTCGCTTCATCATGGAGTCAGGTAACCCGGGTGGGGTTTACGTTTGCGATGATATGGTCCTTCTCATCACGTATCAAACAAACGTAGATTGTTCTCCCCTGTACTGTTGGAAGACTGTGTGTGTGTGTGTGTGTGTTTATCTCTATCTGCTGTTGGAACATGTTGAGTGATCAGTGATTGATCATATATAGATCTCCCTCTTAAGAGCTTTTGTATAGAAATCATCTGCTGATAGTCTCCGAGCACTAAGTACTCTTATTTTCTAGTGTTTTTGTCAGCTGGCCTTTCTTTCTGTATTCATCAGCATTAAATAGTAGTTGTTTGGCTGTATTAAGGTTTGTTCGTCGACTGACATGGGCTAGGTATCTCGCCTTTGTTGTATCTGCAAAATCTGTTATTGCGTTAATCTTGCAAATGCGAAGGAGATCAGCATGTATCAGCTGTAGCCCACAACAACAACAACAACACCACACATCCCCGTGTTGTATGCATGTTCAGGGGTGAAGCTGGGGATGCGCTCCGTGCCCGTATCCACGGCCTGTGAGCTGTACCACCGCTTCTTCGAGTGCGCCAGCCTGCGGGTGTATGAGCCCTACCTGGTCGCTATGAGCTGCGTTTATCTCGCTGGCAAAGTGGAGGAGCAGCACCTCAGGACCCGCGACATCATCAACGTCAGCCACAGGTAATACGATACATACTTTTAATTGTCCCTGTGGGGAAATTGGTTTGCAGCATTACCACAGGGCATTGAATCATACGTAACAGAAGAAGCTACCAAACATATTCATTCTGCAATACTATAAACTACATACTTCATACCTTGCGATACATTAGGTGTCCAACTATCCATCCTTTATGACCAGGATACACACAATGCGCTTTTGCTTTGAAAACCCACGAAACAATATAGGTCTTGTATGTATTTTGTTGGTAGGTACCTTATATCCTCCTAGCTCGCATGAAGGAAATACACTGCATGTAAATACACTTTGTCAGTTGTCACGTCTATTACTTTATCGTGTTGAGTAGTCTTATTGCATTGATGGGCAGGCAGGCGGAGAGGGGATGGATTCATCAAGCAGTGTGTGAAATTATTTGAGATGAAGGTGAAATAGGAGGGACATGAAAAAGCAACCAGACCAAGTCGACAGAGAATGTTAATGTCCAGTTTGTGTAATGCATTGTATAACACAATATATTGCTGAATAAACAAAGTATGTTTGAGCAATTACCATTAACAACATGTTTTTCTAATCACACGCACACACACACACACACAGGTATTTCAACAGTGGCAGTGCCCCCCTAGAGTGTGACAAGGAGTTCTGGGAGCTCAGGGACAGTGTTGTGCAGTGTGAGCTCCTCATCTTGCGACAGCTCGACTTCCACGTCTCCTTTCGACATCCGCACAAGGTGTGTGTGTGTGTGTGTGTGTGTGTGTGTGTGTGTGTGTGTGTGTGTGTGTGTGTGTGTGTGTGTGTGTGTGTGTGTGTGTGTGTGTGTGTGTGTGTGTGTGTGTGTGTGTGTGTGTGTGTGTGTGTGTGTGTGTGTGTGTGTGTGTGTGTGTGTGTGTGTGTGAAGGATTCAAGATGTTTAGTTGCCATTTGCAACAAGTTCAATGGAATGCTTACTCCCTATTCCCACCCGCAGTAAACCTTTCTACAACAATACTATACTAAACTATGCAATACAATACTATACTAAACAATACTTTAAACTACACTATATACTACCTATGGTATACTATAAACAACACTATATACTAAACAATGTACTATACTTATACTATGCAACACTAAACTATAACAATACTGTACACAATAAAAATAACTAAAGTGACTGATGGATTATATATACATATGTTTAATTGTGCAAAAAGCATTTCCCAGTGTCAGTAGTAATTGATACAGTGCAGTTACTGTAATGAGTTCAGAAATTCCAGCAAAAGTATAATAGTGTAATGTAATATGGGTGACAATGGTATGATAGTGGCAGCACTCCTAGCAATAATCGACTCTAATCCGTATATTACTATGAACTTTACTGTAGCATTTGCACTCTGGTAAGAAGCCAAATTATTTTCACCGTGCTGTACTTGTGCTGTTCAATGACAATCAATTAGATTCTAATATAATCAAATCAACTTATACTTTTATATACTTTTAAATATAATTTGGATGAGTTGTTTATTTTGGATGCTTTTAATTTGTTAAGGATGATTATGTTTAAGATATTAATAATACATGGGTAACATTTATTTGTAGTCTTTCCGGATCTACAGGCTCATGTTTTGATTTGTTGTGTAATGTTTTGTTTGTTGTTTAACACCTGCGGTGAGCTGAGATGGGCTTTATTAAATGTTACAATGATGATGCATATATTCATATTGAAATGATGAAACCCAGCCTCCAGGATTTTATTTAAAATCTGTTCCGCAGTGTTGTTTTTTTGTTTACGGTGTGGTACCCAGCATTAGTAAGCAGGCTCTGCCCTCATGGTACCCCATGTATAATGTAGAATACATCTCTCACTGTGTCCCCCCTTCCAGTATCTGCTACACTACCTGCTGTCCGTCAAGGCGCTGGTGAACCGCCACGCTTGGACGCGGACCCCCGTTGCCGAGACTGCCTGGGCGTTGCTTAGAGACTGTTACCACGGACCCATGTGCATCCGCCACGCTCCCCAACACATCGCCATAGCAACGCTGTACCTGGCTCTGAACAGCTACGGCGTGGAGATGCCCGTCGGGCAGAGAGAGTGGTGGCAGGTGTGTGTGTGTGTGTGTGTGTGTGTGTGTGTGTGTGTGTGTGTGTGTGTGTGTGTGTGTGTGTGTGTGTGTGTGTGTGTGTGTGTGTGTGTGTGTGTGTGTGTGTGTGTGTGTGTGTGTGTGTGTGTGTGTGTGTGTGTGTGTGTGTGTGTGTGTGTGTGTGTGTGTCCAACCTTGTTTTATTTTCACACACAATGAACCATGACCGTACATTAAAACAAGACATTATATGCTTGTATAAAAAAATGATATGCTCTTAATGTGTGTGTTTAGGTGCTTTGTGAGGACGTAACCAAAGAGGACATTAACGCTGTCATTTCTGACCTTCTTCAACTCTACGACATGGAAGCCAAGTGCACCTGAAGGGCATACATTCTGTGTATGTGTGTGTCAGTGTCATCCTTTCTTGCGTGCCTGGATGTAGATGTGTGTATGCGCACCTGTTTGTGTGTCTGCGCCTACATGTGGATGCGTGTTGCCCTAGTTGGTCTGTGAGCTGTGACTGCATAACAGCTGCATTACTGCTGCTAGCCACCAGGGAGCGATATTTTTCCTTCGTTCCATTTGCCCCAAGTGTGCCTGTTCGGTGTTTGCTTCAGAGGGTAAATGATTAATTCAATGTGAAGTCAACATCATCAATAAAGATTTTTGACTTGGGAAATTATTCCATTTGGAGTTTCTACCTTTTTAATTGTTTTACCATATATACAGGTATACGATATCCATGTGCGTATGTAGATTTACATACTGTATGTCCATGTCATTGTATTAGATATAACTGATGTATTTTATAAAGCCATGGTTCTCTAGCCCAGGGCCTTATATAAAAAAAATGTCTCCATAGTAAACATTTAAATAGCCCCATGACGACAAGCACAGCGGGAGCTGGTTCAGGCTCACGTCCATGTGTCTGTATAATCACAAAGGTATGTCTCTTTAAAGGGAAAGGTGTGTATATATCTATATAGATAGATATAGATATAGCTATATAAGTGTTCTTCTGGAGCGCGTGGAGAACAGCGGTACGACCTCATGCTCACTTCTCACCGACACACGGCCAAGCCGCTCTGCAGTGTTGAAGCGTTGCGAGATCCTCGCTGTCGCATGCTCGGTGTTCCCGTTTGTCTCCTGACTTTCAAATGTCTCATTTCTGTCAAAGTTTCTCCCACTCTTGTTTTTCTCAACTGCTCAGATCACACTCTTCCCGTCACCTCCCTCCTCCTCCTCCTAATTTTTCGACTCCTTTGCTTTGCTCTCTTCCTCCTTCCCCGTCCCCCTCTCCTCCTGCTTGCTTCATCCCTCCGTTGTCTCCCTCTCCTTGTCTGAGTCTCTCTCTCTCTCTCTCTCTCTCTCTCTCTCTCTCTCTCTCTCTCTCTCTCTCTCTCTCTCTCTCTCTCTCTCTCTCTCTCTCCCTTCCTTCCTTCTGTGCCTCTCTGTCTCCCTGCCTCTCTCTGTCTTCCTAATGTTTTATTAATAATGGAGAAGGTACGTGTTCCAGTCAGACCAGATGAATTAACCATCAGATGGGAAACATCGTCGAAAGGGAAGGAGCTGCAGGAGGAGTAAGGGAAAAAAGGGAGAGGGCTGGTGTGTGTGTGTGAGTTGGATAATGAGAGATCGAGAGAAGGCAGAAGTATGACGAGTTGTGGGGGTCAACGAGGAGAGGGCAGGTCCTCCCATCTTTATAGTACGGTGTTACTGTGATTAAACATTAGCCTTGCTTTGGTCCTGCAGTAGTCAAAGGTTACGCACACTTAATAGTTGGAGTGTGTGTGCACGCATGCACATACTCGTCTGGCATGCTCATGCCAGCTGTACGTTTGACATTGACGTGACAGCTACTGATTTAAACGTTGCATCATGTCTCCAGTTGTGGAGACTGACTGCTCTGGAACCACTTAGACCCCCACCACTACCACTATCACCTCCATCACCTCCACCACTATCACCTCCACCACTATCACCTCCATCACCTCCACCACTATCACCTCCACCACTATCACCTCCATCACCACCACTATCACCACCACCACTATCACCTCCACCACCACCACTATCACCTCCACCTCCACCACCACCACTATCACCTCCACCACTATCACCTCCACCTCCACCACTATCACCTCCACCACTATAAACACCACCACCACCCCCTATACCAACACCACCACCACTATAAACACCACCACCACCCCCTATACCAACACCACCACCACTATAAACACCACCACCACCCCCTATACCAACACCACCACCACTATAAACACCACCACCACCCCCTATACCAACACCACCACCACTATAAACACCACCACCACCCCCTATACCAACACCACCACCACTATAAACACCACCACCACCATCCCCACAACACCACCACCACCCCCTATACCAACACCACCACCACTATAAACACCACCACCACCCCCTATACCAACACCACCACCCTGCTCACAACACCAGCACCCAGCCACCAGCTGCAGGTATTAGATGTTGTAGCACTGGGCTCTCTAATGGAGAGGAGGAGGAGGAGGTGGAGGGCAATGTCCATGGCAAAAAAAAAATCTATGGAGATGGACTCCTTTACCGGAAGCATTATTACACAAGCTTATACCATTACAATAACATTATACCACTGACTGCAATTACGTGCTGCTCACACACACACACACACACACACACACACACACACACACACACACACACACACACACACACACACACACACACACACACACACACGCACACCAAGGCCAGAGTGCACACACTCAAGACCAAGTGAGTGAGTTCATGCAAGACCAGTTGCCCTAAAATACACCTCTATTTGCTCCAAACTGCCCCATCCCATCCAACCTAAAAAGACAAGACGGATGGAATACGATTGAACTCTGACCTCAGCTCCACAGTGGAAATCAGAACACGGGAGTGTGAATCACTGAAGCCCCTCTTGGGTTTCCCGAGGTAGATGATGCAGATGCGGGTGTGAGTATAGTTGATACATTGATGTACACTACGGTGTACAGAACATCTGTTCATGTTTTTGCGGAACATTTGAAGTATGATTTCATGGTTATTTAGTCATCTCTCAAACCTTATAAAAGAGTCATTTTAAAGTGAGTCCTTTTAGAGTAGAACAACATGGAATGGAGCATAGATTGTGCCTGTCTGCTAAAGAATCAAAGTGGATTCAACAAACAACTTGAACTTGCGTGTGTGTGTGTGTGTGTGTGTGTGTGTGTGTGTGTGTGTGTGTGTGTGTGTGTGCGTGTGTGTGTGTGTGTGCACGCAAGGAGGGATGTGTGTGTGTGTCTGTAGTCCATCTCTGCGGTGAAGAGTTCTATTAATAAGTACATCTAACTAATCTATAAATACACGTGTTCTCTCTCTCTCTCTCTCTCTCTCTCTCTCTCTCTCTCTCTCTCTCTCTCTCTCTCTCTCTCGCTTCACAGTCGCTTGCCACAGAACGGGCTGACAGTAGCCAGTTGTCGCTTGTACAGAGGAGGTTAGTCAGTACAGAGGAGGTTAGTCAGTACAGAGGAGGTTAGTCAGTACAGAGGAGGTTAGTCAGTACAGAGGAGGTTATTCAGTACAGAGGAGGTTAGTCAGTACAGAGGAGGTTAGTCAGTACAGAGGAGGTTATTCAGTACAGAGGAGGTTAGTCAGTACAGAGGAAGTTAGTCAGTACAGAGGAGGTTATTCAGTACAGAGGAGGTTAGTCAGTACAGAGGTGGTTAGTCAGTACAGAGGTGGTTAGTCAGTACAGAGGAGGTTAGTCAGTACAGAGGAGGTTAGTCAGTACAGAGGTGGTTAGTCAGTACAGAGGAGTTTAGTCAGTACAGAGGAGGTTAGTCAGTACAGAGGAGGTTAGTCAGTACAGAGGAGGTTAGTCAGTACAGAGGTGGTTAGTCAGTACAGAGGTGGTTAGTCAGTACAGAGGAGGTTAGTCAGTACAGAGGAGGTTAGTCAGTACAAAGGAGGTTAAAGTAGACCCGTGTATGAGCAGGCGAGGGTTGTGTTCTTCCTCAATGGAGAGCGAAGGCTCTTTCAGCACAGCGGACAGCGCCCGTTCAGCTCACGTGTGTTTAACAGCTATTTCACCCTGGTGGGAACTGTAGCCTATACGAGCAGAAAAGAAAATAATCACAAAATATAAAACCGCCCGGTTTAGGGTCAGGGTTATGGGGTGGGTGGGTGGGGGGGGTCATTTGACTACCGCTGAATGCATTTTCACTGCGTTGAAAAAAGGGACGCTTTCCCTTCTCTCCGCACTGACACCGCGTATAGCCTGCACACAGCGCTCCATCTCGCACAGAGATTGAGGACCTGTGCGATGTGGCGCGTCGGATGACGTCATTACGCAAGCGAGTGGAGGGAGGGAGGCAGGAGGGAGGGGTCTGGCGGATAAAGCCGCGGCAACCCGCCCCCCTCCTACCCCCCTCCCCCCTGCCCCCCTCATCCTCCACCCTCTCCTCCTCCCCCCTCCCCCCTCCCCCCTCCTCCTCCCCCTCCCCTCCCCTGTCCGCTCGCGCTTCCTTCCGCGGATGCTGCGACCGAGCTCCTGTGCGCGCGGGCTCTCGCAGCATCAGCACCAGCTCAAACCCCCAAAGATGTCGCATCAGCTCTCACCCTGGCATTTCTTCTTCCGAGCCGGGAACAGAATTCGGCCAAATTAAAGAGCAGCAGCTCTGATCGCTACAACCCACCAGCTCACATTTGCGCACCATCCGTCCGCCCCCCCCCCCCCCCCCCCACCCTCCCTCCCCACCTTGAGCGTGTTTTTTAAACCCCGGCGCATCCTTACTAGCCGCTGCAGAATTCTGTCAAGCTGTCCAGCGCCAGGTGACTGCGCGGAGCTGCCTTGAGGATCGGGACTATTCACCAGCACCGTCATCAGTCATCCGGTGGCCGGTTGTCTGATCCGAACTTCCAATCCATCGCGCCCGGTGCACCGTGTCTCCAAGTCTGGATGGTGGGTTTCCTCCGCTCCGGATACTCTCGCAGATTACCGTGATTCTGATGTCCTTGAGCCGGGCCTGCACGGTGAGTGTGTGCGTGACGGTTATTATTAATTCACCCCCCCCCCCCCCCCCCCGCCCGTCCGTCCATCGAGAGCCCCGGTTGACGGTGATGTGCGGGTGTAGTTCGCTCAAAGGACGTTTGAATGATTTTTGTTTGACTGATGCAGTGCAGAACGGAGGCCTAACGTGGGACATTCTCTACCAACGGCCTTAGCGAAGCACACTCAACACGGGTCTATGTGTGTGTGTGTGTGTGTGTGTGTGTGTGTGTGTGTGTGTGTGTGTGTGTGTGTGTGTGTGTGTGTGTGTGTGTGTGTGTGTGTGTGTGTGTGTGTGTGTGTGTGTGCACGTGCGTAAAACTACTGAAATTCTACGCAATCGATCGTCCCGCTACACTTCATCTGTGACCCCCGTAGCACAGTTTTGCACTTGGTGTCGGCTGTAACATTTTCGAACGACCGGCGCGATGATGATGATGATAATGATGACAACCGTTTGAGTGTTGGCTTTCGCGGGGGGGGGGGGGGGGGGGTCCACCGTTATGTCCTCGGTGTGTCCGTGGCTGTCATTATGCGTTGCTTGTCTCTGTCATTACGGCTGTCGCGTTGTTGTAGTTGAAACTCCGGCTCTGGGTGGTGATGGTGGTGATGGTGATGATGGTGGTGGTGGTGATGGGGGTGGTGGTGGTGGTGGGGGTGGGGGTGGTGGTGGGGGTGGGGGTGGTGGTGGTTCGGTGTACTGGTTGTTCGGGGTCGGTGTAAAGACACGGCAGCACGGCCGGGCCAGTCACCTTGCGGAGGGACGTGAGGGGGAGGAGGGAGTGTGGAGAGAACCGGGAGAGAGAGAGAGAGAGAGAGAGAGAGAGAGAGAGAGAGAGAGAGAGAGAGAGAGAGAGAGAGAGAGAGAGAGAGAGAGAGAGAGAGAGAGAGAGAGAGAGAGAGAGAGAGAGAGAGAGAGAGAGAGAGAGAGAGAGAGAGAGAGAGAGAGAGAATAGGTTCGGTGGTGGAGGGGAGGGGGCTGAGTGGCGCACACTACGTCTCTGTCTCCTGCTATCTCTCTCTCTCTCTCTCTCTCTCTCTCTCTCTCTCTCTCTCTCTCTCTCTCTCTCTCTCTCTCTCTCTCTCTCTCTCTCTCTCTCTCTCTCACTCTCACTCTCTCTGCCCCCCCCCCTCTCTCTCTCTTTCTCTCTCCCTCTCTCGTTCCCTAGCACGTCATACAGTAGTGTGTTGTCCGCTGTTGCGTATCCTAATATGGACCTCATCTTCCCACTGTAGATTTGTGATGAAGTGTGTGTGTGTGTGTGTGTGTGTGTGTGTGTGTGTGTGTGTAGCTGGTTATAACTGGGGCTTTCATGCAAAGAGGAAAAGTGCATAAGTGTTGCCATAGATTGTAGATAATACCTGTGTGGGTGTAAGTGAAATGGGAGATTTGTCTGCACAAAACACCATTAAACACTATTAAACACTATTAAACACTATTAAACACTATTA